>OY776116.1:89902829-90546347 GCA_963675035.1 Allygus modestus
ATTGTTGTTAATAACTTATATTTCTATTAGTGGTTTTATTATTGGGTACAGGTTTGTATTCAGGAGGTGATATTTTGTATTCTGTAATAAACTTCAATTCCTTCAGTACCTGTCCCTATATTTGAAAGTTGTAGTTGCTAACTACTCATCACGTGCAGAAAAAGGCAAAGGTAGAATAAGAACAGAGCGCAGCGAACTCCGATCTGCAGGTTTGGTGTCACCCAGTAGAATACACACTAAAGTAAATTTAAATTTGACTAAACAGCATTTTAATTTATGGGTAGTATAGAAGATAAAGTTCTCTGTACTCGGGAGTTTGATGGAGTACATTTCATCACAAGTAGGTGGTGCCACTGCTAAGACTATGCGACTTTTTATAGTAAAATCCATACAAAATATTAAAACTATTTGTGTTTTTATTTCCACTTGTAAATAAAAAAAAATCCCGTATTATTTTATCATGGTATAAATAATAAAAAAAAATAAATATTGACTTATAATTAGGTTTAAAATTAATTGTCTCTATGCTGGTTATTTAAATTTTATTGTTGGAATAGCATGAAAAAAACTTGGAATAAATATTCTTCGTGCACAATTCTAGACTGTATTTTCGAAAAAATTATCAATTTGGAGGAGTAAAATTTAAAAGATATTGTTTTGGCGAAACACTAGTAAAATAATTTTTTGTTTATTAATAACCTATGTCTATACCCGATGTTGTTATACTAGGTACAAAAAGTAAATTTGCTGTTAAAGTGTTATTGTTTTTGGAAAAACTATTTTGAAACTAAATTAGACCAATAGACCTCAATAAAGTATCACTTAGTAATGATTAGCAATAGTTGTGACAACAATGTGTAAGATTTATTTTTATAACATCGGGAGATTTCAAACAACAACTGCAATCTTCAAACCTAATTTCCTTACACCAAACATTTTTTCTCATAAAATAATATTTTGAACCGACCAACCAAAGTTTAAGCAAACTAAATGGTTTTGTATTGTGTGCAAAAACGGTTAGTACTATTTATCTAATCCCGATGAAAATCATGTCTTTTTTTCTGCTATACAAGATAATTTGGGCAATTATTTATTCTTAAAATATCAGCCGAACAAATTACTAGATACAATAATTTAAAATGTTTTAATATGATAATGATAATGTTATATTTGACATGTTTTGCTCTCATCGGTGTACTATTTTACTCGTGTAAATCAACAAATCAACTTAAAAACCAGATGTGTACCAGATGCAAATTAAGACCAGAGCAGAGGACAGTGTCGTTGTTTGGTTCGTAGTTTTTATGAATAATTCATCGCAATAAAGACTGCACCACAGTACAGCAGCAGTTAAATTTCTCGGTCGGGTTGCTTTATTTCTTTATGTCAGATTTAGGCGCCAATACTTGGATTTTTGGCCCTTTAATAGCAAAATAAAAACTTAATATTTTGATTGAGAGTAGCCATATAACCTTTACAATGCCAATACAAATCAAATTGTTAATATATATTTAGTAGACATTGGAGGATGTATTATTGTTGGGAACAGAAATATTACATTAAAACATACTTAACTGTATAGTAAAACATAAATACAAATTATAAACAAATATTTAACCATCCTCACAATGTATTTTTGTAAATAAGATAGGTAATTAAAAACTTTTTATGGCCCGTATCAGTATTTTGAACATTTAAAAACTCATTTTAGTAAATTATTTTAGCTTTGAGGTTGCTTTTAGTTATTATGTTAATTAATAACATAAAATAATTTTGTACAAAATCTCAATTTTTTATATTACGGTAAAACGATTGAATTAGACTACTGAAATTGAGATACTGACGGAAGTGAATGTATGGATATATCAATTTATTGTCTTTTATCTTTTCTAACAATATTATTTCTGTTCAAGCACTCAGTTAAAAGTTATTTCATCTATACAATTTAAGAAAACGAATGATTATTTTGACTTATCTATTAAATCGTCTAGCTCACAATCGTCTGAGAAAACTTTAAGAAGATTTCCTGTTTCAGGTATATGGTTTTTAACAATCTACCAGTCCAAATCCGGAACTGCCACTCCCAAGATTTACCCATGTTATGAGGGAATGGTTCACTCTCAAACCTTTCTACCATACTAATGAACTAAACAAATCCTTTTAATGTTGTGAATTACCTTTAATCTACCGTTCTACACCACACGCTACTCTAACAAACTAACCACCGCATCCCTCCGCCCACCACAAAACCGGTATTTCTTCCATTTTGTTTTCCTTATCAATCTCATTTATTTTTTCTCCAACTTTTTTGTGTAGGTAATGGCAGTCATAACTTGTATTTTTGGCTAGAAAGTTGTTTGTGTCAGATCTTTGCCTAAGTGTTACTTAATTTATTCATTTATTTAGTTTTAGACGATGCCTATTGCATTTATTGTTAATATTTAATGGAAAATAAATCATGAAACTTGAATCTTGAATCTCATAATGTGTCATAGTATCCCCAGTTTATCTTCAGTTTATGTGGGATCCTCAAAAATTACCCAAAAGTGTTTGATGACCAGTCAGAGGGATGACCTCCAACCTTCAGACAAGAGAAAGATGAATTCATCTGATGGTGACATGAGAGTAATAGCTCTAGTCCTTTAAACTCAGGAGGTCAGACGACATAGATGGAGGGTGACATAATATATAACATATAATTTTTGTTAGTCAGTCACAAATATTTACGTCATAAAACTGAATTAAAGTGTTCGGGTCCGCAGGTTTTCTGCAACAAAGAGAAAAGAAACGTTCGTTTATAAAATGAATAATATAACTCTACCATGTTAAGTTACATACCAACTTTTATTAATTTCACATCATTCACATCATTACACATTACACATAATTAAATAATTTGTTATGGATTTGATTGATTTTCCCATAATAATAACATTAAGGATGAGTACGCAGGTTTGCTGAAACAAGGATAAAATAAGCGTTTTTATGCAATTATCAATGTAACTTAACAGGTGAAGCAGCTTTTAAAGTTTTATTAATTTAGGTTTATAATTAAATGAAATATCAAACTTTACTTTACTTTACTAATCAATGTACATTCATAAATAATCACGATCAAAATTGTTATTTAATTGTCCTTCATAAGAATGACATTGGACAACGAGTTAAACACTTTCGATATCTCTGCAGCGGTTGGACGTAGAACAGCAATTTAACCACTAATGATTATTTTTAGAGCTGAACTTATCGAGAAAAACAATTAATTATGAAGGTTTCAATATAATAAACTAAGGAAAAACTGAAAACATTTTACCTATAAGACTAACATAGAAAATGTAATATAACAGGTATTATGGATTTTCGCCGCAACCAGTTAAGCTAGGTTAATGAATCCACATACTAAATTATTTGTTTTCTTTCCATACAAAATATAAAACCAAAGTTGTGTGTTTTAAAGTTGTTGAGTGAAAAATGGAACTGCATCACTGCAAAAAACTAATTTTTTAAAAGATTTAAACCGTCATAAAACCCCTTTCCGATGGTTCGATATTTTTGGTTGTTGAACTTGTTAAACAAGTGTTTAAACTCACTTTACACATTTTTGCCAAATTGATTTGAAATTTGAAGTTTTTTCTATAAGTTATCGTGTTTACGGGCACACACACACACACACACACACATATATATATATATATATTAATTTGGTAAAACACCCCTCTTAAGATAAAGTGATCAGACTAGTTTTCGAACTCATTTAAACAATTGCTAGTTTACATGTAAGTGCCAAATTTCATTGAAATCGGAACTTTTTTACAGGTGTTTTCAGGTGTCAAAAAGCTTCACATTCGGTTTTAAATATAAATATATGCAAAACATTTGAACAAATGAACATATGAATTTCCGAAAAAAATTTATATCTCAAACCTGAAGATAAATATATGTCAGTTACAATACAAATGTTATATGTTTGCCAACGGTACCCTTTACTCGTGTTGTACCCTTCCAATATGCAACCCACGGTAATAGCTTGTTTAATAGAAAATTCGCTAAAAGAGATCACTAAGAAAACTGCCTATGCGAAGGTCATCCAACCCACTCTATCATAAATGTAATCGAAATCCCTTAAAAATAAAGAGATAAAAAGCAATTATTTTCCCAGCTATATCCAGTATCAAGAAATATCAAAGACCCTGATATATATATATATATATATATATATATATATATATATATATATATATATATATATATATATAACGTGAAACCGGTACTAGATGCCACACGAGTTGTTGACTTATGGGTTTTGAAAAATGAATAACGCTAATGTTATATTATGGAATCATGTAACTTTTTTATAACTGGGTTACGTTATAATAATTATATGTCATGTCTATGTTTAGTTGTTGTTAGGAAAAAAATTTAGTAACATTCACAATAAATTAATAACATCCTGCTCCTAAATAATTTTAGATTAGCTTACGTCTAGATAAAAATATTGCTGTAGGTAAACGTTTGATGTAAGTTATTAGACAAATTAACAAAACAAAGTTGATATAAGTAATAACGTGCTGCAAAAAAATTTTTATAAAAGAAAAATGAAACTTCACTCTTCAAAATATTTTAGTTTATAGTTACAAGTTATATCTAACTGTAAATACATATAAACAAGATGTTTTCTGGTATTTTTACTTAGAAGATAATTTGTCTAGATGTTAATAAGAATATAAATATTCAAAATTGTTTGACGTCTTAGTTTCCCAAGGCAGTCACTAAATTAACAGCGTCAGACGTTATAGAGACTTGTAAGCAAATTAAAACTAACACAGTCAAGACGGATGTCATCCTTCCGAGACGCATATTAACATTCAGGTTATTAAATCGGTATCACCATAAGATAATATAGATATTTCTTCGTTAAACGTAGTTTTAAAATGTATTAATTATAAATAGACACAGTATTCTAAATAAATATTTTTACCACAGTTAAAACCAATGAAAAATAACAATTGTTACGATGCAATAATACAATATAACTGCATTGTATGTATATTAATTTTAAATACATAATAACTTGTAAAAGTGTGCTCTGGCAGAAAATGGCATATGGTTATGAAACCTGGGTGTTAACTGTAAGTGCTGAAGTTATTGCGCACATGGGAGCGAAAAATTCTCCGAAGAATATTAGAACCCATAAATAAAATATGTGTCTCGCGGATTCGAAAAAATTCTGAGCTCTAGCGATTGTTTAAAGGAGAATATATTCTAGTAATATAAAACCCGTCAAAAATAAGATGTATGAGGCATGTGCAGAGTATTCAACAGCTCTCAAGAATATATTCACTGTAACTTCAGGTGGCAGGAGGGGTAGGTGAAAGCCCAGAAAGAGGAGGTTGGTTGACCGGGAGAAGGAAATGAGTATGAGGAAGTGAGACGGGGGCGTATCCAAGCCGCGGTTAGAGCTGACTGGAGGCGAGTAGTGTCAGAGGCTAGAGTCCTACATGCAATGCCCCAGTGTGTGTATGTGCTTGGGGGTGTTGTTTTACATTAAGTTACTTAGTGTTTAGTAACAATGGCAAACATATTGTTTAAATGCTTGAAAAAAGTAATAACATTAATTTTGGTAATATACCTAAATAGTCAGGATAATATATATATATATATTATTTAGCACGAGCACTGTATAGCATAAAAAATATATAAAAGGAATTATAAAACAAACTGTATAAAACATCATTTTATTTAGTTAAAATCCATTTTTCTAGCCCCTGAGCTGCTTCTATGACTTAATTAAAATATTACCTTCGTCAATCAGCTCATAAAGTTGTAACAAATGTTGTAACAAATTTAATTTAATTTATGTTCAAGTAAATACAACTGAAGAAAAGAAGATAGCAGAGAAACGTTTTATCCAGTTAAAGACTAATGAGGTGAATGTTTTAGTAAAGAACTGGATTTGTTTAATTAAATCATCAGAGATTGCTCCTCTCCAACAATCCTATTAAACATGTTTCATCTCCCGTTCCTTCTAAAAAGCTGAATTACACTTTAATTAACCTATTTAAATTCATAAATTTTAAATAGAAGTATAACTGGATAATTTGGATTTTTTAATATATGAACGAACAATTGTTGTGCATGGAGGGAAGAAAACTGTAGACCCCCGTGACATTTAGACACGTGAGATGAAGAGGAGATTAAAAGTGAATGTATATTGTTCACTGTTCGTACACAACTGTTGAACGCTGGTAATAACCACTTAAAATGATGGGCTAGTATGTTATTTTATAAAAGTAATACCTATACTAAAAATGAAATCATTACACTTTTATCACAAGTCTCGTTTAAACGGTTTAGACTTGATTAATAATTCACAAAATTATTTTCCAAAGTAAAAGAAACGCACAAACAACCCGTGGGAATTCCAATGCAACCGTCGTGATGTAAAAATTGCCAGCTGAAATGGAATCGTGATATTTAAAAGGAGTATATAAAAAAATAATTGGTTTGGCCAAAGGCATGAGAGCAAGGATTGTGATTGGTTAGCTTCCCTTCCAAAATATGACGCCCCCATAACACCATCTCCATCTATTCACAACAGTATCTCATGACGTAATTGACTAAATAATTCAGTAATGGTGCCCATAGTAATTGGATAATTGAACGAAGTGAAAGTATCCTTATACACAACATTACTGCTTAGACTGGTAAGAGAATCAACTCAACTGGCGTGTCTGTGACCACAATAACTCGAGAATGCCTCCACAGTTAAACTTAAAATTTTCCATAAAAACTAAACCGGTCAAAATCTCGGTCAAGTTCGTTATTCAGATAATTTCGTTCAGTATTAATCAAATTATCTTATAACCAAATTTATTCTTTTTCTCCATAAGAATAACATTGGAAGCCATTTTAGTGGTACTTGAATCGTTAAAATTTAGCCGACGTCTATGTTTCAACAACAGGGTAACAATAGTTAGTTTACTACAGTATACTTTGTTATACTGGATAACAAAAGGTTTTTTACCAACAAAAAAATACATAAGAGGGATAAATCGAAGTATATTTTTAAGTTGTGAGCATATTTCTTATTTTATAAAATTATTAAGTGTACGTTATTAAAAAAATATCCATACAGTTAATTTTCCCTTAGTATGCCTACTCTGTGTAAATATCGTCAGTCCGTCAGTCGTCGGAGGCAACGATTGTAACAGTAGAGCGTGGAGGATCGAAAACCTCAAAATAACTTTTCAAAATAGATGACTGTATATGCTGAGATATTAACTTAACTTATAAAATAGTGTGTTTTATAACGTTGTCTTAGACAATTGGTAATATTGTGATTGTCATGTGTAAAAAGTATACAAAGCCTCAATTTGTCTAGAAAGCGTTGATGAAGTTAGTCACAGTAAGCGAACAACCTTAAAATTTTTGTTGTAGGACAATTATTTGCTAGGTTATATTTTCACTAAATAAATAATAAAATTGCCTACATTACCTAACATACATTACCAGTAATGTAGTAGGTAACCACAATAAAAGCTATAGATTATTCTAACCAAACAGCCTTTTCGGAAGGTTATCTTGAATGATTTGACATAGCACAGGGTTGGATTACTGTAAGAGTAAGCCGACATTAAACTGGCAATACAATGTTGTAAAATACTTTAAATAAATTACCAGGAATGTTGTAGTGAACCAAAATAAAAGCTTTAAACTATTCTAACCAAACTAAGCCTTTTACACAGGTTATCTGAAATGATTTGAAAAATCCTAGGTTTGGATTATACTGAGCTGTTTTCATCATAAACTTGGACCTATGGTTATAAAATTTGGGTCTATACACTTAGGCTACTTGCCATCTTAGAAGTTTCATGTACGGTCTTGGACCAACCCATGTTTATAGAATTTAATTTCATGATAGCCTAGGCTATTGAAACATATTGAAATATCATTTTGTAAAATTCAACTGTTGTAAAATACTTTAAACATTACCAGGAATGTTGTAGCGAACCAAAACAAAAGCTTTAAACTATTCTAACCAAACTAAGCCTTTTATACCGGTTATCTGAAATTATTTGACATATCCTAGGTTTGGATTATACTGAGCTGTTTTCACCATAAACTTGGACCTGTGACTATAAAGTGTAAGCATATACACTTAGGCTACTTGTCATTTTAGAAGTTTCATGTACGGACTTGGGCCAACCCATGTTTATAGCATTTAATTTCATGATAGCCTAGGCTATTGAAACAATATATTGAAATCTAATTTTTTCATCTAAATAACTGGGCCTGACGATTTACTGTTAATCCTTAAGGATATTTTGACTTGGCCTATAGAAATTGCTAACATTAGTTCGTATAGGAAACTCGCTGTTCTCTTAAAAGTTAAATTAACCACACTGCTAAAGTCACTGCTTAGCCCAAAATGCTCTGTTTGTTCTAAGATAACGCACCCATGTCAATCCTAACAACAAACCATGCCTGAAATCTTCAATTTATTTTAAAAATGAATAAATTTACGTATATATACAACATTTACTTTGATAAAAACAAGTGATAAATGTATGTATGTTTTTCTACGGATAAAATGTTAGGTCGGTGGCGGGATCCGAACCTGCGACGTTACGCTCCAAGAGCCAGTGCGATACCCCTCAGCTACCGCGATAATTAATTGTTAGAGAAGTGAATAAAACTATAGCTATACTGTATAGACATAAAATCCGGATTATGGCGGCAGTTAAATGATAACGGAATGTATTTTGATGATGTTACTCAAATCAGATATTGAATTTTTTATGAGACTCGATTTAAGTTTGATCATGTTTTTCAATTATACTTATACGTTAGGAATAAGCGTACACCTAGTATATTAGAAACCCAACGGACTAAAACATAGTTTAAAATTGAAAATGTAAATAATATATGTAGTAACATCCTTAGTTTCTTTAGTTGTAAAACTACAATTAAAATCTGAAATATATGTTTTTAATACTTTTTATTATTGCACGGTAAAAATTACTACCTTATTTTTTTTTCGTTAAAAATAACTGTTATGCAGCTGCACTCTCGTTAAGGTTACCTTAATTTATTTAAATGTTAAGGTCGATATAGTTAACATAATTTAAGATCTGCAGTCTCAAAATCTGCAGACTTTTTAGTGGTGAGACTGGACAATGAGACTGTACGAACAACACAGCTCATATCAGACAGGGGATCAGAAAAGGGCAATTAATTTTGATAGCACTTTTATGTGGCAGAATACAGTGATTCGGACCATCCTGAGCTTACCAACACAAACCAGCTCCAAATAAGCATTCGCTCTGCTTGGCCTTTTGGCTGTTCCCAGTCTTTTGATCATTGAAGCAATTATGTGCATTGAAATTAAGAATGTGCAACCCAGGTTTACCAATCATAAATGTAACGTCAAAAATAAAGGGATTCATTCAGAATTACATAGGCTATATTGATTTAAACACAAGCCTAAACAGTAGATGTAAAGAGCGGTTACCACGTCCAAATGTCGGAGGTCGAGGTCGGAGTTCGAGTCACGTGACTGGATTAAATTATGGATTAAATTCTTGGGAATCTCAAAACCTCACCTAAGCCATGGTTTTTTACTCTCTAAACGAGCGTTTTTATGTCTACTTTTAACAATAAAAGCTTTAAATAAAAAAAAAATAAATGCAAAAGCAATGTTAAAGTAAAAATTATGTTTTAACTCATTTGCAGTGTTGACTCAAGCGTTTGTTCGCCCGGGAGCCTGTTATATCGCGCCGAGGTCAATGTTACGGTTATATTCGAGCCAATACTCATACAACATGTGATTTCTTCTACAGTAAAAAATTAAATAAAAATCTTTATAGTCGAGTTATTTATTCACATTTTCTCCTTTTTACACCAGTCGATCCAAAACTTTGTTTCCACGTTCCGTATGGTGGTTATCTTTGCCACCATCAATCAGCACATTGTTTTTATAAACTGTTAATATTATTTAAGCAATCCGACCACCTCTTTTCACTATAAAATCATCATATGATAGATTAAACAGCAACACACCAACATTTCCAGTATAGTCAGAGTCAATAACACCAGCACCAACATCGATCGAGTGCTTAAGCGCTAGACCAGAACAAGGTGCTACTCTCCCATACAACCCTGTGGAAATTGAAAAGATAAGTCAGTTAATACCAACTGTTTACCACGTTTCGGCACAACGTAATCATAAGCGCTTTTTAAGTCATAACCTGCAGCTTCACTTGTGCCTCTGGTTGGTGGTGAGGCGAACTCTGTTAGTAGAAAGTATTTATAATCGTCACAATTCATATTTAATTTCCTTAAAAATGTTTATCTATATATATTTCACCATTTTTCACTTTACGTCAATTATTAGTGAGATTATAGAAAAAATATCTCATATAGGTAAGAAACCCACCCCACTATGCTTCAACTACCCAGTTTCAACTACCTGGGAAAGATAGGGTAAAAGATAGAGTTGTCTCGCATTTTTTATCCATTTATGTCGGCTATTTATAAAAAAACTCGATTATTTTATAGTTTACCTTGTAACAAATTGAGTGTTTAAACCCCGATTCTGAGCATATTTGGTTTTTCTTGAGGCACGATAAATTTCAAATATCCCAGCACATATGTGGTTTACACTAGACAAAATAAAGTTAAGTAATGAGTTTGTTAAAAGATTACACTAAACGCAAAACATCGTCCATTCCATATTTTTGTTGGGTGTTGTTCGAAGTTTGTCAATTTTAATTTTATAGTTTAAATCAACGTTACCCGTTTCCGATTCTTTTTCCAACCAATAGTTAGATGTGTAAGCACTTTGTATATTTTAGAAGTTTATTATATATCTTGTCTTATTTCTATGTAATATTTTCTTTACGCCTGCTATAAGGAGTTATATTCCCTCTTCCAGTTGCTCAAGCCTTTTGCAAAAGTTAACTTTAAAATCACCTTTAATTCCTTGCATTAGTGCATCGTTAATATGGTCAACTTCTTCCTGGTCGCACGGTAACACATCTTTGTCTTTCCACACTTCTTCTAAAAATTTAAGCTCTTCGATGTATGGGAATATTTGTCTATTACAAATAGCTGTTCCGTTTGTCTTAAGCGTAGAAAATGGTTTATTAGTTGGTAAATATACAATAACTGTAAGTGCTTTTCTTTTGATGGTGTAAGGTATGATTAAACAACCGCTATTTTTTTAGAATTCACGTTTTTTGTTTAAGGTTATAAATGTATTTTTCTTAGAACCCTTAATGTAAAATACATTTGTAAGGCAGATACATTGTAAGTGTTTTTCATGTCGATACCCTTCCACGGTTGTGTAAAGTAATATTTTAATTTATTTGTAATATCTCGAATTTGCCGTTCATTTTCCAACTCCGTTTTATATTCTTCCTCAATAGATGTTGTTTTCTCCAAGTCCATCTTCCGTCGTTTTGTATCTATGTTTTCCATTTCGAGCTTTCTTTTAATAGCAGATACAATGAAAGACTTATAAATTGGCATTATTTCTTTAATTTTGTAGGGAGGAAGTTTATTTGTTATATTTCTCCATTTCCTTAGAACCAACGGATTGACATTTGTTGTAGGTACCAATCCCGATTCATGTACGTTTATTTGTTCTGGAATTGTAGAATAAGGTGTGGATGATTTTGTAAATTATGTGACACCAAATTTTATATAACATTTATGTGTTATGCTAATACTATCCAGATTGTCCCCGCTTTCTACTATATCCACTAAGTTTATAGGCAAGCAATTAAAGCCAAAGGCAGAAAGTACTTAGTTAATCATTTTGCTTCTTTCGTCTGAATTTTGTGGTAGTTTTATTTGTATTACTGTTAGTTTCCTTGTGTTTTTATTTCCCCAGTAAACATACTGTAAAATATCTTAAAATACAACACAACAACTGTTTTGGAGTGGATCTATGAATTTTTCTCACATTTTTTACAATGGAACTGCATAGAATGGAGCATTTTCGAAGTACACTTTGTTTTTATCCATTATCACTTTACAGTCTTTTAGTGGATTTACATTTTTTTATTACCATTAATGTTTTAATTATAAATCGTAGCTTCTAAACGCGTGATTCCGTTTTCCTTGGCGAGCTTCGATGCGAATGTTTCCCGAAGTCTTGTGTCTGAACAGTTTAAAAAATCTACAATGTGATTTCCGATCGTTTTATTAACACCTGGGTTTGTAATCTGACAAATTAACTTATTATATATTTTTGCTCGGCAGTTATCTGAAAGCCTTGTAAGACAGTCCCAACCAACCGTGTGGTCATTGTCTACAATCAATTTGTAATAATCTTTAATTTCGCCAATGTGACAAAAATTTAAGTTGTTTGTTAAGTAATTGGACATTTCTCCTTTGTTAAAGATACCAGCAAAATCCTGTGTTATGTCGAAATCCGTTAAATAATAATGTTCTTTTTCCAAGTGCTGCATTATATCCGGTAAATCTTCTATTATTGTTTCCAGCTTTACATCTGCAAGTTCGATTTTGTAAGGTATAGCTACAGGATTCTTGTATTTATTTTTAATAGTGTGCATATCATTACCAATTACTTGCTTTACACCTTCCACAGTTTTAGTTTTTCCATCCAAAGAAAGGGGTAGTTTTGATTTTACACCAAAAGTCTTGCCAGTGCAAATCTCTCAAATGCTTCTCGAAGATAGCTATTAAATGAACCGCAAACTTCGCTGTTAAATCTAAACTGTTTCCTTAAATCTCCTTCACAATCTCCAAAATCGGTTATTTTTACGACTATTAAGTTATCGCAAAATAAATCTGTGATGTGTACAAATCTCCCAACGCGATCTTGCCCTTCTGTGTAATTAATATTCCCAACATTTGATATAAGATTATTGTTGTCAAGATTCTCTGATAAAAACCACAATCCGAATCTCTCGTTTGTTGGCTTAGTTTTATTTCCAATTAAGTTTTTAATCGAATACATTTTTCAGTTACTATAGGTTTTATAACATTTGCATTCTAATAGTTTATTAGTAGACAACTGCAAAGTTTTGTTTCAATACACTTTACAATGCAACAGTGATAAATATTTAAAGACTCAAAAATAGCAATCAACAATAATAAATTAAAACACAACAACTAACTGGGTAATTTTATTCTGACGCATGTTCCCAATGATCAACGTATGGACACACGTTCCCAATAACCAACGTATGGACACACGTTCCCGATGACCAGCGTATGGATACACGTTCCCAATAACCATCGTATGGACACACGTTCAGCTGGTATTTCCCTGGCCCGGCCGAACGTTGTTGTTAATAACTATGTTATGTTTAGGGTACTAACCTTAATAATTTGGTGCTAACTAGTAAGAACCTGGTATTAATTCTAAGCATGTTCGAACATTTTAAACTTCAAACATGGCTAACCCAGCAAAATGAGGCTTTATTAATCAGAGTTAATTTCATTGTTTTCAATTGGAAAGAAATGTATTATGATATATAATACTATCTGTTTACATGTTTGAATTTAGTTAGAACAACTTTACAATAAAACTTAACTTTGAAAATGAATATGGCTATGTCCATGCATGTATATGTTTTTACGACATTAAACATTTTGATTTTATTTGATATGTCTCACTCAAAATAAGGAGAAAAAATGAGGTTGATAAGAGAAAGTTAAAAGATCAAAATATTCAAAATCGAGTTAGAACACTGGACTAGGAAAGAATGTTATTAAACATGTAGTGTTATGCTTGAAAAAAAATCCCTTAACGAAGTTGAGGTTGTGGAGTCGAATATTCAAAACTGTTTCCTGTGGTTATAATCAGGTTACCGAGGCAATCAAAACTGGGGAACTCGCAGACGTGACTTTTTAAAATTACCTGAGGCAGGGAAATGAACTGGAAAAGGAAAACAACGGGCACGGTTGTTTAGTTATATCACTTGACGAATGTTAAAGTATTAGGTGTTCAATTGTTTTACCTTTGTATTCCGAAGTAGCAAAACATTGTTTTAGAAATGTGTTAAAACTTGTGCTAAACTCGTATTAAACTTAAATTTAAAATAATGCTATTCCCATTTTATTCAATGTTAATACTGAAGAAAATATATACTTCTTCAATAATATGTTTTAACATCAATTTTAAAATATGCTAAACTAATATGAAAACATGTTAAATTTATGTTAGAAATAATAAGAAAATATGTAAAACTAATATTAAAATATGTTAAAGTTATGTTAAAAATACTTTAAAAATATGTCAAACCAATATTAAAATACCCCCGTAGCAGCAAACCTGCATACTCAGCGAATTTCCAATGCATATGAATTTATCTTAATACCACATAAAGCCACATGCCAAGTTTCATCACTATACATTCAAAAATAAATGACATATGACATTTTAATTATTCTCCATAAGAATAACATGGCGGCTGAGTATGAAGGTTTGCTGAGATAAGGAAGACTAAAATTGGGTTTTTATACAAATATCAATAGACCACAATGAAATGAAGCAATATACTAAGTTTTGTCAGGAATAGTTGATAAATAAAGGAGATATACAATTTTTCTTATCCTCCATAGGAATAGCATAGGAACGTACTGTGTTTAGCACTTTCAATATCTCAGTAACCAATTGACGTAGAGCAATGATTAAAACACAAAATTTTGCGTATTTCTAAGCTGATTCCAATGGAAAAAAATAAAATTTTACTTTTTCAAAAACTATATGTAAAAAACTCAAAAAACCCATTTTTGGGGTACAAAAGCCCCCCCAAAATACCCCTTCGGATAGGCCGATCTGTCTGGTTTTCGAACTTAAAAGTCATAAATGCTGCTTTACACGTTTGTACCAAATTTCATCAAAAGCGGACGTTTTTTATGAGAGTTATCGCACCCACGGCCACACACACACACATATATATATAGTTATATAGTTATATATATATAGTACTGATATATATACAGTTTCGAACGAATGGTGTTTTTGGGGTCTGGGGACCTCAAAACGAAAAGTTATCATGGTCCCGGGCCTAGGTCTTACCATGCCGACTACGGTAATAGCTTCTTCCCTATAGAGGAAATTCGCTAACATGTTAATGTTATGTTAAAAATAATATCTATCATATTAAAACTTGTATCAAAACTCATTTAAAAATTATGCTATTCCCCTTTTTTTAATGTTAATATTATTTTTAAAATATAACGAACCAATATTAAAACATCTTGATGTTAAGTTAGAAATAATATCAAAATACATTAAAACTTTAATGAAAACTATTTTTCAATTACGGTATGCTACTCCCCCTTTTTTCAATATAATGATATTTTTAAAATATGCCAAACAAGTTTTTAAATAATGTAAACTCACGTTTTTATATGTTAACACCAGTTATACAATATTTTATAACTCGCTTTTTTATGTAAACACAAGTTTTAAAATATGTCAAACTGATAATAACATTTATAAAAGTAATGTATAACTTTATTTTTAAAATGAATTTATATTATACAAATAACGGTACAGATTGAGAAAGAAGCACACTGTTGAGAGGCACTAAAAGAATATATTGAGCAATAACAAAGCACAATTGAACTAGAACAAGGAATACCTCAGCAAGTGCCCTGTAAGGACCATTCAACAATATTAACTGGATTGAACCTTTCCTCAGGTTCGCAATTTGTATATGAATTCATATTTACGGTCCAACACATAAAGAAAATTCAATATTAAAATAACAATCATTATAAGTTAAATAGTAACATCATTTGAGCGCAAGTCTAAGAAACAATTAAAATTAAAACTCTATTAACATTGAAATCAAATAGTTGTGTAATATGGTGTAAACTAAAAAAAAACTAATGTGAAAACTAATGAAAACTGAAAATTTATAAATGAAAAATTATGATGTATTGATTGAGTTTAAGTCTGCAACTTCCAAATAGTTTCTGCATTAAGTTTATCTTGAAGTGAATCCAGCAATCAAGTAACGATAACCTTAAAAAATTAATAAGTTGAATAACTAGGATATCAATACATATAAATCAGAGCAACAAATACAAATTCTAAATCAAGATTTTTTAAAGTTTTAAATTACATGCCAAAAAATCAACTGTGTGAAATCAAGAAAATAACTAATAAATGGATTCGTTATGAATATTAAGTTTTCAGGTAGTCCACAACTTCAATGATACATTGAATTTATTATTTTTTTTATTTAATGAGGCTCCACGTTACATCATAGAATGAAATCTGCTTAAAATTAGTCAACAGCACTAAATCTTTAAAGAGTTAAACGGTTCATGTCACACAAATACAAATAACAAAATGTGATGGACTTGCAGTACAGAAGTAGGCGGCAGTTGGTGAGTAGGTAGGTGGCTTAGGCAACTGTTTCTGCTAGCTAGGCCGAGTAACAGAAATCAGGTCCGGACAAGGTGTTGTGGTCCGGGCTGTTCTTCCGAAGCAGGAAGCGAACGGGCCGCCGAAAATCCCCGGAACTCCCTCTCCCTTCCGGACAGGGGGGAGAACATTCTGAACCCCGGTAAAAAGGTCCAGTACTACAAATAAAACATGTCCAACATAAGAATATATTGTGGAATGATACAACACGCACTGCTCCTGTATTATTTTCACTTAAAAAAAAAATTAAATGAAATACATTTCAAAATCAGCTTATAGAAGCATAATTAATTCTATCTAAACCTTACAGAAAGGGCCGGTTTAAATTTATTTGCTATGTTCACATGTATCAATAGTAAATTAATTATTAGGCCTATCAGAGGAAAGTTTTATTTTCGTACAAAACGGTAATTTAAACTTTTAAGTTGCAAAAATATATTTCTCAAAAGTCGAAATAATTATGAGCAACTAATAATAATAATGAATACACAGGACAGCACAGTTAAATTAGAAAAACATGATAATTTAAACAACAAAAAAGTTTTTAGCTCGGGAAAGCATTCCCATATAAATCAGACGATAACTTAAAAAAAAACCTGGGCCCAATTCGCTCAAAAAACTTCAAAAAGCTGGGCAAGGAGTGTCCACAACTTATACAAATAGTATCAAACACTAAATAAATCTCATAAGACTTGTGGCTTCAAAGTTGCCTAGGCCAAAAATTAAATCATAAATTGGCTACCCTAATAAAATTGATAACTCAGTTAAATCTGGTTTGAATTACATGAAAATTGCAGGAGATGTGTGTTAGTGTCTCTACTCAATTAAAAAAATGTAAAATAACTTCTAGTAGGCCCCAGGAAAATTTTACAATCAAATTAGGCCAGGGCTTAAAATGTTAGCCTAGCCCAATTATAAGTTCTTAAAAATTACTTTGCTGGGTGACAGGGAGGACAAAATGTTATCACAACAGTAGTAGCCTATTACTACCACACAAAAAAAGGCTCTGAGCCCCTTCATAATTAAACTGGATTCAAAAATGACAGTGACAAAATTTGCCCCTGAACAGTACAAGGTTAAACGCACAATTACATGGTGTATTCTACAAAAATGTGTCAGATTTTAAAATAGATTAAAAAATTTTCGACGCAGCAAAAGAAAAAGTATAGGCTACACTTTTACGAGATGATATCAAACTAAAATAAATTTTTTCAGCTCTCCTAAGATGACAAAATCAATATGAAAATTTTAAATTTTTTGGAGTCGGTCAAGCAACAAATTTATTATATTTTGGACCATTTAGAATGAATTAATTGACCCATATACAATACACATTTACCCTAATTTTTAAAAACCCTAGATCCTATCTATATATTTGTTATACAGTACTCTGTGCCTGATCGTTCTTCATGAGCAGATATGTGTATAGTTACCTATATGCCTAAATAGTAAAATAATAGGCCTAACTTAAGTATATGGTAAAAACCTCAGAATAAAATTAAACAGTACAGTGTCAGAACTAAAACTGATCCCCGTATTTAAGTCACCAACTCACACCTCTGCACACTAAATTCACTCTTGACCCCAAAACACTGTGAACAACACTTAACACAACACTAACGCAATTCTAAGGGTTTGTGTAGTCGTAGCTCATGTAGTCAGGTGTTGAAGCCACTGTCTCTCCACAATACCGAAAAAGGCTCCAAAACAAATTGTCCTGACTGGAGATGGTCTGTCAGCTTCCATCGCAGTTTGTGAACTTGGCATTCCAGCGACTTAAATTTATTTGATGAGGCTTTTTTTAACGACACAGCCCTTGTTGTAGTAGAGGATAGCCATTAGCCGATGTCTACTAAGTGTAACAGACCAAGATACTGTAGAATAACTACTCTCCGATGAACCTAAATTAAACCAGTAACCATTACCTTTATTTTTACAGTGAAAATGTCACAATGTTGTTAGTTATTAGTTACGGAGGGAATACTGTGTTTACGTAGTAATTTAGTCGCAACAGTTGCCGCGAGTCATATCCACGGATAATAACTAGTGTCCAGGTCAAAACTGGATTATGTAATGTGAAATATCTTTCATATGAATGTTGTATATAGCTTTAAATAGCATAGCATTATGCGCGCTTAAATTTTGAATAAAAATAAGA
Source organism: Allygus modestus (assembly GCA_963675035.1). NCBI lineage: Eukaryota > Metazoa > Arthropoda > Insecta > Hemiptera > Cicadellidae > Allygus > Allygus modestus. The sequence goes on from OY776116.1 coordinate 89,921,402, forward strand.
TGCGGTTCCGTATCTGTCCTACCATACTATTGAAAGAAAATATTCAAGATTTAACAATCGATATATATATATATAGAATACTAAAAGTAATTCATTAAACGAATTTAACCATATGATAACCATATAATTAACTTTTTATACCGATAGATTTTCTGTTAGTTTTAGAGGTTGCTAAGCTTGTTTCTCTAACTAAAAGATCATAATTGACAATTTTTATAAAAAATAAATAAACTACAGTTACAATATTACTCAATCCAAATTGAAGTCTCAAAAATGTGTTTTCTAGCACACTCTTCATCACATCATGTCCACCATAAATGGTTTTTAGGCATCGAAAGTTTACTGAGTTCTCACAACGTATTTTAGTTCTTGTTCGGTCTCCATGCACTTTGCAATTTGGATTCTTAGGTATGAGCTAGGATGAGAATCTTGCAGAAAACGTAAACAATTTTAATTGAATTAAATACATTTTTGTACAAATGTTTAGAATTAACAAAATCATAATTATTTTCTCCTTCCATTGTTATGTACTTTAAAATTAAATGTAATTAAACAGTTTTAATTAATAATGATTAAAAACATTCGATTAGAATAAAAAATCGAATAAAGTTTAGTTATTCCATTTATATATTGATTGATAAAACTTAGATATTTTCATTCAATAGTGTGGTAGGACATATACAGAACTGCACCCTAAAAATACGCCTTCACGAAATGAATCGAAAACTACATGTCTTACACATATATTTTATTTTTCGAGAAGTCGTCAGTCGGTAAACATGCAAAATAAAACAAAAAAACCATCATACGCAGTTATATAACCTATACGGCTGTGTAGAGCGTGTTTTGCTCTAAACAAATGTATAACGAACGACTGCTCAACTTTGCAGGTTAGTTTAGAAATTATTATGTTTAAAAATATCTACAACGTGTCCGGATCAAGGCTCCCTGACCAGGTCTAGCCGTTATTACGGTATGGTATATCGATTATTTAAGTTTTGGTTACGTTCGGTCTCAAAGATGTAGAAGATATCGCCTTGAAATGTCTCCAGATAACATGATATGTTGATTCCACTAATACTTCAAGTAAACATTTGTTGCCAGGAACAAACATTATAACAGATTTATGGAAATTGTACTCCTTTTATGTTATTTTAACATGCTACAGTATCAGAAAGCTATATACTATAAACATTTTAAATTTGTTGATTTGTCTCGTTTTTAGTTTGATGTATGTAAACAAACAAATATATATATATATATATATATATATTGTTTTATATAATGGTAATGTGTATCTAATTTTAAATTTTAGCCTAGCCTAATTTTAATTGACAAACTAAACAAAACAAACGTTACGTTAGAACTAACATGCAGACAATACAATATTTTACAATTGACCTAATCATTGTGTCGAACAATTTCATTTGATTAATTATATCGTTTTGATTATGAAGGTGTGCCGGTATCCGTAAGTTTGCGCCAAAAACTAATCTTATTTATTAATTATCCACAAAAAAATTGTTCAGAAAATGTAAAACATATACAACTTCAAGAACGGTACCTTGCTTTCTATTCGAACCATTAACTTAATTGTTTGCCTGGGTGCAGTACAATTGTCCACCAATACAAAATAACAGCTATAAAATATCGAACCACTAACTTATGATATTTACGTAGATATTGCAGATGATAATATTGAAAACAAAATTAAAACAACAAAACTATCACAAAAACAGTGCTCAGTGGAGTTAGGTTAGGTTAGTTTATCACAGTGTTTAGGCTAACCACAGAACACTGTAAAGTAAAACGCTTTGTGATTGCGTATTAAAAACAATAACAATCCAATGAGAATATGGTTAGTAATCTATCAGTCATGGTAATCCATCAGTCATGGTAATCCGATATTTTATATTCGATTGTTTTTGTGGACACTTATCGTACTGTACACATATGCCTATTTACAGTTATTCAGCACAAAATAACACTAACCGATGCCGATCATCCTTAAACCTTGGTCCTAAAGGCTGTTTACAATGATAGGGCTAGGTCTACACAATTGAGTAGAATTCTTTGATTGTTATTATTTTCAGACAGACAATAAGCACTAACTTTAGCTTGGGAAGTAAAATTTTAATTTCAATATCACTAAAATCAATTATTTTATTTATTTTATGCCTACACTAAGATAACATAAGATTTGTACAGCTTATTGAATTATTAAGCCTTGCAAACTTTTTGTGAAAATTACATTTACCCTACCGGTACCTAGTGAATGTTTATGTCAGCACTAACTACTTTACTATATCGGATTCTAAATTAGAATTCGGCACCGTAAAATGTATTAGTTAAACTGATAGCTAGTAAACTAACGTCATAAGAATAATTTATTTTAATTAGCTTACCGGCTCTTGGCTTCCTTCGTTTTGCACCATAACATAACCAACTATTATTCATTATTGTCGCTCGTCGATCGGAGATGAATCCCAATGCCACCAAAGACCAAAGCCCACAGACGAACGAATGAGTGGATGTAATAATTATAAAGTTTACAATAGTTATATGTAATAATTAGGAATCAGCCCTTCGATGATCTTATTGTGGTCGAATTGCAAAATATTATGGGTAATGGATAGTATTTACTAAAATAGCCACCAATTTAATTGTTGGTGTAGAGTTCATTCTTTCAACATTGATTTAGATTTTTTAAAGTTATTTATGTGGAAATTTACTTCCCACATGTCAGCGTGCTGCGTGCGAGCTCATTTTAGTCTTATTTCAGCGTCGGTTTCGAAGACATTTTACCACTTATTTCAATATTATTTTCCATTATTTTGATCTGTTATACCAGCACCAGTTACTAAGTTATTTAAAATCTTATTTTAACATTTTTATATTATTTATTTTTGCTATGCTAACATCAGTTTTTAATATATTTGTAGACTTATTTAAATGTTATTTAATATAATTTCCTTCTGTTGTGTCGAGAGTCAAGAGTTTTATTGTCTGTAAGCATACATGCAATTGACAAAATCAATTTTATATAATAACTATACAATAACACCTTAGTCAATTCTATACTAATAAAAAAATCTTAAAAACCAAAAAATGATAAATGTTTAAAAGATTAACAATAAATTATATCAAATATCCTAACAATAACAACAACAACAACAAGGCTAAAATCTTAAACAACTAATATCACAGCTAATATCCCTAGGGCAAATACTCATCAATGGTATAAATGCTTTCTCATGCAACCAGCTTTTCCAAAACAACTTTAAATTTATTCAGTGTAACATACCAAGCTTTTTCAGGCAATCTATTGAATAATCTTATTTTCATAAACATGTGGTTACTTCTAGTTTTTGTAATCTTATCGATGGAAGTTCTAAAAAGTACTTTTTTCTGGTAGTATGACAATGAATTATCTGCCTGCTATTCAATTTTATTTGGTATCATTTCATTCTGTTGTGTTAGCATCAGTTTCGAACATATATCATGACTTATTTAAATATTGTTTTATATTATTTTGGTCAGCTATGCCAACATCAGTTTCCAATAAATTTCAAAACTTATTTCAATGTTATTCAATATAATTTCGTTTTTGTGTTAGAATCAGTTTCAAAGTTATTTTAAAACTTATTTTAATATTATTTTATATTATTTTGGTCAGCTATGCTAAAATCAGTTTTTAATATATTTTAGAACTTATTTCAATGTTGTTTCATATAATTTCATTCTGTTATGTTAGCATCGGTTTCGAAGTTATTTTAAAACATATTTTAATATAATTTTATATTATTTTGGTCTATTATGCCAACATCACTTTGTAATACATTTTTAAATTTATTTAAAACAATTTAAAATTATTTTATACCGATGTCAGCATTACAACTAACCAACACGTTTTAAAACTTATTTCAGTAACAATTAAAATTATATTTTCATTTATATCAATATTACTTTTTAACACATTTTTAAATTTATTTTGATAAACTTTTGAATCACATTATTATTAATTTGATATATTTTAAAATAAAATAAAGTTATTTTAAAATGTTTTAAAACGTAAAAAATAGGTTAAAATCATGTCTTTGCTACTTGGGATACTAGCTTCAACTACACAGTACTTATGTTTACTAATTTGTATACATACTACATTAATAACAACCTTATTAGGCTCTATTTAGCGCAGTGTAAAAGAGCTATACGTTTTAGATTTTGTTCATACAGTTATGAAATGCTACAAAATTATTTTTAATACAAACGTTGGTTATATTATGTTATAACTTTAATGTTTGTTATCAAAGGTATACACTTGTTTCAAAGCTATAATTGTTATACTTTAAGACTGTATACTTTTATAATAAATAGTGTTGGACTTTAAAGCATATTACGTTATGGTACAGAAGAGCCAGTGATTATCTATAGCAAAACTGTTTACTAATCTGGGCTGATCAATGTTGATTAAAACTTGATTCAATGTTGATTAATGTTGAATTTTTTTAACTTTATTTGGTGGTATTTACAGTCATAACCCCTGACATTGGGATTTCGCTGAGTACGCAGGTTTGCTGCGACGGTGATATGTTAATTCTAAATTTATTTTACGTGTTTAGTAATTTCATAACAACTACGCCGTTATTCATCAACTGTTGCCTAGCTTTGATCTAAATGGGTTTTTGAAACATCCGCGTGCACTCTCAGGCTTTTCATCTCTTCTTTAAGTGGTCATTAATCTCTTACAACTTTATTTCTGCGAAGCTTGAGGAAGAAATGGATAAGTAGTTACCCGTGTAGTTAAGGAATTTATAAACTGCTGCCTTTAGTTAAAATAATTTTGTTGGAAATAACTTTTAATATGGTGGTTAAAAGTAAGAAATGATTACATAAAGTATAAAATTCACAATCACAATGCATTTTTCTAATACTGTTAATTAAATTAGATGAAGACTGTATTACCTACTCTGAGGTCCTGTATTATTATACTAGTTAGCATTATAATGAATTGTGATGGTTATAAGTTCAAAAGAAAGGAGTGTCTGGATAATATCCTAGCGCTTAAACAAAATCAAAGACAAATGAAGACTAGATTGGTAGGGTAAAATTTATTATAATATATACATTGTGTTCACAAAGGGGCAGTACAAACTTCGGGGGCTGTTAGTACTTATAAATTTGAACGAAAAATTTGGTATAAACATAGGTCAAAATGATTTCCTTTCTGAACACTCTGTACACAAATGAAGAGTTAAATTAAAATTTACATTATTTACGTTTACTTATTAGTCAATTTTATACTTATTAAAATTATTTAATTTGTTCTTTGATAAGTAATTATTGAATTTAGAATAAATACAATCTTGACCTTAATTTCAGTATTATATAACGTAGCAATAACATCCAGGTTATTTAATATTTTTACTATTATTAATTTTTGATTTCAACTACTGTATTTGTTAAATTCATGTATGTACGTGTCCAGACTTATCCGTAAAAAAGGGTCACTATATATAAACATTAACGCTTATGTGAGACTAATTTCCAATGATAATGTTTAAAGTGTGAATAATTCATTCACTTTGTAGCGATATATTTATGTGTTATTTGTCTGTATTCTTTTGTAAATATTGAAACTGATTTGATTTGATTTGATAACTAAACTTAAGGCAATGTTTATCTTCAGTATAGTAAACATGTTTTCAATTAGAGACTTGGTATTCGCTCCTTTGTCCCGTAATAGGATGAAGCGAGGATTTGTAATTCCAACGTAATAGGCAGTATAGGTGCCGGATTAATTAATTAAAATTAACTTACCTAACCTCACCTAGGCCCATATTAATACTTCGACTAGCCTACCACATTCCAGTTTATTGTTGAATCTATTAAGTTAGGCCTATATTAGGCGAAGAACCAATATTATATTCGCCTTGAAAAATAACTACTTACCACATAAATAATATTCCTCTCAGAATAGTCATTGGGTAATCAATTTGTCTTTTAATTCTGTATTGTTAATTTGAAGTGGATATAAATAGGCTATAGGCAATAGGCATATATTTTAATAATGTCTGTAAAGCCTACTTACTTCTGGCCTACCAATGCACAACTTCAGTCAATGTCACTTTTTAGAATCAGGCAATAATTATGGCCTTTTATTGCCAGGGAAAAGCTACTACAGTATCCGGTAAGACCTAGGCCAAATGTGAAAGTATTCTCGTTGGTTTAAATCTAAACAAACATTATCATATTTGTAATGTGTCGAATTAATGACTACAAGTAACTTACCAAACCTCACCTAAGCCCACATTAATACTTCAACTGGTCTACCACATTCCAGTTTATTGTAGAGTCTAGTATATTAGGTCGATAACCAGTTTTTACACCCTGAAAAAGAACTACTTACAATATATAAACATACCTCTTAGAATAACCATTGTTAAAAATTTGTCATTGAATAGAGTTAAGTTCAAGAGAATATAATAGGGGTAACCCCAGGGCTCTGAGGGTTGGGATATTTCCGGCTCAGAGCCCTGGTGTTACCATAGTAGGCTATGGGCAAAAATTTGATTAAGTCTTTAAAGCCCACTTACTTCGAACCTACTAAGGCATAACTGTAGTCAATGTTACTTTCAAGAATTTGCCAATGCTTTCCTTATTATCAAACATTAATGTAATGTCAAAATCGCAAATTAATATAGCTATGAAACTATGTTAGGATAACTAACCTATGACTGTTTTTATGACTTTATACAATATATGAGTTGAAAAACAAAATTTGAGTTTTGCCAAAAGCCAAAATGATATTTAAAAACATGACATGACAGCTGATTTCAAAAAAATAATTGTTACGAAAAACAAGACCAACTAATGGCGTTTTTCCAATGGCACCAAACACTTCCAATTTAACCAATATTACTCACACTACGATTTTTTAAGACAAGATATCAAAGCTTACAAGTCTCACGAAAAATTTTGTTCAAATTATAACTAAAATTAGGCTATATGGATCCGTTACTACTACGAGGTAATTTTTTATATAAAAATTAAAGTTAAGAATCTCCTCTTTTAATTTATTGTCAGAATCACAAGTGAAGAAAAGTTAAATATGACACTATGTTTACAATAACTAACCTATGAATAACCTACCTAGGCCCTTAATACAATTTAAATGAAGTAGGTTAGAAATCTTCATCTCTTACTAAAATAGGCCCTATAAGGTTTTAAGTAACAATTTTAACCCACAGATAAGGAATAGAACAACGATACATTAGCCTCCAGGCTGTTTGGTGATTTTAGTATTGTTGTTGGCTAAGATTGATTTTTTTTTCATTTCACAGTTTATTTTAATGTAAAAGTCATGACTTAAGTTATTCAAACAATAAGAAAGCAATAATAATTAGATATGTATAACATTAGACTACGCCTAGGCCTAACGAAATTTGTCATAAACAATAACCAACATGTAACAGGGGCGTATATCCATGGAGGAATATCCCCTGAGATTTCAACAATAAATGTGAAAACGGAAGAAAGAGTGGGATGTAGGTAAGGCCAAACCCTATCCACCACGAACAAAATCCTAAATAAATGCCAATGACAAGTAATAGAGCTAACGCAAACTTATCGAACTACTTACTGAAAATTATATCTTAAAAATCAACCCATTATATTGTAAAAAGAGACAGTTTGGAATTTATGTGTGATAGGCTATCAGAATATTTCAAAGCTGTAGATCTATTGAACCATACTTTGTATCGTACAGTACCTAGTTTAAAGACGTAACTGAGTAGAAACAGGCTGTGTAGCCTCTCCATATGGACTACAACATCAATTACAACGTATAGGTAATTTCACTATAATACTCAATACATAATTATGATTGTTTCAAAAATGAATAAATGTGGAATGATTCTATTAAAAATTCTTGATTCATAACTTATTTATTCGCAAATACGATGAACTGAACTACTGAACTAACCGGCCACTGCCGGCCAGGAAGCCACAGACTACAGACGACATAATCAGCTGTTTTGGTTAGCTGCTATTGTCAACATCCGGCCATAGTTTGTTTGACTGCTAAATCAGTTGAGCGACTGTTTGCTTACCACCTACTACCCAACCCAAGACACATCTGTATATTTCCGGAAAATGAAAAAAATAGAAATATATCAAAATAATAATCCAATTATAGTATTTTACCTCCCTTTTTACAATCAAGAGCTACCCTGAAAATTGCAAAGCAATTCATTAAACCGTTGAAAAGGAGTTAGCGTAACAAGAGAGTGACTAAACACGAGTAAGAAGGATTCAACACGCTTTGCTCGCTTCATCCAATAATTTTGAATGTTGATGGATGAAATAGCACAAATATGGCCCAACTATTTTGTTTTTGAAATATATCCTCATGCATATCATCTGAGTTTGTTTAAATCAAACCTGTTGTTTTATTGTATTTCGAAAAATATCTCTTGTAATATTTTTAAGGTATTTGTTTTTAGTAATAATAGTAATATTACTATTAACAACAATAACTGTTCACTTATTACAAAATGTCATAAATAAATGTTTTTATTAAATAATAAGTTATATGGAGCCTGTTTGTTACATAATCCACTGGAATTATAAATAATTCATACAACATTTGTTTCTGTCGATTAAGAAAAATCTGTTTTCCAGGGTGAATCTCCTTTAATCCACAAGGAAAGTAGTCATAAAGTGTACAGGTGGAGGATAAAGATAGAGGGGTGGATAAACATCAGCAGATGGAAACTTAATTTAAATTTTTTGTGCTTGATCATGCTCCTAAAATCAATAACAACCAGAGATTTGTATACTGTCAGATAGAAATACGAATTAAATTACTAGGTATAACAATATTATAAAATATCAAATACTTAAGATTACTGCTGAAGATAAAGTCATAAATTCATTTATTAGTCTGAGTTAAAAATTACAATTATGTATTGGCTATGCTAATTTAAAAATATCTCAGTAAAAAATATATAGTTTCTTTTGGTTCGTTAACCTAACGGTATTAAACATGTTTAAACGATACATCAATTAGGATAATTCAAACATAATAATAATTATTTCTAAGTGGTGATAAGAAAACAAAAATAATTTTATTCATTCAAACTTACACTTGTTATCTTAGTATTTGTATATATTGTCTGCTGTAGCATGATCTCTAAGTAGGCCTAACATTAGTCTTCAAATGTTTCTAAATTTCATGTGGTCAGATTATAATTTATCCTGAAGAGCGACCTCCTACATTTGATCTCAATTTTCTGGTTTAACGGTTCAAAATAGTGTTTGTTATGCCGTTGTATAGATGATGGTACTGCAAACAAAATAATTTTAATATTTCGGAAATTTAAAGTTAGCAGTGGAGTGTAAGGGATAGGTGCAGCGAGTGAGATGTCTTCAAATGTGGAAAACATTATTTTCATGATGATCAGAATTTCTTATATATATATAGGGAGGGAAACGTTAATATGGATGCTGATTGAAAAGCAACTATATATTTTAATAGCACGTAATTAATAATGAGAGCGAAGGAAACAATTATTTTAGTTTATCTAAATAATTTTGGTTAAATTATATAAATCTTAGTGTAGCGTTTTTAACTCAGAGCGAGTTTTATCTTAGTGGACTGTAAACTTGAGACCGGAATAGATAATTAGTACTGTCCGGAGTAGTTTGGTGACTGGAAAATAGGTAATGCCGCACTAAGAATAATCGCAAAATTGATCAAAATAAATGGACTCACCAAATATCCTATTGTATTGGGTAGGCCAAACTCGTAGTTCAGCAACCAAGAATGGGTGGTTCCATGGGCCGTGGGCGTCTCTGGTAGAGGGCGGCCAATTTAGCGGAGTTGTGATGAAGATAATGGGTTGTAGTGTGACAAGGCACTTGTCACTCAATAATTTAGGAGACGATTGTTCCGAAACCCGGATGTATGGCGCGGTTCGGCACGGCAAATGAGAGCGAGGGCAAGAAAAATACTGAAATAAGTGTTGAACTTTACTTCAAAGGGAACAATACTAATTAATTACTTTAAATTTGGCACAGGGGCCGAGGGAAATTTTCTCGTTAAATTGTCTATATTAATTAAATAGAGAAATTAGATAACACGGTTCAATGCACTTATGTTATATTATATATATATATATATATATATATAAATAAATAAATAAATATATATATATATATATATTTATTTATATAAATTAATCGAGCACATTAGGTTTCAATTGGTGAATTTTTAGAGAGGGGAAATAGACGATACCGATATTCTTCTAAGAGGGATAGTCCGAATTTAACTGAAATGCCGATCACGCCACTATGTGGAACCAATTAAAAGCAGGAGATGTCACCTGACATTTCCTGAGTGTTTGAATAAATCCTATGTGATTCTGTGTGTAAAGCATCTGATACTGTTTTGGCTTGATTTTAACATTATAACTAAACTTATGTCTAAAAAATTAACGTTGTTAAAATAATGAACATATAAACAAATATATTGAGTTTTCTTATGAAATGCTAAACACTTAGCAAAATACACGTTGTCTTTCATAGTGGGTGATAAAAGTCTCTAAATAATAACTAATTATGTTGTTTACGTCATAATTTTATTAATTCAAGTTTTTGTTGTAAACAAAGTATTCTTACAATTTCAAATTAAATTAAAACTGGATGCTCTGATGATAAATCGTTTAGTGTACTTTCACATAATTGCTTTGAAAATCTCCCAAATAATACATCCATAACACCACACTATCTGTCAAAGGTCGCGGCCCCTCTTCGCATCTAGGTCAGACTCACGTGGCACAGAGTGAAAGATCTGTTCCACTCCTTCCTTTGTAATAGTGCTGCTCACTTTTTACTTAAATACCTATAACTTCCTTATATCACGTCTACGGTATTAAATTTCTATATTTATTACAATGTCTATATTTGATTGTTTTATAGAAAAGTTAATCTTTATTAATAAAGATAATTCCTTTAATACCGTATTTATAACTATTTCTAAAATAACTGACGATATGTTTAACATCTGAAAATCAATATATAAATCACAGAATAAAGACTAGTAAAGTTACTTATTGGATTATTGGAGAGTCAAATGAAAATTAATAGAACAGTTTTTAATAAGTTTTTAACACCGTGGTTTTAAAGATAAATTAAACTATCAACTATTTATCACAAATTAAAATGTTATTAGTACTTTCAATTTAAACACACATATTTTATTATATATGTTTATGAAACATATGAACTTTCAAGGTGATCGAACATATGTACAGGATCAAACGATCAAAGAAGTGTACATGCACGTTTAGGCAGAGACTAAAGTGTAATACTAACTTATTTCGAATTTTGTGAACAAACATCTAACCCGGATAACATTTGGGTGGGTTACATACACAGCGAATCCGGTGTCTGATAAGCAAAGCTCTGTTAGACAGTAAGACGTCTTCCGATGGAGATATGTGTTGTAAGAGCTCTTATCAAGTTAACTAGTAACATTGTTAGTTGTGTTACCATTGGGTTTATATCTACTAGAGGGGACACGCAATGCAAATTAATGTGAGAGATTTTTCGACGTAGTTCTATCATACGCCGCCAGGGATCATCGCAGTTTTGTTCATCATATTTTTGATAGTAATGTTTTCATTGAGATTTTAAAATGTTTAAATAACCCTTTTTGCCACGTTCATCAAAGTTATATTTTGTTTACACGAATCGGGCACGGCAAATGAGTTAACTCGGCCTAACGACGCCGCAGTGCAGGTAGTTATCTTAATATGACGCTAGATCGCAGCATTGTTTTTACTAACTCTGGCTTCCATAAGGTGTCCCCTCTAGTAGATATAAACCCAATGATGTTACTTATCATGTTTTAAAATTTTATGTAAAATTCGTGTATCTCCTCAATGCAGTAATTTTATATTGTTTATTTAGGGATTCCTGACCATGAGAAAATATATAGATGTAACTTTTATATTTTAATTCCACCTCATTTCATTAAATGTATTTATTATCAATCATTATTTTAATGGGGAGTAAATTGTAGTCCATAATTTTATGCCTGCTGTGACTTAACAAATGTTCATCTCGTAACTCTAAAGGCATTAGTTTCCTTGTTTTTTTTTTTTTTTTTTTCTCCTAGAGTAGCCTCTCGACACTGACTGCACAGTATTTGCACGACAAAAGCTGCAGGCTCCCGACGAGGGTGGGTTTAACCTCGGACCGAAAGCTCTCGAATCCAGCCACAACAGCCGTCACATGACTACACCCTTTGTTCTTTCAGTTCAATGAAACAATTTGACCAATCGAATCCAGCTTCTTTCTGATACATGGAAATCGCGAGTTTTCCCAGACTTGCACAACCAACTGGCACCAGCAATTCTGACTTTTCCTGCTTGCCATTTATTCACAATTTTATTTTATAAAATCCTATTTTCTTTACAACACAAAGTTATTTCATAAACTACGTCTTTACAAGTTACTGCATTTCAAAATGTTTAAATCAAAGTACATAATGTTTTTAATTTAAATTAAAACGCTTTAACGAATAAAATAAAAATTCTCGTGCAAGTTATACTTACTTGATTACCGACTGTTAAGGTAGTATTAATTTAGTTCAAAAATTAGTTTTACGTTTTAAAATGCTAATATGCTCAATATACAATCATATCACACTTCAGGGATAACTTAAAATATAAAATTTAATATATTTATCAAGGTAATCTTAGAGGAAACAATATTTTCAATGACCAAACTGATCCATAGTCATATTGAAATAGAAAGCATATTCAAGCTACTTTCATGGTCTACATTTTACCATTCAATAATTATAGCTTTAACTAATTACCATTGTCATATATTAAATTGTGTCAATGAGTCTTTCCCCTTTTGGGTGTAACCCCCCTTTAATTAGGTCCCCCTATAATAAAAAAATGTCATTATTGTTGCTAATTATACAGTATGTTAATTTTAAATATCCTATTTCCTCACCTAATATAGAACACATAAACTCATTTATGTAACATAAGGAGTGTTTTTTTTTAAATTGTGTTCGTGTTAAGCAAAGACTCGAGTTTATACAACCGTTTGTTATCAGCACGGATCTCGTGTCTCAAAAGAAATAACAATGGCATAAATTGTTTTGATAATGGACTCTGTCACATTAACTTTATTTAGTAACCCTACATTTACAACAACATTTACCTTAACAGATCTTTGAACAAACGGTAAATTTGACCACTAAGAATTCTGTCACAGCTTTTAAATTTTATTGAATCTCGTGGTATAAAAATACCATATGCTTTAAAACAGTTAAAATGTTCAAAAGCGTACAATTTGTTTTTATTTTTAAAATAATAATTTACAAGGTATTCAGAATTGCTTGTCTTTCAAATTAATTTTTAAAAAGTTATTGATTTCATACAAATAATTTAAACATATTTTGGATATAAGGATGGAGATATTGAAAAATATATAAATAAAACGGAACTTGGGAAAATATGAAACGCTATGAAAATACAATTTTACTTTTATTAAAAAAAATATCTCCAAGAAACATATATTTTTTGAAACCTAGGGATTATTTGGAAGAAAAAAAACTTCTTGCTCTTAACTTTTATTTTGTAAAGTAAATATATCTATTATACATTATTATGAGTTTGCTTGATTAATATCAACGCCCTCCTTTGACTATATCACGCTCTTTTACAAATCTTTAAGCTATGATATTTTTCTATTTTTACAATAGAAAATCTGCAAATATGATACAATTTTGAAGAATTCTGTATCAAGGATGTTAATCAGAAAATTAAAATAAATTTTTAAAACATGTTTATTTTTACTACTAATATCTAGTGTTTATTTAGCAAAATAATACAGACGACCATATTTCCTGTTTAGATTGTTTCTAATAATTGTCCTCTACGAAGATTATTACTTATTTATTTTAGTTGACTATAAATGAAATACAATAAATTAGAAAAGACTCAGATTTATTATAATTAATTTCTAAAACTATTGATCAAGCCCTAGACACTTTTGGTTCTGGGGTTTACGGTAATTGTAACTGAAGTTCAATCGAATTACAATAATGAAATTACACTTAATGAAGTTAATAGGGTTTGATGAATGGAGTTTGATCGGTGAACTACTTCTATCCCAAAATGACTGTCATTCCTGCTTGTTTTTGTACCAGAAAATTTTACTTTATCAAAAGTGTTTATGTCTCATTTCACCATTTTACGAAACCGATTTTTTTTTTAGAAACAATACTCTCACACCCAAGTAAGATTTTTGTTTTCAATACTATAGGAATTGATAATTTTTTTAAAATATAGTTGGTTTTAATTTAAAATCATAATATGGTTAATAGTTTGACAATATAAATTAATGTTTTTGTTTAAAATTACCATATCTGACTCTATAATCAGTTACACTGATAAACTGAGTTAATATTTATATTATAATTGATGGGTTAACTTTGAAATATCTTCCTACTTAAGTCAATATTTTTAAGACACTATATTTTTATAGTTGAATCTTTTATGAATGGTTTTTAAGCAAATATTTAAAATTAACTTCATAAAATATTTTAAATAATGAATATGACAACAAAAGTAAATTGAAATATGTTCATTACAAATAACACACAGGAGTAATAACACGGCTTAGGAGTACGTTTAATAATTGGAGGGTTTTGATACATTACGTGAAGTAAGTGGTTATAGGTCTTATGTAAAGAGGAAACACTAGCTTTAAACTACACAGCTACCAAGCAGCTACAGCTGCTGCTTACGTTCGTATTGATTCCATATTTCGATAGCCTCAGTCAAATGTATGGAATTAACACATCCAGGCAAAGAGGTTCAGGCTTTGTATTCGAATCATCGACATCAGTCGCATCACCTAGTGATACATTAGGAAAATATATTATTAAAAATATATGAGGAGTAATAGTGTATGGATATTCTACTATTGTAGTTATATTCTACAACATCTAATAGCATATTATTATTTTACCGAGTATTTGGCTGTTATAAATTACTCTGTGGGATAAGCTAACGCCGAGATTCAGAAGCCTTAAATGAAACATTCCCAAGAATACAGACACGGTATTTAGTTAATTTATAACTCAGCTTCATTAAACGAATTCCTGAGTATTTCAACAAAGCCTAAATTTTATGTGAATAACACATAGATGTTTTTCACATCTTGAGTCTCTCATTTTAGTGCCAGTTTTTATAGAGCTTTATTAATCCTAAACATATTACAAGCTAAACAATTGTGATAAATTTAGGCACTCTGTTATAAATTAATTGGTACTACATAAATTACATTATGCTAATAATAATAATAAATATAAATGAAAGTTTGCTACGTTAACGTGCCTCATGCCTATAAAAAGTAGATAAAAATGATTAACAAATAAAACAAAAGTTTACGTTACAAGAATAGGCTTCATTGTTTTTACTATTTCGTTATTAATTTTAAACTAAATTAAAAAATTAACAAAGGATTTAAATTTATTTTCGAATAATACCAACTGTAATCTGGAAAAATAAACGTGTTATAATCTGCCCCTTAGTTCTCTTACCTCTATTTCATTACTAAACCTGCAATATCATATAGGTATAGAAACTTATACTTTATAACGTAATAGGTATCTTGCAACAAGTCATAAACAAATGAAGATAATTTATTTTATTTTCTGGATATTATTTTATTGATAAAAGCAATACAATAATAAAGTAATATAAAAAATATTTGTTTATAAATTAAAATATTACACTAAAGAAATAAGTTCAGTTTAAGCTCAGATAAAATATATTAAGTTAAAATAAACTCCTTGTTCAATGTTATTTTGTAAACAAAAACGTTTCCTTCAACCACGCTTAAAGTGCTTCTATACAATCCAAACACAATTTGTAAAACAGCAGTTTTCTGTTTAGCTCGTAATAGTCTGTTATGTACACTGCCCCTTTCTTATTCGCTGACAGCTAATAAATAGCTGATTGATTGTTGCTTTAGAACAAGCTAATTGACTAGGCGTTCATAAACTCAATCACGTGTATTTAGCCAAAATGGATGAAAGTGAATTGTTCGCTAGGTTTGTGGTATTCAAATCGCAGTTTTTAGGAAAAATTATTTATGTGTTATATCGTAGAGTGTTTTTAACCTTAGACATACGTAACACTCCTAATACATACATAACTATGTTTATATTTTACAAATAAATGTCATTTCAGATTTATTTTTAATGGATTTTGTTGGTTAGAAAATTATTTAAACTTATTTTATCAATGGAAAAGTTAGTGTTGACTAGGCTAACGCTAGTAATAGCAAAATGCATTGAGAGCCTGCCAAATCGTTCTCGAGCACTAATACACGAATAAGATGGAGTGTTAAGTTTAAGGGTCAAGCCATCGAACCAACTCCAACTGAGACTCTGGACTTAGTAGTGGGAAGTCCGGAGTTCGCACAAACTTAGCTCTTGATCTTCAACTTGTAAGTTGGCAATCGAGAGTTGCATTGGATGAGATCAATCTTCGAGTAAGTTTAATTAAAACTAAAGCCATAAGGATTTCATAAGGATTATCTTTAGTTTAAAAATAATTCAAGTCAAAGGCAAAAATATATATACAGGATGATTGATATGTGTGCCAACTGTTTTTATTGAAAAGTAGAAGAGTTATTAAAAATAGACAAAAGGAACTTCTCTGAATTTTTGGCTCTGTATGATTATTAAATTTTGATTATATCCGCCATTTATTCAATATGGCGGCCAACTTTACTTTTGTTATAAAATGCCCATCGTTTTATTATTGAATCAGGTAGAAAACATAATTTGAAAACGTTTTTATTTTTTTATTTTTTCACTAAACCATTAGGGTGATTTTAATATTGTTAATAATGAGTATTTCACATTATGAGTAGCTCTGGAGGCTAAACCAACATATAGGTTTAGGAAATAAACACCAAGAATACAAATTTACTTACTTTCTTACTTGCATACTTGGTTCTCCTCCCAGTTGACCCAGTCGCAGGCATTGGGTGTCGTCAAAACATGTGGTCAAAGTGACCAACATATCACCAAATGGTGAAAAGTTCCTTTTAAGGAAAAGGGGAAGGGGGTGAGGAAAGTTTGTGGGTTAGGGCTACAGAAATAAACAAACTCACTCAAGCTATAAAAAAACAATATTGAGACAAAAATATTTTTAATCAGTTTTAAATCTATTAATAGCGATTTGATTTGTACTAAATGTTGGTAAGTGCTGAAAAATTTTAAGACCAGAGTACTTAGGCATCTTTTAAAACAGAGACAGGTTTTGCTGGACTTAAGCAATGCTTTTAAAACGGGTTTTGTAATTATGTGTTGAATTGATGTATTCTGTAGTGTTTAACTTAATATAGGTAGTAACCTCATAGAAATACAAGCATGGGACGGAGAGCAGACCTAACCTAATGAAATGATCTTTGCAATGGAAGTTGTGAGGCAGCCTCAACATACTCCTTAATGCTTTCTTTTGCAACACAAAAATTCGCTTTAAATTGGATTCCGAAGCCCCCTACAAAATTATTGAGTATGATATGTGCGACCGGAGTAAGCAGAAGTAGACTTGTTTAAGATCAATATTTTTTGAATTTTGAGACATTTTTCAAAACAAAGATTCCTTTAGCCAATTTCTTCTAAATCTTGTCCATCTGCTCACCCCAGTTTATACCACCAACCAATTTCACCCCCAGAAAGTCAACCGCAGTAGCACAATCAATTTCACTGTCACCAATGAAGATGTTTGGAATTCTTGCAAATTTGGAGTTTTTTTTGGTTTGTTTGGATGCAAACATACTGAGTTTATCCGGATTGAGTTTCAATTTGTTTTCATAACAAAATTAGGCCGCTTCATTAATTTTGATGATTGAGTCAATCTCGAGTTCATTGATATCTTTGCTCTTGGTGACGATGGTTGTGTCATCAGCAAAAACAAAAAGGTTGCTTTCCGTGATTTTTTCAGAAATGTCATTAAAGTAGGTCAGAAAAAGGAGTGGTCCCATTATTGATCCCTGCGGAACTCCACAGGAAATCAATTTCAGACTGGACAAGACAGCCAAATTTTGAATTTTGAATCGTGTTGAATCTCGGTAACCTGGCATCTGTTACTGAGGTAGGAAGAGATCCACCTCAGCGAATCACCATTGATACCGAGTTTGGACAATTTCTGAGTTTCTATCTGCGTCAACACAATTGAACGCCTTACTGAGATCGATGTAGCATCCAATTACCGTCTCGCCAGCATCCATTGCCTCAATGCAGCCATTTAAAAAATCAATTAAAGCCAATTTGGAGGATTTGGTTTTCCTGAAACCATACTGCTTCTCACACAGGAGGTTATTATCTACCAGGTAAGCCGTCAGTTGATCACAGGCCACCTTTTCAATAAATTTAGAAACGGCGGAGGGAAGTGATATCGAACGGTAGTTGCACATTTCTCTCTCGTCCCCCTTTTTGAAGAGGGCTTCAACCTTGGCAATCTTGCAGTCGTCCGGAAAAACGTCACCGCTGATCGAGACATTTATGATGTGCACCATGGGTTTCAATAGAACATCTTGACAGAACCTTCATACTTAAACTATCCACACCGACAGAGGTTTTTGGTTTGAATTTAACAAAAATAGAGGAAAGGTTTTGTTAATCAATTGTTCTGAATTTATTAAAAACTGTAGCAGAAGTTGTGTTTGGAGTGACCACCCTCAGTTACAAGGTTACTATGAAATTCAATGCCAACATAGCAGAAGTAATTGTTTATCATTTCACCGACCTTCTTCGGGTAAGTTATGGGGATGCTGTTTTCATTTAAAATTATGGTTTTTTTGGTCTTTACTATTTTGACCACCCCTCCATTCATTTATGATGCTCCAGGCTTCCTTAGCTTTACTGCCCGCATCAGTTATTAATTTGTTATACCATTCTGCCTTAGCGGTCCGGATGCTGGATCTATAAGCATTAAGAACCTAGCTTATACTATTTTCAGTTTTGTGATTCTTCCAGATACTGTAAAAATCTGAAATGGTAGCTTGGAATACTGTTGTTAATCCACTTGTTTTTATTGTTCAGTTGACATTTGATTTCTTTTAATGAACATGCAATGATAAAGTATAGTTGAAATGAAAACCTTGTACTTTTCGTTTATATCAGTGGTGATGTAAAGTTCAGTTCAGGTTTCTTTAGAAAGACCAAAATTTAAGTTCGTGTAGGCTATTATCATTTATGCATCTGGAGATTGTGTTCTTATAATTTAATCTGTTCATTTAATCAAATTTGTCTGGATTACGATGGCATGGTGATCTGAAATAAAAGGTTGGATAACATAACTATTACAATCAAAATTATTGATAACGAAATTATCAACACATGTACTGGATTCAGTAGTTATTCTAGTCGGTGTTTATATTGCAGTTTGAAGTCCATAACTTTTAATGATGTTGAAAAATCTGGTGGTTTTATTATCTTTATTCATTATGCTTATGTTGAAATCTCATCCTATTATAACTCTTATTATCAGCTTTTATTCTAGAAAAATATAAATGTAATTTATCCCAAAATATTTTCAAGTTACCATCAGGGCATCTATAAAATGCAGCAATAACAACATTATGGTTATCAACACTAAATTTAATTTCACAACATTCAAAAACCTTGTTATCACTGAGTTCTATGCCTACGTTGGTATTGATCAGAAAGTGAAGCTGGAGATCATTCTTTTTGAAAATGGCAACTCCACCAATTGACAATTTTCTTCTCCCGAAGGAGCTAACAAGAGTATAATTATTGATCTGTAACATGGACAGTTTATCATCATCCAAACTAGCAAGAAAACAATCTGGGCTTTCATCTGATAAAAATATTTCAATTTGGCCTATTTTCTCAGCAATGCTTCTAACATTTAGGTGCACCATTTTAAATTTACAATCTGAATTTTTTTAATTGGATTTGTTGTTCAAACTATTATTTGCATTGGGTAATTTCCTTTTAGTTTGTCTCACCCTACGGTTCTTGTTTACGGTGTTCTTGGTTCAGATGTTCTAACGTTTTAAAATTTCATTTTCGACCCCATTAATTTATAAAATTAGGGGAATTTCATAATACAAATTTAAAGTTGTTGATAAATTGTGAAAATGGCAGTAAAATGTTTGAAACTAGATCTACAATAACTGTATTAATTAATGTGGTAGAAAATGTAATTTTAAAACGTTTTAATTCTTGGTATTTCTTTCCTAAACCTAACTGTTTAGCCTTCAGAGCTATACATAATGTGAGATACTCATTGCTAAAAACAATAAAAATCACCTTAACGTTAATTTAACTATGTTTATTGACAAAAAATGCAATGAATAAAAACGTTTTAAAACTATATTTTATACTTAATTCAATAATAAAACTATGGACATTTCGTAAGAAAAACTTAATTTTGACGCCATATTAGAAAAATAGCGAATAAAATCTAAATTTCAAAATCACAAAATTATACAGAACCAAAAATCCAGGGAGGTTGCTATTTTTCTACATTTGTCAATATACCAACCCAGGTCTAATGTCGATATTTTTTTAAGTAAGTACTTTGATTTAATAGTTTAAAACTGTTGATCCGCGACCATAGAAGTACATATTTTAACCATTTCCCACATTTAATGGGCAATGGAGCTGATATTCGGTGGAAATACACCTTTTAGCTCAATACATAAATACGCCTGATCCTAGGGAAAATCGACTTTGAGTGTTCCTTCCAACTGGTCTGTAATATAGTATGTTTACCATCACACATCACACATCACACATCACACATCAACTATTGAACAGATAGAGCTGAAATTTGGTAAGAATTTAGATAATGGTCCAGAAGCCATCGTAGTTGCTCCCCCGATATTTATCTTTGGCTCCAAACCACTGGCATCTAAGTTATGCTGGATCGATGGAGCTGAAATTGGGTTCGAAGATAGGTAATACACTCAAAACAGACATATGCCTTCACATGAGCTCGAAAAATAGCTAATACATTAAAACCAGGCGTAGGCCATCTCCTGATCAAAATAGTCTTTAAGGGGCTTTGCCCTTGCTGATCTTTCTTATTCCCATGATCACCACCCTCCAACTCCTAGACCGATAAAGCTGAAATTCAAAAGGAAAACCTGGTATTTGTAATACACCAGGTCAAATATAGAACTTTACCTATTATAAAATGCCCTTTTACTTTCTCCCCTTATACATAGTCTATGGAGAAAGTATTATTATCGTCAAAATTTTCGAATTTGAGTTGTTAGAGGAAATATTTGTTTTGGTGCTCCCTGAACCCAAAAAAGTAATTTTTACGTGATGTCTGAGTGTCTGTCTGTCTGCCTGTCTGTCTGTATGGATGTGTACAGAGCAAGAGCCCAAACCAATTGTCCGATTTTTATTAAATGTGGTATGTAGGAACTAATCAACGATATCTCCAGGCTTTTTTCCATTTTTTGGAATTTAAATTTTTAAGGGTAATAATCCCCCCAAAACCGCCAAAAACATGAAAGATATAAATTTATTAAAAACGGCTCTAACGATTTGAATTAAACTGTGGTCGTTTGTAGAACTTTAATTTTCCATCAAAATGACACCACCCGCATTTCTGTAAAACTTCGGGTTCAGACATTATAGGGCTTAAAACATTAAAAAACTCGGTTTTTTGGATTTTTCATAAAAAACATAACATAATATAAAAAATATTACTATTCACCATTAAAAAGAGCTCAAAACACTAAATAATTTAGTATTATGAATTACAATTCTACGATTGCTGGTTTCGGAGAAAATTTTAATTTTTATTTTGCGGTAAACGCAGTACGTTGTCCAATGTTATTCTTGTGGGGAATACAAAAATTACTATTCCTCTCTTATTTCCTGATTAATTTCGTTCAAACTTGATATGCTTGTCATGTTAACATTGACCAAAAGAGGAAATTCAAAATATATTGTCCCTTAATAATCTGGGGGGGGGGGAATAGGCGGCATTTCCCCTCTTAAAACCACGTGTATAGCAATGGATTCTGTAGTGCCTCCTAAACAGGGATTTGGGTGGATGTTTTTGAAAAAAAAACTTGTTTACAAGACTTTCTGTACATTCGACCGTGCTTTGTATTCTATGTTTAGTAAATACAAAATAATTTATTCATTAAAGTTGGGCACGAAGGGAGAAAGTATGTGTCAGTTTCCTGATACCGTTTATTTTGTTTTGCATTCAATTAACGGAGATTATGATAAAACTGAACAATAGACTTTACGATTGTGGTCCATTAAATGGCAAAAATAGGTTGTATTTGTAGAAATATTATTATTTTTATGAGTCTGATAAGGCTTTCGTGAGGCATTGGTATTTTCCATAACTTATATAATATTAATGTTGATAACACATTTAATAAGTTACTCTGTGGTGTTTGAGAGGGAATCATTTTATCTTCTTACTCATGAAATCGAACCAGTTTAAGGAATGTTGTGCTGAATAATGTGCTCTTTCTATCCGTGATCTACGGAAATGAGGATTTATTTTAACTGATTGTCTTACCAGCTAATACAATGAAATTATAATTTGTTATCGTTTAGCCTGAAAATAATTATTTAATCGTAAAATTCCCAAAACATTTCTGTTGTTCCATAAATTATAATTAGTACAACATTAAAAGTACAATGATTGTATTGTAATTCTTGTAGTTTGAAATTATGATGTTCGCATTCATCAGAAGGTTTATATTTACTTAGTCTGGCGACTATAGTAGAATTTTAAATATTTAAAATTACTAACTGCAACAAAAATAAATTACAAATGGTAAAATTCATTTTTGTTTCTTGAAAGATTTTTGTATTACAGGGAAAGACAACATAAATGTAGACTGTTAACAAGTGTACAACATAAATGCAGATTTCAAAAGAAATAAAAGAAAACTTACAGGTGCTTAAGTTGGTACCTGGAAACAATTTTAACCATGGAAGATGTATGTGATATGTGAGAGGTACACAGTTTATACCACAGTCCGGATACACAGGTAAGTCCCGGCAATGTTTAGGCCCAACAGATGGAAACTTCTCAGGTGCTTGTCTTGCTCAACTGTATAAACCTCCCCTGCTTGACGTCTTATTTAAACAACTCTCTCTGGCAGATCTGCCTTTACTGACAATTTTAACTTGAATATAATACTGAACTAAGAAATTTTCGTGAGTGTACAATCATAAGTAATAAGATTTAAGATTAAAACCACCAGTGGTTATACTGTTACTCTATTATCATTACATATTTTATGTCTAGCTCTCTCTGTATCTTTAGAAACTTTCAAGGAACTTCTGAGGAGTAAAATATGATTTTAAACAACCTGCAAGTGGTTTGACTCCTTGTTTATGTTTGTTAAGATGTTTAACCAATGTGTTAAATATGCTCTATCAATCGTTTGA
This sequence comes from Allygus modestus, assembly GCA_963675035.1. Taxonomy (NCBI): domain Eukaryota; kingdom Metazoa; phylum Arthropoda; class Insecta; order Hemiptera; family Cicadellidae; genus Allygus; species Allygus modestus. The sequence continues at coordinate 89,944,911 of OY776116.1, forward strand.
AATTGCAAATTGGTTGAACGGTAGAGCGATTGTGTTTAATGTATGAAGTTTGGGAATAATTTAAATATTGTTTTATTAGTTTTTAGCATTCAGATCATACAAGTTCACTAAACCAATGTCACTTTCTAACTATGAGGCCTCTCAGCCTGACTAACTTAGCACTTAATACTTAACTAGCTGAGTTAGTTTAGTGGTTTGCCTTAAGGGACAAAAGGAAGGAAATGCTCAGTTATTGTTTATTTAGAAGTAAGTTAAAGGATTTTCAGGTCCTTCATCTATGGTCATCTATGGTCATTTCATCTTTTCATTTCATCTCATCATTAATCATTAATCATAAATTATAATTAGTACAACATTAAAAGTACAATGATTGTATTGTAATTCTTGTAGTTTGAAATTATGATGTTCGCATTCATCAGAAGGTTTATATTTACTTAGTCTGGCGACTATAGTAGAATTTTAAATATTTAAAATTACTAACTGCAACAAAAATAAATTACAAATGGTAAAATTCATTTTTGTTTCTTGAAAGATTTTTGTATTACAGGGAAAGACAACATAAATGTAGACTGTTAACAAGTGTACAACATAAATGCAGATTTCAAAAGAAATAAAAGAAAACTTACAGGTGCTTAAGTTGGTACCTGGAAACAATTTTAACCATGGAAGATGTATGTGATATGTGAGAGGTACACAGTTTATACCACAGTCCGGATACACAGGTAAGTCCCGGCAATGTTTAGGCCCAACAGATGGAAACTTCTCAGGTGCTTGTCTTGCTCAACTGTATAAACCTCCCCTGCTTGACGTCTTATTTAAACAACTCTCTCTGGCAGATCTGCCTTTACTGACAATTTTAACTTGAATATAATACTGAACTAAGAAATTTTCGTGAGTGTACAATCATAAGTAATAAGATTTAAGATTAAAACCACCAGTGGTTATACTGTTACTCTATTATCATTACATATTTTATGTCTAGCTCTCTCTGTATCTTTAGAAACTTTCAAGGAACTTCTGAGGAGTAAAATATGATTTTAAACAACCTGCAAGTGGTTTGACTCCTTGTTTATGTTTGTTAAGATGTTTAACCAATGTGTTAAATATGCTCTATCGATCGTTTGAAATTGCAAATTGGTTGAACGGTAGAGCGATTGTGTTTAATGTATGAAGTTTGGGAATAATTTAAATATTGTTTTATTAGTTTTTAGCATTCAGATCATACAAGTTCACTAAACCAATGTCACTTTCTAACTATGAGGCCTCTCAGCCTGACTAACTTAGCACTTAATACTTAACTAGCTGAGTTAGTTTAGTGGTTTGCCTTAAGGGACAAAAGGAAGGAAATGCTCAGTTATTGTTTATTTAGAAGTAAGTTAAAGGATTTTCAGGTCCTTCATCTATGGTCATCTATGGTCATTTCATCTTTTCATTTCATCTCATCATTAATCATTTCATCTATGGTCTTTGGTCTACCAGAATTATCATGAGTAAATGTTAAGACATTTTGTTAAAATACACTTAGCTCTCATTTGCCATTAGGTAGTTAATATTTTGACCATTCTCTATTAAACCGTAGAAGAATGCAGTGGCGATGGAAGACAAAAAAATATTATTTAAAAAACGATACGGCTGGAAAAAACTTAGTGTTTTTAAAATATTGCATTAACAATGTCTGGCCATAGTATATTTTAAATTACAATTAGAACTAATAATGTTTTTATTAGAGACGAAATTGTTGTTTTATATAGAGTATTTTGCCTTTTTACTTTTCAATGCAGTAATATCTCAAGGCAAGGCGATGGTTTATTGTTGTGTTATAACCAAACATGAGAAGAATTTACTATCTCACAAACCTTCTACATTAAGATTAGGTGGGTGGTTAAAACCTAGATTATTGCGTTCATTTTACATTCCATAACACATTTTATCAATATTATTCAATATTTGCAAAACCAATAAGCAAACTCCGATTTACTTAGGTTAGTAAAAGCATTTGTATATATGTTCGCAAACCTTTATGTGTGTACATAGAACAATCAGCTATACGCGAACAGTGATGACTAAACACTCCCCCTTACAAACCAACCGCCGAGGTCTGTGGTGCTGTGTGATGGTCCGTGTGTTGTGGGATCTGTCCCCGCAACATACCTTGGTGAAAGATCCCACCAACATACTACACTACACTAAACTGACTATTAACTGTAATTTCTCATACATCTGCAGAGGCAAGGTGAGGTCAGAAGTTATAATTGCAGGGGCGTGATTTGTCCAATAAAATTACCGCATATTCATAAACCTAGAATTTATTCCTCTCAACTTTCAATTATTTGACACAGTCTATTTATGGTTTAAAACTATTTGTTGAGGGACAATGTTGTTTAATGGCCTGGTGAGTGATTATTAAAATTTAAATGTATTTGGCCGTTAACTGTAAACTGTGAATAAGTAAGCACAAAAGGACTAACTTGTAGTTAAGTTCTCAAGTTTTGAACACAACTTTACTCATAGACGCCAACTTGTTTAATGAACTTTGTATTGTTTGTTTGCATGGTAGATAGTTTCTTTTAAACACTTAAGCTAAAATAGTAAGAAAGTGAGAAGTTCATGATGCCTCAGAGTTTTCTCTGAGTAGGTAGATAATGTTTTAACACCTTCAGGGTCAACTGTCATGTCGCAGAACGATAACTTAGTGGTGAAACATAAGTATATTTGGAATATGCTAGACCCTTTGAAATTATTTTTATTCTGTTGATAATTGGCGTCCTTTCTAAATCGCTGGCTAACAAATAATACCCCCGTCGCAGCAAACCTGCCTACTGATCAAATTTCTAACGCTTATAACAATTATTCAGAGCCGCTTACTAAGTTTCTTCAATATACACTTATAAATAAGCGTTAATATAAGCTACAAAATTTTAAATATTATCCATAAGAATAACATAGGAGCTGAATAAGCAGGTTTGCTACAACAAGGGCAGAAACAATTCGTTTTTATGCAAATATAAACACAACTCAAGCAGGTGAAGCACCATTTTTTATGTACATATATCAATAAAAAACAACCAGATGAACCGATATATCAAGTTTAGTCAGTGTACGTTCCTAAATAATCGAGATATAAAACTGTTCTTATTCCCCATAATAATAAAACTGGACAACGTACTGTGTTCATCACTTTCAATATCTCTGTATCTCTATTCCCCTCTTACCTCTTACGTAGATCAATCATTAACACACGATTTTTTTAATTTTTCATGCTGAATCCAATGGTGGAAACTAAACATTAGACTGCTAAAATTATTACATGTAACAATACAAATAAAAAATAAACATTATATAGTGCAAAGTCCCCCAATAATACCTCGGAGACTTTGGATAGGACGATCTGCCTGGTTTTCCAACAATTATTATTAATAACATACAATTTGCTTCACTCGTTTATAGAAAATTTCATCAAAATTGACTATATTTACGAAAGTTATCGTGCTCACGGACACATATATACCATATAAACTGTTTTGAACGAATGGGGTTTATGGCATCTGTGGAAATCAAGACGAAAAGTTATAATGATCCCGGGCCTAGGTCTTACCATTCCTACTATGGAAATAACTTGTTCCACATAGGTAAAATCCGCTAAAACGTAATATGTATTAGTGGTAAGGATAAAATCCAACAATAAAATAAAGTATCATCCAATAAAACACAACAATTTTCAATTAAGTATTTAAAAGTTATTAGAAGTATGTTGTATTTTGAAAGTACTATTTGTTTTATTAAATAGCTTTCGATACTTTTGAGTCAATCAGATAGATATATACATTACACAATTTCTTTAGTACTACTAGATATGGGGTGGTAACATAAACAAAAATTCAATGAACTATTTTTGAACATTACAAGCTATTTTACACTCATACGTTTCTTAGATAAAGGTCGGGAATTATTATAAGATACGGTTCAAGGTGTTCAATTTCAACTCTGGCCACCATCAAACTATTGAGATAATCAACTGTAAATGTCCAGTTGTTGTTTACTTCTTACTAATAAGTAATCTTATAAGGCTACTTTAGTAAGGCTTATTTGTATTATTTCAATTTTATTTTATTTATATTAGAAAATCTCATTAAAATTTAAAAGCTTGCTCCTCGTTTCTAAGAAATAAGTATACAGAGAGAGTAGGCAGTGTCCACAACCCGAGTTAAATCTTTTGATATGGCCTGACATTTCCTTTATTAACTAAAAGTATAAAACAAACATATTTTCCTCGTTTTTGTAAACGCCAAAGACAGTAGTGTATCTTCTGTTTCCACGAGATGTAGCCTTATGAAGAGGTACATCCTTCTCCATAACAAAATTTATAAACAATTTGTATGTTAATTTATTGTGTGTTTTAATTTAAAATGAGTGTTTTACGTGATATTTTCCTCGCTTCTGTAGGCTTATATAAGCTACTGCAGGCATTCCAAAATTACTCTTTTGGAACAATAAAGGCGCACTGTAAAGAATACTGAATATTGTTAATAGTAATATGTTTATTTGCATATTTGAAGTGTCAGTTTACATTAAAACTTCTTAATATATTAACACGGTCCAAAGCTCATATAACACTAGACATAAACCAATAATGTTAGGCAAATTTTTTAAATGCTTGAAATAAAACGGCTAAATACTATGGCCTAAAACTCCAAATACTGGTTTCTTTAATAAAATCTCGTTTAACAGTTTTCATAGTCTGTAATAATTTTGAATAATTATTCAGCCAGAGAATTCTCAATTGACCGAAAAATTACCAACCTTAGTAACTTAACATCTTTGTCAAAAAGTCTTTTATGCATTCGAGGGTCTTTCTGGCATTTTGACGTCATAAAAGGTGCTAGGACCAACTGGATGTATTACCAAGTATCCAAGTTCCCACGTTCTTCACTTTCACTTGCAAATAATAGTGCCTCTCTTAATCATAGACTAAATTCGTATTGTCTTTGGCAATATCATTGGGGTCACTGTCTTATCAAAAAGAAAACAGTGTAACACCCATATTACAATTACCTATACTTTAAAATCTCTTCAATGAAATGCGTACGATATCGTACATGTTTTTATTTTACCTTATTTACTTAACCATTTATTTTGTTTACGCTTAGATCTATGCACAGGGATGATTTTCCTTTTAGTCAAATTTTTTTCTTTGGTTATAACTTGAAAAATGAATGAACAGAACTGCCCATAATTGTCAGAAGGTCCCATAATGACCTCAAGACAACATACTACGTTGCAGTATGAGGTCTTGGCGTATTTCTGAATGTTTTAATTACTGAATAAGTTTAGTCGAATAATTTTTTTAGTGAAATTCGTTTGAATCATACAGTGAAAATAGCATACAAGTGGTTTGGCAGTCTACTGCTCACGCGAAATAAATCCAAACAATTGTTAATGTGGTACCCAGTTTTTGATCATCGTTCTATTCGTTTCGTCTCTTCAGCAATACTAAAGGTGTATTAATTTCACCAATGCACGCACACTGGTCACTTTTGTCCTGTGCTGAGTCCTAACCCACAGCTCTGTAAGGCAGACTAGCTAGTGTGACGATAATCTCGTAACAGTCACGAGGTATTTTGGTTAGTGTTTAGTTTTTGTAAACAAAACCAAAATCTTCTTCTTCTTCTTTTCGATGATTGTTTCACCAGCAAAAATGATCGCTAAACTCCAGGCTTTAAGTTTATCATCGTATAACTCAGTAGTTAAAGGCTTAGTAATGTATTCGAAAGTTTATATAATAGGTTGTCTTTAATCATAGGTTAGTTTATACGGAATTTTTTGTAGTAGCATTAGCGAAATAATCTAAAACATTATGTTGTAAGATCACATGAGTTTCCACTGCTGGTTTAGTAAACAAAATAAAAATGAGTAAAGAAGCCGTCAAAATATTTTGGTATGGCGTTGACATTCTTTTATAATAAATAAACTCCTGCAAGTGTTTACGTCGAATAACCATTCTAAGATCTAGGAATAAAATCTAAAACAAATTCAATAAATCTATAATCAAATTAGGTGTCTTTATGAATTCATACAAATGATAATGTTAATGATTTAATTTAATTTAGGAATCTTAATTTTCAGCAACATTCATCAAGAATTTCTCAATAATTACTACGACACAAATAAACTATATTCAAGGTCATCTCTAATAAATTCTCATATAACAATAGCATCATAGAAATAAACGTAACTTGTATCCATATAGTAAATTGAGTAAAAACTGGTTACTCTTATTAATGTGGTAAATGTTATATCATTATGAGACTTGAAAGTTTAAGACTAGTTTACAAAAACTTCAAACTTGAAACTTTGTTCTAATTAGGTTGCAGTAGCTCTTTAGGGCAGAAAATTGTCTTAAAGCTTATCTTGCACAAATTATGAGTTAGTAATTAGTTGTCAGAGATAGCAAGAGGAATTTTCTTTCAGTTGGTGCTATAATTGATTTTATGTCTGGAGGAACATCTACTTACATAGAGCTAGGAACTTTTGAGTTTGACGATGGCATTTTTCCATGAAAACATATCAATGCCTTTAAAACAAATCTTTAAACCAGCTCGTGTCTAAATTAAATTGTCCATCCAATAATTACTTTATTTCATAAATTAAATTGGATTACGTTTTTATGAATGCGCGATAATATCAATTACTTTTATACAAATGTTATATTTCTATACTTATAAGAAAGTTATTTAAGAAGTTATATGTTACTTCTTAAATAGATAAATTGTAACCGAATTTTAGTCAGCATATTTATAAATAAAATGGTTGTAAACATGATGTATTCCGTAATATTAATACAACTTTCTCATTTGATATAGTTCTCACTATTATCCTTTGTTAAGTGGAAAATTATTTCGTGTTCAAAACTATACTTTGTCATATTAATTGTAAATTGTAATATTACGTTGCCAGAATGTAGAATCCGTAAATAAATAAAATGCAATTTATTTAACAAGAATATAAAACGTAACATAAAACCCGTTAAAATATAGCAATGCAGACTGTTCTAATGCCTTAATAATGTGTTTAACTTAAGTAGTTTTAAAGTATATATATATATATATATATATATATATTACATATCACTTGGTCTAATATTTGTTGCATGACTTTGTTTCCAACAAATAAACAAACATTTTCACCCAAATAAAGAGCTTTCACATTAAATTGGGAATGCAGTGTAATTAATAAATAACGTCATTATATGACGATTCATTAATAACTAAATAACTTATATATATATATTCTCTTTGCCAATGCTTGACGCATACCCTATCCTAAAAAATATCTAAACCACTTCACGCGGTCTTAATGAAATATGTACTTTAAAACAAATATAATAAAATATTTCAGTGATTTTTAATCATGTTTTAAAAGAAATCCCGGAACTGAAACTGAAGTTTTAACTTCAATGTAGTCAGCCGTCTGCGACACTACTCGTAGAGACGTCAAACGACCATGGTTTCAGCATTTTGCCATTTTTAACTACGTATTATAAAATAACAAACCACCGAAACCATGGTTATTTTACGTTACAACGGACAGTGCTGCCGACAAGTACATTTAAGATAAATATTTTCTTTTGGGCCCACGGATTAACAAACAACACTCATCGGATGAAGTTTCAACGTTTTAGTGTTGACGTACTTTTAACAAATATTCAATATTCATTCTTGTTGGTAACGAGTAAAATAAAACAAATATAGCTTATATTTTAATTCCCCTTTTTTGGTTATTTATATATATAACTTATTCAAACAAAGACAAATTTAAAAACTTACAAGATTTTACTGTCTAAACAAGGCCATCAAAAACGCTTGTTCAAATGGTTGAATTAATCTTAATTTACTATGTTTACTAATTTACTAAATTAACTATGTTTTGCTTATGTATTGCATTACTGTTACACAAGAAAACTAACGTCATCTTCGTATTAAATACAACAGCAAAAACCAATTGACTTTTAAGACCTACCTGAAACCAAACAAACCTCTGTAAAAATGATTTTAAAACCGCATTATAATTGTATATTTTTTTTGTTCTTTAAATATTTGTTTTTTTCTATAGCCGAAGGCTGGGTAACATTGTTTATACTATTTATTTAACCCTTAGAGCACCAAGAGCTGATATATCGACATTTTGATCAGACAACTAAAACATTGTTAGTAAGTGTATACACAATAGTTCCGTTAGAAGCACTGTATGTAGTCTGAATCCGATATATTTAAAACGTGGTAGATAGAAACGGAAAAAAAAGTTTAGCACCTAGCTTGTAATGCTCAAGGTCCAAAATAACTGCTAGACTGAAACATGCTACAGATCAGGTTGGCTGAGAGGTCTAATGGGCTGTAGGAATACACTACCTTGGCCAAGGGGAAGTACTCTGATTTGAATTTCGTCTCATTAGGTGTTTTTTATGTGCAATTCATAGATATTTCACCTGTCTGTATCATATTTAAAAGGCAGGGGGATCTTAAAGAAACTGTGGACGACAAGAGTCGAACCTGACGGGACTGATGAGTTTTATAATTAAAGTAGACCTTGTTAGTTATGGTCTATTATGCTGGTTTAGCTTATGTAGTTTTTTGGTAAGCAATGATCTTCATGTTGATCTAATTGTCTATTTTTACATATATTCCTGATTCGGTTTAAAAAATATTTTTTTTCTGTAAGTAAGGTTTACTTAGCATTTAAAACACAATATGAAATTAAGTAGAGATTGGTCACGTAAAGCATAATTCGTGTGGACTATATTTGCCCACTAGTACCACAAGTAACAATTAGAAAAAATGTCCCTCTATAATTGAAAAACACAAGACATATATGTAAGTGTGATGACCGTGGTTTGTAACTTACGAGAAAGACGTATGATTTTACTGTAACCTTTAATGATTTCATGTCGCTAGTTTTTGGTTACTATACTTGACTATAAATATTTTTGAAAGTTTGATTCTACATAGAGTTATTATTTATTCAACACATTTCATGGACCAGCTGAAGTTGGATCCTTTCATAAGGCTTTTAAACTCGAATACAACAAAACTTCATATAGACAGAAACATGACAAATGTCTAAATAAGACTAGTAGATCTGCTATTTAATCTTATATTAAGCCTATATAATTTTGACATAATTTAAAAACAACCGCTTAAATACTTCTAATATATATTGCATTCCACGATAATAAGTATTTTTTAACATTATGTTTTGAGTATACACTAAATAAATGTAAAAGCTAAGAAAATTTAAACTTCATGGATATTAGTATATCTAGTACCAATAAATTGCAATGACGGTTTATATTCGTGAATTATTTACCAGGAGATATTAGGGTTCTGTTTAGAAATTCTGCCCTCACCTCCGACATAAATTTATATAAATTGGTGATCGAAATTTCAGTAGTAATATACGGTTGTTAACTGACATTCTAGAGGCATTCATGAGGCTAGAGGTATTAATATTGTCTTAAGTGTCTATATATCTCCAACACGATTAAGATTATCATGCTGAATGCCATCAAGTTGTATAGATGTAAACCTGTGTCCATATATATATATATATATATATATATATATATATATATATATCCATATATATATATGATTTATATATTTTATTTAGATACCTTACACTACAGATAAACGAATCCATATTTTTATTCCTCTGTCTGTGTTTATCCAGAGGCAATCCTCCAAACCATTGAGCCCTATTCATACGTGTCTAACTACATTTGCAGTTAATTTAATTACGCCGGAGTTCGAACCAGAAGGTGCACTATTACATAGCTAGTAGCAATTGGTGATTATCTTACTGAGCAGCTCTTACTATGCCACTGGTTGGGTATAATTGCACGCTACAGTTAAATTTACGGGTTGTATTGCATTTGTGCTAAGGTACTCATTTTAGTATATAAGAACTAAAACATATCATCCGAGTAGGATGTCATAACAATATCCAGACGTATATGAACACTAAGAGTCCTAGAATTATTTGTTTGATAGATTTTCAATTCTTCAAAATTTACGTATTTCCAGTTTAAATTGTATTTGTAATCCTAACAGTCATGGTGCATTCCACGTAATAAATGTAAACGTACTTTAACAGTGATACGCAAGACAGATGGGCACTCGCTCTGGCAGTGTTAGGAAAAAAATCATTACTCTTTTTATATAAAAAAACAAAACGATAAACTGTTAAATTATCACTTACTGGTAATATCACAATGTGATATTCAGAAACCTGATATTATAAATATTTAATGGAGATTGGTTATTTTCTAGACACAGCCAAACATAAAATGTCCGTAAAATAATGCTTCTTTGGTTGACTATGAACTATATTAAATATAGTGACTAACACGCAGTAAAGAGGACAATGGGAAAGCAAATATGAACGTCATAGAGGTTGTTGCAATGGGGAGTTACTCAACAAGGCCTATTGAAAAAAAAAAACTTCCCGGCCTTCTTCAAGCAAAGCTCCGTCCTCCGGGTACTGTAAAAAAAACTCAACGAACTCTCAAATTAACATGCAAACGTCTTTACATAATGAGGTTTGGATCTAGATGTTGTGTTTATATCATGTGATTTTAACAACCAATGTTTTTATTTTTCCGCTTGAAACGTATCCTTAATTAAGTTAATTTTTTCCAGAATTGAACTATCAATTTTTACCAATTCTATCTTGTACATACAATTTCAACATGAAATAAATATTTAAGCTATTACTGAAATATTTTGTTTGTATGCAATTTGGATTGGATTACAGTTTTGTATTTAATATGGTGAATCACAAGCATATAAACAATATTTAAAATGTTTTATTAGCTATTACAAAAAAAACCCTCCATCCAAAAACCTGAATAAAACTCGTTGATTATTAATTTTCTACACTGCCTCTTAACTAAATACAAAGCTGAAAACATTGCAAAGAAGATAAACTACAATTGTAAATGATTATTTCTGATACCACCAACACTACCATTTGCAAAAGGGTAGATTTTGAAGTAATACAACACGTTAAGAGCCACTGTTTTGTTTCAGGAGATCCAGTTTTAGAATCCTTTAGATATATAATTTGTTACAACTTATTAAGACCAGTTTGGACCGTTTTATTTCTAAAACTAAAACAATATCATAGGCGTGATTGCATGCTTGGAACCACAAATTTGTACATAACAAAATCACAAAGCAGTTGGAGTTTGAGTGATTCCCTCTTCCTTCGTCCACATTGATAACCAATGTATTTATTTATTATTTATTTTGATTTGATTACAACTATGGCAGAGCCTTTTGCATGCAATACCAATTCCCCATAGGAACTAAACAGTTCGATTACTAACGTAAAACAACAGCCAAATAAACTCGCCCTCATCAAGTAGCTATTTATAGTTGTACGGTTGTCCACAAAGTTCAATCGTATTTATTGGCAAAAACGGTATAATGAGGAACTCTCATTGAGCGTGTTCGTTGTTTATATCTACTTTGTGAATGAGATAAATATTGATGAAATTTTTTTATTGCTTGGTTAGGAAACCCCAGCTTAGCTGATAGGCTCGTCTTCAACCGCGATAATTTGAGCAGGTTATCGAAAGGATAGGACATATCAGGAAAGGAAAGGGTGGGATTAGGCAGGCAGTCAAATTTACCTTTCAGAGGGCCAACTCCCGTGCACCTGAGACAGCTATGTTCAGCCTAAAACAGGCAGACTCCCTCAAAATGGCAACTCAGTTGACAGCGTATCCATGTAAAACAGCCAGGGACCACATTCTCAGGTCGTGAACCAAATCCGGACGATTTGCTCCTAGCACTGCAAATGGAGGGAACAAAGGTGAAGCTTATCAATACAACTCCCTTTGAAGCTTATCAATTCCCTTTGGAGGGACCATAGGGAAGCTTATCATAATGGACAGCCGAAAGACTTACATATGTAATGACATCTACATTTGCTGTATCCATTGTCGGCCTCAAACCTGGTATGCATTATCTGGTTCTTTGACAGATAAATATGTTTAAAAATTTATAATATTTGTTTACATTTATAACATTATAGATTAACAGACATATACAACTGTTGCATATTAACCGAAGATATCATGTTACATTATAAAAAGAAGTTAACACTACAGTAAGTAAAGGCCGCGCAGTTAGATAACGTTTTGTGTCAAAGAGGTGAATCAATACACACATCGTTAGCTCACTGCACCTGTCTTCATATGTTTGCTCATTTGATCATCTGTTTTATCAGGAAACTGGATGATTGCCTCAGTGTCGTGATCATACATTTATTTAAAGTCAGATTATTAATATAATTGTGTTTGACATTGTTGTCTAATTCTTGGTGTTATATAAGTATAATTGTGAATAGGGCTGAGAAATGTACACATTCAGTGCTCGTGTGTGTAATTTTATATAAATTGTGTGTCGAATGTACCTCGTGTAAAATTGTGTTATGATGGAATTTAAAATTGTGTATATTTTTTTAGTTTTGACAACATCTGGAATATATTACTGACGTTTTATTTAGACCTGAAGTTGGAATTTTGAAATTCCGGAACATTTCATAATACGAGTTGACAGGAATAATTCAAACTGTTTAGACGGAAAATGTATAAACATGCTAAAAAGAAATTTGTGTTACTTTATTATTAATAAAACTGAATCTTTATAAATAACAACAATTTTTTAAAATAATTGGTTATTATCTTAAATTTATACGGGAACTGACAACTGGCCAGCACAATTATTATAAGATAGTATTATACTGTCCAGAAGGAAAAAATAGATTAAGACAAACCAATCAATTAGATTAATCAACTTTTTATTAAATTAATATTTTTCACCTTATAACAAATATATATCTAGCATAAAGAGTTGATGTATATTTAAGCAAGTAACATTATATAATAAAACAAAACTGATAAAAATATAATAGAACTGTAAAAGTATTTTATTTATAGCCTCTCAAATATTATAATAACGCCGAGATTGTTAAACTGTTATCATACTTCTCAGATTGATTCATACTCATAATAATGATATAACAAAATACATTATTACTTAATAGCTTTTTATGATTCGGATTAAAACTCTTTTAATGAACCTTAACCAAAGAGTGGCCTTATATTATCCTATTATATAAATAATTTTACGAACATTAAACTTTTAATCACTTCAAAATTACTTTCAATCAGTAAACTGTACAATTGAATAGTTAACTTCATTTACATACTTTACTTACTTGACTTTACTTAAATGTATAAATACATTAAATGTTGCAAACTCTAATGATCTAATTAACCAAAATAGATTTAGTTTTTGTTAGAGTGATAAAGATACATTTACTTTCCTACTTATTAACCCCTACGGGAAACTTAAACATGCCTACTTAGTAAATGTCCCCGTTGCAGAAAACTTGCGTACTCAGCAAATTTTCATTGAATATATATGTCTTAAAAACATACTATCCACTTACCAGGATTCATATATAAGCGATATATAAAATATTTTTAGTTATCCTCCACAAGCATAACATTGGGGATGAGTACATAGATTTGCTGCAACAAGTAACACTAAATAATGGGGTTTTACGGAAATATCAATAGAACTCATCTAAGTGAAGTTACATACCAAGTTTCATCCATATGCATTCATAAATAAGCGATATATAACATTTTATTTACTCTCGATAAGAATAAAATGGGGACCGAGTTAATTTGTATTACCTTGAAACTGTGATAATTAAAACAAAGTGATGGCGGAATGTACAAAAAACTTCTAGTTCTCAAATAATCATCTCAATCTTTGGTGGTAGGGATATCAAGAGACTGAGCATTTAATTATGATCAAATACACGGATCAGCAAATATAATAAAATTAAGATAACCCAGAAAGTGAAGGTGTGTATGTTTTAGAACAAAATATGCATAACAGTAACCAGCAATCGTAAGAGAGCAATGCATTATGAAGTAAACTGTTTTTAAGTTATTGGCATTAAATTGTGTTTTAGCTAATAATAAAGAAATGCATTATGAAGTAAACTGTTTAAAGTTATTGGCATTAAATTGTGTTTTAGCTAATAATAAAATAACATATGTGTTGAATAGTCTATGTATGGTCCAAAAGTAAATGCTCCACAACAATGGTCCACAAAGAAGGTTAATTCCTGAAATTACCCCTTAGTAACAAAGGGTACGACACAATCCCAGGGACAATAGTGTTGAGTCGTCTCACAAAACCCTCAGTCTCTATTGTTCTCTGTGTTTTGCTGTGACGTATGGTTGTAAATATATACTGTTTTGTTTTTTTACTACAACTTTCATAGCAAAGGACTCAGTAACGCTGATAATGTCTAATAACCAAATTTTGATTAAATAACTCAATAATAATTACATACACTGGGTCCGGTAGAAAAGTGACAAACCTCCAATCATTTTGTATGAACTAAAGAAATCATAAAGCTTATTTCCTGATTTACTTTAGAATTATCGTTTATCTATTAAAGTAATTGGACAATGAATAATATTCTATCAAATAAAAGTTTACTGTTAATCATCATACTTCAGTATTCAAACAACCTTAGTTTGATAACAAAACATTATATATATATATATATATATATATAATGGTAAATCCTTTTCACAGTGTAAACTATATTTGAAATTATATATTTCTTAAAATATCAGTTAATAGGATAACTTAAACCTTATCACTCAAATGTTCTATTGATTGTTTTAATTATATTTGATTTACATATGGGATACATTTTAAGTTGCATGTTCTAAACACCAAAATATATCTGAAAAATCACAATACAAAAATAAACTACAAAAACGCGTAAAATAAAAGTTCAAATTGAATATCCATAACGAAGATATCCGAGTGATAGATATGTGGTATATGTTCAATTAGTAGTGTAGTTTGTGTGAACTAACTTGTAAGCAGTGAATATGCAGCACGTAGATTCCTTTGAGGAGATGAGGTCTGCAAATGCAGCTCTAACGAGGGCCTGAGGTGCTTCATTACAACAATTTTGGTGTCGTAGGGTGTGTGCATAATTTTAGTTTACTTAGTGATGTAGTAATTGCATTTTGTTAGGTTCAATGCCACTCATTGTTGTAATATTTATATCGTCATATGTAAATGTACCATTTACCTTTTCTGCAGTTGAAAAAAAGCTTAAACCCACTCCCATGCCTGCATTTTTCCTCCCCGGAATTGTTTGTCACATTACTCCGTGGAGAGAGCCCCATGCTGCCGATCTGGCGTGCTGAGGTCCGCAGTGATGGGAGATGGGAACTACTTCCTTTTCTTCGATGGTGCTGCTTTTGGTAGTCGCTTCCCTTATTTTTAGCCTTTTCCAAGGCAATCCTAATCAGGCGGCATGCCCAGATTCAGTGCAGTGGTCGGCAGTAGTGGGGGTTTGCGGGTGCTGGCTCACTTGATTTATGGCTTCCGGTCACGTGACCGGAAGCGCTGAGTGATAAAATACGTTATCTGAGGCTGAGCCAGTGACGTAGGCGGTTTTGTGACGAAATGAGTTAAAGTTCAAAGTTCAAGGTTACGGGGAGGTAATTTTAAAAAAGTACTACCTCGCACGCGTAAAATCCGATTGTGATTCGATAGTTTTAATTCGATAAAATATCGAATGAAAATTATCGAATGAAGCAATCGAATGATACGAGTGCGAGGTAGAACAATTACAAATATTACTTTATTTTATTTACAATAATTCATATTACAAATATTACTTTATTTACAATAATTCATGTTTACAATAGTTCCCCGTTGTTGGTTGTCATCGATGTTGTTGATCCGGACGAGTTGCGGCCATCACTTTGTTTTCTGAAGAAAGACGGTAGATACTTCGATCCCTGCGCAGAGTCCATGTTGTGTTTTTGACACCTATCTGTTCTGTTAGGTGTTTGCATTTCATTGCTGTCAGGAGGAAATAATACGTGACGGCAATGAAATAGAAACATCTATCAGACCTTGAGTGAAATGATATTGTTATTTTGTGAAGAGCGTCTCGGAGAGCTCGATGTTCACCGGTCGAGAGCCAGAGGTGTACTGACTATTCGCTAGCTAGCGTTCTGGTATCAAACAAAATGGTGGGGGTAAAAGTGTAGTAGAACGAAGCAGATGGTTGGTGGCAGGTGGCAGGCGGCAGGTGGCAAGTGTGCGGCAGATGGTAGTCCCCCCCCCCCACTACACCAGTCCCCCACTACACCAGTCTCCCCACCGAGTTTTACATCGCACAATAACTAGTTTACATGTGTTAGTTAGGGTTTAGCTCTTAGACTGTCAAGACCTTAGCTCCGTAACTAAAAACTTCAACAGCTACTATGATCTAAACCGGTGCATGTATTCATATGGTTCTTTTTGCGAAGCAAACAACTAGCTAAAAGTGTTTCAACCTCGATTATTCTTCGACGAAACCGCTCATTGTCCACTAAAAGTGTAGACCTTCTGTCTTCATTGTCAGGGAAGTAGAAAGTAGTGTCAAGGGGACTACTGAAGGTCACCTTCCTCATGTTCCTGTAAAACTGCGACATTTTTCAGACTCTCTAGGTAGATGTTCATCCGTCAAGAGCTGGAAGAATAATGATGGAGCGTTATCATGTATGATAGGCACCTAACCCCCACCACAACGTTACCTTGTCCTTCAAACCATCGTTTTTACGCTACAGATGCTATACTGTTGGTTAGATTTAAATTTAAATTGCACCTTCTTGTTTGTCTTGGCAAGCCGCGTAATTGAAGTATCCACATGTTATACTTTGAACCAAAAACAAAGAAGTTATTTAGGTTTGTCCTTGAAAATAGGTGTTTTTTCGCTGTTGCTGCTATACCCGTTGTCGGATCTGAATTCTGTTTGCACCAACTTGTTCGTCTGATCAATCCGCGTAATTTGAGTACCCACTTAATATACTTTAAACCGTAAATAAAGAAGTTATTTAGGTTTATCCTTGAAAATAGTAGTTTTTTCGCTGTTGCTTCTATACCCTTTGTCGGATCTGAATTCTGTTTGCACCAACTTGTTCGTCCGATCAATCCGCGTAATTTGAGTACCCACATGACATACTTTGCACAAACTTTATACACCCCCCCCCCTTGGGTCATGGTCATGGTCAAGGTCAAGGACCTTGGGACTTCGAAATTTTTACAAAGTGGGCTGCACACAAACATAAGACTAACAGTCTCCTGCCTATATACAGACCAAGTCCCTAACTTGAAATGCTTAGGGTGGTCCTGAAAAGGACCGTTTTTGATGCCATGAAGAGGAGTCCTGAAGGAGTTGCGGTTAGTCGAGGTGGAGGAAATGGACAAGGGCTGTGACAATTTATTTAATTAACCAATGCGCCTTGCCCTCTTGTCTGACGAAAAACAGTTCCTTTTTGGATGGGATTCTAGGCGGTTGCGGCAGGGAATGAGGCAGTTGGACCTTGAAGTGAAAATCTTCATGTTGTAAAATATAGCTGTTTCCGCTGAGCCTTGCCACAAACTTGTATTTGATATTTGTTTTTAGTTTTCTAAATTTAAGTGATTTGAAGTTTAGAGGAGTGACTAATTCTTCTTCCTTCAACACCCTCGTCCGCTCCATCACCTCATCCACGGTGAGAGGTGGAGTTGAAGGTCGAGGCTGACTTGTAGTCGAAGTCGAAGGTCGATGCTCAGATGACGGATGTTGGTTGAAGTAGAGCGGATGGTTCTTAAAATTTCTTCTTATTGTGGCCTTGAAAGAAGTTGGTCTCTTAAAACCACTTCTTCTCTCAACCGTCTCCTTCAGGGATTCCTTCAGACGTCGCAGTTTCTCAAGGTTCACAGGGGAAGTCATCGTAGCGCTGCTGATCGGCACGTAGTTTTAGTTCGAGAGACAAAGCTGGAATGAGTCCTAATGTCTTGACTTTTGAAGGGTCAGACGGTTTATCTCGTTGATTAGGTTTTTGGCGGCTTGCCAAGTGTAACCTTGACACTTCCATATACGGGTAGAAAGCTAAGAACCGGTTCCCCTTCCCTTCATGTCCCCCCCCCCCCATTTGGGTCATGTCCCCCCCCCCCATTTGGGTCATGTCCCCCCCCCCCAATTTGGGTCATGCCCCCCCCCATTTGGGTCATGTCCCCCCCCCATTTGGGTCATCCCCCCCCCCTGACGTCACGGGGCGGAGTCACCTCCCACCACTGACCGCCGCCTTTATAAGCGGGAGCAGTCCGCAGTCTCTTCGCAGTAGGCTGCCGCCCGTTCGTGATCTACGTCCGTCCGGGTTGCATTCTGCTGCAGCGTAGGTCTTTTAAGTGTGCGTTGGGCCCGACGCGCAATTAAGAGATCCGCGCCTTTGCATGTGCATGGTAGTTTGTTAAGCATGGTAGTTTGTTTGTTAGATTATTGCTTGTAGATTGCTGCTAATTAATGTAGTTAGTTTAATGAATGTTGGTGTTGGTTTTAAGTGTTTTATTTAATGATGAAATATGTACCTTTCTTACAGATCCTTATCCCTGGGTAAAGTCTTTATATCCGTGGGGTTTGTTATCAAAGTAATTTAAATGCCGGTCTTTGTAAATATTTAATGATGAAATATGTACCTTTCTTACAGATCCTTATCCTTGGGTAAAGTCTTTATATCCGTGGGGTTTGTTATCAAAGTAATTTAAATGCCGGTCTTTGTAAATATTTAATGATGAAATATGTACCTTTCTTACAGATCCTTATCCTTGGGTAAAGTCTTTATATCCGTGGGGTTTGTTATCAAAGTAATTTAAATGCCGGTCTTTGTAAACTACCTTGGTCAAAACATTGGTTCGCAGTAGCCTGACGCCCGTTCGTTGATCTACGTCCGTCCGGGTTTCAGTGTTGCTGTTGTGACCTTGTTAAACTGACCGCAGTATCCTGACGCCCGTTCGTGATCTACGTCCGTCCGGGTTTCAGTGATACTGATTGTTCTTTGTAAAATTAACGTTAACTCTAACTGACCAGTTTGTTTCAAAGTAATGTAATTTGTTTCTCATCCCTTTCCTAACCCCCTGACAATAAGTTTCGGCCCTGAAAACCGGACTTGTCAATACGGCCATGTAAACCGGTTGACATTACCTTTCTTAGCCTGAGAAACTGTTGTGATTTTCCTTTTTTTTGGGTTTTTTTTTCTTTATTTTTTGTTATTAAAATCATTGCTTGTAATTCCCTGTCCCCTAATACAGAGCGGGGAATAGAGCACCAATTTGTGCTCTACCGGACTTGTCAATACGGCCATGTAAACCGGTTGACATTACCTTTCTTAGCCTGAGAAACTGTTGTGATTTTCCTTTTTTTTTGGGGTTTTTTTTTCTTTATTTTTTGTTATTAAAATCATTGCTTGTAATTCCCTGTCCCCTAATACAGAGCGGGGAATAGAGCACCAATTTGTGCTCTATTCCCCGCTTTGGCAACAAGTTCAGATGACCTTGACCCACTAACAGGACTTATAAAACCTCTGTCTGGTTACATATAGGAAAATTAATATTTTAAACCATAGCCTATCCCCCTTCCCCTTTCCCCTTTCCCCTTCCACTTATATTGGGTATAAAAGAGGCTTCCCATTACTGGTAAGATCATTCTGCTGCTTGTGCTTGCTCAACTCAGAACTATGGAGTCACACCCGATATCACTACCGACTTCTGCATCACCCTCTACTTCTACATCACCCTCGACTTCTGCATCACCCTCGACTTCTGCATCACCCTCGACTTCTGCATCACCCTTGACTTCGGCTGCTGGTTCAATTCTTCGTCAGGCTCTTTTAATGTCTCTTATCATCCCTGAGAAGACAACTTCACCACCCATTATGGATCGACCAACTTCTCCTTCACCATCATCCTCGAGATCAAGGTTTTCGTCGAGCTCCTCCTCCTCATCATCTACCTCGAGATCAAGGTCTTCTTCGAGCTCCTCATCATCCACCTCAAGATCAAGCTCCACCTCGAGATCAAGCTCTAAAATATCTACAAAACCCCCAATTGAAATTTCACCTTCCACTAGTTCAACCAGACCTTCAGTAATTTGCACAAATATTCAATCTCCTTCAGAGAAATTTAATCAATTAAAGTCATTGCATAGAAGGTGCATACGTCCAGCACAACTATGTAATTATATCTTCAAAAAAGGTGCAAAGAAAGGCGAACGCTGTGCAAAACAGTGTACTTTAAATGAAGAACTGTGCAATCTTCATTTAAAAAATACCGCTTCTCCTTCTTCACCACATCCAACAGTGAAACCGGCTAAGACTCGGATTAATAGGCTAGCTAAAAACAAACAATACGTCTTTGTAAAAATAATGGGATTCCTGAAGGTCATGTTAAAATGTGAAGACCGCCTTTACATTTTAAGATTACCTAAAGGCATGCGTCATCCCAAAAACCCTACAAAAAAGCACTATCTAATCCGAGCCGATTCAGGAACCACTGTGTGGAATAAATTGTAAAAAAAAAAAAAAAAAAAAAAACATTCTTTCCAAATTAAATAAAGTTTTTCCAAATTAAAAAAAAAAAAAGTGTGGACAACCTATTTACAAATTGTAGCATATGCTGCAAAGTGTAAATAGGTTGTCCACACTTTTTTTTACAATGTTACAACGACCTTGACCTAGATAACGGACTTAGATATTTTACACTAAGACAAAGATAAACGTAAAAGGAAAAAGGAGAAATATTATACTAAAGATATTATTCAACAGTGAAGAAGGGAGGGGGTAAGCGGGTATTTAAGCAAGCGATTCGGAATATAATTATTAGTTGTATCATCATGAGCGTCAACAGCAACACATGGGGAAAGGAAATTAGCGAAGAGGAGTTGTACGCGATTGCTGAGGCTGCTGAAATTACCGAGGTTTCTAAGATTGATAAGGTTGCGGAGAATGATGCCCAGTCACAACCGCAACAAACTACATCATCGATGCGGTCTACAACGCAGCAACCAAGACCC
Organism: Allygus modestus; assembly: GCA_963675035.1. Classification (NCBI taxonomy): domain Eukaryota; kingdom Metazoa; phylum Arthropoda; class Insecta; order Hemiptera; family Cicadellidae; genus Allygus; species Allygus modestus. The sequence continues at coordinate 89,965,902 of OY776116.1, forward strand.
TATCATGTTATCCTGGAGGAGTATAATGAGGCAATGAGGTACGCCTTTACAAAGTGGTGTGGACAACCGCGTTCTCCTGAACAATGGGAGGAGCACGATGCAGACTTTCGCCTGGTTGCAGACTTAGAACTTGAGCTTCAAAGAGCAAAGGCTGCTCAATAGTGTGAAGATTTATTGTTTACTTTAAGAAATACAGAGCGGGGAATAGATCAGTTTGAGGTCCAAGTGAGAACCACTTACTGCTCTATTCCCCGTTTTGGCAATTTGTTCAGATGACCTTGGGACTTAGAAAATTTTGTTTGGTAAAAAAAAAAAAAAAAAAATATTGAAATATATATTTCTTACAAAAACATCCCCTCCCTAAAACTTGCACTCCCACCACTTCCATTGGGTATAAAAGAGACACCTTATCGATGGTAAAATTAGTCTGCTGCTTGTATTCGCCCACCTCAGACACCATGGAGCACATCAGAAAACCAACTTCTGACGCCTCTTCTTGTACTGTTTCATCTTCTGCTGCCCCATCGATACTTGTCCAGGCTATGATTCTATCCAACATTTTTCCAGAGACTAGTAATACTTCGCCAAACTTAAACTCGAGATCTCTCAAAACCGAGAGAAACAATGCTAGTTCTCGAAAAATGAGAACAAGGATCGCTGATTGTTATAAAGTATTAAGACGCATATTACCATCTTCCAATCCGTATGATTCTAAATTAACCACTATACAAAAGTCAATAAAATACATTTCAAACCTTCAGTCGCAGCTTCAAGAACCGTCCTTAATTCACAAAGAAGATTTACACAACCCTCCACCTTTTGAAGCTGTTTTTCTTAAAGAGGATGAGTTAGCGGACCAACATTTCTTCGCTGAAGAACCTTCAGCTTATAAACAAATCTTCCTCATGGATGAAGATCAGGACGAGTAACTATCTTAAAAAAACTAAAGTCCTTTGAAATACAAAGCGGGGAATAGATCAGTTTGAGGTCAAAGTGAGAACCTCTTATTGCTCTATTCCCCGTTTTGGCAACTGGTGTAAATGACCTTGGGACTTAGAAAATATTCGTTTGATAAAAAATAATGAAAGATCTTCTTATTTCTCACAACAACAATATCTTTTCCTAACCCCCACCACTACCTAAACTAAGTATAAAGGAGGTTCTCCATCGCTGGTAAAAATTAGTACTCTGCTGAAAATGAATGCATCCACTACTTCTATCTCTGCAGCAACTATAATAGTTAGCAGACGGGTCGAAAACATTGATCAGTTGCTTGCTGTAAGGAGATTACTGCTACGGTATCTTGATATAGAGGTTAGTTGTCAATTGTGCATGTGGAGACCAACAGGTGAAGTTTATAGTAGTGAAAATGAAGCATTTGAAATAAACTACAGTAGAAAGTTATATAAAATCTTTGGTAATATGGTAAGGTTAGTCAATAATGGATGGAACATTAATATAACATTTTATATTGTTCCAAACCTGTAATTAAAGCAAAAAACAAAAAAAACGATGGGTATATAAGCCCGATGTTACAGAGACAATTATCACTTTGGTTCTGAATTGCGTCAAGAGAGCACCTACCATGGTATACCTCCACTATATTGACTCTACTGCTAAAGCGGATACTTTTATCCAGCGTGTTTACCAACTGTTAACGGAGTACCATCATGTTCAGGTCAAAGGATTGGGTATTCGTGGAACAGAAGAAGTAAAAATAGATGTAAAACCAATCCCTTTGAAGAAAAAAATTGACCAATTATTACAAGAAGGCTACACACTGTGCCTTTATTACACAACCTCATAAATTAAATAAAACGCCAAAGGGGGGGCGGGGGGGGGGAATACAGAACGGGGAATAGATCAGTTTGAGGTTTGAATAAGAATCTCTTACTGCTCTATTCCCCGTTCTGGTAATAGGATAAGGTGACCTTGACCCACTTACAGGACTTAGTCATTTGTGTTACAATAATACCTCTTCCCTATCACTTTTCCCTACCACTTGCACTTTCAACACTTACCCCCACCACCACCAAAATCAGGTATAAAAGGTGGTTTCGTATTAGTAGTAAATCAGTCTGCTACTTGGAATCATGTCGCCCAGAGATAACATTTTCCCTTCTAAGAAGACTATACTAGAATTGATTAAAAATATTCCATTAAATTTAAACGAAGATGAAGACGAAGACGATTCAGAGATGGAAGGTGAACTATTTAGTGAAGGTGAACTATTTAGTGATCTTGAACTACTGAGTGAGTTTGCTAGCAGTGAACCATATCTTGGAGAGATGGAGCTGTTGACTGACGACGACGATGTCGATAATAATGAACCGGAATTTTATCATCAGTTGCTTTGCTTGGAGGAAATGGACCTTGTTGATAGTGAAACCCCTCCAAGCAGTATTAATATCGATGATGTAGTTCTAGATCCAGTCACAGGGAACTTTTGTGTTCGTCGTCGCTTATTTAGTGATACGAGCTCATCATCATCATTATCATCGGAAGAATCTGAATAAGTTTTTGTTGTCTTCAAATAGTTTACTTTAAATACAAAGCGGGGAATAGATCAGTTTGTGGTTATAGTGAGAATCACTTACTGCTCTATTCCCCGTTTTGATAATATCGTTGTATAACCTTGACCCATTTACATGATTAAAAAAGTGGGGTAACTTATACATTTAATGGTGGGGGAACGTCTATTTAAAGACGATGCAACAGTGTATATTTATCATATAGGCATGATGAACCCACCAGGAAACTCCGTTTGCTACAGCTTTCCCCTCATCGATATCGATGATGTGATAAAACTTACATCAATAACAAAACGGTTTGAACTCGAAAGGCGACTCATAAAAGTCGACGTAATTCCACAAGATCTTCGTTCGGCAATGTTGACTATTGAATATGTTAAAGATGAATCTACAACTGAAGATCCCTATTGTTTTATGAAATTTTTAGTTGATCAAGATGCAATGTGTACAATCCAACTTCACATCCGAGTTTAAAATTTATCAAATGTTTTTGTTGGAGAAAATTGTCTTAGTTAAATACAGAGCGGGGAATAGATCAGTTTATGGTTTAAAATGAAATCATTTACTGCTCTATTCCCCGTTTTGGCAAATATGCTCAATGTCCTTGACCCAAATACAGAATTTTGTAGCCTCCAGCTACAAACTTAAACTTAACCTAAAACGTACCCCCACCACTTTTTCTAGGGTATAAATAGAGGTGCATTTGCAGTGTTTTTTCATTATTGCGTTGACCCTTGTGAAGAGCACGCCTACATTATGAATCGCTGCGATATTTGTAAAGCTTCTTTCAGAGATGAATGGCTTTTAACCATTCATAAAGAATTGAAACATAACACCAATACAAATACTGAAGAACCAAATGAAGAAGAATTAGATTCAATCAACCAACAATTAGCAAAACATCAAGAAGAACAAAATGAAGAAAAACACAACGAAGAAAAAGAAGAAAATGAAGAAAAAGAAGTTTCAAGACCAAGTGTCATTCATTATGCGCCTGGACCATCAGTAAATGTGGAACTACACGCCCGAGCACTTCCGGGTAATGTTGTAACCCACTTTAAAATTGACAATACAAAATTGAAACTTGAAGAATTTTTAAACAACGCAAAAGGATTGGTTAGCAAAACTCTGAAAAATGAATTAAAAAGATTAAATTTTATTAAATTTGGACTATTACTGGATGCTTTATTTACAAACATTCAAAATGAAACCTCACCGAGAGGTTTCTTAACAAAAAACCGAACTATTATGTTTTCCTCAGATATTGATTCAATCGTATCTGAATGTTTCGAAGAGCTAATGACAAAAATACAAGAACACGAAGGAAGAGGATCTGGATGGAGTTTGTTAAGCATCACAGGGCTAGACTTAAGAGTACACAAACACGGTTATGGAATTCGTGGCAGTAGCTATATCCCTTTACCAAAAAAGATTAGTGATACCAAATCCTGCATCAATGTGCAAAATCAAGATACTGAATGTTTTAAATATGCTATGTTGGTCAAATATGTAACAGACAATCCGATAAGACCAAGTCACAAATATGAAGAAGTACAACATAGATATAATTTTCAAAGGATGACTTACCCTGTTGCTATAACAGACGTTTTGAAATTTGAAAAACAAAATCCTTCAGCTTCTGTCAACCTATTCGGATTGGATTCGTCAAACAATGTGTACCCCTTGCGTATAACACCAAATGAGCGCAGAGATCATACCGATTTGTTATTAATTACTAAAGGTGATATTTCACACTTTGTGTATATCAAAAAATTTGAAAGTCTTGTTTCTAATCAATTATCTAAGCATAAAAGAAAGATGACAATTTGCAAAAGATGTTTTTGTCACGTGAACAAAGAACTAAGAAGGGGAGGGTCAGATTGGCTAGTAGAACACCAACGGCTATGTAATGGAAACTATGAAGTAAGAATTAAATTGCCGCATCCTAGCAGAGCACAGATAAAATTTGATAAAGTAATACAACAATATCGTTTACCTGTTGTTGTGTATGCTGATTTTGAGGCGTCTTTACTTCCGCTCGAACATCAAGAAGAAAACGTAACAAGAAGAAGCAAATACCAGCAGCACACACCAAACAGCTACTGTTTGATGATAAAATCAACACTGTCTGAAGAACATTTGCGAAGATATGAATTAACCACAACACCGAAGATATATCGCGGTGAAGAAGCAGCTCGAAACTTCGTCGATGACTTATATACCATAGCTGCGAAAGTTGAAGAAATGTACAGAAATGTGGTACCGATGATTCCTATGAATGAAAATGAAATTCAACGACACGACTCAGCAACAACATGTTATTTGTGTATTAACACTTTTACACTGACCAACAGTAAAGTGCGAGACCATGACCATCTAACAGGAGCTTACAGAGGTGCAGCCTGTAACTCTTGCAATCTAAACTACAAACTTCCAAACTTTATCCCCGTTGTTTTACATAATCTTAGTGGATACGACTCCCACTTTATAATCCCAGAATTGGGCAGAGATAATGGAGAAATAGATGTATTGGCAACAACCATGGAAAAATTTATAAGCTTCTCTAAAAAAGTTGGTAAAATAAAACTAAGATTTGTTGATTCATTCAGATTTATGCCTTTTAGCCTTGCAAAATTAACTAAAAATTTAAGAAGACAAGATTTGATTGAAACAAGCAAAATTGTGCCTAATGATAAAATGGATTTAGCTCTTCGAAAAGGAGTCTTCCCCTATGATTACATTGACGGACTGCATAGATTTGATGAAACATCACTTCCTACACCAGATAAATTCAAAAACAAACTTAATGATGAAGAAATAAAACCTGAAGATTATCAACATGCACTTCGAGTATGGAACGAGATGAATATGGAGACCTTAGGGGATTACTCAGACTTTTATGTCAAACTAGATGTGACCCTTCTTTGTGATGTGATTGAAGAATTTCGAAACACCTGTTTTGTCGCATATGGATTGGACCCTTTACATTCGTATACTTCTCCAGGATTAGCTTGGCAAGCCATGTTAAAAGAAACAAAATGCAAACTCCAACTTTTAACAGATATTGACATGGTTTTAATGATTGAAGCAGGTGTAAGAGGTGGATTGGTTCAAAGTGTTACCAGGCATGTTAAAGCCAACAACAAATACCTTCCTAATTACGACGAAACTAAACCAACAACCTATTTGGGATATTTCGATGCAAACAACTTATACGGATGGGCTATGTCAAACCCACTTCCATATGATAATTTCAAATGGATTAACCCCGACTCTATTGACGATATTTCACAAATTCCAAAACATGGTGACACTGGATATATTTTAGATTGCGATTTTGAATACCCGGAGCATTTACACGATCTCCATTACGACCTCCCACTCCTCGCTAAAACAGAAGTTTCTCCAACTGGAAAACACCCTAAATTAATGATGACTCTAAATAATAAACAACGCTACGTGGCTCACTTTTGGGTAGTCCAACAAGCCATCGAATTAGGACTACGTATTACAAAAATTAATAGAGTTTTGGAATTTTCTCAGTCATGTTGGTTAAAACCTTACATTGATTCAAACACCACCAGAAGAGCAGCCGCTACATCAGAATTTCAAAAAGACTTTTTTAAATTAATGAATAATGCGATATTTGGAAAAACATTGGAAAACAAAAGAAGACACAAAAATGTTAAACTTGTTACTGACGCAAAAAAGCTACAGAAACTCGTACAGCAGCCAAACTTTGGATCATCTATAATTATTAATGAAAGACTTGTAGCAGTGTCTATGAAGAAGACGAGTGTGAAGATGGATCGTCCTTTATATATAGGCATGTCAATCTTGGACATCTCAAAAACACACATGTACGATTTTCATTATAACAAAATGGTTGCCTTCTATGGAAGAGAGAACATCGGCATTAGCTACATGGATACAGACGCTTTTGTGTATTGGATTATTACAAATGATATGTATCAAGATCTTCGTACATTTGTTCACAAAAATGACTTCGATTTTTCTGACTACCCAAAAACCCATCCTAACTACGATCAAGACAAAAACAAAAAAGTACTGGGCAAATTTAAAGATGAAGCAAATGGAGTTCTACTTGAAGAGATTGTTGCACTTATGTCAAAACTGTATTCTTTGAAACTATATGATGAAAAAGAAGACGAGAAGAATAGCTATATTAAAAAAGCTAAAGGTGTAAAGAAATTATATTTAGAAAAGAAAGTTATTTTTGATCAATACAAGCAATGTTTATTTGAAGATAAAGTCATTACAGCTAAATTCAATACAATTAGAAGTTTTAACCATCAGATATACAGCCTAACAGAAGTTAAAAAAGCACTTTCTTCCAATGACGATAAACGACACATTCTTCCAGACAACATCCACACTTTACCATTCGGCCACTACTCCCTCAACCCTATTGACGAGTAACCTTTTCATCGTCCTAGATCCTTTATCCTTTTCCTTTCCGTAAAAAAGGGGAAACACAGCAATGTTAAGCTGTGTTTCCCCTTTTTTACACAAGGTTTGAATGACCTTGAACTATATGTGTGTATATATATATATATATATATATATAAGGAGATTTATACCAAAGAATATTTAATACCATATCAGCTGCCTTCGTGAAACCATCATGTCAGACCTGAAGGAGAAGATTATTAATGAACTACACAAACCTGCAAGAATAAAGTTTCCAAGAAGAAATACTGTTATAAAAGGGATAAATGATCTATATCAAGCGGATTTAATTGAAATGCGACCGCATAGCAGAATAAACAAAGGATTTAAATATATACTCACTATTATTAATTGTTTTACAAAAGTTGCAGACGCTTTACCTCTAAAGGACAAGACTGGTAAAAGCGTAACAGAAGCCATGGAAATAGCCATAAAAAGAGATAAAAACAAAATTAAACATTTACAAACTGATGATGGAACAGAATACTTTAATACAAACTTTGCACAGTTAATGAATAAATATAAAATAAATCATTATTCTACAAATTCAGAGAAAAAAGCAGCTATTGTAGAAAGATTCAATAGAACCTTAAAAGGAGCACTATATAAACAATTTTCAAAAAGAGGTTCTTACGTATGGTATGATGTTTTACCACAATTAATAAATGAATATAATAACAGGTTTCATAGAACTATTGGTATGAAACCTAACAAAGTAAATAGAAGAAATGCAAAATATGTATTAAAACCCATAAAGAAAAATACAAAGCCAAAAGTAGAAAAAATGCAGCCAAGAAAATTTAATGTAAGTGATAAAGTACGGATTAGTAAATATAAGGGAGTGTTTACCAAGAAATACCTTCCCAATTGGACGAATGAAGTTTTTACAGTGTATAAAGTGCAACCGACTGTACCTGAAACGTATATCTTAAAAGATAACAAAGGAGATTTGTTGCAAGGTGCATTTTATGGACATGAAATGTTAAAGTCAACAGTAGGTGATGTATATCTTGTTGAAAAAGTGTTACAAAGAAAAAAGGACGCAGTTAAAGTGCGGTGGTTAGGGTTTAACAAAACTGAGGATTCATGGATACCTATAAAAGATTTGATTTAATGCAAGCAACTCATTTCATCGTTAACCTTTGAGCAGGATGGAGATTATTCACCATAAAGATCGATTCAATATTAATAACATAGATGATTTAACTGTGGATAACGTTAAAATCAACAATGGTAAACACGGTAGTTTACTTCCAAACACTGTTCGATGTATAGTAAGTGGACCTTCAAACTGTGGAAAAACCAATGTTGTCTTTAATTTGATCACTAATCCGCAGGGATTAAGGTTTAATAACCTATATATTTTTTCAAAGTCCCTACAACAACCAAAGTATCAATTGCTAGATAAAATCCTATCTGATGTGCCCGATGTTAATTTTTACAAATTTAACGCTAGTGATAGCATTATACAACCAAACGAAGCGATACCGTATTCTGTATTTATATTTGACGATGTATCTTGTGAAAATCAGGATACTATTAGAAACTACTTTGCCATGGGAAGACATAATAACATCGATAGCATATATATAGGACAAACTTATAGCAAAATCCCGAAACAACTTATCAGAGATAATGCAAATGTTTTAATTGTATTTAAACAAGATGATACTAACCTAAAACATATATATAACGATCATGTGAATGCTGATATGGCATTTGAAAAGTTTAAAGAGCTTTGCGGAAAAGCATGGGCGGAAAAGTATGGATTTCTGGTTATTATGAAAGATCAAGCTATAAAAGACGGCCGTTATAGAATAGGTTTTGATAAATTTGTTTTACTACACTGATTAGCAGTATTACTATACAAGTCGTCAAGGTGTGAAGATGGTTAACCAGGAAAAGCTACTAAAAGAAATAAAATCACTTAGTGATTCTATTAGACAAAAAAACCGAGCTTTAAAATCAGGTATAAATGAAAGAGAGCAATTTTTAGAAACAACATTCAAACCTGTTACTGAACCTTTAAAGCGATTAGCACAAAATATGGAAAAACCTTCAATTCGCTTCGAAGGAGACAAAATGCTACCAATTTCCAAATATGAAGAAGAATTTCAGAATGATGAAAGTTTTGACCAGTTACAAACATCTGAAGAAAGCGACGAGTATGAAGAAAGTGGAGATATAGGAGATTTAAGGGAAAAGAACATTGCAGGAGATACAAGTACAGAAGATACAAGTGCGGAAGATACAAGAGCAGAAGAAGAGGATATCAACCCATCCAACTTAAGCAAATTAGGCACAGATATTATGTTTAAAGGAACACTTGGAAGAAAATATACATTAAAAATGTTACATGGCACACATGCTAATCGAAATTATCATACATATGGAGCTAGAATAGAGGATAAAGGATTAATGATTGGAGATAGAAAGTTAGATATAAACGAAAATGATGATATAGTTATTGGTGATAAGAAATATAAAGGTACAACAGGTTTGTTTGAACTCATCTTTAAAAATAATCCTGGTAAATATACTAAAAAGGATTTACAATTGTTTAAAAATATACTAGAGTATACAAATGCACATAGAAAAAAATATTCCAAAGAAAAACCTATTCATAGAAACAGGTCAATAAAATACACAAACATTATATCTAGTCTTTTCCCCTCGAAATCAAATAAAGCTTCAATTAAAAGAAGAGCTTTATCTTCTGCTGAATTAAATGTTTTGCATAAAAAAAGAAAAACAACTGATCCTACTACATCTGGAAGGGGATTATTAAAAAATTTGTATAAAACCAATATAATATATTACAACGATATAAATAAGTTAGTTGATCGAATGAGGTTATTACATGAAGCTATGGAAGCCGGGCACACTGGTTTAGAAAACGAATGGGTAGCTTTGGTTGATGAACTGCGAAAACGAGAAATAATTGTTCAGTAGACGTATATATATATATATATATATATATATATATATATATATAGTAAGAACCTAAACGATAGCGATTCAGTTACATCATGAGTGTGGACAAGTTCGGACGGTATTCCGAGTTTGGAGTAAAATCTGGATATAGTGAAAAAAGAGCTTGGTTTCCATTAACACCTGATGGTAATTATAATTTTGAAGGAAAAGTAATTCAAAATGTTGGTGATCCGCTTTTGTCTTCTGATGCGGTTACGGTACAATACATGGATAAAAGAACCCCAACTGTACACGAAGATCATTGGGGGTTTTCCGGTAAAAGGTTAAGTAATATACAACATCCCGTTTATGATGGCGAAGCAGTAAATTTAGCTACTCTAAAATTGTTAACGATTTACCAAAGGAATGAAACTGACACAAGCTATGATGTAAAAAAATTAAAATTATCAAATGTAGGTGATTGTGAGCAGGATGGAGACGCTGTAAATAAGAAAATGTTTGATATTGTACACAAGAAATGGACTACGGAATATGAAAAACATTTGGAAAGGTTTGGTGCAGCTCTATTTCATTATATCCATCGGGCTTCAGGAAGAGCTGCAGCTTCAGATGTTGACAGCTACAATTATTTAGACTGGAAAAATATACACAATCCAGAGAAACCTAATCAACGAGATAAACCGTCTGAGCCTTCTAAAGTCAAGACATTAGGAAAGGATGATAAAGTGAATGTGATTAATGAACCAACAGAAAACAATGAAGATTACATAATAGAAAAAAGAATTTAAAATACCCATGATAAGGGACAAAGCATCAGTCATATTCGAGAGATGATACAGAGAGGATGATGGAATCCAATATTACTGCGTGGAGTTTAATATCTCAAGAGCCGAGATTTCCCCAAGGAGTGTTGACAGATGGTTTTGTTCAACGGTTTGATAGATATATGGATTGGGAACAACTTTCCATACACTACCTCTTTACAATGACTATGTTAAGAATTTATTTTCACAGAGTTAACTGGATCCATATTTTACAAAGACAACAGTTTTCAGAAGACTTCCTCGTAGAGATGACATCAAATTTTAATAACTGTTGGGAAGTAATAAGTAAATATCAAAATCTCTCTGAGAATTACATTGACAATTTTAAAGATAAACTAGACTGGGATGTGTTATTCAATTACCAACGATTAAGCGGCAAGTTTCTAAGGGAACATGACAACTATTTAAAGTTTATTCATTTTACCGAAGACAACGATACCATCACCAGCGGAGAAACATCTGGAACATCTTCATTTACACCTTATTTCCATTTTTACTACTTTTATTTAATATGTATACATTTAATTAATAAATCCATTTCTATATAATAAATGGATTTTAAACAGTATATAATACAAGAAACCAAAACTGATATTACATTCATTGTGAAATATTTAGAGAGTGCACCTACTGATTGTAGGTTTTGCTATAAATAGTCATGTCGAGGGTTAAACGCATCAGTCATAATCGAGAGAGATTACGGAGAGGAAGGGGAATAGCATCAACAGCATTTTCTCTATTGAGTAAACCGGTTGGAGCTATAGTTAACAAGGCGATTGATTTATTACCTGTGGAATTACATTTACCTGGAGGATATCAATATTGTGGTCCTGGAACCAAATTAAAGAAACGACTTGCTAGAGGAGATCCTGGAATAAATAAGCTCGATCAGGCTTGTAAACAGCACGATATAGCGTATTCCAAATTTGGTGATACTAAAAATAGATCAATAGCGGATAAAGCACTTGCTGAGAAAGCTTGGCAAAGAGTAAAATCTAGTGACGCAGGTATTGGTGAAAAAGCAGCGTCTTTAGCAGTAACAGCAGCAATGAAAGCAAAAACTACGTTTGGAGGAGGAAAGAGAAGAAGGCGTGGGAAAAAACCCGCTAAGAAACAAGGAGGTAATATCAGAAGAAAACGTCGATCTACCAGTGGTAAAGCTAAAAAGAAACCAACAATATGGTCAATGATAAAAAAGGGAGGAGGATTATACCTAATGCCGTATCGTGTGTATTAAATAAGAAAGAGCAATTAATAATTAAAAACAAAGAATTGACCAATGAAGAACTGATTACATATGCTTCTTGTTTGAAAATCCCATTTTTTAGAGGAGTATTTATGAAAGATGAATTACCGGTTAAAATGTGGAAAAATGAGACTGGTATTGTAAATTTGGATAATAGTGAAGGATTAGGCACTCATTGGGTGTGTTACAAGAAACTTGGTAAAACCATTTATTATTTCGACAGTTTTGGAGACCTTCCACCACCGAAAGAACTTCAACAATACTTTCGTGCGGCAGAAAACGTTTTTTACAATCATACAAGAAAACAACCTGATGATACATCCATTTGCGGTCATTTATGTTTAGACTTTTTAGCTAAAAGTGTTAGTCAACTTTAAGATGTCTTCGTATACAGTGTCATTAACCGGTAACTCATGTACTTTGCGCAGTATTCTGTTTCCAGCGCTACGTTTGCAAAAAGGAAGACTATGGGAAGCCGCATTATTGGATTTAACAACATATAACTCTATTCCAAACGTTAGTGAAGGAATTAATAACAAAATACATTATTACAAGACAAAAGATGATAAAGGAAAGTATTCAGCTTTGGAAGAATTCAGTTTACCAACAGGAGCTTATGAAATTGATAATATAAATGAAGTTATACAAAAACATATGGGAAAAGAAAATATAACGATAAAAGGCAATAACAATACAATGAAAGCCGAAATTACGTCTAAGTATTATATTGATTTTAGTCAAGAACATTCAATTGGTAGTTTATTGGGGTTTTCTAAGGAAACAAAAGTTTTAGAACCTAATAAAACTCATTCTGGGAATAAAACTGTGACGATCATCAAAGTTAATAGCATAGACATTACATGTAACATTATACAAGGATCCTACAGAGATGGAGAAAATCGTCATATATTACACACATTCTACCCATCAGTTGCACCAGGTTTCAAGATAGTAGAAAAGCCTCAAAACCTTGTGTACCTACCGTTAAACACCAGTTTCATTTCAGACATCGTGCTGAACATAGTGGATCAAGACGGAAACCTTATTGACTTTAGAGGAGAAGCTATTACTGTAAGAATACATATAAAATCATCCGCTTAGACAATGGGGTTATCATTTAAAAAGAGAGAGCCATCCAGCAAAGAGGTCAGTAGCTCATCAGCTGTAGAAGGATTAACAAGTGACAACATTCGTTTTCTAGAAGAAATTGGATTAAAGGTCATTAACAATGGATATACTGGATATAGCGCAGGGTCCAACATTCGACGAGACCTTATGGGAAAAGGAATATCACACGCACAACCCTTACGCTTCGTCCAAATTAAACAATAACGATGAAATTAGGATTCCTATACAACAACAAGACATTTATACTCTTCCATGCGAAAGTTATTTATATATTGAAGGAAAAGTAACAAAAACTGATGGTACTGCTGGAACCACTGTTCCGTTCATAAATAATCCTATGGCATTTTTGTTTGACGAGATTAGATATGAAATTTCGGGAGTTACAGTCGATTCAACAAAAAAGGTTGGAATTTCCAGTACATTGAAAGGATTAGCGTCTTTAACACCAAATGAGAAGAATCTGTTAGCTGTTGCAGGATGGGTTGCACCAGACAAAAGTACATTCGCTCCTGACTCTTCGGGAAACTTTGATTTCTACGTACCTTTAAGATTACTCCTAGGATTTGCTGAAGACTACAGAAGAATAATAATAAATGTAAAACAAGAACTAGTTTTATTAAGATCATCAAACGATAATGATATTATTAAAGCAGCTGCTGGAACAACTGATGCCAATTTAGACTGGAAATTAACATTAGACAAGATTGTTTGGAGAGTACCACATGTGCGACTAAATGATGAACACAGGATTACATTATTAAGAAAGTTAAAATCAGATCGAGACATTGTAATGCCATTCAGAAGCTGGGAGTTTCATGAATACCCCGTTTTACCTACAACACAACGGCATACATGGACTGTAAAAACTTCTACTCATTTGGAAAAAGCGAGATATGTAATATTTGGATTACAAACGAAGAAGAAAAGTATAATAACTGAAAATGCTGGTGAATTTGACCATTGTAAATTAACAAACTGTAAAGTGTTCCTGAATTCACAATTCTTTCCCTACGACAACTTTAATATTTCTTTTGATAAAAAAAGATACAGTGTTTTATACGACATGTACGCTAGGTTCCAAAATTCATATTACGGCAAAACAAATACACCTCTACTATCTCCCGTACAGTTTGAATCGAAAGCTCCGATTGTTGTAATTGATTGTTCCAAACAAAATGAATCTGTAAAATCGTCTAGTGTTGATATAAAAATAGAAATGGAATTTCAAGAAAACGTACCTGCAAATACATCTGCGTATTGTTTAATTTTGCACGATAAAATTGTTACATACACACCGTTGACCGGTATTGTAAAGACAATATTGTAAAACGTTGTACCACCACCGGCACCGCCACTGTCGCTAACCTATAAATAGCGGAGCAACAATGCAGGTCTTCAGTTGATCGTCTATCGTCGCATGGGTAACATCTTCTACAAAATGAGTTCTCCATCTGTTGTACAAGGTGATGCAGAGGTAGCACCGTTATTGGAACGTGATAATACTAGTGAAACAGAAATCATCAAGGAAATAACTGCATTTTTAAAGTTTGGTAAAAGAGATAGAGAGGAGGAAATTAATGCAGACCCATCAAAGGTAGTACCAAAGAGGAAGAAGAAAGTTGAAGAGAATATTCCTCCTCACATTTTAACTGAAGTTTTTCTGCGAATCTTTTACCCCATCTCAGCATGCATCAGTAAAAGTGTATCAGTTGGATTGATGAAATCATTGGATTATTCCCCTACAGTAATACTACACCATGGAACAAAAAAGGTTTTATTTTCGCAAAATGCTTGGGAGTCATTTTTGAAACATGTACATTTAATAGAATGTTATTTAACTAACAGTTTGTGTGGAAGGAAAACACATATTCGACTTTTGGATTGTGACAATGAAATCGATATTGTTAAACATCGTGGACAACTACAAGTGCGAATTAGAGACTTGACTCAACATGAAAATAAGATTCTACTGTCACGTGAAGAATTCTACGTTTTAAACTACGCAACAGAACCTATTACAAGGTACATGAGACAGTTGGTATTTGCAAGCGCTATTATTAAAGAATATTTGGTCGATACTTTGGAAAAACAACCTGATAGCACCATCGTGTACGGACCTGTGGATACATCTATTTTTAATAGAATACCTCATGAAGTTTGCATGTGGAGAAAGTTAAAGGATTTTGAACCACTTGTAGAAATCGCTACAGAAGCTACAGAAGAAACAACACAGGAAGAAGAAACGGAGAAACAAGAAGAAGAAGAAAACGAAACACAAGAAGAAGAAGAAGTTAAAAAAGACTAAAGTTTGACTTTGTAAAGAAGAACACACGTGGGGTAGGCCTATTGGGGACGGTGCCCACGTTAAATATACACCAACGCGCCTGCAACTGTACGGCCTGGTATTTAACCTACCGTGGTGTGGAAAACAGTTTAGTTGATCGCTAGGTGCCATGATGAGCGGAGGGGATGAAGAAGTGAGTGTAAAGCCTTGTGTAATAGAATTTCAAGCATTTCGAAATAATGATGATAGGTTTATTATCAAGGAATTAGTAATTTTAGACTTGCTTACATTTGTAGCCTACCCATTCACGTTTGAAGCTCCTTTTTCTTTTAACAAACTTAACACCAAAGCGAAAAGTACAAACAAATGGATAACAAACTACTTTCATCACATACATTGGTATGAAGGATTTATAAGCTACAGTAATCTGCACAGTATTATGTTTAACTTTTGCAAACAATATTCACATATATACACACAAGAGGATTAGAAAAAAAGAACTGGATACAAAAGTACACGCACGGTGATGTTTTCGATATAACTATCAGTAAGGACTTTAACATTAATCTCGGTAATATTTGTGTCGCTGCAAAAGATCTTAAACACGGTCAAACAAACTGTGCATTGTACAACGCATATCGTTTGGCTGCTTATTTGAAACAAACGCAGGAATGTGGTGGGGGTAGCGGAGAACAGAAATGTGGTGGGGGTAGTGGGGCCTATAAATACGAGGAGGCAGCACCGCTCCAGCACGAGTATTATTCGAGACTCCGAAGAGGCAACACCACAACCACCACTGACGAAGATGACATCACAACAGTTTCTACAAACACTGGTTGATCAATTCAACACTCATTCAAAATCCGACCTTCTGCTAACTAAAAAGTGTTCAGAACTAAAAGAACAAAAACACTACATTATTCATAACATCAAGAAAGTGGAAACCACACATGGAGAAGCAATTCTAGTTTCATTGAGCGAAGGACCTTTCACTCCAGGAGATGAGCCGAAGTTTCAAGTATTTCTTCCAAAACGATTTGTTCAACTGCTACAAAATGAAGATTTGCGAGATATTCAACCGGGGACGTTGTATTTGGTATCACACGGTGTAAGCGGCAACAACTCGACGGAACTCACTCTGCACATCACGCATCCTTGTACATAATGTCTTTGTTTGTATTTTTCTGTTTGTATTTCTAGGCATCAATGTTAGACTTAAGCTTATTGTATTGTAAGATGTTTGTTTAATAAAGAAAATATAAAAAAAAAATAAAAAAAAAAATAAAAACAGCAACACAGCAGTATATTATTTTATATACTGCTGTGTTGCTTTTTTTTTAAAATTCAAATGGATGACCTTGAACTTTCATTCAGGGTTAACTTATGAAGAGGTATAAAAGAGAGGGAGCAGTGAAGTTAGTCTCAGTCTTGTCCAACACACGCTGCAGCTAACATGTCGGTGTCACCTATGAAAAATTTATTTTTCGATAACAATTTGAAGACATATTGTTGCGAGTTACAATGTTTTAAAATACCAGGCGATCAAGTTGACGGGAAAGCTTGTCGTAAGTGCAAGTGTTTCAGCTATTGCATATGTAGATGTAAAACGTATCAAATGAACCGACAAGATAAACTACAAGAATTACGCCGAAGGATTGCATTACTGTGGCGGCGAATGTAGTAGCAACCAGCTGCCACCTGCCGCCTGCCATCTGCTGTCCGCCATCTTCTCCGCCCCACCACACTTTTACCCCCACCATTTTGTTTGATACCAGAACGCTAGCTAGCGAATAGTCAGTACACCTCCGGCTCTCGACTGGTGAACATCGAGTGCTCTTCACAAACGTAAAACATTGTATTAAAATGTCCATTAAAATTAGGTGTATTCATTATGACTCTATTCATCTGGCGACTTTCCAAGACCTCGAGGTTTTTAATGAAGAGTTAAGACTTCTCATTGCGTCCGGTTACGATTTATCTTTGAAACTTTACGCATCAAAAAACAACATGGACTCTGCGCAGGGATCGAAGTATCTACCGTCTTTCTTCAGAAAACAAAGTGATGGCCGCAACTCGTCCGGATCAACAACATCGATGACAACCAACAACGGGGAACTATTGTAAACATGAATTATTGTAAATAAAGTAATATTTGTAATATGAATTATTGTAAATAAAATAAAGTAATATTTGTAATTGTTCTACCTCGCACTCGTATCATTCGATTGCTTCATTCGATAATTTTCATTCGATATTTTATCGAATTAAAACTATCGAATCACAATCGGATTTTACGCGTGCGAGGTAGTACTTTTTTAAAATTACCTCCCCGTAACCTTGAACTTTGAACTTTAACTCATTTCGTCACAAAACCGCCTACGTCACTGGCTCAGCCTCAGATAACGTATTTTATCACTCAGCGCTTCCGGTCACGTGACCGGAAGCCATAAATCAAGTGAGCCAGCACCCGCAAACCCCCACTACTGTCGGCCTTTTTCCTAGCTGGAGCTCACTGCAGAGGAAACAGTGAGACCCTTTGCTGCAGGCATTGTGTTTATGGCCTGACTCTCCGCATTTGTAGCAGAGAGTGGACAGATCCACTCCAGTGCACTCACTCCGTCGGTGCCCGTAGCCCAGGCACTTGAAGCACTGTATAACTACGGCCCTCAAACGCACCGCATCAAAACATTAAAGCAAACATTAAAACATCACAACATTAAAATTGAAATGTCGTTTAACATGTGAAAATAATTTTTAAAAGTAAGGTGTCAATGTGCTTTATGTCAAATAGGCAAACAATAATTAAATCATTTTTCAAAAAAAATTGCAAGTTATTATTCAGAGATTTTGAATAGGACAGTATGAAAAGCATAACCAAAGACTGATTCTATTATTATTTGAGCGATTACAAAATCCAAATAATAAAATGGTTTCTAAATATATGTTATTCAATACATGCGAAGAGATTGAATATCGGATTTACATTTTCCATGCACCAACTTGTGAAAGTGTACTAAACTTGTATTGGACTGTAAATAAACTTAATTATTTTGTCCGGACTTAGTTTTCATTAATGTGCATATTTTACATCAATTCGAAAATTCCCCTCAACAACATTAAGTTTTGCTGGGTCATTTGTATAATTTGTACCATTTCATCTATTAGTATGTAATTTGAAATTCAGTATACTGTTAACTGAATGTTTGAGGAATGACGATTACGCTTGTGAATGTTTTAATAATATAATAATGCAATGTCATATTTTTAGTAAAATTGTTAAAATGTATTTACAAAAGCTATTTTCATGTTTAATTTAGTAGGAAAATGAACAAAATATTTATTCGTGGCAGGTGAATTCATTAATAAACATGACACGAAACTTCCATCTCTTGTATATAAAGAGGTTACTCCAAGGTAGTGGCTTTTGTTATTCATCATCGCTTTCTTCTCATAAGGTGGTAACTCATATTTCGTGGTAACTTATTCCCAAACGTTAGTCGTTATTATAATATGTTGATATTTAATTATTTTAGTTACCTAGCGTTCAATTATAATATTATTAAAAATCAAATTTATGTGTTATATATTATGTAATACCATGTTTAACATTTATTTGTTGGTGATGGTCAGTTTATATTATAAATGAAATTATTAAGGTCAACCTTTCATCACTGATTTATAAAAACAAAGATTCATGAAGTTTCTGGATCTCAAATCTGATCCCGTCTGCAGGTAGAAAAACGCCTAAAAAAATTTGTATCAAAATCCAAGCAAATATGTACAAAATTACCGTAAATCTAAAACAGAAAACTAATGAATTGCAAAGTTAAACCGAGTTTTTTTAATTGTTCGCTATATACAATTAAAAACATTTGCATTTGAGTCATTACACTTCAATTACTTTATCTAATTTGACCTTAAGAAAACCACTCTGCCTTATATCGTGTTTTTGGACAAGTTAGCTTCACATAACATGGCTAGCAGAGTTAACGAAATACTCTTTTAATAATTAATTTTAATTTTTAATTACATCTTAAGTCACAAGGATAAGCAATATTCTTGCACATGCTATTTTACCCAAACAATATATTATTAAAATACTGTATTGCTTCATTTGCTAACGGATTGTATAACTTAAGTATATTTTATGTTTGTGTTTATATTGTTGTTCCATATTAAAATACCCCCACCTCAGCAAACCTGCACATTCAGCGAATTTCCAATGCATATTTATGTCTCACTACTACATAGAATTGTGTTTAGATTGTTGTTCCATAACAAGAATCTTCTAATTAACCTTCACTTCCAATTAATTCATTCATAATGTATTTACATACAGTAAAACAAAACCATATTATAAATTATTATAACAATTTGTAAATTAAAAATTCATATACTTTTTCGTAAGAAAAAATACTACTTAGTAAAATGTTTGTTGACTTTTTAGTTTCACTTTCAAATAAGGACAAAAGTATTTCTCACACCTAAGGCAGACGCGTGGGCTGTGCCCGTATAACACTGTTGCCCGCCATGATTCAATTTATATCCATTTCTGTCACTTAATATTGCCTGGTTGGCGTATTAAAAAATCGACACCTGTTTATTTGCTAAGCTTATGATACTAAATACTCATTTTAAAAATAAACATCTGACATGTTGTTGTATTTAATACTTTCAAATATTTTTTTATTTATTGAAATTGGAATACTCCTAAAAGGTACAATATAATTTTAAATGTTCCTTACAATAAGAAAACATTGAATATGAAATATAAATATTTTGAAAACAGTATGATATATCATTTTAGCAGTATGATCAATATTTATATGTTATAATTATACATATTTGTAATAAGAGTACAACAACTGTACATATTTTCTAAACGAGTTACAAAGTAAAATTTTGCTTATCAGCAAGTAAATTTGTATGTTTACTCTGTCAGTATGGGAGAATTTTTTATTTAATTTTTGTTACAATAAAAATATTCGGATTTAATTTATGAATTTTTTTTACCAAAATGTAGGCAGTGACCTGGTTTTAATGTATTATTAAGTGTTTTTGGACTGTATACATAAAACAGAGTTTTGTTATACACTGATCCGATAACTTAAGATAAACCCAGTCGTTATTTGTTATTAATTATTAAATCGTACCAGAATAGTATAGATAAAAACAATACCAGTTTCCGTTCAAATTTTATAAATTAAGGTTTGACTTAAATTGAATTACTGCTCGTGAAGATGCCTGGGGTTACACAGCAGTCTAATAAATATGTTAAAATGTAAATAATCCTTACTATTAAAAATTCTTGGCATACTTCGTATTAATTCCTTTTAGTAGTGCTTCAGAGTGTGATGTTCTCTGAAGCGGGGCACGACGCACAAAGCAACGCCGCAGACTTCGCACATGTAACGTGACTCTCGCCTTGTTTGTTCCCGTCTTGACGTGGGTTTGCAAACGTGACACTGACGTGTTTGGTATTCCTTTTTGTCTGTGGAAGGAACATACGTCGGAAGACGACGTTGCGAAAGTCTTAGTGGGGCATCTCCAGGGGATGAGCGGCCACTTGTTTTCTGACGTGGGGTCTGAGTTTGCAAATTATCTTCCTGAGTTGACGAATTATCTCAAGATGAAATTCTTGGAGCGTTAGTTCTTTTACCAGTTTTGTAGAGGTATATAGCATGACTATGATAATTGCAAGATCTAGTAAATGTAAGACAAATTTTTTGCACCACTTTTGGGTACAACTAACACTTTCTTCATGACTAAGCATCATATATGATAATTGCAAGATCTAGTAAATGTAAGACAAATTTTTTGCACCACTTTTGGGTACAACTAACACTTTCTTCATAACTAAGCATCATATAGGATCTGTCCACATCCCGTTTACATTTAAGTCCATTAAACTTCAATTACTTTTATCTAATTTAACCTTAAGAAACCCACTCTGCCTTAAATTGTATTTTTTGACAAGTTAGCTCTGCATAACATGGCTAGCAAAAGTTAACAAAATACTCTTTTAATAATTCATAGCCCCTGAATTTTAAATTACAATTAAAGTTACAAAGATACGCAATATTCTTACACATGCTATTTTACCCAAACAATGTATTATTAAAATACTGTATTGCTTCAATTTCTAGCGGATTTTATAACTTAAGTATTTATTAGGTTTGTGTTTAGATTGTTGTTCCATATAAAATGAACTTCTAATTGACATTCACTCCCGATTAACTCTTCACGATTCTGTTATTGTCGTAACAAACAAATAAACCAAATATTAATCTATATTTATAATAATGTTTTTAGATACATGTCATTAAACTGGAATTTCACTTTGCCTTTTGTATGCGTGATCAAGACAATGCCCAAAAATATTGTACATAAAAATAGTTGTTAAAATCCCTACAAGTGTTAACATATCAAAAAGGTCCTAAATAACCTCAGGGCTAGATAAAAAAAAATTTATGTACTGATTTAGGATTAATTTACCAGCTCAATAACAGCTTTGAAACATGATTTTATCTTAACTTTAAAGAAATATTCAGGAATAAATAGTAAAGCATATTTAAAATAAGTAGTGTTTTCCTATCAACGTTTATACATACAGTAAAACAAAACCATGTTATAAATTACTATAAGAATTTGTAAATTAAAAATTCAGAACCATTTTTTTAGAAAAAATACTACGTAGAAAACATTTTGTTGACTTTTTGAGTCTTATTTCCAAATAAGCACACAAGTATTTCTCGCATCCATGGCAGACACCCATAACAGTACAAAAACTATACATTTATACATATTTTCTAAACGAATTATAAAGAAAAAGTTTGCTTGTCAGCAAGTCAAATTTGATTTTGCACTGTTTGTATGGGTTTTTTTTATTTCAAGACACAACTTTGGTTTCAATTTATGGTACTTTTTACCAAAATGTAGACAGTAAACTTGTGTAACGTAATAGTAAGTGTTTTTGGACTATATACTTTAAACAGAGTTTGGCTATACACTGATTCGATAAGTTTAGATAAACCCAGTCATAGGTTATTTATCATTAACTCGTGCCAGAATGGCATAAATAAAAAATTACCAATTTCAGTTCAAATTTTATTAACTAAGGTTTGACCTAAAATTAATTACTGCTCGTGAAGATGTCTGAGGATACACAACAGTCTAATTAATATGTTAAAATGTTTATGATCATTACTATTAAATATTCTTGTCATACCTATCTGTCTATCATTAATATCTATCTTTAACACCGCTCTGGTATTACCGGTACCTTCAGAGCATGTCAACTGCTGACAGACAACGTATTTCTGCATAAACATAGCAAACTGATAAGTAATTTTAAGTAAGAACTCTACTCTCTATGTGGCTGAAAACATATTATAATCTTCATTATTATTAAAAGCATAGCATAATAATAGTTTTCAAATCACTGTTCCATCATGATAAGGTTTTTTATATGAAAAATATATATAGTCCTGTTTGTACGTCATGTGATTTCAAGACATGATCTTTTGTTGGGAAACCCAAACAAGACTCCTACCTGACAAGCCATTTGTCTTCTTTACCTCAAAGGTAACCGAGACATTTCTTATTCGGTGAACAATGTTATGGCACTTTTGATTTTTCAGTCAATACGTGTACGTGTACTGCTTATTTATGAGATTTATTTTATTTTTGTTTGTAAGATCTATCGGTCAAGATTAAAAACTTATTATATATTTAAATGTGTTTAAACATTTAATTTTCCTTACTGTAAAACTAAAAGTTAAATTTACTAAACAATTTAACTTCCACTTGGCTATTGTCAAGATCTTACATGTCTGTATATGATTTGTGTGAATTGATGTAAGTCTTGTGGCATTACTATCATAGTGTACATGGTGTTAATAATCACGGAAAAAATACTAGGGTATTATCACCTGATTTCATTACCTAATTTGTCATTTGATAAAACTTTAAAGTTTCCATATTTTGCTATACGAAACCATTTTTAGTAGTTAGAACAGTTTTTGTGAAATTTGGCATTGGTTTTTTTAAATTACCGCTGTTTTGAACCGGTTTAAGTTAAAGTAACAAACGTTTAATACATTTATTTTACCTACTAATGTACACTTGTGTTCCAAGTTGAAATATTTCACCTTTAAATGAACTCAAGTAAAAAGAAATTAAAATCACATACAGACCAGCAGAAGGAAATGTAGACAGTTTAGACTACGTTTATATGAAAATTGAGGTTAGTCTTGTCTCAAGGAACGAATCCTAAAATTTTGTAAAGAGGCTTCGAAAACACTCTGTATAATATAGCACAGTTAACGTATTTATATTAATTTTATGATTTCAATTATATAATAATCTGATGAATAATTGTGTACATAATCATACTTATTTGAATGTGAATATGTGCAAATTAAATGAATAGTATGAGAATACTGACGGAAACTTTCTCGTATTAAAACACTACTATAGTAGGCCTACAAGTAGCTGTGTTTGTGTTACTTCTAAACACACATATTACTATATACTTAGTTTGTAAACTTCATACCTTTGTATTTTTTCCAATTCTGTCCGACATAGCTAAGAGAAAAGATCACTTTGTATCTGAACAATACATATTTATTCTTCTAGCTTAACTTATTATATTCCAACAATATTTATCGCAGAAGGTAGAACAACTGCTGATAAAGTCAGTATAATAAATTGCAGATCTACATCAACAAAAACTGGAATGGGATGCACAATCATGCGCAAAGATCGTTGCTGTAAGCTAAACTTGCCATGGGTTTTAAAGTACGGTAACCCCAAATGTCTTCCTCCATACCATTAAATAATAATCAAACTTGTCGGAGGAAAAATTTAAAACCTGCAGATTTTATGTTACTTTGGATTTTTGTAATTTTTTGTAGATAAAACTCATAGAGAAATAGGATAGTTGTACGCGCAAGACAAATCTGAAAATAATCAAGAAGTTTTTGAAGTCTTTAGGACCGCATAATTCAGTTGCCAAATCAAAAAGAGTTGTTTTTAAAGAAAACAGTTATCAATATTGTTTTTAGGCAATATAAAAAATATAAACCGTTAATAATATTGAACCTTGAGATGGTTGGGGTTGGGAGTGTGTTCTAGGGTTTTAATTCAAAGTCAAATTTAAAATAATAAAGTAAATTACTCACAAATTTTGTTATAATTTTCTTGTAATCTAAATAAGTGTTCCTTTGAAGTAAATTAAGATAAAAACTATTTACAATATGTACACAATCTGCTTTTGTTCCTTTTAGTAGTGCTTCAGAGTGTGATATTCTCTGAAGCAGAGCACGACGCACAAAGCAACGTCGCAGACTTCGCACATGTAACGTGACTCTCGCCTTGTTTGTTCCCGTCTTGACGTCGGTTTGCAAACGTGACACTGACGTGTTTGGTATTCCTTTTTGTCCGTGGAAGGAACACACGTTGGAAAACGACGTTGCGTAAGTCTTAGTGGGGTATCTCCATGGGATGAGCGGCCACTTGTTTTCTGACGTGGGGTCTGAGTTTGCAAATAATCTTCTAGAGTTGACGAATTATTTCAAGATGAAACTCTTGGAGCGTTGGTTCTTTTACTAGTTTTTTAGAGGTATATAGCATGACTATTGATAATTGCCAGATCTAGTAAATGTAAAACAAATTTTTTGCATCACTTTTGGGTACAACTAACACTTTCTGCATAACTAAGCATCATATAGGATCTGTCCACATCCCGTTTACATTTAAGTCCATTAAACTTCAGTTACTTTATCTAATTTAACATTAAGAAAACCACTCTGCCTTAAGTTGTATTTTTGGACATGTTTGCTCTTCATAACATGGCTAGCAAAAGTTAACGAATTACTCTTTTAATAATTAATTTTTAAATTACACCTTAATTCACAAAGATAAGCAATATTCTTACACATGCTATTTTACCCAAACAATGTATTATTCAAATAATGTATTGCTTCAATTGCTAGCGGATTTTATAACTTAGTATTTATTAATATTATTATTATTATAGTACTAAGTATTTATTAGGTTTGTTTTTAGATTGCTGTTCCATATAAAATGAACTTCTAATTAACATTCACTCCCGATTTACTCTTCACGATTCTGTTATTGTCGTAATAAACAAATAAACCAAATATTAATCTATATTTTAAATGATAGTTTTTAGGTACATGTCATTAAACTGGAATTTCACTGTGCCATTTGAATTGGTTATCAAGACAATGACCAACAATATTTTACATAAATTTGGTTGTTAAAATCCCTACAAGTGTCAATATATCAAAAAGGTCCTAAATACCCTCAGGGGCTAGATAGAACATTGGTTTATGTGCTGATTTAGAATTAATTTACCTGCACAATAACAGCTTTGAAAAAATTATTTTATTGTGACATTAAAGAAATCTTCAGGAATAAAGAGTAAAGCATATTTAAAATAAGTAGTGTTTTCCTATCAACGTTTATACATACAGTAAAACAAAACATGTTATAAATTACTATATGAATTTGTAAATTAATAATTCACAACCTTTTTTGTAAGAAAAATTACTACGTAGAAAACATTTTGGTGACTTTTTGAGTTTTATTTCCAAATAAGCACACAAGTATTTCTCACACCCACGGCAGGCGCGTGACCCGTGCCCGTATAACACCGTTGTCAGCCATGATTCAATTATATCTATTTCCGTCACTTTATATTGCACGATCGGAGTTTTAAAACATCGACAAATGTTTATTTGGTAAGCTTATGATTCTATGTAATCATTTAAAAATAAACATTTGATACTTTGTTGTATTAAATACTTTCAAAATTAGTTTTATATTTATTTAAATTAAAATAACTCCTGCAAGCTACAATATAATTTTGAATGTTCCTGACATTAAACTTTATATGTTTAAGAAAAGATTGGGTATGAAATAGAAATATTAAAAATAGTATTTAAAATGATTTTAGCAGTATCAAAAATAATTACATTTTATAAGTATACATATTTTATAACGATTATTTGGAATAACAGTACAAAAACTACACATATTTTCTAAACGAATTACAAAGGAAAGTTTTGCTTGTCAACAAGTTAAATTTGATTTACACTGTTTGTATAGGTGATTTTTTTGTTTTCAAGACACTACTTTGGTTTTAATTTATGGCACCTTTTATCAAAATGTAGGCAGTGAACTTGTTTAACGTAATAGTAAGTGTTTTTGTTCTATATACATTAAACAGAGTTAGATAATACACTGATTCGATAAGTTTAGATAAACGCAGTCATAGTTTATTTATTATTAAATCTACCAGAATGGTATGAATAAATAAAATTACCGATTTAAGTTCGAATTTTATAAATTAAGGTTTGACTCTTGTCATACCTATCTATCTATCATATCTATCCATCTTTAACACCGCTCTGGTGTTACCGGTACCTTCAGAGCATGTCAACTACTGACAGAAAACGTATTTCTACATAAACATAGCAAACTGTTTAGACATTTTAATTGAGAACTCTACTATCAATGTGGTAGAAAATATATTATAATTTCCATTATTAGTAAAAGCATAGAATAGTAATAGTTTTAAAATAACTTTTCCATCATTACAAGGTTTTGTATATGAAACAAATATATAGTCTTGTTTGTACGTCATGTGATTTCAAGTCATGATCTTTAGTTGGGAAACCCAAACAAGACTCCTACCTGACAAGCCATTTGTCTTCTTTACCACAAAGGTAACCGAGACATTTCTTATTCGGTGAACAATGTTGTGGCACTTTTGATTTTTCCGTTAATAAGTGTTCTGCTTATTTATCTGATTGGTTTATGTTTTGTATTCTTGTTTGTTTGTTTATAAGATTTATCCGTCAATCTTAAATACTAATTATATATTTAAATGTGATCAAACATTTCATTTTCCATAGTGAAAAACTAAAAGTTAAATAACAAAAAGTCACTTCACTATTGTCAAGACCTTGTATGTATACGATTTGTGTAGTTGATGTAAGTCTTGTGGCATTACTTTCATAGTGTACATGGTGTTATTCATCAAGTAAACAAATAATTACTCGGATATTTACCACCCGATTTAATCAACTAAGATGTCGTTTGATTTGCCTTTAAAGTTTCTATGTTTTGCTATATGAAAATATTCTTAGTAGTTCTAAAAATTTCCCTGAAATTGGGAATTGAATATCTTAAATGGCCGCTATTGTGAACCGGTTTAATTTAAAGTAGCAACATTTGATTACATTTATTTTATCTACTATTGGACAGATGTGAACCAAAGTTAAAAATGTTACCCTAAAGGAATTTGAGTCATATATATTTTTTTAATTACATACAGATCAACATACGGAAAACTAGGCAGTTTAGACATACGTTTATATGAATATTAAGGTTTGTCTTATCTCAAAGAACAAATCCTAAAAGATAGTTTGTCAAGAGAGTTTGAAAACACCCTGTATAATATAGAACAATTAATGTATTTATATAGATTTTACGATTTGAATAATAGAATAATATGCTGACTTATTGTGTAAATGATTATACATATTTGAATGTGAATATGTGCACATTAAACGAATAGTATCAGAAAACTGACTCTAACTTTCTCATGTTAAAACCCTACTACAGTAGGCTTACAAGAAGTTTTTTGTGTGTTACATCTACATACACATATAATACTATATATTAAGTTTGAAAACTAGATACCTTTGTATTTCCCCCCCAATCTATCTGACTATAGCTAAGATAGAACAATATCTGGAACAATACATTTTTATTCTTCTAGCTTGACTTAATATGTTCCAAAAATAACACATGTGTAACGAATGTTGTGTTCATGTTATGTATTGGATAATGTATAATAACTGCTCTTATATAATTAGTCAGTATAATAAACTGCAAATCTACTTCAGCAAAAACTGTAATGGAATGATAAATCATACGCAAAGATTGTTTCCGTTAGCTATACTTACCGTGGGTTTTAAAGTAGGGTAACCCCAAGTGTCTTCCTCTGTACCATTAAATAATAATCAAACTATTTGTAGGAGAAATTAAAAACCTGCAGATTTTATGTTATTTTGGATTTTATTTTTATTTTTGTTAACTAAAACTCATAGAGAAATAGTAGAGTTGTACGCGCATGCCAAATCTTAAAATAATCAGGTAGTTTTTAAAGCCTCTAGGATCGCACACATGCAGATACCAAATCAAATGAGTCCAAATACCGGATAAAGTCAGAAATTGCTTTAAAAAGTGGAAGAAAGCCAAAGTTTGATGACCATAGAAAATGATTTAAATGATGCCAGGCGGCCTACCATTGGAATTGTGTTAGCATTATAATTCAATCAGTGGTTTATTCTACTAAAATGATTATTAGGATGATAATATTTCGTATTTGCAGAAAAAGTTAAGTGTCTAAAAATTTTGCAAAACTCAGAATTCAAAATAATGGAAAATTATCAAAATATAATTTCCTAATTAACAAACTTCTATCAACAAATATAAAGCGTTGAATGAATCACTGTCTGTTTTCCAGAATAAAATTGTATTGATATCTAAACAAAGTTGTGTCTCGTTAATCCACTTGATCAGTACGTCTTTACAATATTACTTACAGTATAATAGTTGACTTAAGTAAACTGTTCTATATAAGGTATTATAAATACTTAAGTTAAACCTTGAAAATAATATCCGCATCACCATTACCTTGCAGCCCTTTGTTCTTTGTCAGCTGCTTTGAATCCATTACCATTCAATTAATTTATATCTGATATATATCCGATAAAGGCAAATCAAACAGCCTCTAGCTGTTTGGTTTGCTTTTGTAAACTTCATAGCAAGAGACAACTTCAAATATAATGATTTAGCTCAGGAAGTCAAATAGTATGTATTATTATTTTATAATTATATATGTTTAGACATGTTTAGACGTGTTACTTAAAGTCATACAGAGTGTCTCAAGTGAGGCGTCTCAAACAGATAGCAGACGAATAAATTGACCTAGAAGGATGAAATCACATTATTTTTTACTAAATCGACCCCAAGGAATAACTAAAATAATAGGGTAAAAATATTTGTAGTTTGTTACAAATACCGGGTGTTCCAAAATCGGAGGGCCACTAGCTCGAATCTCGGAATTTTCAAATGTAAAAATTAATCAAGTTATACATAATTTTAAAGCTCTAAACTCGTCTAACATTTTGGCAAAAACAGAACTCACTTACCTTAATCCGTTTTAAAATGGTAGAATTTTTTTGAAAAATACTGACATTTACGGAATACCCTGTATCTGCTAAACCACAAGGCATATACTAGTTCTGGTTCAAAATTCTTACTCCTTTTAAAATCAGCGTTACCTTGATATGCTACATGATAGTATTTAAAACAAAATACAACATTACAAAAATACTTTTTGAAAATGATTATGTGTCCAAAACTCCAAAAAGTCAAATAGTAAAATATTTCGAAAGTATATCACCTTTAAGGTCTTGGGCATCGTAGCAACTTTCCAATTTACAGAAACCTTATATCTCTTATGTTTTTTTGGCAATCAATAAATATCATCATTTCACCATATGAAATTAACGTAAATTATACATAACCCATTTATATAGGCGATCTTATCGTAATGTGTACGTGTTACGCAGAAAAAAACATGCACTTTATAAGGGGAAATGATGATTTTTGTTGATTGCTAAAAACAAACACCCCGTAGCAGCAAACCTGCGTACAGATCGAATTTCCAATGCATATAAATATATATATGTATATATATTATAATACCACATAAAACCATATACAAAGTTTCATCAATATAAATACATAAATAAGCGATTTATGACAATTTAATTATTCTCCATAACAATAACTTGGCGGCTGAATATGCAGGTTTGTTGAAGCAAGGAACACTAAAAATGGGGTTTTATACAAATATCAATATAACTCAAGTAGGTAAAGCCACATACAACATTTTATTAATTTATGTTCATAATTAAGGGAGATAACACGTTACTTTTTCTCCCTAAGAATAACATGGGGGCTGAGTACGCAGGTTTGCTGCTACAGGAACTAAAGGCAAACAATGTTTTTAGTGCAAATATCAATAGACCACAACGATATAAAGCAATATACCAAGTATCATCAGGATAAGTTTATAAATAAGCAAGATATACAATTTTTCATATTCCTCCGAGGATTATTAACATTGGTCAACGTATTGTGTTTAGCATTTCAATATCTCTGTAACCATTTGCCGTAGAGCAATGATCAAAACACCAAACTATGAGTCTTTTTAAGGTGATTCCAATAGAAAAAAACTAAAATTTGACTATTTCAAGAATTTCATGTAAAAAACTTAAACAACCCATTTTTGGAGTACAAACCCCCCAAAATACCCCTTCGGATAGGTCGATCTGTCTGGTTTTTGAACTTAGTCATAAATGCTGCTTTATACGATTATTCCTAATTTTGTCAAAATCAGAAAATTTTTACGAGAGTTATCGTGCTCACGGACACACACACACACACACACACACACACACACACACACACACACACACACACACACACACACACACACACACACACA
This sequence comes from Allygus modestus, assembly GCA_963675035.1. Taxonomy (NCBI): domain Eukaryota; kingdom Metazoa; phylum Arthropoda; class Insecta; order Hemiptera; family Cicadellidae; genus Allygus; species Allygus modestus. Next base: position 89,996,932 of record OY776116.1, read on the forward strand.
CACACAAACAAACACACACACACACACCCCACACACACACATATATATATATATATTCATATATTACCGTATATAAATATTATAAAATAAAAATTCAACTACGCACCTTTTTTAAATCTTTTAATAAAGCTACATGTTTCGGCACTTTTAAGGCCATTTTAAAGCTAAACTTAACTTAATATAATTGATTATTTTTTGTATTATTTGTAAAGCTGACCAAACAAAAACATTAAATGGTTTTTGCTTTTACTTTTATATATCCAATTTAATTAACTTCTCATATATGGCGTTGTTTGTTCCAATATTAGTATTTAATATATTGCTTGGTATATCTTTATTAATTTCTTCGTTTATCTATTTGGTCCTCCTCTTCTTTCTCTTTTTAAGTTTTTGACCATTCTATCTATGAGTACTTGACTGTACCCAATTTGTATTGCTAGATATTTAATTTTTTTCACTTATTTTTCATAATTCTCTGATGTCAAAGGCAAATCTAAAATCCTGTTAATCATGGCTCTAAATCCTGCCGTTTTGAATTTCCAATGATGGTTCGAATTATATGGGATAAAGAGGTCTGATTGAGTGGTTTTCCTATGAACTTGAAAAACATGTTTTCTCTCTTTTTTTGTTATTTCCAGATCAAGATAATTAATTTGATTATTTTCAATTTCCTTCGTAAATTTAATTTTGTTTGACAATGTAATTAAATATTGTAAAAGTTCATAGCTTTCTTCTATATTTCCTTCGAACAGGCAAAGGATATAATCTACATACCGAAACCAGTATTTTATTTTTTATTGAAAAGGATTTATACAATTATTGATTTTACTGACCTCTAAATTATGCATAAAAATATCAGCAAGAAGGCCTGAAAGTGGCGAACCCATCGCTAGGCCTTCTTTTTTTGGTAATATGTTGAATAATATTTAAAGTAGTTTTGATTCAAACATGTATCTGTTAATTTTATAACATATTTTATTTCTTGGTTGGACAATATTCTGCTTTTTTCAAGGTCACTTTCAAAATATCCAAAGTTTCTAGTGGAGGGATGTTTGAATGCATATCTTTAACATCGAAGGATATGAAAATTGAGTTGCTTGGTATTTCTATATATTTTATTTTATTTACAAGCTCTATATTATTTTGTACACTTTAGTTTGTTTCACATTTCAGGTTGTTTTTAATCGCATTATTTAAGTACTTACAGAGTTTGTAGGTGGGAGCAGCTCTAGAATTAACAAACGGTCTTATAGGTATATTATCTTTATGGGTCTTAGATAGTCTTTTCAAAGTAGGAGCTTTAGGATTGCTTATTTTTAGTTGGATCGTTTCTTGGTTTGAAAGGGATTTACAAGTGTAATTATACTGTTTGTAGATTTAGAAAGTTCTTGTTTCGGGTCTTTGTTGAGTTTTGTAAAGTTGTTGTTGTTAGTAAATTGTTGAACCTTTTCATTATAAACTCTTCTTTTAATAAATTACAGTTGTATTTCCTTTCTTAGCTTTCATTATAAATGAATCATTAGCTTTTAATTTAGTGGAAATAGATTGGACTGACATCATAAATATTTTTGAATGTTGTATGCCAGTATTATTTCTCAATTGTACATTCGTTTTACCCAGTTCATGGACAAAATTATCCTTAATCGGCTCTTGATCAGCTCTGTCAGTACCTTTAATTCCTGCATCGATCTTAATCAGGTCATCTTTAAGATTTTGTGCTTTATAATCAAGGTTGACTTTATATTTCAAAGCTTTCTATAGAAATTTGTTTCTTCGTTGGAAAACTCTATAGCAGTTAAGTTTTTTACCCATAAAATTCAGGTAAATCTTCATCGTTGTTCAAGGTGCAAGGTTTCTGTTTTTCCTTTAGTATTTTCAGTTTCTTGGTTTGTGTTCTTTTCTTCCTGACTAATGTTGGTTCAATCCAGCTTTCAATGTAAATCATTATCTCTTCCAATGTTTCCTGGTGGTATTGAGTCACAATAACATTGAATGTTTCTACTTTTGTTCATCATTGTTGCGGGTTAGGAAACCCCAGCATAGCTTCTTTTGTTCTTTCTATGTTACCTAACTTAGTATAAAGACTGTTCAATTCCTCTTTCACCCATATCTTTTTAGCAGTTGTTAATGCTTTCAAAGCAGAGATTTATTTGATTTTTAAATGTATTTGAACATAATTCGGAGTGATATTTCTCGAAAAACATGTTTTATTAAATTTTATGTCATCTTGGATTGTTCTGGTTTTCAATGTTAGGTACTTCAGTTTGTGAATCAGTTGTTGGTCATTAGCCATTTTCATAATGTTACTTAACAATTCATAGTATAGGGCTGCTAATATTATAAATATTAGAAAATAAAACTCAACTGAGCACCCTTTGTAAAATCATTTAATAAAGCTACATATTTCGGCACTTTAAAGGCAATTTTCAAGCTAAACTTAACCTGACATAATTTATTAATTTTTGTATTATTTGTAAAGCTGATCAAATACAAACATGCGAAATTATTTCTAAAAATATCGTATTTTTAAAAAATTTTTTATTACCTAAACGGTTAGGTTAGGTTAGATATATGCCAGGTGTTCGTATATATATAAATGTATATATATATATATATATATATATATATATATATATATATATATTTATGTATACATAGTTTTGAATGAATGGTGTTTTTGGCATCTGGGGACCTCAAAAAAAGTTAACATGGTCCTGGGCCTAGGTCTTACCATGACGACTACGGTAATAACTTCATCCCTATAAGGGAAATTCGCTAAAAGAGATACGAGATTGGTTTAAATTAGAAAGTTGCTAGGATTTCCAGGACCTTAAAGATGACATATGATACTATTTGATTTTTTTGAGCTTTGGACACATAACATTTTGAAAAAGAATTTTTTTTATTTTGTTTTAAATACTGTCATGTAGCAAATCAGCGTAACGCTGATTTTAAAACGAGTAAGAATTTTGAACTAGAACTAAGATATGTCTTGTAGTTTAGCAGTACAGAGTATTCCGTAAACATCAATATTTAAAAAAACATGGCCGCCATTTTGAAACAGATTAAGATAAGTGAGTTCTGTTTTTGCCAAAATATTAGTTGAGTATGGGGCTTTAAAATGAAGTATAATTTTTATATGTTAATATTTGAAAATTTCGAGATTCGATCATGACCCTCCGTTTTTGGAAAACTCTGTATTTGTAACAAACTCAAAATATTTTAAAGTTTTCCTTGGGGTGAATTTAGTAGGAAATAATTTTATTTCATCTTTCTAGATCGGTTGTCTTGCAATTTGTTTGAGACACATTACAGGAGACACCCTGTATTTTTTCAAACTAATTTGATATATACATTTTGTTAAAGCCTTAGGTTTCTAAATATCCTACTAAACTAGACTTATTAAAAACCTACACGACAATTTGTCTAAGTGTTCAAAAACCTCCAACCATTTCCGATGTTTATTTTGCACTGCAATTACTATACATGTTTCTTACTATATACCATGTCACATGATAATAAATAAAAAATGTTTACAATATGGATATAGTAAGATAAACCCACGAGTGACCTGTAAACAAAGATAACTTTGTTTGACATTTATATAATCCCAACCATATTTAATTGCTTAGTAATATTTGTAATAGTTGGTTTAATCATTGTACATAACTATGGCGTTCAACAAGTAATTCCATAACAATATGGAAATATTAATGCATTTTTAAACTGAATATTTACTGGTTCCATCTTAGTGGAATTTAAGCAGATTATATTACTACAACGGTATTAATAAATAGACAAATTTTTAATTAATTTAATATTGCAAACTGATTGTTTTATGCAGTGCCTATCATTTCTGGGAGTTTCAAAGCTCACTAACACCAAATTCAACAATGGTTAAATTGGCCTATTCAACACCAAATTAAAAATTTACATCAAAATGGTAATAAATGTACTATTATACTTCATACAAATTTTGAAACTGCTTTGTAGGTTTATATGTTCACGTTTCAGCTCGTGTGTAAAACCTCACAATATGACATTGTTTATCCTGATTTATATTCAGGAGACACGAGGAGGCATCTGGTGCTACTTTACTCCTGATTTCCATTTGAAACCTTTCGCCAGGTGGCTGAAAAGGATCACTATATGCCGTCTTTTACCGAGACTAATCCGGGTAAAATTGGTGTTTAGTGCTGGAAATATGAAGATCTATGTGATTTTATATCTACAGCAATATTATTGATGGTAAAAGTACTCTTCGTAGTTATTTTTTTATATCTTAATGTACAATATAATAAACGCAGGGTTCTGGTTTTAATAATAATGTTTTATTTTCACTCTGCGTTAATAATTAAAACGAATAATGAAATTGACAGTATGCAAAACATTGTATAATGTCCTGCTGAGAGTATATACAAATATTTATCCTTGTTATAAATATAATTTGAAAGTTAATTATAATTGCGTTTTAATTTGTTCAAATTATTATGTTCTAACAATTTCTCACAACTTTCTTATAGTCTAGTATATGAAAAGTATACCGTTGATAAAGTTATATAACAGTTCAAAAACATCAACATAGAAAATGTTTAATATTTTCACATTTTAAGACAGTGAAAAGCTGTACCCAACATGTTTAGACTTAAAATATTAATGTATAAAAATCTGAAATACGAATTAACTTAAATGTTTACGATATTCATTATTAGGTAAATTTGTATATCATTAGCAATTTTTACCAGTTTTTTCGTTATTAGCATTACCATTGTATAAATAAATAGATACGAAGAAATAATAAAAACTATTCAAATCAGTTTCTACTGTTGAACATACATTCACAAATCATACTACTTTATTTAAAACTGTTACACAATTGATTATGCATTATGTACTTCTACTTATTACATTTATAGTTAAAATTACAAATAATACGTATTACTTATATTTGTATCCTTTACTTCAATTTTTGTTAACAAACAATTGGTTTGGATAAAAAAGCATCGAACAATTATTTTTCTTTGTAATTTTATTAACAGGTAGTATATATAATATAAAGCTGACTTCTCAACTACATTGTAGCGTGTGAAGAATGGGTTCTGTGATCTATTAAGCTATGTCAAGTCCAGCTATCCATTTGTCCACTGGAGTGATCCTCAACCACGCAGGTAATGGTCAACACACTATAACTTTTGTGATAGTTCGGTGGTGCTGCGATACAGGTTGACAATTACGTAACATCGACGAAGCAAAGACAAATTATGAAACTAACTTATCTAAACGTACTGAACATTTCAATACACAACTTATAAACTTAATTTAAACATACAAGTAAACTTATCGTTGAAGTAAAAAAGAAAATAGCAATAACTACTATCTGTTTTCACAGTAAATTTGAGACAACAGATTATACAATTAATATATTAATTAATTTTATCATGACTGTTTCTAATAAAACAAAAAAACATTATAAAGCATGCTAAGCAAATTTATTTAGAATAAAAACTATACCCCATTTGCTTATAATCTCTATTATAGAATGCTTCAGAATAGTAACACGGGTAAGCGGGTTACCGTCAACTGTGATGCACATTGACGGAGTCATGCCAGCGGGATTCTTCAAATTTGTATTTAATAGAAGTAAACCTCCAGATGATAGTGTAACCATCTCTAGATAATTAGTTTATACGAAATTAAAACCCTAAAGACTAATTAAGTCCGTGTAAAATTCATATTCGTTCATTATATACTGTGTATATTAACACATCGCAAGTTTATCATTCTGACAACTAACCTACCAACCAACCTAATAACATTCTAACAACAAGTTAACCAGTGAGCTACGTCTATAAATGCAATAGTTAACAGTTTTTTATGCCGTTTGGAGTGTCTGGATTAAGTGGGTTTTTATTGGGAAGTATTATTTACGAAGAATGAAGAACTTGTCTCCGACACTGTAGAGGAAGAAGCCTCCAACCAACTTGAACAGGTCTTTGAGGTGTCCTTCCAATACCTATATTTTGCACTCATTCCAACTTTTTAAAACCTTTTTCATCCTATCAAACCTTTTCTGTCTTAATGAAAAATAACTTCTAGTATTTACAGACGAATTGGCTTTTGACTCAAGGTAAGATCTTAATTGTACAGTACTATTTGTCTTTGCTCGGCAACCATATCCTGGAAACCACACTGTAAAAAATTATCAATCTTAAATGCCCAACAATAAAATGTCAAACTCCAGTCAAATTCAACATGAAACATGCACCTCTTGCAGTAAAATAATTATTGATGAAGAAAAAACTCTGTTGCATGTGAAATATGTAACAAATGGGTGCAATCTTATCCTTTGTGTAGTGGTGTAGAGAAATTAATTTTTAAATTGATCAAATATAAAGATAATTATGTATGCCCACCATGTATAAATACATTCAGGTGCATCAATAGTAATATCCCATATAGTGTGATTAAAACTGAACTCGATAAAGCTGTCAAACCTGGCAGAAAAAAGGCCTTGCAAGAGCAATTGAATTGAAAGGAAGTAACTGAATTAATACAGTTAAGAGATAAATTATAAGTTAAGGGGTCAAGTGAAACAGAAAGAGATTTTAGCTGGAATGTGGTGGTTAAAAAGGGTAGAGTAGAGAGGGCTTCCTTGGCCTCAAAGAGGTTTGAGAAGTTGGCGGAGACAGGGGAGGCCACGGAAATCGTTGATAGTAGGCCGAGTAGTAGTAATAGTTTTAAGCGCAGGCCTAGTAATTTTATTAGTAAAGGTCTCGGGCCTAGGTGTGAATTGATGAACAAGGTTTCTGGGGAAAATTCCACAATGCCAAGGCTGCTGCTTTATGAAGATAGCCACGCCAGATGGTGTGGAAGCAGGCTGGAACAGCACGGCCGCTACAATGTGCAAGCGACTGTGCTTCCGGGCACTCCCATAGTTACAGTCCTAGTAGATCTCAAGGACGAGTTGAATAGCAAGCCGATTGGAGAGAAAGATGTGTGTGACATGGTGGGTGGGACGAACAATGTTTCGGACCGATCAATTGAAACAGTCGAGAAGAATTTAAACGACTTAGCAAAAAAGTGGTTGATTCAAACAAATCTATTGTTTGTTGAAGCACCGTATAGGATGAACCTTGATTCAGAAAATAACTTGATTATAAAGAAACAAAACCAAAAGATTTTTGATTTTTGCTCAAAGAATAAACTGGCATACTTAGTTTAACAGTTTACTTGATAGAAGCTGCAATACAAATCAAGGGCTGCACCTATATGACAAAGGAAAATATATTTTATGTAATTTAGTTTTATTGTATTTTGAGACTGAAGGCTACAACAAGCCGTCAAAAACATAGTGACCAACCTGAACCAAGAACAAACTTAAATAAGTGCATGCAATCTATTAGGCCTAAGGATTTTAGTAACATAAAAATTACCCTCAATGTAAGGAGCATTGCAAATAAAGTCGAAATCATTGAACATTTTTTGTTCTCAGAGAAACCCGATTTATTTTTGATTAATGAACATAGATTATATCAAGATAGCCTAAGTGCACTGAATATCTTAAATTATGAATTTGTATTGGGTTATGGGAGAACAGATAAAGGCTTAGGTGGAGTAGCTAACTTCAAAAATATGAACTGTGACATAATTGAAAATATTAAACCGACCACCACTGGCAAGGATCTTATTGAAAAAACGGTTTTTAATGCTCTAAAGTAAAGTTTACCATTAATAGAGAACGCTTTACTGTAGCTTCAATATATAGATCTCCATACCAGAATAACCTCAATGATTATTTCAGGAAACTAAATAAATATTTATTGAGATTAGATATAAAAGATATGCATTTAATTATAGGTTCAGACTTCATCATAGATTTATTAAAGAAAGATAATATTTACCATGGATTTATTAATGAAATTGAATGTTTCAATCTGAGAGAAAACATTGTGGAACCAAGTAGAATTACAGAAACCTTGAGAACGTGTATTGACAATTTCATTACAAATATTAGACCAACTCATGCTACAATATTTGAACCTCATATTTTATATCACCGTGCCATTCCCATAATATTAAATGTACATTCAGAAAACCCAAATAGGCCTCTCTCAGATACGAAAATTATAGAGAATAGACGTATAAGCACAAAAAACAGTAGAGAATTAAATTTGTTGGCAGATGATGTTGATGATGTGTATGACAATTGTATTGGAATTTTTAAATATGACTTTAATATAAGCTGTCCGATAGTGAAGAATAAAGTAATAACGGGAAAAATAAAAAGATCTAAATGGATGTCAGATGAAATGCAATCAGCAAAAGAGGAAATGTTTTAACAATACTCTATTTGAAAGCTTTCCCATGATAATTTTAGACATTTATACCTTAGGGATAGCTATAGAAATAAAATACAGAAAGGAAATTTATCTGGGTGCAAGAATGCATAACAATGGAAAAAACCAAATCAAAGTCTTCTTGGAATTTAATAAATAATTTAAGAACACAACAAAAGATAGCAGCTGTAACATATTCCTTAAAGTAAATGATAGCACTATAGAAGATCCTTGCCAAGTTGCAGACATATTTAATAACTATTTTGTGGATGAATCAAACCTATTAAATGGCAGCAACCAAAATCATCAATTTTTAGGTTTTCCTAGTAAGAACAATAGTAATTGTAGAGTGACAGACTTTTCTCAGATCAGTCCGCAAATCTGGATGACATTTTTTTCAAAATAGAACCGGAGAAATCAAGTAGTATTGACGATGTTAGTAGGTATGTTTAGAAGTTTTGTAAAGAAGAAATTTTATTACCATTGACACACTGAATACATTTTTCTCTAGAAACAGGTTTTTTCTCCAAAAACTGTAAAGTTGCTAAAGTAAAATTTCTTTAAAAAAACATACATTGTCTGTAATAGACAATATGGTTTCAGGAAAAATATATCGACAAAGTTGGCTTTGATTGACTTTACAAATTATTGTATCGATGCGGTGGAGGCCAGAGACAGTGGTGGGTTGCTTCGCCGACTTGTCAAAGGTCTTTGACTGTGTCGATCATATAATTCTTTTGGAAAAATTGGCTTCAATTGGCATCCCAGGATTTGTTTTCAAATGGATCGAGTCGTACATGACAAACCGATACCAAATTAAAGAAATTAAATAAAAATCTAAATCCAAAATTAAAAGTGTCATGTCGACTCCAAAAAAAATCACAAGCGGAGTTCCGCAAGGATCCGTGCTGGGACCTCTACTGTTTTTGGTTTACATTTATGATATAACCAATTCCCTTCCAAAGTCCAACATCTACCTCTTTGCCGATGACACAACATTGGTCATGAGGAGGAAGGATGTTGATACTCTTGAAGGCGAGTCAAATTAAAAAATAGCAGACCTTTTAAAATTTTTTCAAGCAAACATACTCAGTTTAAATTCACAAAATAACAAATTATTTATGTTTTCAAACAGTTCAAAGACAAAATTCTAAAATAATAGGACTTCGAACCTCTTTATAGGAGGGGACAAAACCAAGCAATCAAAAACTGCTGACTTTTTGGGAGTGAGGTTGGATGATGGGCTCGGTTGGAGCGAGCATATCCAAGGATTAGAGGGGTTGTTTGCTCGGGGACTTCATCCTACGTTCCATTATCAGGGACTTACAAGAATTTAATTCTTCTGTGTATAAAAATACTTGCCAGAAACTAAACAACTGATAATTATAAACTAAAATTACAGCACACACAGATGCAATTAAACATGAATTACTTGTAGATATATGGACACCGACTCCCCGACCCCCGACCTCTCTCGGCATTAGACTCTGAGTCGGTGTCTGTTGCTGCCGACAAAACAAAGTCATGTTTAAATATGCATCTGTGTATGTGTTGTGATTTGAATATTTAATTGTCAATTGTTTAATTTTCAAAAAATATTTTTCTAAACAGAAGAATGATATTTAGGCCTATGTTAGTTTCTGGTGATGATCAATATCAAGAGTTCTGCAAAATATGTACTGTAGAAACAATTTTCTGGAATTAGAACTGTTGACTGAAGGTACATAAAAAAAATTTAATTTGAGTGGTTATTTTCTCATTTATTATATATTTACCCAAACATCTCAGATACTGGTGTTCCACAAGTGGGATTTCTCTAAATATCTCATTATATTAATTTGCATATATATTACAGTAACACATTAATTGCTGACACCTGTCAAACAAAACTCGTCTACATTGCCTCAGTGAACAAAAGTAATTTTTGACGTTATATTTTTGTATTATAATTGAATAACAGTCTAAATTGACAATATCAACAAATGTTATGAATTTATTTTGTAAAAAACTTAGGTGGTTCCAATGCAACAAAAATAAAATTGTAAGATGAATCAAAAGGAACCTAAAGGAGGACCGAAATGAACTTCAATCATTGCTTTTAGGTCCAGTCGGACAAGAATTTATTACATAAATAATAGTAATTTGTATTCATTTATACTGGTTAACTTTCTTGACATTTAAGTAACTGAAGTGTACCAAGAGGGTCTGAGAAATGTGAAGCGACTTCCATCAACCTCGCACAAGAATGAAGTTCATGATGAAGAAATCAGAGGGAGAATATTCTCAGGAAGACATCCCACCATGTTATAGAAGGCTTTGATCACTTTCAAATTATTGGCTGACATTACGGCATTGCCCCATTAGGCTGTCAAATTTATAATGTTAATCTTACAGGCATCAGGTTATTTTAACGAATACCACTGTATCAGTAATTTTTCCAAAACATCTGGCTTGATGCCTGGGAGATCCCCGCGCAAAGTACAGAAGAACAAGTAGTTGATACTGAGTTTTCGTGGAGAGAAAATTGATGATACTAATTCGTCCCAGTGTAACCTACACAACAGGATGAGGTCATACGGCAGCGTCCCCCTGACCAAGCTCGTCTACCTGGGCTGTTTGAACAGTACATGTCTTATTCAATCATTTTTTTGGGGTGCAATCAAGAGCAATAGACAGAACTTTCGTCTGGAAAAAAAAGACAATAAGAACTATCCTGGGTATTCCACCTCATGCCAGTTGCAGAGATGCATTTATCCAGCTTGGCCTCTTGACTGTCCCATGCATGTTTACTTTCGAATCAGTAGATTACATTAAACAGGATAAATGAAATAGTCTTACAACACTATAAAGAAAAATACTTTAAAGTATTTTTATTTATTTATTTATTTTATCCTGTTTTATTTATCCTGTTTAGCTGTAACAACACGTATCATGATAATAAAGTAATTATTTACATTAAACCACAAAATATTCAACCTCACTTTATAAATCATGAATATAATACCAGAAAAAAAGGAATCCATGCTGAACAATATAGACTTATATTCTTTGAACACAACCCCCACTATTCAGGTTTAAAACTTTTTCAGGCTCTTCCAAAAAAGTTTCAAGACATTCATAAGATATCAAAGTTTAAAATAGAAGTAAAAACATTTCTAACTAAGAACGGTTTCTACGTTATGGAAAGTTTTCTAAATTGTATTGAATAAACCCTTAGGCCTAGAAGAACATATTTTAGATTTAGTTATTTTGTATTATCTCCCTTGACCTGTTCAATCCCTGCCTCAGGACTACGGGCGGAAACTACAAGTATTCAAGTAAGTATTCTAAATATTTACATTTTTGTTCCATATTATCCACATCTATAAACATTTTCATTAAGACTAAACTCGTATCTCTTTTTATATTTATCAATCAGCAAAAATAATATTTTCCCCATATAACATTCATATTATTTATCACTTTCAAGTGATCTGTGGCCTCCTTCATAAATGATTTTTATATGGAAATTGTTGTTGATTGTTAAAAAAGAGAAAGAGATTCAAGACTGGTTGACGTTAGAAAATTGTTAGGATTTACATGATTTTTTTAATAATATCCTTTTTGGTATATAATTTGAATGTTGTTATTTAGTGGTTCAGCTTTTATTTTATGTTTGGTTATAGTTAGAAAATTGTTAGGATTTACATGATTTTTTAAATAATATCCTTTTTGACATATGTTACCATTTGAATTTTTTTATTTAGTGGTTCAGTTTTTATTTTATTATAAATATGTAAATGGAAAAGATTAGGGTTAATTTAAGCTGAATACGAGAAAGAAATTTGAATATGAACAAAGATATGTCTTGTGGTTTCGAGGATACAGAGTATTCAGTAAATGTAAAGATTTTTCACAAAATGGTCACCATTTTGAAATGGAAGAAGATAAGTAATTTTTTTCACCAAAATGGTTGTCTCTTGAGTAGAGTTTTATAATAAATCATACAATAATTATCTATTTTACATTTAATTTTTCTTTTATTCGAACCCTATAAACATAAATCAAACCCATGTTCGAACCCACTAAAAATTTTAATAAGTTAATAATATGTTTGCGTTATTCCTTGGGATCGAATTATTGGAAAATAATTTGATGTCATCCTTCTAGTTCAAGAGGTTAGTCTGCAGTACGTTTTAGTCACCTTATGAGAGACTCCCTGCATTTAACATCAGCAATAGTTAAACAAATATAAATTACTTTAGTAGATCATTATATGTTTTAAACATTAATATATTTAATATTGAGATGAATTCGACTTTTGGTCTGTCTTAGAGAAAAGTAAAGTTGCAACATGTCTATTTATTGTACGTCAAACAACAGGGAGGTTCGTTGTGTGTAGTTGTCTAAACTCTTTGTTTGTTTAACATATTTTATTTTGACTTATATAATTCTAGTTTTATTTTTCACATTGTTTTTGTTTTATTATTCTTATAAATTATTATTTGTGTTTAATATTTTCAAAACTTTTGTTTATTTAGTGTATATTTTCAAGCGTAGGTTTACTGAAAACCCTTTTTCTTCTGTAAACCTCGTTTATCTAAAAACTGATATACCTTAAATTCTCCTATAAATTTTGTGTTATTAAACTTTAACTATGTATTGTAAGAACAAATATAGATCGTAATTATTTCTAAAATATTTTAAGGGAAAATTTATTTTTGAATTACCTTACAATAAATACTCTGAGTAAAAAGGAAAAGACAGGCACGATGCAGTGGAGCGAGCAATAATACGGAGTGTATTAAGTTAATGTCATGGAAAAGCAAGTGTTAAATAACAAACAACGGGAAGAAGGAAACGTGTCGGAAGATAAATGCTTGGACGTAACCTTCACTTTGCTCGCGCTAAGAAACAAGGCGTGGCTCTAGACGATATATTTCAGAGGAAATCGCAGTCCCCAAGAATCTTTATAGTTTACCTAACTAAGCAAAGTTAGCAATTGTCAAACAATCTTATACTATTTTATGTGATGTAGTCACTGTACTAAAAATAGTTTTTCCTTAATATTTAAGGATTATCACAGCAGCTTAAAATTAACAAAACTATAGCACAATTTAAAAAAATACAGGGTACAGCGGGATTGTTTCACAGAATGTCCAAACCGTTCTAGAGCGTTTTAATAATCCTGAGAATAAAGAAGTTAGGACTTATAACTCATTACTGACCATGCGTATAAAAAAAACCTATAAAGTGGACTTTTTTAAGTCACACAAACAACTGAAAATGTAAATTGATTAAAACTTATCAAATTAAAACTGAGATAAATATCCAAGCCCATTATCAGAGTGGTGGTCCACTAAATATTTAATACGACAATATTATTTTATAATTGATTTGCCAATGAAAGTTTAGCTCAAATGCCACATTAATTGGAATAATTCCATTATTAGTATGATTTTAAAGATTTTATTGTTTAATGAAATTGATCATATCAAATAAATATTTAAAAACCCTACTATGAGAAGATAAATATTACTTAACCTGAGTAATAAGAACCAGCAATAAAATTACGCCTTTTATTTAATAAACCATATAAACGAAAACTTTCCTGGCAAGATTTACGTTTTAAGTTCCAGATGGTTAGTTTTAATTTTATAATTAGCGTAGCCCATTTGGGAAGTAATGCATAAGCACGAACAATGAATATATTATGTCATAAACCTAGTTTAAAACGAGTTTTATTGAGTACAAATTGATGGCCGTTTATATTGATTTGCATAAACAAACTGTGTATTAACGACGGATATGACGGATCATAATAATTTAATACTGAAGGGGCGCTTGTTATTATTTTATTTTAGTTTCAGAATAGTTCAACCATTTTACAACTTTCTTGGTTTACGTGCCATTATCAATTGGGATCAGCTAATACTTTTAACATTTTAACAACACGCAACATATCGAATTAAAGAATTATCTTCTGTTAAAAATTAAGGCCTTAAATAAATTAATAAGTATGAACAACTCTTGTCTAGCTTTTTTCAAATAAATCAGATATTTGTTTGAAAAAGGTTAACCGGCTGGGAGCTCGGAGAATCTGTGAAATTTCTCACCGTTGAGGACTTTTTATCTGAAGCAACCTATATTTTGCTATTATAGGTTTTATTCCTGCCATTATTCTGTCTCTTGATATTCCATGTCCTGAAGAGTCCACATTTTGTTTGTATAGGAAATCTAATTGTAAAATTGCCCTTTAGATTGAAAAAATATATTTATAATAAATCTGTAACAATAAACGAATATTAAATTGCTATAGATATGTTAATCGAGCAAATGCATTTTAAATCTCGTATGAATTTTACAATAGCCATCTGATTTAAATATTATTATAAAGATCAAGCAAAGAGAGTAAGTAAATAGTCAATGAATTAATAAAATAATCCAGCAAGAGGAAGAAAACTCTTATTCAAGATTGTATCTTACAATGTTTGCTACAGCAAAACATATCTGGTTGTAACATCAAAGGATACCTTTATATTTAAGCTGACCTTTATAAAACCACGAAGGTGAATGTCTCTTATTGAATATTTATATTTATTATAAGACTGGTTTTAGGTAGCTTTATCTGCTAAACTGTAATTTAGTATGTTGTCTGGTTTCTTATATGGAGTATTTACTATCCGTATCAGCTTTATCATACAGTGAAGTTTTCCTTAGAACCCAATGACATTTCAGAAATACTACAAAAATATATTCTGAATATTTTAATTGGCTTATTTGCCATCAACAGTAACTGACAATCTAAAACACGAGAATTTGTATTTATTATTATTTTACCAGCTATCTTCTAAATGGATACCATTGTTATCAAACGAGCGAAGTTATTTACATATCTGAGTAATAAAGTTGAACTATTGATAATAGTAAGATAACACCCACAGATGTAAATTGGAATTTAAATTAACATATTATATTATTAGAGTATACATTATTGAAAGTAATATTATTAGACTAAAATCCTAATTTATAAAAAAACTGAGGCTAAGGTAGTATTGTTTATACTTTGTTTCATAAGGTAATGCAAATGATGGCTGGAAATTAAAAATATATTTATTATTATTATATACTTACTTGTACGTGCTATTACTTTTAGCATGCATTACTCAAGCTATATTTTTGTATGTTTTTGCAAACTAAATTTCTATTCAGACTACATTGTTAATAGAAGACGGTTAGCGCATTATATAGCTAGGATGAAAGTTTAAGCTAAATAAATATCTACAAATCAGTAAAACTAACAATTCTGTTACAATTGCAAAGCATGTTGGTTTTGTAATTATTGAAATCTAAAAAAATAAAGAAGTTAATATTTATAGTAGGTAAATTAACAAACCCGATCTGACCGACCGATCTGGTCAATTTGGCTTGGATGAAAAATATTTCCTGAAAAATTATCAAATACCCTGTGAGCATTACTACTAACGAGATTCAATGGCTGCTGCCTGGAAGTTAAGTGTAATTTATTATTAAACATATTTATTAATATTAGACAGATGCATTGTCATAAGTAATCAAATTATTCAAAACTGGATAGAAGTATCTATTTATTAAGTATTCGTATGTGGTATTCACTATCAACATTATTAAACAATAATATTAAAGATAAATGTTTAAATAAACAACTATTTCCAAGCGTTATTGATCCAACGAATATTCAATTTATTATAAGTAAAGTTTGAATAGTAAAGTTACTCAAATCATTACGTAGCATTGTTATGCAAAGAAGATCAGAGGGATCCATAAATAAATTCTATTGTGAAAGAGTCTTTCTTTTTGGCAATTAATTATTTTCTATACAATTCTCTTAAAATGACTATTTATAAATATTTAATGGATGTAAATTTGTATATTAAAACAAATTAGTTTTATTGTTGCATACGAAGTGTTTTTTATTTTTTTCGAAAAATTATAGCTTTTAATACCATATATTAAAGTTACTAAACGGTACATAATTATTGTAAACCTTTGTCGATATATTCAAACTTAGATGTTTAATGTATTTTATTTATTTTCTAATGATTTAGTATACAGCATAACTTAGAATTAACTAAATATTACGATTTTATTCAACATTTTATCTGATGACAAGGGCTGGAAGAAATTAGCGTCACAAAACCTCTACAATATATATATATATATATATATATATATATATATATATATATAAGTGATATATCATATATATTTCTCCATTTCAGGGAAATATTTAATGTGACTAAAACGATGGATTAAAATGGTAACAATACATTTCCTTAAATATAAGTTGTCAAAAGTATGGTTAGTTACTACCTGTTCCCCGCAGGGTACCGAATGTTCGTCCCACAGACTTCCATGGTCCATTCAATCTTCTAAGCATCTACTTCTACATGGCCGGCATCAGATGCTGTCAATCAGGTGAAACAGGAAGGGTTGGTGATGGTAGTGGTAAAACAAAAGTGGAAATGATAAGTCAAGGATGGTTCTGCAGATCGTAGGAGCTTTAATCATTGGTATATTGTCTTAATTTGTTCTTAAAATTATTAAAATTAAGTATATCTTTAATATCTAAAGGAAGTATAAAACAATATTGTATACAATAATAAAAAGGTTTGATATAAAATAAGCCTTAAATTAAGTTGAGAAGACGGATTAATGTCACGATATCTAGTGAAATATTGATAGTAATGAGCTTAAATCAACTTTTGTTCCGTAACACGCAAAAATACTTCAAAAATATAGATTGATGGTCCAATTAGAATCGGAAATGTATTTAACTTTTCAAAACAGGACTCCACAGGCCCACATATATGTCTAATAGCTCTTTTTAAGAACAAAGCCACGTGCTAAGTTTGATTTACTAGATCTACCCAAAAGGACTATGGAATGCCTAATATAATACTATATTAAACTAAAACGAGTATGCACGCAGCAAGCTGACGTAAGGGAAGTGAATTTCCACATAAAAACTTTTAAAACTCAAAATCAGTGTAAAAACATACATATGTCCAATTTTTATTGAAATCTGAAAACATTGATTTTTTGGCTGTTCTGATACTCCTGGTTTCATTTACTTGCAAAGCTGGGAATACAATTTTGCGCATTATAAGGTTAGGAGGAAGTCCAGGCAGGCTTGAAAGTAGGCTTGAGGTTGCTGGGGATAATAAAAGTACTCTAACAAAGTAATAACAGGCTTTTCTGGTGTAAAACCCCCATAAAACAACGTACTGTGTTTAGCCGATACACATTTTCTTTAATAACTCGGTAAATATTTATGCTAGAATGACGAGAGAGGGCTTAATCCTTTCGCCTCCCTAATTCCCATCTTTTTACGTGCATTAATTTTACATCTGGGGCTTTTCTGATTTTGTTGGGCCCAAAAACTCGAAATTTGAAAGATTAATCCCCAAAAAAATGGGTTTAGAGTTTATCGATTGTTTTGCCCAACGAACTTGTCCAACAGATTATAGAAAGGAACGTCCCTACCAAATTTTAAGTAAATTTTAAGTAACAAAAACTGCGACCGCTAGAGTGCATACACATATATATATATAACATTTTGAACGACCCCCCAAAACGTGTTCAGGGGGTCACGTTAGGAACGTCTATGGTGGTGGTCCCGGGCTTAAGTTTCACCGTGCGGGTCATGCTAATAGTTCACTTTTCAAAGGAAATTCACTAATATACTAATTTACTTTACTTAAAGCTAAGTACCAAAAAAAGACAAGACTTCTTGGAAAATATTTGAGGTTAAAATTGTTGCTACTTTGTCAATGTGTTCCGACCGCCTAATCTATTCCTGTCGTCCAATCTATTTCATAAATAGTACTCACGAGGATCTTTTCAAGTAGTTCCCCATCAAGAACAACCACTGGAAATTGAAAGCCAGCCCTCTCTAAATCTTTTTACTTTCTCGCCCTCATACATAGTATTTGGAGAAAGTATTGTTTTCGTCAACATTTTCTAATTTGAGTTATTAGTGGAAATATTCGTTTTGGTGCTCCCTGAACCCAAAAAAGTGATTTTACGTGATGTCTGTGTGTCTGTGTAAAGAGCTAGAGCCCTAAAAAATGGTCCGATGTTTATGAAATTCGGTATGTAGGTTCTAATCCACGATATCTCCAGGTGGTTTTCCTTTTTTTAATTTTTGATTTTTAAGGGTATTTATCCCCCAAAAACCGCCAAAAAAACATGAAAAATCAAGATTTTCAAAAACAGCTCTAACGATTTTGATTGAACTTTAGTCGTTTGTAGAAATTTAGCTTTCCAACAAAATGTCACCACCCACATTTCTGTAAAAATTTGGGTTCAGAAATTACAAGACTTAGAATATCAAAAATTCAGTTTTTTGATTTTTCATAAAAAAAACATAAATATAAAAACTATTACTATTCACTATTAAAAAGAGCTAAAACAACTAAATAATTTAGTATTTCGACTTACTATTCTACGATTACTGGTTGCGGAGAAAATTTAAATTTAAATTTTGCGGTAAATGCAGCACGTTGTCCAATGTTATTCTTATGGGGAATACAACAATTACTATTTCTCATACTATTAATTACTAATTTATTTATTGATAAATTTCGTTCAAACTTGATATGCTTGTTAAGTTAGCATTGACCAATAGAGGAAATACGAAATATGTTGTCCCTTAATAACCATGAGGGGGGAATAGGGGGCATTTCCCCTCTTAAAACTACGTGTGGAGCGATGGATTCTGTAGTGCCTCCTAAAAAGAAATTTGGGTGGATATTTTTTTGAACAACTTGTTTACAACATTTTCTGTACATTCGACCGTGCTTTGTATTCTATATTTAGTAAATAAAAAGTAATTTATTCATTAAAGTTGGGCTAAAAGGGAGAAAGTATGTGAAAAAACTGACACATACTTTCTCCTTTATACCGTTTATTTTATTTTGTGCAGTGGAAATAAATATGTAATTAGTTTTCTTTGTATTGATTTTGAGAATGGTTTTTGAAACGTACTGGGTTACTAACACGTTATATCCCAATAACAAGTTACTAATACACTTATATCATAACATTAAGTGAATATAGATTTGTTTAGATCTTAAACTATATGTTAAGATCTTAAATATTATAGTATAAACTGATGGAAATATTTGTTTATAATTTATGCTGATGTTTCTGGAATTTATTTATATTCCAACCCACTAGGATTTTAATTCTACCAAATAATATTTGAAAAAACTGTGAGTCCAACGTAAGTTTTACTCTTGTTATGTTTTCAGAAATTAAAACAGTAGAGCTGGACTACGTTTGGCTATTAATTAACACACTTGCAACTAAACAGCTCTCTTTCAGGTTGCTCAGATTTACAAAATATCCTCTGACCAACAATAATTGTAATTATTACATTTACCCAATGCATAATGTATTGAGTCGGTTATAAAAAAACATAAATACAAGTAATATTACCTAGCCGGTCAAAATCAAGACAGATAATATATACAAATGTATTTCCTTAGTTTAAAATGTTTACTGATCAAATTAGATTTCATTAGAATTGTCGGCCGCCTTTTAAAACTTCTTAACATGATACCACCTAGTTAGACGTAGCATAACATTTGATGAGGAGCCAAAGTTGTCCTGTCATGTTTTCACCCAAAACGGTTTAGAATTTTCAATAATTTTCTAAGAGTATGTTGTTTTACATAAGTATGGATGATTAGTTTTAATTTTGGAAAAGTAACGCATAAACACTAATTTACTATTAAATCCAATCTGTTTAGTTAAAAGGCTCAATAAATCGTAAAATTGATATTGTTTAAACATATTTTAATGTGTTTATAAGGTGAAAACAATGACATATCTCAATAGAAGTGATAGATAAACCAAGCCTGAAGTCCACTTCGCAGGATAATCTGTATAACTAAGAGCTTAAGAATATTAACATGGGTAAGAGGATCATCTTAATCTTAGATGAACTTTGAGTAATGCCGGCGGGATCTTCTACATTGTTTGTCTTATTGTCGTGGTGTGGAAGGTTTTACATCGCAGGTTAAGAGCTTTGAGATAACTTTAAAATTGTACTATACAATTTGTGATGGCTATTAACTTATTTTATCGTAATGGGAGTTTCTCTTAAATGATCTATTTTCATATTTAATTATGCATTGAATAATTGATATACCATAGTTAATTTCGAATAAAGAACGAACGAAGAATGAATCTAATGACGACTCACTCACAGAGCTGATATTTGCTGACAGTTAACCGCTCGCGTGGAATATACTAAATATTTTGACAAGGTCTGCATCATTGCTTTACTTCATGTTATATTACATGTTATATTAGGCCATCGCGTCTGTAGCATAAATATGTTGTTTAGCAATTTTGTTGCAGTATAAAACTAAAAACAATTAAAAATATCAACCACGACCAGCAAATTCCCATTGCCAATATTTCCCCGAGTTGCATTTTTATGTCCTTGGTAAGATATTCCGAGTACTTAGCCCTGACAGACAAATTAAAACCTAGTCATGAGTCATGTAAAAAATACAAATATATAATTAAGGAAATACACAATAATGTAAGTGGTATTACAAAAAATAAATGCAAGAATAATTAATCAAACAATAAAATAAAATGAAAAACAAGGAATTGGTTATGCATTACTCGAATACTAAACCAAAAAGACTTTTAACTGTTAAAAAATTTATTACAGTTTATTGTGGTCATATCTCATATACCCGTGACATAATTATGTCAAAATTATCCCAGATGTTATTGTTAGTCGCCACTGGCTCAATTCCGTTCTGTTGACAAATTGCTAGCTGCACGTGGCATATTCACTACTTGAATGCAGTTAATATATCCACAACTATTTTGGCGATGACATATTATATTCGCAAGGCAAGATTTATGTTTGTCTTAATTTTCCCTCTTCAGAATAATAGATTTATACAATTCTATTTTCAGCTGATGCGGTCGAATCTCGAGTAAAAACGTTCAAGCAGATTGGATGGACAAGTAACGAAATAATTAAATATTACTACAAAAAGGCATTTTAAACAACGTAAAATAATGTTGAAAATGTTATTACTGTATCCTTGACTTGTTATTAGTACTTTATATTAAAATTATCATCCATTAAATCGTTCAGTCAGTGGTGAAGTTTTTTTGGTTTTCTTTTGTTGCTATATTTAAGCTAAAGTAAATTTAATAAGAATACCAGAGTTGCGAATAAGCGTGACTGTCTAATAATGAATACATATTATGGAACTTGATCGGATTTGCCAATGGGATAATGCGAATGATGTCGTATAGAGATGTCTTCCACGTTAAAGCTCCTTTGACAGTGATAGTCCCCTATGGCTTTGTGTTGGGGGAAGGCACACAAATGTTATGTTTAGAATATTCTTGGTCTGACATCTCATTAGGTTCTCCAACGTGCACTTCCGACGTTTTGGAAGAAGGTGTACTATTTGTAGCCATACAAAATGCAAATTTCATATCCTGATCATGTAGCAGACATATATACGAATGCTACTCGTTATTATAAATCAAACAACGTCCAACGTGTCTACTGCTTGAACTTATAGGTTACTATGCAAGGTCAGCTGGTAAATCTCCTCTGACGTTACGGAATGATGAACTGACGTTTTAGTGGTTTCCTATTTGCAGCAGCCTGACGTTAAAATACACTTTTATGTATTCAAAGAAAATTATTTATTTTTTAGTTACGTTTAAAAATTAAGGTGTCAGTCGGCGGCAAACTTACTGGTGTCAAAAGAAAAAACTGTTTAAGAAGAACCGGTTGATAATTAAGTCAGTGTTTTGCATATACTTAAAACCACATTACGAAAAGATGAACATGGATGATGAATTGACACCTCGAATAATTTCTCACTTAACGATATGATTAACAGAAAACATAGAATGTTAGTACAGTGTATAGTGAAGCTAAAATGTATAGTTAACGCACAGGGAGTATGAATTTTATTGTTATCTAAGAACTAAATAAGGTCTACAAAGATTGAGTATTTTACTATGATAAACAAATCATAGTATGCAATGAAATAAAGTCTAATTGCAACGCAAAATATAATTAATGTAGTTACTGGCTATTTATATTCAGGAAATAAATCTCGAAATGCAGATCCAGAGATAGCTTAGTTGCGTCCACTGATGACATAGCTTTATTTTACAATCCGAGTCAATCGGCCAGTAGTATAAAACCAAAAAATTGAACGAATATAAACAATTCCTACAAAATGTTTTATTGTTTTAAAGGCTTAATTTACTGCCCAATATGACTCTCATAGGTTTTCCCTCTCGGTGAATATTGCTTGTGGTGGGGGCTAAAAATATACCCCAAAAGGGGTATTTTTGCGGTTTTACGGTTATATCCCACAGTCCTTTTATAAGTTGTAAGGCATTAAATTCTTCATTTTCGGGGACCAAATTCATATTTGTTTGAACTACATAATGTTGCTATTAAAAGGTAAAAGTTATTTACATATTTATGCACATATTTGTTTTAGGTTCTAATATTTGCTAATATAATCGAAACTAACTTATTTCTCAATAAGGTGGTCTGTCCAACAAATGAAATATAAAATTCCGCGTTCCATGAGACCATTTATCCAATATGGCTGCCAACCTTTTGTAATTCATGTAAATACCTTGTTATTATGATACTGTTGAGAAGAAGACAATTTTAACTTATTTTTACTCTTGTCTTTTTTCATAAACGTAACCGTCTTCGAGATATTTTTAATTTACCTTTTAAACTTAACTAAGCAACATAGGAACATAAGAATATAAAATCATTTATAACAGTGTGTTTGAGTGAAATAAATTACAGGCAGATATTTTCATTTGATAACTATCTACTGAATTTCTACAAAATATTTTCAAAATAAATTGTTATTTAAATTCATTTTTGTGAAATATTGATCTCATTCTATTTATAAGAAAGATGACAAAGTAAATTATAAATATATCTAAAATGGTTGCATTGATGAAAAAGGGACAAAATTTAAAATTACATAACAAATATTTTACCCAAAACCATAACAAAAATAATGGCAAATAAAATCAAAATGTAATAATTACTAACTTATACGAAAGTACAAATCCAGGGGAGTTGCTTTTAAAAATTTATGATAGCTCTTATACTTTACAAGGAAAACAGCTGGCGCAATTATATCAATAATTGAGAAATTAAAGTATCACATCTGCTGAGAGCCTTCACCGAAGCAAAAGTAACACTACTCATGAGGTAATCTTTACTGAGTTAACGGTGGGGACCATGACTCAGGAGAAATTCCTTTCCAACGACAGAAATCAAGTGAGTCTCATTACTCACTCAAAATGAACCTATCAAACAATAAAACCGTTTTTCGAAATTATTTTCGATTTAGATATTAAGCCTACTGGCCTACAACTGAAACTCAAACATTGAATATCTAGTATGGTGTTATTGCCCTTTAATGGTTATATTGTGCCCCATAGCTTCATTTCCACTAGCCCAAAAACAAAATAAACAATCTTTAACTTTATAACAGTTTGCGTTTTTCAACTGCGATTAAATAGCATGAAATTAAATGTAATTTTATAAATTGGAACTATCAATCTGTTGACCAAGTAGTATAAATTAAAATTAAATCCTTTGGGTTGTACCTTGTCTCAAATATTTACTGGAAATATAAAAGTAAATTAGTCAAATATGTAAGAAGATTTTCTGTGTTGAAGTTCTATTTCTGAGACTTTAAAATATAGATTTGTCATAATTAGTAGTTAGAGTAGTATGTAGTATCTAGTGTTGATCGAAAATATTTGTTGTGTTATCATAACAGATTACAATTCTATGTAATTGTTTGTTTGTTGAACAATTCTATTTGAGCAGAAAATAATCCTTAGTTTGAATAAATAAATAAATCACTCTTCAAACGCCGTTTTGATGTTATTAGTGGTACAAAGTATCTGATACATCCACAGGTAACTCAATTCTATTAAGGTTTAACTACTGCAATAACGAAAGTACCCCAGTGATTCATGAAAATGTACAATTACTCGTATGGAAATGTAAGCAACATACAAGTTTTATCCAGGTCAAGCTACATACCAAGTTTTATTAATTTATGATCATAATTAAGGGAGATTCAAATCTTTACTTATTCTCCGTAAGAATAACATTAGGGCTGAGTGTGCACGTTTGCTGCTACGAGTACAATTGAAAAACTAAATATTCTCTGCAAATTAAACAACAGTTATTATACAACAGCACTAGGTGAAGCCACATGTTGTTGTTGTTATTGCTGGATTGAGAAACCCCAGCATTAGCTGCTAGGTACGTCTTCAACAAGTGCAAATTTTGCGCAGGTTACCGCAAAACTACTCCCAGCAATTATACAATTTTGGTAAACAGTGCTTTTTTTAGCACTGCGGGTCTGTGTTTGTGGGGAAGGAAAAGATATAGCAGGAAAGGAAAGGATGAGATTGGACAGGCAGCCAAATTGACCTTTCAGAGAGCCAACTTCCGTGCACCTGTGACAGCTGTGATCAGGCTCAAACAGGCGGACCCCGCTATGCCCTCCAACTGGCCAACTCAACTGACAGGGTATCCATGTACAACATTCTCAGGTTGTGGACCAAACCCGGAGTTTCTGTCCCCAGCTGCTGAAAATGGAGGAACCAAAGGTTAAAGGGAAGCTCGTCATAATGGACAGCGAAAAGATTTACCATATGTATTGATAACTTCATGTGCTGTACCCAATGTCAGCCTCAAAACTGGTGTAGACCAGTTTTAAGTTTTCCTGGGTCGTGAAGCCATATCATCAATACACATTCATAAAAGATCGAGATACAGCATTTGAATTATTCTCATTTAGGATAAGATTGGACAACGTACTGTGTTTAGCAGTTTGAATATCTCTGCATCGGCTGGGCGTAGAATTAAGATTCAAATACCAAAATTATTGTTTAGTAGAGCTGTTTAGTATTGGTTAAAGCAAATGTGAAGTTTACAGTAAAATCAACTGAGGAAAAGCTATAAACCTTTTTCCCATAGTTTAACATGGAAGATTTTATGAAAACGTTTTTTGGATTTTCTTTTGGGATGAAAACCTTTTTTGGATTTTTTCTTGGGTTGATGATTCAAAATACTATAATATTTGATTTTAGCTCTATGAAATGATTTTGTCTAAAGTTATCATGTTAACGGACACACACACACACACACACACACACACACACATATATATATATATATATATATATATATATATATTGTTTACATTTGAACTAATATTGTTTTTGGCATCTCGGGACCTAAAAACTAAAAGTGATAATTTTCTCGGGCTTAAGGCTTACCATGAGACTTACGGTAATATCTTCTTCCCTATAGAAAAAATCGCTAAAACTTAATATTAATGGTACTTTCATTTTATTTATTACAAACTACATAAGTATAATGAATACAAAATTCGTAATAACAGAACTTTCACAGTTTGGTTATTAAAAAAAAGTGCACAAACCTTGCACTGGTTAATAATGTTATATACAAATTAAGCTATTCCATTACAATGTTATTTCTTTTGGTGCATTGCTTATGTTTTTCTTCAGATAACTCTGCAACCAGAGACTAATTGTACGAAATCTTACATTAGTTTGTCTTTAACGTAATTAACTTAGTAAGAGAACCATGTCGTGGCCACCAAGAGGAAGCAGTCGACCAGAACATTCAACAGACCGACGTCGAAGTCAAACAGCACAGATGGGGTGTCCGGGTACAGATCTCTTGCACTGTCAACATATCTGCCGAGTAGCCTCCTCTCATGTGGATCATCAGTGGCGTATATCTTTCTGATAACTATGGCTAGCGATTGAGACCGTTTCCATTCAAGCAACGTGCATAAAACAACTGGCACTAACAGAATTTAAACTGACCTAAGGTATGTCAAAATCCTAAAGCATTTTGTACAAGAATAATTCCCGGAAGGTCCGTCTAGCGAGTGAACTGTAAATATCACTAAGGACGCATGGCGTACCGAGATTAAACAGAATGGAAAGTGCATGAATCTGTTTCGGAGGAGGCGTAATGTTTTGCTATGGAGGTTGACTAGGACGCCCGCACGATATTGAAGGGTAGTTTCTTGCCCACCAGCTACGGAACACCTGTTTTCTTCATCGACAGAATCTACTTCAGAGTTCCCGTCCAAGTAATCATTTTCCACATACACTGATAGCTTGTAATCTATCATACTACTCAATATCAATACATAAAAAGCCAAGTAGTCTTTGAGCTCCAACAATGCTCGAATACCCACTGACATTATGATTGTGAAAGTACTTCTGCGTTCTTTATCTTGCGAGATGAAGTCGATTTTAGTGAATGCGTGTGTCACCCAGAAAATCAAGGAAAACGTGATTAGTAAAGCCGTAACAAAAGATTTAGCAGCTGTCATCGAGTTTCCTATTTGCGACCCGATGTTGTTCACCATATGAAAAATATGATCCGCCGTTTTTCGCATGAAATTCAACATTACAATCACAACCAATTGTAGAAGGCTATTGAAAATCCGGGCTGCTTTAGTGGACGTTGTCATGTTTGAGCTCTGCATTTCTACTGCAGTCATCAAGTCACGCACATTTCCCCAAAAGAATAAAGTTAAAGCGGAGACAATGCAACAAGTGTGCAGACAATACACACATTTCACGGCTTTACTTCCGGCCTTCAGCACTGATACCCCGGCTACTACTAACAGGGCGGAGCCGAAATTACATAGCCCTAAGGACAAACTTCTTGGTGAAGCCATTGCTGTGCAACTAAGCTGTTAAAACCAACAATACATTATGTTATAAACCGAATATATTGATTTGTTTTTGTATCAGTTGCTAAGTAACCAGAATATCGACTTCAGTACATTAGCATATTGCATTTTATTGGATTAACACTATAAAATGTATTATTAAAAGTGGTCAGTTACTTATCTATATTGTATAAAATTACTAAATATTGTTTTACATGAGATAAACCCACTGTAATGTGTTTTTTTACTCGTAAATTATATTTAATAACAAATTTACTTCAGATTATTACCAAATACATATTTACTATTAAAAAACAAAACCTGCATTTGCATACAGGATCCAGCTATTATAGATAACATCCTAATTAATGTGGCGGACCCGTTTAAATCAATTGTAAATTGCTTATTGGCAATCAGTATTGTGTTTTAAAAATAAATATTCTTTTTAATTTTAGGTTTTCAAGTCGCATTAGTGAGACAAGCTTTTGTACATAAAAGATAAAAGGACGATAAACCTGCGAGTTTTGGTAATAGAGAGCTGAGGCCGGGTTTTGTCTGGCTAAATTAATGCTGCTGGTCTGACATAATTAAGTCTTGAAGGGCTCCTTAGTTGATTAAGGAAAGTTTTCATTATTTTTCACTGGATAAGTTAGCCTGTAGTAACACGTATTAGAAACATACAAAACGTATTCAATTGTATACAAACATATTGCAACACTGTCCTAATACTCACTCATAACTTGAGACGGCTTCTATTCACTTGGTAACGTAAAAATTGATAAATAATAATAATAAATTGTTTTAATGTTTATATACGTCATTCAGTCAGCGTAATTGTCAATACACAATTTATATTTGGCGTAATGTATGCAAATTACAATTACAAATCTACAGAACAAATATATTTTAAGTCCCAAGAAAAATTAACTTAGTTTAGGCTTTTTAGTAAAAAAAAGTAAGAAGCAAGTTACATGGAACAAAAAGCACCAACGACGTGTTAACCTGTTAACTCTATTGCATTGCGGCTTGAGACGTGGAACGTTTTATTGTTTTAATGGAAATTACTTGCATACAATTTATCAGGTACTTGAGCGAACAAAAAAGGTAAGTTACTACCAGAGTGAACTTGTAGCCATCTCATTTTAATACTGTTAAGTCACAATAAACTGGTATTACTTATAATATAATATTTCCTAGCTCGCGTTCTGAAATTATTGCTTCCTGATAGCCATTGTTATTAACTTGTAATTTTACATATTATACGCTTTGCATTTAACTTATGAAATTTAGAGCTTAAAAAGTACCCTATATCTGCAAATGTAATTACCGAAACCGCTTTTTAAATTTTAGGTTTGTAACTAGCAGTTCAACAAAATTTAAAAACACTAAGTTTCAACGTCAAAACACCATAGCACATATATTAATTGATGAAAATAATTGTATACAAGTCATGCGACTCCTATGGAAGTTAGATTCAAAGGAGATCGGATTGCGATTACTTATAAAATCGGATCAATATATGTTCTTTAAAAAACTTCCTTCATGATTTATAGTGTAAACGTATTATAAAGTAGAACTTATTGAATTTATTAAAATTTCATAAAATAAACAAGGCAGGCAACGTATTTGTGATAGAATTACATAAATATATATTTTATATGTAAAGCTAAACAGTTGATTAAAATTTGCATTTTGTTAAGAGACTCCAAGTAAACCACATTGAGTTCCCCCCATGTTATCCTAAATATAATAACAATACAGTAAAGTGACAACAAATGTGAACCACGTAAGCAATTCTCGCCAGCAGCTGTGACGTAACGATGCTCGACTACAGCGTGTTAATGGTTAGGTGGGGGTATTGATATATCTATCTAAGTGTCGCTTTTTTCACTTGACTTACCACGTTGTGCTTTTGGTGGTTTTCGATTCTAGTAAAACTTAGATATGAGTTCAAATTGATTCAGTTAAGCAGGAAGTAATTGTTGATACTAGTTTTAATAATAGAAACAAATTATTGGTTTACATCTCTAAATGCTATGATTCATTCTACTGTAGGTATGTAAAATAAAACGAAAGAAATTTCACAAAATGAATTCTGTACCTGTTTAATTTATAGTTACTTTTGATTTCGTAGCATATATGCGTATTATGGTTAAACAAAAAATTTAACCTAGAATATTTTTGGAACATAACGTACAAATACATTATAGCACTTTAAAATTATTGTTAGTTTGGACATTGTTATATTCTTTGTCATGCTGTCATACATTTAAGCTAATGATACATATGTTAAATATAATCATTAACGTATATGTATGTCAAATAATTAAACTGTTTTTTTATATTATATACCCAATTTTAATATTTTTTTATTTGGAATCAGTAAATACGAGTAATTAAATTTACATAAAAAATATATTATTTATTTTAAACTTTGATCTCAGGCGGATTTATTTATCTAAGGGATTCGGACAGTTAAAGTACTTTTGTCCCTTAAAAGTATTTATGTGACACTTACAAAAATGACGGTTAAGTTTCGACAAATATCTGCACAGAACTTGCAGTATATTAAAAGATTTGAGCCGACTGTTAAAGTTAAAAACAGACAAGCGAGTAGACCCTCCGAGAGGATAAAACAAATTGACCTTGAACGATGACGTCATCGGCGCCCACGTGCTGATCACGTGTCCTAACCTAACTTTAGACCACGTGTGTTAACCACGTGTTTTTTCCCGCGCTTTTTCAAGATGGCGGCGTCCATGTGGTCGACCACGTGTTCTAACCTCACTTTTGACCACGTGGACTAACCTTACTTATGACCACGTGTTTTCTCCCGCGCTTTTACAAGATGGCGGCGCCCATGTGGCCGACCACGTGTTATAACCTCACTTTTGACCACGTGGGCTAACCTTACTTATGACCACGTGTTTTTTCCCGCCTTTTTCAAAGATGGCGGCGTCCATGCGGTCGACCACGTGTTCTAACCTCACTTTTGACCACGTGATCTAACCCAACTTATGACCACGTGTTTTTGTCCCGCCTGTATTCAACGGCAGTGCCCACGTGACGGGAAAGTGCTCGACCACGTGCTCTAACCTCACTTTTGAACACGTGTCCTAACCCCAGTTACAACCACATGTTTTTAGAGCCTTTTTCAAGATGGCTGTGATCATGTGGTGGGTACTCACTTTTTCCAAGATGGTCATGCCTAAGTGGTGCCAACCTCACTTTTTCAATCAGAACATACAACTGAACTTACACCAGTGTTACCAACCCCGACCTTCCATAATGTGTTGTTTTAACGAGTCCTCCCTAAGATGGCAACCCATTTGATGGGACCATGTCCTTCATGCATAAAAATCACCTTCTAGTTTTACTACACCATGGGTAAATGAGAATAATACATATTTCAAGAACTACAAATCATTTTTATTTTCTTAAATATTGACATTACATTCATTTGAAAAT
This sequence comes from Allygus modestus, assembly GCA_963675035.1. Taxonomy (NCBI): domain Eukaryota; kingdom Metazoa; phylum Arthropoda; class Insecta; order Hemiptera; family Cicadellidae; genus Allygus; species Allygus modestus. The sequence goes on from OY776116.1 coordinate 90,027,536, forward strand.
TTCTATGTTTGGAATGGAGCCCTCACTGTCGGTGACTTTGATCTTGTAGCCGTCCTGCACCATTCTTTCGAGGTCTGCGTCCTCCAAGGCCTCGCTGTATCTTCCAGGCAGGAACAACGAACTCATGATGTCGGAGCCTTGGACGTCCAGGACGACTGCTACCCTGCCGAATCGTGTCGTCACTCGTCGAGCTCCAACAATCAGCGACTCTGGTCGTCCTGCTAGGTCCTTCAGAAGAATCGTCTCAGGACTCCTGCTTAAAGCTGCCAACTTCGCGTTGAGGGACATTATCTGTGAATCAAACAATAAAGAACTGCGTTAATTACTTTCCACAAAAAATATGACACACACACACATTAACTATACCCTAATTAGTGGTTAAGGTTAATAAGGTTAAATAAAAACCACAGCAAGACAACCCTAGAAACATGCACTCAAAATCATACTGATCATACTTACTGCAGAGTAATACCAGGACAGTTATATCTCGGCGGAATGTCTGTCTGTATCGACGTCTCAGTAGAGAGGCTGAGAGAGAACTGATATCGGATGCTAGAATGCGCTCAGTATTTATAGTGCTCGGGCTCCCCACCCCGAGTGATAAGCTCCGCGGGGTCACTACGTAATCTGTTTCATTACACTACGACTAAGCTACACTACAGTGATAAACTAAATTATGATTTTTAAGTTAGAAAAACAAACGCATCTTCCCGAGAGCAGTTCCTCTGCACACAGGACATCTCCAGATCCTGATAACACACGTGTCACAGAATACATGACCACAGGACCTTAGTACGATCGTAGGCCTGCGGTCAAGGCAGACCCTACAAACGAATGGGGTCGCTTCTGGTGTGCCAGGTCGATCCGGAGATTGTGTAGTTGTATAACCAAGCACACCATGGCGCTCAGCGAGAATAGCCATTCTCTCACTGGAAGAACCAAGGGGTGTACTGAGACGTCGATACAGCTCTGACCATACTGCTGGAGCTAGAGCACTCCTCTCATCGTCGTTGCATTCAACAAAGAAGTAGTTGAGCATGCCCAACGCTCCAGCCAGAGTGACCATCCATTGAAGGAGAATATCCTCAACTTCTGGCGACTGCCATGTAGGTGGAAATTCACTCTGAAACATAACAAATAAAAATTAAACTCCCAAATACACACACACACACACACACAAACACACACACACACACACACACACACACACACACACACACACACACACACACCACTCACCTGCAATAAATTATCCACAAGTACGCTTTCGCCATGTAATAACCCTGAGAGGACACTCCCGTCACAGCTCGGACTCATGCGCCGGATACAAAGTTGGCATACACTCCAGGTCCAGTTGTGTTGCCTTACTCTAGGCGTTCTTTGCTCAGAAGTATGATGAGGATCGAGAGCCGCTACGTAGACGTCATTCTAAAAAATATTCCATTGTGGTTACAATAAAAAAAAGCTATCATATAAATCTAATTAATTTATTATTTTTAAATAATTTCTCATAACCCACCGTTGAGACACGCTGGAATAGTCTACGTCTAGGCGGTAGTTCCTCAGCTATAGGTCTTAAACTCGACTGCGGTGTTACAAATGACACAGACCTCGGTTGGCTTGGACTCGGTGAAAGATAAGATGTAGTTCGAGCTGCGTTGGATCGTTCGGGGGTAGTCTGCAAACAAATAAAATGTCAGTACTTTTACAAACAAATAATAAAATATAAAAGGGTAAAGATAGGAAACGACCGCCAAAAGATATAACCCACCGTCAATCTGTGTCCTCTTGGCGGGAATTCAAATGGGTCGGGAGTCTGAGGAGCATACCTCTGACCAAGGTTTGGAGGATTCTGCGTTCCAGACGGTCCTGCCTGGCCTTCGTTCTGGAATGCGTGTCTCGACTGGAAGAATAAGAAGTAATAGTATTAGCGTATTCCATAAAAACCAAAGTATTACTCTCATACATACACACACACCCATACACGCAGGATATATACCTACCAATGAACGAATAATGCGAGCTGGAGTCCCGTTGATGAAGGTGTTGGTTGTTGAAATCCCACCCTGTAGCATTCTATCCAGCATTCTTGTCGCCTCCGTAGGATTGAGGTACGTCCCCTGGATCGGCACAGTTACCTGAAATAATCAATTATTTTACTATGCGCAAAGACCCTGAAAAGTGCTGCCCTAATTCTTGTCCTCAACGTTTATACGTACATTGTCAATTTGAAGAACTGCTCCAGACTCCATAAGGTATGTGTTTGTATAGCCCGCTTCTTCGTGTCTCCTCTGTGTTTCTGGAGAAGAGAACAGACTGTGTCTCGCTTCGGTTGGTGAGAACAGGTCAGGAGATGGTGGTCGTGGGGTAACAGGACGATTGGCCCCAGGTGTTCTTCTTATCTCCTCATCAACCCTTGGGAGAACGAGACGGCTTCTCCTTGGAGTATGTATTCCTTCTTGCTCCTCAATGTCCTCGGCAGCCAACAATAGGTCCTCATCAGATGAGGAGGTAAACATTCTGTAAGGCTGTAGAAAAAATACACATTGTAAGAATATTGAGTAAAACACACACACACACACACGCGCGCGCACACACACACACACACACACACACACACACGTGCACGCAAATAATAAACCTACCGGAGGCGTAGCCTTCAAACAGCCTATGATTGTTAAAAGAACAACCGTCGTGGTCAGCATGTTGCAGGGAATGATCAGTGCTATCAGCTAACACTTATTTATACTGTAGGGTATCACTTGACCTGATTGACCCAAGTTTCCACACCACAGTAGACCATATCGGCCAGGCTGTACCGGTCCCAGTGCGTTCTTTTTGGTAATCCAGAGCATCACCAGTAGTCCTAACCTCTGGAGTAAGGGGCCCCATCCATCGCCCACTTACGGTGGTAGCCACTCCATAACAAAATGCTACCTCCCATGACCCTGGTTTCCACACCACAGTAGACCATATAAGTCAGGCTGTAAGGGTCTCGGCGCGTTCTTTTTGGTTACCCAGAGCATCACCAGGAGTCCTAACCTCTGGGGTAAGGGGCCCCAACATCGCCCACTTACGGTGATAGCCAAACCAAGGCAAATCGCTATCCCCCTTTCACACAGAGTTTACAATAATATTTAAAACCTCCACGAGCCCGTTCAAGCCATCACGGGGTTACCCTCAACTGAATGCCGAGCACCCCCGTCCCTTTACTAATCACCCGTTGAGGTATACTACTTACAAGCTATTTAGAGACCACTTAAAGTCCGTTCAAGTCATCACGAAGGAGCCCTCAACTGAATGCCGAGCACCCCCGCCCCTTTACTAATCACCCTCAGTGGTATACTATGTACGATTATTTACAACCTCCTCAGAGGTATACTACTTACAATTATTTACAACCTCTGAAAGTCCGTTCAAGCCATCACGGGGTTGCTCTCAACCGAATGCCGAGCACCCCCGCCCCTTTACTAATCACTTGCGGAGGTCTATTCGTTTTCCAAGTACTTGTGATCAGTTAGAAATTTACCGCTTACATTCTGGTACAATGCAATATTGTCCCAATCGACTTTATCAGAAAAATCATGAATAAACTGTTCCGACAGAAACTGATATCTGCTCAGTACTTCCCAGGCTGTAGCATCAAATCCGGGAGCCATTTCCCTGAGGAACGATTCAGAAAACAGTTTTCTTCTCAAAATTCTAGACCAGGTAACTCTGTGGAAGTACATTCTCAACATGTCTAGAGAAAAATCATAGTTTTCCGACAGCAAATTCCAGTCCATATAACGGTCAAATTTAATAATGAAACTGTCGGTCAAAACGCCTTCTGGAGCTTTGTGCTCCTGCGAAAGTAACTGCCACGTGGTCTCCATTGCAAATGATTAAATTTGAATTGTGTCCTCAGTTTTAAAGGTTATGCTGAAAGGACTTTGCACTGTGCAATGCACAGTAAGCATCAGGATTATTATGATGTTGTGGGAGCAAACAGTGTACACTACAGGGTTCACCGTGATCCCAAGTAATTTCCCTGACATCATGGTGAAATTCCCGCAGGAATTCAGCCTTTTCAAGACCGTTGGTGTATATTACTCTGAAAGGTTTACACAAATCACGTATGATCCGTTCATTATACTTGACACCATCGTCATCCCATTTTATACGATGAAAATGGCGCGAAAGCCATCGCGCTGTGCGTCGCATTTTTGCATTTAAATGGTAAAAACTGTAAGGTGATTTGAATACTACCTGACTTTGAAGGTTTTTACCAACCACCGCCAACTCTTTAACAATAAACCGGTTATTGTTGTCCTTGAACCCGTGAAATTCCACTATCGCCGCCATTTGCAATTCTAACCTCGTCCAATAGCCTGTCAGCAACGAGGCAAGGTAGCTCTACAGGTTTCGACACGTCTTCCGAGCCACTATTAATTCTGTTAATGTATTCCTGGATCAAAAGTTCGTTGTAAAACAGTTCGTTAATATCCCTGTGTACGATAGGGAGGACACTCACAAACTGAGACCATTCGTTCCGATTTAGAGTTAAAGTATGCTCTCCGTCATAGAGGAATGCGCAAGATTTACCAAAAACATTCTTCACCTTTATATCCTCCCCTCCATCGAGACACCAATAGAATTTGGTTTGATTCTCCAAAGCGGCTTTTATGTCATTAAATTGCACAGAAAATTGTTTAAAAGTGTCTAGTGGCCAGTATACAGTCCCTTTATGCCCCTTGAACAGAATCCCCAGACTATTACCTCTGTTTTTAAAAATACCGACAATTAAACACTTTGTCAGCTCGGAATTTAGAAAGTGAACAGTCTTTAGAAAAATACCGGTCATTACGTCAATAGGTTCCTTGCGCCGCTTAAAGCGGATAAGGTCCATATCCATACTTACCTCTTCTCCTAGAACCTCTGATGATACATCCGCACTGGTCGGCTCCATGTCTGCAACTGAAGGATCTGCACGAGTTTAATTAGTATACTGTGTCATACCCCTCAGGGTAGCTGTTTTCCCCCTCCTCCTCCATTTTGATCGTTGGTGAGTCATTATACCCTAAAGTAATCAGTACCCGGGTTACATCATCATTCACGTCTACCTCTACAACTAAATGAGTTTTCAGTTCAAAAGTTTTAAATTCACAAGTTCCGTCTTGTTTACAAAGATACAAATTTACACGGCTAAATCGTTGGTGATAAGTTACTAGATTAAGGAGCTTCTCCGGAACACAACAATCGCAAAAGTCTGAGCCTGAAATAGTTTGGATTTTTAAACTGTCAAATTTCCCGTTCGGTTTGATGTCGATTCTTTTACCACCACCACTACGATCCCATTTTACCATTTCTCTACAATGTCTCCCGCCTTTTGAAAACGCAACGGTCACTTCAGCCACCTTATTCGCGACATATTCCCTACAAGCCCTAAAATTACGCCTGAGAACCTCCACGGTCGGATCCATCGTGACGACTGAGACCTAACCCACCTTCTAGTTTACTCTTTTTTGCTTCAGGCTCCTCCCCCTCCTCCTCATCATCAGTCTCCTCCTCCTCCTCATCAGAAGTGTTATCGTATTTAGGGTTTCTGAATTTAATCACCACGTATTCTACATCATCTTTGTTAAATTCTCTAGATTCCGAGAGGCTAGTATAAGGACGATCCGTCTCATCCCACTCGTCCTCAAGCCAAAACGATTCGCGTTCATGCCACCCTTCCTTGGTGTAAACGTAGACATCCAGTTTGTTATACTTTAAAAAAGATTTCCTTTTTTGGAGAATCTGTTCCGACGAGAGTCCACTAAGAGTCATTGCCTCACTGTCCATAAATTCCAACTCAATTCTGTCAAATCTCCCGTTAGATTTCACTTCCAACTTCAATGGCTCCCCGTCAAAATCTATTTTACGAACAAGTCTTCCCTTCCTCAACAGATTTATACAAATCCAACCTACCTCCCCATACTCCTCCGAGCAGACCGAAGATACATCATCACCACACGGACCCATGTTAAAGACTGATTAATGTTTAATCATCGCTATACCTTTATTACCACCCCACCACATCTTCCCCTTCCCTCCTTGACTTACATAACCTTTTTCACGGTCCCTGTGAGTAAAGTGTAAACTAGGTGGGAGTCGTGTAAAATGAGACAATAAGCTGCAGTATTGGCGGGAAATTTGTCCTTAGCTTCAAATTCCAACCTTACATCTACAGGTCCCGACTTGATTGTATCATTTTGTTTTGAACAGTCGATAACGTATAGTGTTGTCTTGTCTTTAAAAGTATCCAAATCCACACCAGGGTACGTATCCCTGCCGTAATAGGATTTTTGAAACCGCGAAAACATTTCATAAAATATAGTCATATCACCGTGGATGTTATCATAAGGATAGTATTGAGAGTTGAGGTACAGTTTTACATTGGAAAGAGCACAACTATCAAAGCAGGACATATCTGTGTTGAATTTATGTTTTTTGTCTGTCTGGAAGGCCAGTACAACGTACCGGGGTTTTTCCAGCTGAGAAGTTGTTTTAACAGTCCAAGACTGGCGAGTGTTGTTTTCCGGTAGAGAAGGGTATTCGTGAAGTTCCCAAGACCTGAAGGGTATTTGCACAGATGTATCTTTCTCAATCATTCGCAAAAGTTTTAAACGATATGTATCAGTGACCGAGACGTGAGGAAGCCGCCAGTACAAACTGCTTATCTCTATGGTGCAAGAGGTCGCGTCAGCGGATGTGATAGCGTCGAGGTCAGAAGCTGACCTTAGCAAGATAAGCTCTTGTTTGACGTTCACCAAAACCCGTTTGTAATCTTCAGCAAAACCGAGCAACATTCTCAACGGAACAGAAAATGTAAACTCTTTTCCCGCTTTTAGCGTTTTCCCCGCTCCTAGCCAACAGGCGTTTTTCAAACTATCCTTTTCGACATCACGCACGGAAATAAGTCCTTTTATGGTAGTAGCGATCCCTGGATTTTTGGTATGGTCCACCTCAATCCCTCCAATCTCATACCTGATGTCGTCAAATAGATACGCTACTGCGTTGTTGACAAATGAAATGTCGGCATCGGTACCTCCCGCCTTTTTACCAATTATTTTTCCAGTTATATGTAATGTACTTTCAAAGGGAGCGGTTATAATATCCTGCTGACTAACTGCTATTCTGATTTCATCGTTATTTTTATACGTACATGAGGCATACGGCTTGTAAGTGTGATACTCATACCCCGTAACGGTATTTTCATATTCAGCGGCGCTTTCTATAGCGAACATTTTGCACTTTGAATCCAAGTGATTCTAAAAACTTTACACTAGACGATGTTAACCGTTCCGTTCCCTTTTGGGTAATGAGAGGTGTTAGGTCTGTCGAATTCCTAAATACCAGGCCCATCCTGACGCTTTTTTAAGTGTAACCTCAACGATACTACCTCGTTTCTAAAATTCACCAGATCTCCGTCTTGATCTCTGAGCTGAACGGAAATTGTACTTACTCTCTGGACGTTCACAGGTAAATAAATAATAGGATTTGGAATTACTATGATTTTATACCCCGGTTCAACGGTAGGGTAAAACTCGTGTATAGTGTGTCCTTCTACACCGTTGAGAAACGATCCTCGTGCAATATTACATTCGACCCTGATCGAATTGACCTTTATTATATTTATAGTGTTTGGTGAAACATGTAGTTGGTTCTTGGGGTACATTTTCTTATCAAACCCCAATAGCGAAGCTACTGATTTTTCCTTTTCAAAGTGTACATCCTCCTCACATTTCATCTCGGCCTTCAATGTATTGTTATTAGCATGTAATCTAAAATGTACGTGTTTTTTTATTTCCTCCTGGAGGTTTTCAATTTCATACGATCCCTCGGGGATGGTTATTTCGTGATCGTCTCCATAGTAAAACTTGTCATTTACATCTTTCTCAATGTTTGGTATCGAATTGTACGTGGATAAATCCACTAAACCTATTTCCCAGTCACCTCCACTGAGCTCAAGAGGCGGGAAGACCTCACAGCTAATGGTAGAACCGGTGCCGCTAAGACAAAACATTGGTTAGGAACTCTAGACACAAATGTCCGCAAATAACTGAGTTGAAATTTTGACGTCTATCATAGTTATACTTAATATTGGCTGACGTTCCAAGATACCTAATGATTTCAACAGGTGGCCGAAGGTTGCCAAAACTGTCAAAATAAAACACCTTATCCCCACGCTTCATATAACATACCCAGTGCGTTCCGCTGCCCCTATTCGAGTCTAGATTAACTATAGCCGATTCGTATTTCCTGGGCGTACCAGGTAATGTGTCCCGCATAAATACTCCTCTAAAGTGAGGCACATTAAGCTGAGTAGCGTAATACTGCAGCTGATAGTTAGTAAGTGGTTTTAGTGGGATTGACGTTTTTTTTTAGTGATTCTCTTCCTTTTCCTCTTTCCAGAGCCTCTCTTCGGATACGGTCTCAAGTACAGACCTTTACCTTTTGCAGGTTTTACACGTTTTACACGACGTCGCCTTCTACCGCCTCCAAATTTTGTTTTCGCCTTCATCGCTGTTGTAACGGCCCAGGCGGCTGCTTTTTCCCCCAAAGATGCGTCTGATGCTTTGACTCTTTGCCAAGCCCTTTCTGCGAGCTCTTTGTCAGCTTGTTGTCTTCGCCCCGCGTCTTTAAAACTCGAGTAAGCTATATCGTGAATTTTACACGCTTCGTCCAAGGGGTTTACACCTTTATCACCTCTCGCTAATCGCTTCTTCAATCTAGTTCCGGGTCCACAGTAATTATAACCAGGTATGTGCAATTCAATAGGGAGCAAATCGATTGCTTTGTTAACAACTGAACCGATAATACCACCTCCTGCAACAAGAGCTAACTTTCGACTGTTTGATGTTGTTTTACGTTTAACCATTTTATAAGTGACTGATTTACCAAGAGTATTCACTATTAAATAGATCATCCCAGCTGGACTCTAACACTCTGCTTTTCCACTGTTCAGGAGGAACAAGTCTATTCCTCGCTTTAGTGGTAATATTTTTGTAAATAGCATAGCCGAGTTCACTTAAGGCCGTTTTGAGATACCTTTTACTTATAGCGTCATCCATGTCCTGAGGTTTAGCGAGATTAGATATTCTACGAGTGCCCGCATCGTATGTACCGTCTGTTGATTTAGGATTGTCACTGTAACCTATGGATTTGACTAAGGAATTTGATCTTAAGTATTCAAGATTAATAGCATCTGAGATATCCTCAGGAGGCCCTACCATTATCAGCCTATGACCCGAACAATTATAACCTTTTTTGACTTTAATCAGTGCATGAGAGGTTAGGTAACCCATGTTTACAGCATCCCCGTCATTCATAGGCCTTCCAACTCGTGTCAGACGTTTGTTACCAAAATCCCAATTTCCATCTTTTTTTCCCGGTGTTTCATTTTTTATATAGCCTAAATTTACAGCATCTCCGGCGAATACTGGAGGTCCTAAATCCTGTAACCTGTATTGGTGAAATGAATAACTATCTACTAATTTAACGGGTGATTTTGAGTCAAAATACCCCTTGGTGACTACATCGTCAGGATTTAACGGATTACCGGTATTACCAATTCGTTTATGATGGGCATCAAACAGCTTGTCACTGTTCAATTTCATACACGAACTTAAGTGTGTCTGTAGAGTTTTTAAATTTGCACCATCCGTTTCAAGCAAAGGGTCCGACACGTTAGCTAACCTCTTGTTTTCCATATCGTAGCCACCATCTTCTGTCAGTTTGAAACCCTCACCTTTAGGACCTCGCAATCTTTCTCTCGCCGTGTGACGACCAAATTTGTCTATGGTCATCCCCGTGTACCTGTAACGACCGAATTTGTCCACGTTCATTTTAACAATGCCTGAAACCTCTTGTTACCCGATCCTTTTATAAATCCACCTTCACGTAGCTCTTCAATAATGTTTAACATTTCATTGGTATGCGAAGTGTTGCCTGTATCTGCGGACATGGTAATCAAGCGTAGGCGATCAACAAGTTCGTTCGGATCGTCCCAATGAACAATATCACGCGAACTTGTAGATTTCCACTGCATTCCTGATCCTTTTTTCGTAGTGGCAGGAAACAATTTGGCAATAACCCCTCTGTATTTTAGTGATGAATTCCTGTTAATATGTCCATGGGGATTGTAATCTTTCATATGCGCGTTAGTTTTCAACAGAATATCTCTGTAAGCCCTTAGATCTTCTGTGGTGTACTCGTCTTCATCCGGTATTCTTTTAAATAATAATTCATAAAGTCCGTCTGTGCCCTTGTACCGGATGCCTCCTATTTTAATATACCCGTCATCATCAAACTCTAGCTCTTTATCGCCAACCATAAGTGTATCTCCATTCTCGTACCTCGGGCCGTATAAGTGATCAATTTTTTGTTCTTTACCCGAACGATCTTTCATAAACATTTCCATATACCTTTTGGTTGTGGGATGTTGAAAATGGGTATTTATAAAGAATGAGACGGTCTCTCTGCCAGAAGGTGTAGATAGTATGGTGTCAAGACGGGTACTGGCAGCCTCACTTGTCGGTGTTATTCTAGGTGACGGTACAGGTGACTCATATTCACCATCATCTTCCTCTTCCTTCAATTCTTCTTCTTCTTCTTCTTTTTTCGGTTCCAATAGTGACTCTTTTTTGGGAGTGAGATTGGTTTTTTTTATCTCTGTAATTATTGGTTTGTATTTCTTTTCGAAAAATCTTTCACTCTCAACAACCCCTGTCTTAAAACTGTTATATTTACGTCGAATAGCTTCCTTAAGCTCAGCTATACGTAAAGTAAGATGTTTCTTGGTCGGCTTCATGATCAATAATGTCTTTATGTCTACTTGTAAATTAATTAATAGCTTACGGTAGCTCTACCTGTCTGAAAAACATGGCACGATTCTTATGTTTACGTACATATTTAATTACGTCCAGAAGTGAAACCCCCGCAGCAAGATCCAATCCTCTGTAGTACCTACGCTCTCTAACGTCGAACCATGGAATCACGTATTTATGTGTATAGCTTTTAAATACCCACGCTCTTTTAACATCGTCCCTCCATTCTGACACGTGAGTCACGATGTACTTGTCATTTTCCACAGTTTTATTCATATACTTCCTTAACATCGCCATCGGTTTGTCGTGGCGTCTATTATACATCAAATATGAATTCAAGAGCCAGAATTCACACGGGTTTGTACCTGTAAACGCCCGCCATTGTTCAAACAACTTTTTATTTGTTACATTATATACACCTTTATTTAAAGTTATACCGAACCTCTCACACTGTGACGAGACTGTCGGTAAGGCTTCCCTGAGAAACTCTACAGTGTACAACCCCTGACAATAGTTGTTGACAGCAGCGAAAGGTTTTCCCCGTGGCCCTGTTGGTGTACCGTCAGGAATGGGACCCCAGGCAGTGTTGTAACTAATATCGATATAACAGTTCAGTGATAAAGCAGTTCTATATATTTCCAGCGGCGGTCTGATTGGTATAGTTCTTTCGGTCAACACAATGCATCTTGAGGCGTGCGGTATCTTACAACCGTACTCCAACATTCTCAAAACAATCTGAGCAAAGTGTATACTCCCGTGCTGGTTACGCAAGGGGAGAACATTACCGAATATATCCGGAAAGGGTCTAAATCTAGAGATCAAGTTTTGAGGGTCCCTTACGGTAGAGTTGTTCATGTCCTCGTGATAAATCACCAATTCCAACGGAATGTTCTTATCGTCGCATTTGTTTAAAAAATTAACCCATACTTCCCGATTATAAGTTCTTTCACTAGCTGAAATCATTAGCAAAACTACTGGCGGTATAAAGGTAGTAACTACTGGCTTTTTGTGTCTCCAACACCTCCTATTGAGCGGATGACCGTGATCACCCTTCCTACTGCAATAGTTTCCACAAAATCTCTTTTTGTCTTTGTAATATAACGTGCACAAATTTGACTTGACATTGTGCAGTCTTCTATTGAACCCCCTCAGATCGTTGTACGTGTAGATACGTACCATTATAAGTCTTGGACAAAACTGTCTAGTCCCATACGATACCTCCCTTTTTCAATATCACTATCCTTGTCTATGGTAACGAATCCATGGTTATTCTTCCACGCTACGCTGCATAACTGTTTAAACTTTTCAAATGTCATATCCGTATTAACATGGTCATAGTATATATGCCGAAGGTTCATATCATCTTGTTTAAATATTATCAAAAAGTTACAATTGTCCCTAACTAACTGTTTAGGTATACGACTGTACGTCTGCCCCAAGTAAAATGTGTCTATATCTTTATGACGGGCCATGGTAAAATAACTCCTAATGTTATCGTGTTTTTCACACGCAATATCGTCAAAAATCATTATAGAATTGGATTTCGCCTCGCTAGGAGGTGGAATCTGAGAATTTTCATCAAACGCAAAGTAGCCTACCTCTTTAGGCATAGTCTTGGCCAAAAATTTGTATTTAGGTTGATATAGAGATTTAGAAAACACATACACATTACGAAACCTGAGTCCGTTAGTGTCAAAGAGTAAGTTGAAAAGAACGTTTGTTTTTCCACAATTTGACGGTCCACATATAATACAACGTATGGTGTTTGGCAGCAGAGGTCCGTGCCTTCTCTCCGTACTCATACCTGTACCGACAAACGAATCAAAGTTTTCTATAGGCAACTGTGAAGTGTGTTTGATAATACGCATCTTGTCTAAGAGTGATGGAAAATGATAATTGTATATTTATTTTATAGAGTTTTTATGTACCCACGAGTCGTGTGTTTTATCAAAACCAAGCCATCGAACAAGGACCCTGTCCCCCTTCCGTCTCAACACTTTTTCCACCAGGTAAACATCACCGGATTTTGACAAACTAATTTCATGCTCGTAAAAACCCCCTTTCAGTATTTCACCATTGTAGTCTTGTAATATGTATGTTGTTGGTTTAGTCGGTTTAACAGCAAACACTGTAAAAACCTCATTGGTCCAATTTGGTAAATAGCCTTTGGTAAAAACTCGCTTGTGTTTACTTATTCTGACGCTGTCACCTACCTTTAACTTAGGCTTATACTTTACAGACTTAGTCTTATTGATCCTAGCCAGGATATCTTTGACGTGTTTTTGTTTAACATCTTTAGGTTTCATCCCTATTGTTCTATGTTTTGTGTTATTGTAAGATTTTAAAATGTCTGGTAAAAGGTTTAACCATTCGTGTGTACCTCTAGCTGTGAACAGTTTCCACATACGTGTCTTTAGAGTTCGATTAAATCTCTCAACTATACTGGCTTTAAGTTCCGAATATGTAGAGTAATGGTTTATTTTGTACTCATTAATAACCTTGGCTACGTATTGATTAAACCATTCCGTACCATCGTCAGTTTGAAAGTTTTTCATTTTGTGTTTCGCGAGTATAGGTTCTAAAGATTTGGCCACCTCTGGCCCTGTCTTGTTTTTTAGTGGCACCGCAAATGCATATTTAGTCAGGCAATTTATTATCGTCATTATGTACCTGTACCCTTTATTCAATTTCGCATAAGGTTGCATTTCAACTAAATCCGCCTGATAAAGGTCCTTAATACCTTTCAAAGCCACCCTACGTCTAGGAAAATTTTTACGCGCCTGTTTGTGCAGTTCATCAGCTATTGTCTTCCTGACATCCATTTTTACACTGGTAATTTACAGGGGATTTTTACTTTTTTATTTTGACCCCCCGGGATTCTGCGGCCCCTCCACCGCCGCAGATGCGTGACGGCCTCCAAAAACAAACTAGTTGCCGTCTCCGCCCCCCTGGTATTATGCGAGGATCACCGGCAAGACCGGCAAACCCTACATAATACCCACACAGCCCCTGCCTTCGCTGTGTGCAGTGGTGAGCTACCTCACCTCCCTTCTGACCTTAGGGGCCGCCAGCAACCATCGTGGCCGACGACCATTTTTTCTTTTGTCGCCTAAGGTCAGGTATTTCCGCGAAAGAGACACTACTACCAACACCACGTTTCATCCGGAATACATTCACACATATAGAGCCGTTCAAAGGAGCCACTCAGGTGTGAAGCTGAGTGACTCAATTTACTAAGCCCTCAGACAAGCCGTGGGAATCGAGGGGAAACACATTTTTCCAGTCTTTGAGACCAACCCTCCAACGTTTTGATAGGGAACGGTCCAAACCCTGGTCTTGTTTACATCTAAGTTCGACCTGTTTTATCTTAGATAGTCATGGAATTTTGAAAGTCTGCCTTCACGTCGAGTGATTCCCCACGGCCAAGGAACATTCGAGTAGGTCACCCTACTCTACTAGACCTTCACAAACACTCATCCCGGTGAAACGTAGCGGTGGTAATAATCTCGGAAGGTTTTTGTGACATGGTTCTTTATCTGAAGAGTAAATTAGAGTTTTGTAATGATCTAAAGAATTTGGAAACGAGACACAATCGCATAACGTTGAAACAGGTAGATAAAAAGTAGGTTCATCCCCGTTATTCATCCATTGAACAAGTGAGTTATACTCGAGTTCGATGAAATAATCAAATATTAATGGGGGCAGATTTAGATATTTAAAATCGAGCACACAATATATAAGTCCCTCATGGTGAATACGAAGTGTGCACAATTCAAACAAGGATTTTACTCGGGACATGATAACACAGCGGGCACGCTAAAAAGACTGATTGCGTATGAGAGTTCAAAGAGAGTTTATCAGTACCCCCACCAGTTTGCTCTTATTAATGAGCAGCAAAAATGATTGTGTGATGTTTAATGAGTATGATTAAGGAGGAGGAAGATGTTGGAGAACGGATACAGGTTAGGATTGCCTTGGCTGTTTTTTGTAACCAAAAGGAAGGGTGTCAAATTCACCTTCATGCCTCCTTTTTGGTCCTGTTACCTTGAAAAGTTTCTTTTCCGTGGTAGTTATAATGTTTTTATCTTTGGTTCGTCTAATTCTACGTTCAGTCGTCTCAACAGTCAGTTTCGTCTCACTAAGAATCATTTTTTTCAGTTGTTCAAAGTTCAACTGTTTTGAGGTGTTCAAATTAAGTGTTAAACCTTTAATTTTGCATACTTCTACAAACTTGTTTTTGTTTGTTGACCACGCCAGGTATGCATAGGTCTTAGGACCACCGGAAACAAACTCCACAATGTAGGAGCCCTGACCGTATTCGCTGGCTAACTCATCGGTCATTTCCCCCAAATAGTCACCAGTAGAGATCCTGTACAACCCGTTTTTGTAAATGTAGAGGACAGAGTCGGTATCATAATAGAGGACCTGACCTCCAAGAGCTTCAAGATACTCGTAAAGCTTAAGTCTCGCCTGTGCTGTAGTAAATGCTGCCAGGACTACGTTGACTGTCCGAAGCGACTCACCTACTTCGTCGATGTTTTGCCAGTTTACCAGTAGCACCTCTTCGTTTAACTCTCGAATTGTATTTACCTGTATCCCCGGCGTTGTCATCAAGGCGAAAAAGTCCTTAGGGTCTCTAATCAGTGACGCTTTTGTCTGGTTTTCCCTCTGGCCAAACTTGCCCCAGAACGAATTTAGCATCAATTTGGCTAGAGATCTTAACCCGCTATTTTTCTCAATCTTGGTGGGGTCCAGACTTATTCCTTCGTGATCTTGGTAATCCTTGACGTATTTATTCTTGTCTTCCTGCGTCACACACCATGCAGGATACCCTGATGCCTCTTGTTTGATCTTGAGAAATTTATTTATAAAGTCAGTGAAGAGCCCTCCGTCCTCATATGTCGCCATTTTGTATTCCCACATCTCATACATATCCAGAATCACATATCCTTTGTCTACTGCCTTTCTCAACTCATCCATCGTCCAGGTACCGGTCAGAGCTCTTTCGTCACTGCTGTGCTGACAGTCTTCTTGGTTCATATGTTCCCCGCATTTTCTACACAGCACGAACATCAGTTTGCTGTTCATTCTTGTTGGGAGCACAGGGTGATACAGGTCAAGCGGTGGTAGAACTTTACACTTTAGGATACCGTTTACGTTCAATCCAAGCTCTCGGCATACTCTGTCCCCTACATGCACAGTGGGGTGTCCTAGAGGGTAGTGACCTCTCTTGCAAACGTAGGGGTACAGTGAACATACATCTACGTATTGAATAGACTCTCCTTCTTCACATTTGTGGTAGGTCTTTGCATTTCCGGTCCTTCCTCCAAAGAAAGCGTTACGAGGTTCTAAGGGGAGAGAATTTAAGATCGGTAGCGTGTTCAAGTACGTCAGATTGTTATCGCGTTTAATTTTGTTGAACACACACTCCCACATCTCAACAATCTCATAGGGGGTTTCAGACAACTTTTGAATTTTGTTTTTAGTTCTTTCGTATCTGAGATGCAGGCTGTCAGAGGGGTCCTCCTTCAGAGGCTCCTCTCGTTTATAGGGAAAACATTTAGGGCAACCGTGGAAGTAACACCCTTGGAATTCGTAAACTCGTTCCCCATCAAATCCGTCAACCTTCATTCCTGAAATTTTGGCTTCTCTCCCCCGCCCAGCGTGTCGAATCGTCACATCTCGCTGGTCTTCCTCCCAAGTCAACCATTGCAGAGCAACAGCCGACTGGTTGTCAACCATGCGATAGCCGTTCTTTGGAATCAAGCCAATTGTGTTGGGTTTCAAAAAGTTACGTCTGAACGCTTTGTTACAAGCACTCGCGATCGTAACTGACTCAAGAAAAGGCTCTACCCTGCATTCCTGCAAGAAGAGCTTTCGAAACTTGATGCACGCTTGGGCTAAAATTTCCACGTCAGAAACACAATACTCAATTATTTCTTTTTCGAAATCAAAGACGTAATTTTGACTCATCTGTTCAATGTGCCAGTTTTCAAAGTCCTCGTAGGCCTTTTTGAACATGGAATCGGGACAGTAAAACTCCATAGCAGGAATAGGACCAACGTAATTTTGATTTTCAACTGTGTTGAACAGATGAGGGAAGTAACCTTTCTTTTTCTCCGGAGGAAGATCGAATGCTTTGGGGAGTTCAGACAGGGACATTGGGAAATAGTTTAATGAATCTATGAAGCGTACATTGTCAAATTCCATCAGTATAACCTTTGTACCTCTCATTATAAGTTCGGGGGTGAATTTAGTTTGTTCAATGACGTATTTAAGAATAAATTGAAAATCGAACCCCTGGCCATTGTGGGCGATAACGCAGACATTTTTGAATTTTTGGCGAGTTTCCATGATGTAATCAACAAATCTAGCCACTGGATCTTCTCTGAATATTCTTGTACGATTCACGCAAGTGTCACATTCATCGCCCTCAATACATTTCCAACAATATTGCTGCGAGACACACAGATTGACAATGTGAACTTTGGAATCAGGGTCAGTAGCCAGGGGTTCATCTTGACGTGTCTCCAAGTCGAAGAATACGTACACGGAGTCTTTGATTTTAGGGACAGATTTGTCCACCTTCATGTAACATTGGTGGTCAGGAGGCATGAAATCTCTGCAGATTACACAGAACACCTCACCACAGACATGATCTGATTTCCTGTACCTTAGGTTGATAATTTTTTCACACTCCAAACATTTCCTGACAGTTTTGCAGCGCTCGGTCTTATGAGCCATGAAGCATATCTGGTTCTTATACTTCATGTTGCAATCTGTGCAAGATATCCCGCCATTTTCTTCTACACAGGGTGGAGAGACAGTCTGACAGGCTGGGCAAAGGTTGGTGCATCTGTGGTCCCCTTTATGATCATAGGGGATATGGCAGGCTTCACAATAGTGTGCGCAGGCAAAGGCAGCAGTCAGCGATGTTATAACGTTGAAATGACCGTTATGAAATAGTAGATTTATTCTATACTGGGCATCAGGGTTATTCCCCTCAAAGTAAACGTCTCGGCCTCTTTTATCGTAATTGTACACGGTGATCTTATATTTTTTTAGATGGTCTTGGAACTGTGTCAATTCGTGAATTCCTGCTCCTTCTTCACCTATTTCCACCCTAGCCTTCTGCATTAATTTCTTTGCCTTGATCGTTTGCCTGTTACGTCTGTCCATCAGAATTAGGTTGTAACCTTGTACTTTCTTCACCTTTGCCTTTGCCACAACGATCGCTCTAGGGAGACACAGATTGTCAGTGTTTTTAATAACGATAATGCCCCTCCGTTTGTGACATTCTTCATTAAAAGAATTAAACCTACCTGGACGGATCCTACCAGTGCCTACAGGGAGATTGACACGTGTGCACTCGACCTGGAAGGTGTCCGCTGAGGTGATGGAGTCGGCGTTACTCTGAACAATACCCCCGAAAATTTCCCAAAGGATATCTCCATCAACCTCAGAAGCAGGTCGGAACGCAACGTATCCGGGCTCTTTATTTCTTAAATTTAAGCTGCGTAAGGTAAACCCAAGCTGATCCCCTTCCGAAGCCTCGGCTTTCATTTTATCAACAAGACTAGAAAACCCCGTTCTGAGCCAATCGAGTTCAGCCACTCCTTCCGGAGGACTGTTAAATTTAAAAGTGGTCCTAGTACCGTGCACTCTGAAACGTCTAACGTACGTTTCACTGGTGTTAACAACATGGACAGGATGCATGACAACTGATCAAAGAAGGAAAAATAAAGTATTTAAAAAATGTTAACTAAAAATTATAAAAATCAAGGGAAACAACTTTTGAGTATGTATCGCTTGAAAGCTAGCAGCAAAAGGATAACTTTCTGATTTGGACAACTGTATATAAAGGGGTGACCTATGCGACTAAGTTATGTAGGGGTTAATTTAAATGATTAAACTACAATGGCTAACTTCAGGCCGCAATCAAATAATACCCTAATTATAATACAAAACTAATAATTCCGCTATCAAAAGAGGGGACAAGTTAACCCTAGTGACCTTAGATAGAAAGCAAAGAGATGATTGCACAACAGGAAACTATATTAACCTCGGCGACCCTTGATAGATAACTCTAGAGATGTGCGCAAAATTAAAGGTTTATGTAACTTGTTTGTTTCAGCTTTTGCTGCTTGAAATAACTGTTGAATAAAATAATTTTGAATTACTAAAGTATTCTAGATGGTATAACTGTTGTATATTTCCTGTAACTTTTTTAAAAGAACAGGCTTAAGAATTTGTCCTACGAGCTCTATTCGTCTATGAAACCTCACTCTATCTCTGGCTTCTTGTTCCCACAGTGACCGTCTATCTTCCACCTGCAACCAAACCACACCCGTCACAACGGATTTTGGAAACGATACACGTTTTTTCATTTAAAAATAATATTTGGGCTGAACAATTGATTAACAGTTAATACTAGATAATAATAGTGACTATTAATTATTACCAACCTGAGATACAGAAGAGTGAAGAGAAACTATCACTATAATAAACGTTAAGAAAAATATCACTAACCTGAGACACAAGAGTGTGAAAGAACACTTGATACTAAAGTGAACCCACTGCTGACTGTAACAGGACCGGAGGATGAAGTGAAGAACTGATGCCGGTCGCACCTTATATACCGTGCAGGATCCTGGGCGTTGTCCATTATCCCACACTCTAACCTGGTTGATTAACGACCGATACAATCTTGCTAAATTGGCTACATACACGGAATAATTGCAAGGTGCGGTCCCAGACGACTGGGAATGCAGTTAACAGCTCCATAAATTGCAACTGGTACTGATGGTAATTGCAGGGTGTGGTTCCAGACGGCGGGGAATGCGAATTGAATCCATAACGAGGCGGGCTCAAGATAATTGCAGGTATAAAGAAGCAGTAAATTGTTTCGGTGATAAACTGACGGTTGGCGGGGTTCCAGCCAGACATGTCTGGGAATTTATCCTTTGAACTTTCCTGGTATACTGTCCGTTCTTGTTTCGACTTGCATCTACTGCACGCTGCTCGTTTAAGTTGCAACAGTTAGTTTTGCATATCTTCGTTATTTAGGTTACGTTTGGGTTGAAACTTCGTATGGGGGTGTATACTCTGTATCGCTTTACCACTTTATACCTTCTAGGGGTGAACTACCCTTAAAACACCCCCTAACAAGTAAATGGCAAAATCTTGTCGGAATCGTCTGAGACTTGAGAATCTAGCGTAATTAACATCAAATCGTATGAAAATACTCGAATTTTTGATGGGGGGTGAAAACAACCCTAAACGGATTTATACGTATTGCTCGGTTGTTGGAAGTCTGAGAGAGTTCAAATTCGGTATGTAGGTAGTATTAGGTGCACTCTAATTTATTTAGGCATCAAAGCCAACGATCAACCCTTTATAGTTCCTCAATCAACCCCTATGCTAAAGACACTGTAGCTACCGTACTACTTGAGTCAAAATTCTGAAAATTGGTGTATAGCAGGACCTTACTACGTAGTATTTTTTAACATTTTATTCTAGGCTCCAACCCTCACGGTTACCTCGCAATCGTTACGCAAAACACTTCGACCCCCAATATTTGGGAATTTTTCCTGGGCGTATTTTTTAACCAATCGAAGTGCAATTTGGTACGATGGTATAATGGCTAATTATCTATACAGTATATTTTTTTCAGTCATCTGGGTCGCCATATTGAATCACGTGATCAAAAAAGGTTTCCCGCCACGTGGGCGCCGCCATCTTGTAAAAGCGCGGGAGAAAACACGTGGTCATAAGTAAGGTTAGTCCACGTGGTCAAAAGTGAGGTTAGAACACGTGGTCGACCACATGGACGCCGCCATCTTGAAAAAGCGCGGGAAAAAACACGTGGTTAACACACGTGGTCTAAAGTTAGGTTAGGACACGTGATCAGCACGTGGGCGCCGATGACGTCATCGTTCAAGGTCAATTTGTTTTATCCTCTCGGAGGGTCTACTCAAGCGTGTCAGTCCTTAGACTGAACCAGCTGACGGAACGAGTAGGTAATACAGAGTAGGGTTTCCAATCTGAAAACTTGTGTAAAAACGTAAACAGTGACGTTTTGAGCCTGAAAATAGAATTATATTTGAAAAAAAACACCCTTTAAAACACATATAAGTTTACATGTTAAACCTAATTTCATAAAATAACCAACCCGTAATGAATTAAATATATAAAACTGTTGAATGAACTGTAAAATGGCAAGTAAATTTTATTCAGGGGAAACGGAAAAGTTAAACTCTTTTAATTTAGGATTAATGGAGAAGGCTTTTTTCTGGTTACTTTTGAGTGATGTGAAATGAACTACAGTTTCAGCTTTCAGATAATTTTATAGATCTCTTTATCGAAACACAAAACACTATAAATCTATGACACCCACGTGTCACTACACCCCGCCGTGTCAGTTGATGTGTATGACGTGGCAGACGCTGTAGTCATCAGTCAAGTCTGGCTGAGCTTACTTTAGTGGAGGAAAATGCCGCTTGTTTTATTTTTGTATTTTTTGAATAGCAAATTTGATATATAGCAATTTAATTTATATATTTTAGCTTTAATTTATATATTAAGCTAAACCTGTGTAAAATATAACCAGCTTAACCCTGTTGAATATTAGTCTTTTAAGTGTATGCAAATAAGAACATAGAATGTGTTAAAGTTAATTTAGTAGTGTAAATCAAAAAACGAAAAACTGTGAACAATTATCAGCGATAAAGTACTAAGTTCATTTTTATTCTTTGATTGTTATATATTTAAGATGCAGTCTCCAGGCCAGTAAATATCTCCGTTGCTCTTTTATTGACTTACTTATTTTTCTAACTACTCTAGGTGTTTATCACACAATCTAATATTATTTTACCGTCTAAGGGGCATTGATGTGGCTCCGCTTTGAAGATAACCTGTAATCTTATATTTTTCAATATATAATACAAAATTATCCTAAGTTGAATTTCACAGTTTTACTTTAAATAAAAAAGTAGTCATGTGACGTAATTTGAAATTTTTGAATTCACCATAAAATATTTAACAAATGAAATACATTTAAATTGGTATTTTAAACCATATTTGACTTATCATAATAGTATAGTGGAGTGTAAGATTTACATATATCCTTATACAATACTAATGTCTAACAGAATAATAACAAACTACTGATTTTATTAGATTTGTTGAGTATCTAGGAGAAATTGAAATTGAAAATAAAATAATGGCTTATTTTTCCATATTTAAGAGTAATTTGAGGCATCGGTGGTTTTTTTTTCTTTAACATCAAAGTTCGAGACGAACTTTTTTCTAAAAAACCTTCGTTAAATGATCCAGTAATTAATGATATCTATAACACTCATAAGGTTTGTTGTAACTTTAATCGTTACGTAAACGTGTACAAATGTTTACCGTTTGTCGGATATATTTGCCTGAGTGCAACACGGTAAATTGTTTTACGGATTCATATTCAATGTTTTCTATCAAATAACCTATAATAGTTTATGACGTCTTCCAATCTTCTTTTTATTTACATACATTTCTCTATACGTATGCGTAATTTTATATTGTAATAATTTTGTGTTACATAAATAAAAACTGTATAAAAACACGTTTTGTTTTACATGTATATTTTACCTTCGTTTTACGTTTCTAAATAAGCAAGCAAATATGAAAAATAAATATACGACAATAGTTATCACTCTACACAACTAGATATATACATATCATAAATTGACTTACTGAATAAGTAGGAAGTCGATTGATTTAGAAACAGAATAAATACTGATCTTTTCCGAAGAGTGAATCTGTAGCTTAGCTGTTCCTTGTTAGTAAGGATTTTCCTATTCTTTTTGAGTAAAATGTAAGTTATTACACTTACACATTTGAAATATTTCTGCTTCTTCTTTGTTATCTTGCCAATGTTTCTGGGTATTGAAAGCACTCAACTTCAATAACAATTACCGAATACTTCGTATATACTTCCATGTAAAATCTGTGTTTTTTCTTTCGTTGTATTTTTGGCTTCTTTCGGTCATATTATGGTGGCTACCGCACCTAAATAGGCTATTCATTTATTTTGTGGAACAAAATTAAAAACAACCAATACATTTGCATGACATAATAAAAAGGTATTCTAAACTAATAAATGCTTAGCAAAAACCAAAGTTGTTTCAGTTCAAATCTATGTCAAAAGCGGTAGATATTCTTAAACTCGTAAATTTCCTTCTAAAAAAGTACTGAACATGAAAATAAATAAGTCATCAGACAAATTCCTTATGTGACCAGACATTTCTCGGTTATATTTGAAAAGCTTAGGATATATTTCAAATCTGAATTAAAAAAAAAATGTTAATATATTTAATTATTTAAAATAGTACTAATACCTTTATTGGTTATATATAATGAATCAACAAGTATTTTTTCACACAATGACGGAAATAATTAAGCTATTTAATTAAATACGGTTAAAGTAATTGTTTCTGTCTGATATTTACGACAAGCAAATAATATAACGTAATGTGGCCTTGCCTGAGGTGCGGCATCGTGTGGCGGTTGGTGGGCGACGCAGCGTGGTTTGTCCACAGGTTCGCCAGTACATGCTCACCGATTGTTCTCATCTGTGTGATAAATTGATTTGAAGCGAACTGAAATAGCCAGTTACCCTATCGACAACAGTTTAAAGTGTCATAGGCGAGAGTGAGTTTTGTGTTATTAGTAGTATATTCTTGTTAACTCCTAAAGGTTTGTATTTATTATTTATGAATATTATAAAACAAATTATACATAAGTGAAATACGTCTATAAATGAGTAAAATAAATAGTTTTTTTAATAAAGTGAGTACACGAAAATGAGATTAGGCTTTGAGAACATGAACTGACGAGAGCATTCCATAGTTTTGCTTTAATAAATTCTAGCTTGGAATGATTTAGTTTTTTAATTAAACCTCATTTATTCAAACTTGCAACCTTTAAAAACAAATATTTTACTACTGTAAGAAGTATTAAATTGTATATCATCGAACACAGATAACATGTCATTTTTACAGAGAGGTAAATAGACATAATTAATATATAACGATAAACATTATGGATGGTAGTTTTGAAGCCTTTATCTTAAAATGTACTCATTTTATATGTATGTATACTCGGCTATGCGTTGAATAGTTGTAGTTTGTAAACATTCAAATTTTAAAAATAAAAGTATCTAAAGTATTTAATGCAAACTATAAACATCGTGCCTATCGTATGGATCACTTTATACTTGTACAAGCTCCCCACTTCATAGTAGTGTTGACACAGTAACGTGACAACATACCGTGTGTCCCAAAAGTCCCAACCGCCCCCTATTATTTTTTTAATGACTGCATATATCGAGATTATCTTCCGGGGAAGTCCTAGTGACTCAAAAAGGAGACTTTTGGTGGGTCTAAATTTTAAACTCCCTCCCCAAAAATAGGGGTTTTGGGGGGTAAGTAAAAACAAACTTAAATGGTAACCCCCCTTGAGTGATTTATAATTTTAAAGGGTTTAAAAAAAATAATGGCCCAATTTAGGGATTTCTAAATTTGTTATATCAAACACAGTGTTTAATTGAATTTTTTAATTTTAAAACGTCATTTTGCATAATTTTTCCACAGCAGTAATTAAAATTCACCAAAAACGTTTCAAAATAATATTATTGTATTAAATAAACAAAAATACAATGATATTCAATAAGCTGTTATGATTAGAGGATCATCATAGAGACCTATAATTTGCACCATTCATAGTTTTTAATTAAGACCTTTAAAAAGAGCTATCACTTAGTAAGGGTTAATAGTTAACATTTTAGACTTAGCCCCAAAAAACCCAATTTGGGACACGGGGCCAAACTTTTTCACTCACTAAAACATAAATGGCTTGGTTACTTAAACGTTCCTATCCAAAAAACCTATTATTTCGAACGTTTTTGGTGAATTTAAATTACTGCTGTGCAAAAATTATTTAAAATGACGTTTTAAAATTCAAAATAAGATCTATCTCCGCAGAAGCACGGTTTCAGATCTGGTCATTCGACGATAGACGCAATCCAGGAGGTGTTCGAGGCTGTGCGGAGGGCGGAGAATCACAACCACTGGTCACACCGCGTGATCCTCCTAGTCACGCTCGACGTGAAGAATGCCTTCAACTCCACCAGGTGGAGCGATATGCTGTGGTCGCTCAAGCATTAGTTCCGCGCTCCTGCCTACCTCCTGCGGATGATCGATGCGTATCTGGCAGACCGTGTACTGCTTTTCAACGCCACCGAAGGCCAGCGGCGTATTTCCGTCACTTCCGGAGCTGCACAGGGGTCGATTCTCGAACCCGATCTTTGGTATGCGTCTTATGACAGCTTGCTGAGAGTGAACATGCCCGACGAGACTCGTCTTGTTGGCTCGCCGATATCGTTGCTGCCTTGACTTCGAGATGGCCAAACTCAAGCTTGGACGTGTGATGCTCAAAGTCAACTAGTGGATGCGGGACCACGACTTGTCACTGGCTCTCAACAAGATAGTTCGTGGTCCTGACTAAGAGGAAAATTCCTCTGATTTTTCCTGAGGAAATAGGTGATGGTCAAATCGGGACTTAAGCCTGCTGCCAAGTACCTTAGTGTCATGGTTGACAGTAGGATGACTATCGGGGAGCAGATCCGCAAACAGCCGGAAAAGCCGCTAAGGGAGTGGATGCCCTTAGTAGGCTTATGCCCAATTTCGGTGGACCGCGCGCCTGCAAACGCCACCTGCTGATGTCTGCTGTCCAGATAGTCCTTCTGTATGGAGCTGAGGTCTGGGCCCATGCCCTGGAAAAGCGAATTTATCGAGACCGGCTATCTCGCGTCCAGCGTCGAGATGCCTTGCCGGTCACATCTGCTTACCGCACTGTTTCCGAACCGGCAGTGATGGTTATATCGCCAGCGTCATCCCCATCTTCCATCTTGCGAGGGAGCATCAGGCGAACTACCGGAGGAGGCCTGAGGTTGGCTGAGAGACCGCTGCCACTGAAAAGCGAGACCACAGCTTCGACTGCTGGCAACGCGAATAGGATGCCGAGTGTCGAGGACGATTGACCGAGCAACTGACCATGGGTTGAACGGCAGCATGGCGAGGTTGATCACTTTGTGACCCAGCTTTTATCGGGTCACGGGTACTTCCAAGCCTATTTGCACAGTATGGGGAAGGTTGCCAGTTCGGGCTGTCGGTATCGTCCCGGCATGACAAACACGACCGTGCACACGTTCTTCCACTGTGATAGGTGGCACACCCACCGAGTCTCGCTGTCGTCCGAAATCGGCTTGGTTATCACTCCCGACAACATCATTGGAGCTACGCACCAGGGAGAGGACACCTGGAACTGTGTTAAGCTCTTTACTGAGGGCTTACTTCGAGCAACAAAGGTCAATCTGGAACGACATCTATTCCCAGAATCCCCTTGTGGCAAACAAAAAAAAGAAAAAGTTCTAGTGGAGTAAAGCCCTAGTGGCGTAACAAAACAGACCTAGCCTGTAGTAATGTGCTAAACAGTTCCAGGCAAGTGTGCAGAAGATGAGGTTTTTGAATCAGGTAGTCCGCAGGACAACGAACTTGCGGGAATCTGGCACAACTAAGAGGACAATGAGACTCTCAGTGAGCGTAAATGCATTTTTAACCTCCTCCCTCCCCCCCAAAAAATATTATTATTATTATTATTATTATTATTATTATTATTATTATTATTATTATTATTATTATTATTATATTGGTATTATTATTATTGTTCATATAATTTCTCAACAGTATAGGACAGTTTTAAATGACATATTAATGTAATTTTTAAGCTGGAAGCCATTATTAAGTCTTACTTAAGTATTGTCATGGCCATTTGTAACCCGTTCTGTACTTAGCCCTAGAAACACTGCGCCTCCATAGGCCTCAATATGACATTCTCTTCTGTGGTCACGAGATGTTTCATGTCCTATCGAACCAGCTCTTAACACTTAGTTTTTCAAATAAGGAAAAATACCTAGAGGAAGTTTATTATAGCAGTTGACATATTTTACTAGACATAAACTGAATAATAACGTTGCTCAACATAGACTCAAATTGTTTGAAACTAAACCATTATATATTGGACACAAATTTTACACGCTTTGCCATCCACAATGATGATATAAATGACATACACAAATTTAAAGTTATACTTGGAGAATTCTCGGTCGGCCATTGCTATTATAGCCTACCCTCACAGACCTTTACCCTTTCTTGACAGGTCGAAAGAGGCATTATGAATGTATCGCATAACTGGAAAAGTTTAAGCGATGAAGACGCCAGTACGTAAGTCCAATGTCCTCGGGTACTATGTTGCTAACTTTCCTGTAATTGCCTGTAGTAGTGGGCTAGCTCCTCAGTCTTTGCTGATCTCGCCTTATCTATGGTAAATTGCCTTCTAATCTGCTTCCGAGAGCTTGGCAGGGGTAACTCTGGTGATTAGAATGATGTTCGGGTTGGACACCAAGGAACCACCAATATCCCTCCTTATTCAGCGCATTTCCCACACTTTAGCCTCGTATTAATGCACGAAGTGAACTTCAGCACCAATTACGTAATCTACTAAATTCAGGACTTCGACATTGTCCATCATCTTACTAAGAAAAGCTGAATTTATTATTATTCTTATCCGCCGTTATCTGGTCCCTCCGACTCAACCGTTAGCATTTTTATAAGCTGCTACTTATCAAATTCATACAAATTTACAACTGCTTTACCTGTCAATTTCTTATAATCAAAGTAATACTAAGTTATGTACTTCACTACTGAACAAGGAAAACGATAAACATAACAAATTAAAAGGCATGTTCAGTATAAATATATATGTATGTTTTACGTTATGTACTCTATCTATTAAGGTTGTTTGCATTAATGAAACTCCCATGTAGCTTGTTTGTAAATTTCCAATATTTCACCGTATGCTTTCCTCTATTATTGTAATAAATGTAAAACCATATAGAAGGTTTTCCGCTTCATATGGGCAAATTGTACTCTATTAAAATTACAAGGAAAAAATTTAAATAATTTAAGAACGAATGGTGGTTTTCAGACATTTAATTACGTAATATTATATAATTATTTTAAACGAATAAAACCGATTTACCTTTTCAACCTATGTTGGCAGATTGTAATTATCCTTATCTGGGAAGAGGTTTTGAGCACAATGTGCGGGTAGACCTGGAGAGGAGCCAGAATGGTTTGTCAGGTCGCGCTTATCGGGGCAGCTTTAATCTTATACTTGTCAATAAATTATACCAATATGTCTAAATAATCAATAAAACAATAAATCTTGTTAACAAAATACGCATGTCTTACTTGGTAACATTCCATACAACTCTACTACATAAATGAATAGATTTAATACAAATGTGGCAAATATCCATTAGCATCCTCAAAATCCTGTTGGGACAAGGCTTATTTAGGTTAAAAATAAAACTTTGGTTAGTAAAATGAAAACTGGCATAACTTTTCCCATTTTTTTTTACTAAAATTAACTCCAGTTTTAATAATTTACATCTATGTAATAAATGTTGAAGTTACAAACCTCCTTCTAAACTTTATTATATTATTACTATACTATAACTATATTATTCAATTGTGTGATATACTCTCGTAAATTTTGCTTGAATACAAAATGTCCGTAATTTATTTAGTAAAAAAGAAAAATTTACATTTTAGTTTATAACTAGATACAGGTTGAATAATTATCTTTATTTTAAAGCATATAGATAAACACAACATATAGTAAAACTCTAAAATGTGTAATAATTTTTTTTTTTAAATCACTTCAAACCAAACATAACATATATAATATTTAAAAGAAATGTTTTCCAGAAAAGTTTTTTTTTTTAATTGACGAGTGATACTTGTTATACTACAAAGGGCGATCTAAGGGCAATGAAATGAAACTATAACCATTACATCACTTGAACAGTCGTTTATTGCCACTCCACAATTTTTACACAACGATGTTGGCAGATCGCTCTTGGTTTTGTTTCAGGAAACACACCGGGGTCGGCCATGTTTTCGGTATTCTCCAAAACCTTTTCATGACTTTTGTTTATCCTTTTAGCCTAATGATTTTTATTTGCTGTTTTATTCTTTGTATGAGGTAATTCATGCACTTACAAATATTTTAGTACATGGAAAACTTTGTTCAAAAAATTAATAATAAATTAATACAAATACAGTATTTATAAAAAATTAAAATGTATTTCAAATACTTGCGTACCTTTGCTGTAGAGGAGCAAGAGAGAGAGGGTATGACCAGTCTGATGGAATGGTAATCAGTTAAGATCCGCAGCGCAGTTTAAATGACGAAGAGTAAATATTTACGTTCCACCCTGGCTACTGCATCCGATATCGTAATCTGAAATCCTTCAAAGCTATGTCAAAACATATTCAATCCATCTTTATTCACTATTTTAAACTATACCAAAATACCCCCGTCACAGCAAACCTTTGTACTCAGCGAATTTCCAACGCATAATATATGTCTTAATACCACATAAAGCCGCATACCAAGTTTAATAAAACTATATTCACAAATAATCGATAAATACAATTTTAATTATTCTCCTTAATAACATTGGGGATGAGTACGCAGGTTTGCCGCAAAAAGGAGCACAAAATAATGGGTTATCATGCAAATATCAATAGAACTCATCTAAGTAAAGTCACATACCAAGTTTCATTCATATACATTTATAAATAAGCGATATATAACATTTTAATTATTCTCCTTAAGAATAACATGGGGACCAAGTACCTAGATTTGCTGCTACGGGAACCATACGTAAAAATTTTGTTTTTGTGCAAACAAAACCAAACCACAACCAGATGAAGTCATATTCCAAGTTTCGTCAGTTTATATTTATTAATAAGCGAGACATACAATTTTTATTTTTCTCCATAGGAGTAGCTTTAGACAAAGTACAGTGTTTAGCACTTGCAATATCTCAGTAACCAATTGACGTAGAGCAATGATAAACATACCAAATTGTTTGTTTTTCAAGCTGAATTTAATGGTATTAAATTAAAATTTGAATTAAATAAAAATTAAATATGAAACCCTCAAAATAAACATTTTTGAGCACAAAACCCCCCTTTGGATGGTGCAATTTGTCTGGTTTTCGAACTCGTTCAAATAAATGGTACTTTACACGTTTGTACCGAATTTGATTAAGTTCAGACTTTTTTTACAAGAGTTATCGTGCTTACCGGTATATATGTATCTATATATATATATATATATACACATATATACAAATTTGAACGAATGGTGTTTTTGGCATTTGGGGACCACAAAACCAAATTTATCATGGTCTAGGGCTTAAGTCTTACCATGAGACCTACGGTAATAGCCTCTTCTATATAGGGGAAATTCGCTAAAACGGAGGTGACTCTTTTTGAATATCATTCATGCATATTTAAATACAATTTATTGAGGTATGAAGCCAAAAAAGCCTGTTTATGTGTCTCTTTGTTCTTCTCACTTAATTTATTTGATAACAATACAAATATTTTATTCGGCTAATTAGTTTAGGACCTGCTTATAAGTTATTTGAGTTGCATTAAACATATTTAGAAGAGCTGTTTTTTCAATAACCTGAAAACATTATTCTCAGCAATACATAAGTAGTAAGTTGAAGTCAAGATAAAGTTGTTGCCGATTGTAACTGACCGGGACCACCTCTTGCCCAATACCGTGAGCAAGTCTGATACTCGAGGGGAGTTTGTCACTAGTTCTTGAGTCGAATACAATTAAATAACAATATGTTTGTCTAACATCAGGAAATATATTAATGTAACTTAAAGTCTTCTAACATAATTTATAACACGGGAAATTGAAGTTCACGTTCTCAACGTCCCATCAATTGCCGTATTCACTAAGTAGATTGTAGCTTGTATTCTTACCCGCACATCGATGACAGTGTTTAGCATTCATCTACGAGTTTACTGAGAAAAAACTACAGCTTAACTAATCATTTTGCTTACCTACAACTGTACTTGAAACATATTCAATGCAATAAGACTTCATATTACGAACCTAGGCTGATATGAGATTGTTTTCCTCAACAGAATGTAATTATCTTGAATACTTGTTAATTAAAGCAGGATTTAATACGGAATGGTGCCCATTTTCCAGCTGCACTACTAAATAATAATAAGGAAGTATATAGGGTTTAAAGTTATTTTTAAGTTCCTTTGTAATTGACTATTGTCAGTATGCGGACAGTTTTATTTTTGTTAACTATCTGTATTGAAAACCAATACAATATTTCATTTTTACTGGTGTCAATGAAGAAGTTAATCTAATTAATGAGGTTTAATTGAAGTTATCCCTAAAACATCGTAGGTTCTGAAGTCAATTACCTTTAACAAGGTATGTTTTGAGATATGCGCTACATACACTATTATATAATGCGGCCGTTCTCTACTATACTGTATAATTAAACAACTGTGTTTCAGTACAGTAAATTAAAAACAGATGTGAGACGTAATGCAATTCTCGCCAGCAGTCCCCACGACACTCACTACAACAGTGTTAATGGATAGATGGCGATAATGTTACATCTACCTAAGTGCCGCTCTGTGACACTTGAATGTAGAGTATATATATTCCCTGTATTAACATTGTTAATATACTGGGTAGTATAATAGTTTTGTATTCAATGTATTCAATTATTACACACACATAAACTCTGAAAATATAATCAAAAACAATTTCTAATTATTTAACTTGTTGTTATCTTACTGATTGAGCTGCTATACGAAAAAATATATAATACGAGTAAACAAATTAGAAACTTCAGTAAGACTATTAACTTGTATTTTGCATGATACAAATCCCCTAAAGGGTGTAGATACGTATTTATGTCGTTTAGTGTATTCCCTATTATTTCCCAAGTATTTCTTATAAAGCGTATTTGTTATATTTAAACTGTTTATATTAATGGAAAAAGGGAAACTAGTTACAGTAAAAAACTATAAAGTGCAAACTAATCCAATTAAAGCCTCAACTCAATATAATTTTAAAGATGTTTATAAAAATACTTACCGTTACCTTTCATCCCAATTTGATGTTATGTAACTAATAGAACAAACAATATATTCTGCGTTTTATGGAACTTTACTAAACAAACAAATACCCCCGTCGCAGCAAACCTGCAAACTCAACGAATTTCCAATGAATATATAACATAACACATTAAAACACTTAACAGGATTCATAAGAAATGTATTCACAAACAAGCGATATTTAAAATATGAATTATTCTCCATAAGTATAATATTGGGGATGAGTACGCAGGTTTGCTGCAACAAGGAAAACAAAATAATGTTCTTTTTATGCAAATATCATTAGAACTCATCTAAGTAAAGTCACATACCAAGTTTCATTCATATACATTTATAATTAAGCGATATATAACATTTTAATTATTCTCCATAAGAATAACATGGGGACCGATTACCTAGGTTTGCTGCTACGGGAACCATACGTGAAAATTTGGTATTTTGTGCAAACAACGATAAACCCCAACCAGATGAAGCCATATACCAAATTTTGTCAGTTTATGTTCATAAATAAGCGAGATATACAATTTTTCTTTTTCTCCCTAAGAATAACATTAGACATAGTACTGTGATTAGCACATTCAATATCTCAGGAACCAATTGACGTAGAGCAATGATCAAAATACCAAATTGTTTGTTTTTTATGCTGAATTAAATAGTAAAAACTAAAATTTGATTTAAGTAAAAATTACATGTGGAAACCCCAAAAAAAACCTTTGGATGGTGCGATTCGTCTGGTTTTCGAACTCGTTCAAATAAATGGTGCTTTACCCATTTGTACCAAATTTTATTAAGATCGGTCCTTTTTTACGAGAGTTATCGTGCTTACGGACATATATATATATATATATATAAATTTGAAGGAA
Source organism: Allygus modestus (assembly GCA_963675035.1). Taxonomy (NCBI): domain Eukaryota; kingdom Metazoa; phylum Arthropoda; class Insecta; order Hemiptera; family Cicadellidae; genus Allygus; species Allygus modestus. Next base: position 90,060,371 of record OY776116.1, read on the forward strand.
TGGTGTTTTTGGCATCTGGGGACATCAAAACAAAAAGTTATCATGGTCTCGGGCTTAAGTCTCACCATAAGACCTACGGTATAGCTTCTTCCCTATAAGGGAAATTCGCTAAAAAACCTATGAATTAGTTTTAGCGAATTTTCCTCATAGGGAACAAGCTATTACCGTAGTCGGTATGGTAAGACCTAGGCCCGGGACCATGACAAATTTTCGTTTTGAGGTCCCCATACCCTAAAAACACCATTCGTTTGAAACTGTGTATGTGTGGTGTGTGTGTGTGTGTGTGTGTATGTGTGTGTGTGTGTGTGTGTGTGTGTGTGTGTGTGTGTGTGTGTGTGTGTGTGTGTGTGTGTGTGTGTGTGTGTGTGTGTGTGTGTGTGTGTGTGTGTGTGTGTGTGTGTGTGTGTGTGTGTGTGTGTGTGTGTGTGTGTGTGTGTGTGTGTGCGCGCGCGCGCGCGCGCGCGCTATAACTCTTGTATAAATCGCCTGATTTTGATAACATTTTGTACAAGCGTGTTAAGCAACATTTATGACTTTAAGTTCGAAAACCAGACAGATCGACCCATCCGAACAGGTATTTTTTTTTTGGGGACGGAGATTTGTACCCCAAAAATAGGTTTTTTGAAGATTTTACATGTAATATTTTAAAAAGTAAGATTTTAGTTTTCACCATGGAGTTCAGCATTAAAAACATACAATTTTGTGTTTTTATAATTTCTCCGCGTCACTTGGTTACAGAGATATTGAAAGTACTAAACACAGTACGTTGTCCAACGCCATGGGAGGATAAGAAAAAACATTATATCTCGCTTATTTACTAACGTATACTAACGAAACTTGGTATACGGCTTCATCTGATTGCGGTATATTGTTATTTGTACAAAAAAGCAATTTATACTGATAATTCACGTAGCAGCAAACCTGCGTACTCTGCCCCCATGTTATTCTTATGGAGAATAATTAAAATTGAATGCCTCCCTTTATTATGAACATAGATTAATGTGTGGCTTCATCTTGTTTAGTTATATTGATATTTGCAATAAAAACCCTTTTTTGTGTTCCTTGTTGCAGCAATTCTGCGTACTCATCCCCTACTTGTTATTCTTATTGAGAATAATCAAAGCGGTATATATATAGCTTATTTATGAATGTATATATTGATGAAACTTGGTATGTGGCTTCACCTAGTTGAGTAATATTGATACTTACATGAAAACCCATATTTTGTGTTCGTTTTTGCAGCAAACCTGCGTACTTATTCTATATGTTATTCTTTTGGAGAATAATTCAAATTGTATACATCGCTTATTTGTGAATATATTTTTATGAAACTTGGTACGCGTCTTTATGTGGTATTAAAACGTATATTATGCATTGGAAATCCACTGAGTATGCAGGTTTGCTGAGATGGGGGTATTTTAACATGGATTTTGGTTAAATATATAATCACCAATGACGCATAATATGGTTACAAAAAATAAATTATAACATATAACTATTTATGCTAGAAGGCAGATCTAAAAAGTAGACACTCACGTAAGACTAGCTGAATCTAGCAGCTGGTTGTAAACATTAAATTATAACACAATTATAATCAAAACATAATTTTTAGTCTAAATTATGAAATGAAAAGTAGGATGGTTTTACAAAAAATAAAATTATTTTGGCTTTAGAATATAATGAGGTTGATTTATTTATTTACTGAGATGCCAGACAGACATAAAATCTAAACACTTTTTTGTTAAACACAAAATACACGAACTTTACATAACATTAGATGCAAGCACTTTAAACAGAAGGTGAAAACGTAAGCAATAAATACAGAGTTTAATCAGTCAAATAGTATAAGCAAGCACGCTTTATAAAAGTAAATAACACTGAGTTTTCTATAAATATGTCATTTTGTAAAGAAAACCTTTCAGAAAAGCAAAGTGTATGTTGCCATTACATTACATTAATAACTTTGTCATTAGCGAAACAATTATGTATAAAATGGTAGATGATATCCACAAATGAATAGAATACACTAACAGATTCCGAGTATGTTGAACTCTAAATTCAACAAGCGATGTTAAACTTGTATAAGTAAACTTTAAAATTTTATGTGGTTATTTTGTTATTCTACATTGTTGTTTTGTCGAAAGGTGTAAGGTCCTGAATTTGTTGACACAGTAACAAGTATTTTGTTATAGCAATATACGCAAAACCTATGTTGTGTGCTAAAAGAAGAAAAATACATAACTCAAGGTACAACTCAAAACGTTACAGTTCGTTTCTTAAATAAATTTATATCCTCATTATTATAATAGTTGGTTAATAAATTCACACACAAAAAATAAAATAAAATAATACATATTAAAAATATTATGAATTAACATACGGTTTTTTTTTAATGTTTATAAAGGAAATACAATAAATTAAATTACCCACACCATTGATTTATTAATCTCGGTTAATGAGGCACAGTTGTCACAATAAAACGTAGTGGTATCATAGTTCCGCCGTTTACCATTGTGCTTTGTGATTGATCTGTTAAGTGTTCCACGTCATCCTCGCCGTCACCAACAGACCGCGCTGTCATCAGTTGTCACGTGTGGCAATTCTGCCTGCGATTGGTTAATATACATGGGGTTTGTATTGGATCAGTTAATCGTTTTATCGAAAATTATTACACGATCAGTCCATATACTTTAATATACAAAGAATTGTTTACAAAATGAAGTGAGTTTGCACCGCCTTAGCACGCCTACTCACTCAGAGAAACGTTTATTTATGTATATCAACACCATATGAACCCGCTTACTAAGTTTTATCAACATATTATATTACAAATTAAAATTAATTTATAAATGTTGCATTACATGTTTTTTACAAAGTCTCATCAAGATTGGATTTTTTACGTTAGTCAGCACGCGCAAGAAAATACATTTACATATATGAAAACGAACATTAGTATATATATACTCGCTTTGCTCCCTGGGAGCTCCGCCCCCAGACCCCTGCTTGGGGTCGCTCCAGTTATTATTATTGGTCAATGACCCTTCGAGAATTTTTTATATAGTACACTATTTATATTCATTATGGTTAAATCCACTCTAGACGTTTTCATTTTTCAATAGTTCTATAATTTGTTTATACACTACCATGTAAAAGTTACTTTGACAGTTTACTGGATATTTGTTAACAGCTGTTACGATTTCTTTTGTTTTTATTTGAAACTTCATAAGCTCAATGTTAAAATATCCAATTTTAAAGATCAAACTTAGTGGTTTTAAAATTAAAAATTGTATATTTTGGCAATTTTACCCGGGGTTTCAAGGTACAAGCTACCTGTATGCTAAATATCACGTTTATAGTTCGTCTGGAAATGGTCTAGAATTCATATGTCTGGTGTGTATTCATGCGGCTGTATATATATTAGATATATATATATATATATATATATATATATATATATATATATATATATATATATATATATTAGATTATTGAGATTTTAATTGAAAAATGGCGTAAATAATAAACATAAATGACTTTATTGGCTAATGGACTAGTTATTGAAATATAAATCATGCAGATGACATAGGGTGTTAAAATAATTAAAGTAGAAATAACGAATACAAATTCTAACGTACCCAAATTGGCACTGGGTAGGGCTAATGATATAAATGAATGTAATAACATTTCAACTCAGTACCCTGTTTTAGGAATTTGTATTTAATTTTATTTTTTGTAAATATGTTATGTTAGGTTTACAATTTTGTATGACTGTGATTACGGATTCAATGTCTAAAAATGTTAATTTGAAACTGAAATTAACTAAAACAGGGTACTGAGTTACAATTTTAATAAAGTTATTTACAATTTTAACATGTACATTTTGACAAAGGGTGTTTCTGGAATTATAGGGCCAACTTAAGCTTATATTTAACATTTTTAACTTGATTTATGTCGGTCAAACACGCCGGACGTTTATAACAAATTTAAAAATTCACCACCCAGGCCTGAGAACTGACAACCAAAAGTCTTCATTACGCAGCCTGTGGTATACAGTAATAATAACATCTACGACATTAACACTTGTCTTGAAGTTTTGCGTTATTGCTGATAATGGAGCAGGGTAGACAATTTTGAGGTGTTTGAAATTTTAAAATTCCTAAATAAAAGGTTTAAAACTTAATTTTTAACGACAATATACATTTAAATTGATTGATATTTAAATATAGTATAACGCCCTTCTCCAACGAAGAAACACCTACAGTGTTAACTGCTGAGTCACTGTAACTGGTTAGGGAATTGCCCAATATTATAACCATTCATTTTGGTTTATTTGGTTTGAAGTGGCTTTTACGTAAAAAATATTTTAAAAATAAAACCTAGCTGTGTATAAATTATTTATAATTATTGTATAAAAAGTACTATTCAGTTATGATTGAGCATTTAAAATTAAAAACTATTAATTGCACTAGCTGGCCCGACAGACGTTGTCCTGTCCTCATGTCATTGAATTTATTTTATGTCAAATACTCGTTCATTTTCAAGATGAGCTCGGTCGCCGCTTCCCTCACTCGCTCCCCGGATTAGCTCGTTCGCTACGCTCACTCGCCTATCGTAAAAAGAGTTCGAGTTGCCATTCGAGAAGTTATTTTATTTCCATAATGAACATTTTTTTGCCTTACAAGTTTGTTGGATATCATCATTTTGTTAACAGATGATTAGTGGAACTAACTGAACTTTGATCAAATTATTGTGAACTTAAATATTTGTGAAGGCCAGTGAGACAGAGCCCTTAAGTTGGATTAAAAATGTTCTTTTATAAGACCCTTGTCCTGACATTGATGATCACAAAAAAATATTAAATTTTATGCACTCATTCTCAAGTTTTTGAATCAAAAAGGAAAACAGCAATTCATTTTTATATATTAAGATATCGATCACTCACGTTATGATCGGGCTGGTTGATATAAATAAAAACAATGATATAAATAAAATGCTGGTTGATATAAATTAAATGCTGTTATGTAGAAGTAAAAAATTGTTCTTGAAATCATTGCTGACCGTCCAGACTGTCGAAACCTAACTACCCGTGTAATGTTTGTAATTATCGTTCAGGGTCAAAGGTGGCTCCGAGGGTTGAAACTCTGCTTTTCAAAAGATCCCTATAAATATTTTAGTACATCTGTCATAATAAAATATGATTAATAAAGTTATAAAATATGACTCTGCTATTTGTTTAACATTCGTGCCAAAAAATACAAAGAATAATAATCGGTAACAAAATCCTGACACACAATTTCTCCTTTTCAGCCCAATTTTAGTCGATACATTACTTTATATTAACTACACTAAAAATATTATAATTTAATGAAATTTTACTTTATAAATTAATAAATATACTAAATGTTTAAACCTTGTAAAAATAACTAGGTAAATATACGTAGCAAAATAATTACATAATCTAGCTTTAATGCCGTTATATTGACTATTATAGTAAAGTTACTTATATATTGTTATTATTATTAATATTATTATTTCAAAGGATACTCTTATTAATGATTTATTTCCTCTTTATAATGAGTCGAGGAATCGGTTATACCTTCCCTTAACTGACACTAAAACTGTATTACGCTAACATTTATGAGATTAAAAGAAAACCCGTTCGGACTGGTTATGAAGGGAAATGGAGTTATACATTTTATTAGTTATACTTTAGTCTTATAAGTAGGACTTTGCCTATGTTTATGTTTCATGTTCTTGTGTAGGTTGTATTTTCCCAAATGTTTAATTGATGAGCCTTATGGATAAAACAATTAGTAAATTAATAAGTTAAAGGTTAGAACATTGTTAACTAAAGTTGTTTTATGATTAATATATTGTATCACTCATCATTAGTGATGTGGGCCGGGTAAATATACCCAGCACGTAGGTGATTAAAAATGGGTTTTTAACCGTGTACTTACCCCAAGCCCCGGATAAATACCCAAAACGTGGGTATTTATGATTTTTATAATATTTAAAAGATTTTTACTAAGTTCATTGAAATTCCAATGCTGTAAAGATTATAAAATTATCATAAAACCTGTTTTGAAGAGTATAACATGGTTACCACAAGCATTTAACTTCTGAACAAGATCGAGATAAATACCCAGGACTGGGTATTTACTACTCAAAGCCTTTTGGAGTGTTTAATAAATTTGAAATTTTTGAGGAAAAGAATGTAATTTCAATTAAATTGTAAATTTGTTCCGTATTTTTCAAATTATAAAGTTATATATTTTTAAATTATTATAAAATGTCTCGTATTTAATCAGCTTCCTTATAGTTTTGTGGTGGTGTGGTTCGAACATGTGACAGGTATTTTTACAAAAATTGCCACGTTATTATTTATTTATTGGTAAAATAATTAATAATTGTAATCAATAAAATATCCTCAAACGTTATACATACACAATAAAACGGTAGTAATGGTAGATGTGAATTACGTTGGCGTTTTTATGTAAAATATCATAAATACCCAAAATACCTGGGTATTTATCACATTTGGGTATTTACAACGAGTTTTAAATACCCGGGTATTTTACATCACTACTCATCATTTATTAATCGAGTCTTCTATTATACATTCTTGTTGATGTTGTTATGAATGGGCCGTTCAGACTGTGGCCAAACTCAAATTACATGCTCCATTGGTGTAATAATTGTCCGGGGAGCTTCCGGCTCGAAGGGTAAATTGCCGACATTCACGAATTTGATACAATCATCAAACATTCGGCTTCAGTGTAGCCTATATTTCACTCAATGAGAAGATAAATTTACTTAGGTAATTTTTCTTCATCACAATGTGTGGCAAGATTTCCTGGCGAGGCCAGGAACTGTAGGTTATTTGTAAATGAACCCAAATATATGCAATCGAATATTTTAAATTGTCTCCGATATTCCTGTGTGAAATGCCGCTGTACAATAAATGTTGCATTGACCTTAGAGGACCTTTTAGCTTAAATGTTACAGAACAAATATATTATCATTGTTATTGTTCTTCCGAACATTTTATGGCCTTTTAAGAGACTTAAATATTACAATTATATTCCATTCTTAGTTATCCCGGTAGAAAGTTGTTTCATAATATGTGTATATTATGCATACATGTATGTTTTAAAATTCATCAAGAAGTTGTATTAATGAAACAGAGTTTACTGACTAAATATAACTAATAACAGAATATTTGTTTAATAAACTACTAGTATATATAGAGGTGTTTACCCCTACGAGCCTCTAGCATACATTTATGTTTGATATAGTTAAAAAGGGTGAGTTGTTTTAATATTTAACGTCCATAAATATTTGTTATTTCTTCCGTCCTGAGAGAGTGTTTATTATTATTTTATAAGGTAAAGTAAAGTTTGTGTATTCTTCTGCCCAAATTATGCTGTTTGTTTTCAGTTCGCACTTTTATTTTATAAAAATACACACAAAGCACATAACTATAGCACAATTATAATCAATAACCACCTTACTTTACAACTTCACTTGGTGGACTTTTGTCACATTATTTTAAGAGATCAAATAAGTGGTATACTAGTAAAAGTTTAGTTTATTTTCACTGAGCAAAAGGTATTTTTAAAACGAAACAGGACAAACGAAATGTAAAATGCATGCGACGCTTTAACAAGCACTTAGCTGTTCGCTTTGGCGTCCGTTTGACGTAAAGGGAGCCAAATGTTAGAAAAACACATGTTGACTGTTAAAATACAACACATTCTCGTTTTTAGGCTCTGGTACGTATAATCGTCAAAAAAGTCTTGCAATGTTTTTAGGGTCAAACTGTGAAATTTCTACCAAGTTTGCAAGCACATCATTAAAAAAATCGAACTCTTTGAAAATATAGTCCAAAAAATATAAGTTTCTATGTATTTTATTTTACTATGGAATCTTGTTTTAACAAAAGACGAATCATGCATTATATTTAATACTGTAAGAATGAATATATTACTTTGAATTAAATATAGTACGTTATTTAATACTATTCATTTATCTTATTAGATAATAATACTTTCTTAAAATCTATTTTTTTTTATCTCAATGTGCCATAAAAACTGAAAATGTAATGGCGGAAATTGTTCTTGTATTTTTAAATGAAAAAAGTAAATATTGATAAGATACGCAGCTATAAAATCTCAACCATGATCTTGTTTTTCTTTCCGAGGACTTTAGATTCTGGAAAACATGTTTTTACTCTAAAGTATTGAAAGCATGTTTCCATCTGTACGGAGTTAAATTTGTTAGTTCATTTATTATGCTCAAGTCTTTTAGGTTAAACCTGTTAATAATTAAAGTTAGTAGCAAAGTTGTAAAACTTGAATTAATACCAACAGGGTGATGATACATTAAAATGTAATTGTTGATCCAGTTTCTTGGTAAGTATTAAATAAATACCAGTTAATAAATAATCTGTTAAATAATTTTGGTGATATGTTGTAACCCTTGATATTTTTACTAAACATCAATCATATTTTTTATAATGATTCATTAAATAATAATTTTTATTAGCTTAAGTTACCGTAGTTGCTATTATGAGTGTCCAAATGTTTATTAAAATTTGTTTAGTTTTATAAGTTGATTTGCTTACAGAGGAAACTATATTATTCAAACAATCACTAATCTAATATTTACAGACTAGACTAATGCTTATAGCCTGTACCAGTAATAATACTCTAACATGCAAAGCCCTGAATTTTGATCATATCGGTTAAGGATGTTTAATACAATAACACTATCCTTGACATGTTATGATTTAAACACTTCACTGTAGATACAATTTTGACGGCCAAGGGGAATCCTATGTGATCATTAGACCATATACTTGATTGGGTCAGTATTTACGTATTTTGGGTGGTACCACTACAGTATGGTTTTATTCGGTAATTTTACCGATATATCAATATTTTTAGTTATGATGATTGTAAATATATAAAATCGGAGGTGAAACTTGCCAGTGTCATGAAGAGTATGAATATATCGATATGCAATATTGAATATACTTGTTATATCAGGGTAGGAAATGAAATAAGTATACAATTGAACGATAGAATGTAATGATAAAATCAATGGGGTGTATCCTAAATTAAAAACTTTGCAAAAAACTCTTCACACGAACAATAAATTAATCTCAATGCTACAAAAAACAGAAGTTTAGTATGTTCAAACCAGGTTCCATTATGTAAACGTACTTGTTTACTTCACGCTTTAACTTTGCATGCCCAAACTTTACCGTATAACAGACGGCCGTTTTCACTTTTGATCAAATAGAATAATCCTTTAGTTTACAGAAAAATAATGCAGTAACTTTTTCTTCGGATCTTTTTAGATCACTCAACGTAATTGGTTCACTCATGATAAATCTAAAAAAAAATTGCCAACATTCTTAACAAACATAAATTTGTTTGTTTACAAGCATAAATTGATTTGTTGATATTTGGAACAATAAACCAGCTGTGTTTATAACTGATTCATATGGAATCAATAATTAGAATCGCTATATCAGTAAAAACTCAGAATAAAATCATATTATTGAGGTATTCCGACAACTAAGTAAGTACCGGTCTGCCTTATCATCCTACCTAATCCTAATTTTAGATATACACTTTATTAGATTTTGCCAGTTGCTTTATTCCTTTTTTTTAAATAGTTAACAAATCACTATTATTTAAAATCTTAAATTGGAAGTCTACTAAAGAAAAAAGTTATACTATACTATCACGATTACAAAGACGCATATAGGCTTCATAAGTAAACATGATCTACTTGTAACTAATTAAGATGTCTACTTGTTGTTAGCTTCAGTGTTGTTGGCGTTTCTTAAGTGTGTCCGATGGAGGTTTTTATTCATTTGTAAACTTTATTCATCAATTTTATTTTAAAGCTAAATTGTTCTATTATGATACAGTAAGACTTAATACTAAGTTCACGATAACTTAATTTAAAATAACAGTGAAAAAATGATTTTCCACAGCTATTTTGATGTGACATGTAATTATTATTTAATAGTTGTGTTTAAAAAAAAAACCAGTAACTTAAAACACTTTAGTAAGTAAGTAAGTATGCAATTGATTGCCAAACTTGAGACTTAATATATGCGAGTATAAACAAATAGTAACTTAACTATGCATTTTATTCTAGAACGTAATTCTAAGCTTAAACCTAACTAGTAGTATACGAACATTTCTGATATCTTTAAATAATCCCATATTTAGGTTGAATGTAAAATCTAAAGTGTGCTCCTTAAACTATAATTAATTTTATTTGGGATTTTATTTTTAGTTGGAGCAATGCTCTTAACTTTTATAGCTTTACAAATTAATTACATCAAAAATCTTAATCTTACATTGTCTATGAGATGTCAAAAGTAATTTCGTAACATTAAAAACTGGCCTACTTTGCAATGATGATGTTGTTTGTTTCACTCTTTATTGAAGAGGTTCTTCAGAAAGAACATCCATCACACAAGGTTCAATCAAGAAACGCCTCACGCCTGACTGTCCTTTCAAAGTACAATGTTTTTGAACTACCATCCATAATAGACCTTGTAAAATGTCATAGACATTTGTTGTGAGAATTTTGAAATTTGTAGAATTAATAGTTAATTTCAACGTGAATTTTACATTGTAAATTAAATTAGAGGAAATAAAATTTTAGGAACAACTATTATTATTATTTCGCTAACAAATAATAGTTAATAAATTGTAATATTTCACTTATTAATGCAGATTATACATTAAACACGTAATGCGGACGATTTTTGGCCCGTTTATATATTGTTAAACATAGTTTTAACTAATTTCAAATCAATATTTCATTTCATTATTTCATTTGGTATTTTAAACCTTTAAAAAAGGTATTTTATCCCGGATCTCTGTGTAAAGTTTATATACGAAGTCATACATGAGACGCAACCTGCCAAACTGAACAGAAGCTATCATATCTGGCTCCTGTAAAACCATACGGTCCGATACAGTAGGTGTTATATTTGATCAGTGGCCGAGAGCTCTAAAGCGCTAGCCACTCATCCAGGAGGTAGTACTTGGACCAATGGAACGAATCCTGTCTCACTAAATACATTACCGAGTCTTCTGTTTATTTTTGTTGATGTTTTTATGAATGAGGCCGCTCAGACTATGTCTAAACTTGAATTATTGCCTCCAGCGATGTAAATAGTTGTCCAGGAAGCGTCCGGCATAATGGGGTAAATTGCCGACATTGACGAGTTTGATACAGTTCTCAAACATTCAGATTTAGTGTGACCACCAATGATAGGCTAAAGCGAAATTACAAGATTATTACTTGGCGTAGGTTTACATTAACATTTTATATTTATTTTTATTGACAATAAAATATTATTTATTAACTTATAAACAAATAAAAAATACTTTATGGAGTTTTGTTGTTTGAACTGCAGTAAATTTAAAACGAATTTAGCGAATAAAGTTATTCTGTTATTTTATATTTTCATTTTGTTGTTTACTTAACAGTTATATAATATATTAAAGGTCTATAGAGGAATTTAATTTGTTAAACATTGCATTTAGCATTAAATATAAACTGATAGTTTATTTTTGTGCATAGTGTTTTCGTCAGTGTTCATTATTACACAAACACTAAAGCTTTAGTAACAGAACATTTTAGCATTACTATAAAATATCTCATATATTGTGTCTGAGATATTTATCCCGTCCAAATATTGGATGCTGACCGTTTTGGAAACTTAATTTCCTTCTTTAGATCCACAAACGAAGACACGGAAAAGAAACGTAAGTCACTGAAAGATTATAAATGATCCGTTTGTTAAATTAATTTGTAACAATAATAATTGATGCTATGTTATATATGCTATACTGCTATGACAGTTGTACCCTCTGAACTTTCCGGGTACTTCAGCTAGTTTGCTAATTTGAATTTATATAATGTTAAATTGAATGTAGCTGGTATGGCATTCTCTCTACTTGGTTACTTTAATTCGATCTCTCAGCTCGTGAACAAGCACTTATGTAATATGAAATTACTTAAGTTAAACTGGTGTACTATATTAAATAATTGCAGTCCGTTTGTTTATAAAAACTGCATCTTACTGTACAACCATAGATTACAGATAAAAGTGTATATAAATTACATATTTACATTTTTTTATTAAAACGTACCACAAACTTATCTAAAATTCTTTTACTGCACTCAGCACAACTACGACTCTTGTACAGCCGAAATCATACTCCTACCACTATGGATAACCATACTGAGTAGGCGAGCCAAGCCAGCCGCTGACCGTGACCTCATATAAACAGCATTCAGACCTACTTGTCCTACCGTAGTAACCCGGATGTCAGACCGAGCCTCTAGTTGGTAGTGACAAAGATGATGTGACATTGACTGGCCTGAAACTTACGTCATAAACATTGCCAAAGCACCACTTTTATATCAATCCATAACATAGACTAAGACGGCATACGGTCCTCAGTAAAATAAACTATTACAAATTAATTCATGTTTTTGAGACTAAGCGCTTGAATCTAGCTTTATAAAACTGCAAGAGTTTCTCTTTTAACATTATGTTAGGTAATTATACCTACTATAAGGACAATTTGATGTTATATTCCATCTAAATGGAAAACTGTTTTATTGACTAGATAACTTAAGGCTGCCGTCTGAGGAAATGTCACAGCAAGTTATATTTTATCTCTTAATTTTATTTTTAATAAGTGCACTTAATTACTTAAGTGCAACTGTAATTAACTACAGTTACTACAAAGCGAAAACACGTGAAACACACGTGGCATCACTTTAGTAAGTTGAATAGGTAGCTATAAATTTTTACTCCGAGATTTCACAAACGGTTGCAATAAAAAAGTACATCAAACGGTCTATTACGGTTGTTTCCATTCGAATATAAGATATGGAGTTGAAATTGGGGGTTATGACTCGTCAAAAACCAAAAGAACACTCCGCGTGCAGAGGAAGGCTATTAGAATAATTTTTGCTATATGTTTTGGTATTTTTGGTCAGTTATTGTAGAGGCATATTTTCAAAAAAACAATTGTCTGATATTTTCCAACATTTATATCCATGACCTATTAGATTGCACGCGTTCTTCACAGGGGTTAGAAAAGTAAGTTAGCTTTAAATGCTGTTCTTCCTTCTGCTGTTTAAGCTGTCAAATAGATTCATTCACAGCTGTTCGCATTACGGTTTCTGAATGTTTACTTTCTTCTGAAATGTAATTATTGAAACTTAGGACGTTCACGGGGCGTAGCCCGAGTGGATTTTAAGAAAGTGAATAGGCCTTTGTGTTGCACGGGTTCAAGCCGTACAACACACACACACACACACACACACACACACATACACACACACACACACACACACACACACACACACACACACACACACACACACACACACACACACACACATACAAACACACACACACACACACACACAAACACACACACACACACACACACACACACACACACACACACACACACACACACACACACACACACACACGCACACACACCACACACAGGCAGGCAGAAACCACCTCTTCTTTATAATATTATAGATGACTTCTAGTCTTCCTGAAAAAAAAACATATTTAATATTAAAAATGGCTAAGCATTACAATCTTCGATATATATATATATATATATATATATATATATATAGTTCATTTACAGGGTGTGCCTTGTAAGGTGTCTTAAACAGATTGTAGACGATAAATTGGCCTAGAATTATGAAAAATCAATATTTCACACTAAATCGACACCAATGAATAAATTTTATATATTTTTAGGTTGTTACAAATACAGGACGTTCAAAAAACCGAAGTTCACTAGTTCGAATCTCGGACTGTTCAAGTGTAAACATATGTCAATTTATACCATTTTAAAGATCTACAACAGACTAACATTTTGGCAAAAAAATCTCACTTATTTTTATTCGTTTCAAAATGGCGGCTATTACTTCGAAAAAAGTGACGTTTACGGAGTATCCTGTATTTGCTAAACCTCTAAACATATCTTTATTCTGATTTAAAATTCTTACTCGTATACAAATAAGCGTTACCCTGATATGCAACATGAACAATTTTAAAACCAAATACAAAAATACAAAAAATTACTTTTTCTTAATGTTTATATGCTCAAAACTCCAAAAAGTCAAATAGAAACGTATGGCAAAAAAGTATGTCATCTTAAAGGTCTAGAAAATCCTAACAATCTAGTTTACACCAACCAACAAAAATCATCATTTTCCCATATAAAATGCATGTAAGCTATACATAATCCATTTACAAAAGAGGTCACAGAGTACTTGTAAGTGTTACTCATGCATTTTATTTTTGGGGAAATGATTGCTAAAACACAAAAAGAGATACGAGTTTGACGTAAATTAAAAGGTTGCTAGGATTTTCAAGAAATTTAAGAAATTTAAGATACTTTTTGACATACATTACTATTTGACTTTTTGGTGTTGTGTCGTCCGAAATCTGATTGAATCACCTTACGTGAGACACCCTGTGTAAATGTTTACTTTAAAAGTCATTTACTAAAGTGTACCCTGGTATACCAAAACCAACGTATATAGTTTCCAACCACTCTGTGTGATACAATTACGCTGAAAGCAATGTATTTAAATGATAACAGATGCGGGTACACGGTGTAATTCCCACCGTCACGACGCTCCACACTAACAGCGTTAAATGCTAAACTAGATGGGGATTATGTACCATCTAGCTAAGCTCCACTCTCTTTCACTTAACTAACCATGTTGCGTTTGTTATGTGTTATATTATAGTTGCTTTAGGGTAACCATTCTATTTGAAGGTGTCTTTACAATGCTATATTTGAATTATAATTGAAAGCAATAATACTAATATCCTTATCATGGTGTGGTCAGTGTTATTATATCGAGTTGAACAATAATTATTTTGTAGATTTAATTTTAAACTTTATTCATAACAGTGATAATATATAGCCATGAGTACTAATATTTGAATGGTAAATAAAAGATTTTAATTTTTTTTTATATTTCCAAAAAAATTGTCTACAAAACATAATAAAATAACACCTAAAATGATGCAGGTGATTGTTTTATTTTGTAACTGTTTACTGTTTTAAAAGTGATGCTATTACAGCTTATATTGGCCTGTATATTGGCCAGCGGTCTTCGTGGAAGTATGAAAGAGAATGATTGAGGATTGAAAAATATGGAATTTCTGGTTCCTTTTCCTATTATATTTTTTATTAAAATAAAAATTGTATTTTGCCAACTTCTTTTTGATCTAACCTATATGCCAATTTTCAAAAGTTGTTCTATTATTCTGTTATCTGCATATACTACATAAAAAGTATTATAAGCCCTAATGAACTAGTATAAGTCTAGTTATTATTTTATACTGTCTATTTTTATTCAAACAAAATATGAAACTCCCGTTAAATATATTATATATTCTAGTAAACCACAAAAAAATCAATTAAAACCAGTTAAATTTACCAAGCAAAATAAAAGTTATGAAATTTATGTTATAAAATTAAAATAACGTTATTGATGAGTTACGCTATATTTAAAAATATACAGTCGGATAAAGCAAAGGGAGATTAAGGATCCACTTTAGTTGTACGTGAACTAAAACTTTATACTAGTATGTTGACACCATTTGCCACTTATACTTATACTTATACTTATAAAAACAAATATATATTTCAAAATTTATTTTTATATAACAACAAAAATTTCCTAATATCGGTTGGAAATAATAATATTGGTTGGTTTCCTAATATAAATTTTGGTACTGTATTATTTATAGACTTTTAATAACCATAATTACCTTTGAAGGCCACATCATAAAAAATCATTCAAAATTTCTTGTAAAGCAATTTTGGCAAATGTAGTGCCGTCAGTTCAAAATCTCCAGTCGAAACCATCGTTTAATGCCTTTCAGAGTGTTTTACACAACGATGATTGTGAATTGCTCTTGGCTCGATTTCACTTAACTCGCCGAAGAGAATCGTTTTATAATAAATACATTTGATAAAAATGTCATTTAAAATGTTAGTTTTATGAAGTCTGAGAAGGAATTCCAGTTATTTATTTATCGTATTTAAATTATAGCTGTTAAATAGGTTTTCATAAAGAACAGTGAGTTTTTCTCGAGAATATAGTGTTAATTGAATCCCGTTTAAAATTGAGGATTGAAAAATATGGATCATTGAATTGTTTAAGATAACTAATGGGTGCTATAAAATCATCTCACAATCAATTGTAAATATAATACGACTTACAATTGACTTATATAAAACACGATAAATAGAAAGGATTAAATAATGTATTAAAACACGGAAATATAATGTATTAAAATTACATGCATCATTGTGACTGAAATGTTTTTCAAACTATTCACGTGTCAGAACTATTCCAATATTGCTTCCAAAAAATCCTGGTTTTGATATGTTCTGGTTTTTTAAGGACTGACCGTTTCAAACAATACAAATAGTAAATGTAATCATTATGTAAAACTTAGTACTGTATCTATATTTTATATAGTTGAACAAAACTACCGATTGGAAATGCACTTGGTGTTAGATAAATAAACGGAAGCAGAAAACTGACATGTACTTTCTCCATATATACCTCTATTCAGTAATAAATTACCTTAGACATTTTATACATAGAATATACCTAAGAGCCTAACTTTTTTCCAAATGCAATTGAATGTTAATGTTTACAACGTAACTCAGCAACTCATTTATTAAACCATAACATATATTCATCGGTCATGTCTTACAGAAACACAAATTAAATTATTTACAAATTTAAATTAAACATTATAACATCGATTATCAATCACAAGAAATCAACTCACCTGCTCATAATAAAAATGCCCCAATAGACATATAAAGTAAGTTAAGAGTAGTTAGCAAATCTAAATGTTAGTTTAGCAGTTTTCGGTTTCTTTTAGGTATTATGATTTGGAGAACTATAATGCAATGTTAAAATTAACAGTTTCAAAATACTATGATTTTTTATCAAAATATTATACTTCCAGGGGTTCAGGGTTTTATTTATATTGCCTAAAGGATTGAAGTTTGACTCGAAATAAATCATTTTACATACTTTTCCTGTCGTCAATCCTTTTGTTTACTAGCAGATGACTAGTTTTGGGACTACAGTCCTATTATCAAATCTTGCGTCGAAAAATTAAAATATAAAAACCTAGTCACAATTAAAGCACACTAACACAACACAAACGGAGGGTACGATTAAAACAAACATTTATTGGTTTGGCCGGCCAAGGAAAAGTCCAGACAGCGGGACACGAACACGCAGAAGGATATGAAGCGACTCTAGGATTTTTTAAATTAAGCTCTGACGCCCCCCAAAACCAAAATTTGCATAGTTTATACAAAGTCCTTCCACGAGATTCCGAGTTCTATTTTTCACACAGAGTTTCTCGGATAGTATACAATATGATAGCCTACATGCAAGCGTAAGCTGTGAAACTGATGACTATACCTGAAACTTAAATCACACTTTTTAACTAAGGTTATTAGCAATGATAACAAATTACAACTTTTTCTTAACGGGTTTTAACCATATAAATACCAATCGCTTAACCTACTTTGAAATACAATATGTGTGGTGGTTTTATCCAAGAGTGTTTTCAGTTTCTGTTTGAAGCAAAGAGAACTGTTGTAAAAATGAGGTTTACTGTACAAATACTAAAGAGCTCGTTCGTTTAGCTCCTCTGAGTTTCTCTCTGAGCTGTTACTCTTTCTAACTCTGGTATTCTTCAAGATTAAAATCTACATTTCATATTTTTTTATGCTAAATATGAAATTCAGACAACATTATAAACTGAAAATAAGGTAACTCAATAGGTAGCGTTGTCCTACTGTACACCGCTAAAAACAGGCAAAACGAGATTGAGGCAGATTATATGACCAAGAAAAGACCAGTCAGCGTATTCAGTCTAAGCGTGCAGTGCACACGCAACCTTTACCAGCCCTGTATATAGAAAGTAGCAAAAGAGTGAATAATAAGTAATCATTACAACTCCTGAAAAGGCAAGGAAGTTTTTACTTGGATCAGCCACGGTTTTATTCAACATTTACACGCACATTTCCTAAATTAAATAAAAAATAATAATTACATAAGTTAGTACAGTTTAATTTTTGTATATAATTAAATTCTTATAACAAATATGGCTTCAATTTAGAAGGAACCTCATATCTTAGTATCTCAATATCTCTTTAAGACTTTGACGCAAACTGGCCGCATTTTGAGGCAAATATGAATGAATGATGAGTGTAAATGGGTCATATGCCTTGTGGAGCCGTGTTACCGACTTAGACCGACTGAATCCTTATTAGCCAGGATCATTGGTTTATAGCACGATGATCAGTGGCAGATGGATCTAGTATCGAATCTTCACAAAGTTTTCAACTTATAGCAGTGTATGAGTGGTTGAGTTTACGTTATGGACAAAAGCCATCGCAATAATGAGGGACATAAGAGTAACAGTGGCATCCCACTGGTATGAATAAAACATTCGACACTAAGGACCGTAAGCCAAGCTGGACTTTGCTTCTAGCCCCAATGACAGTGGTAAAAGATCGTTTGTGCTTTACACAAGATGGTTTGTGGTTTACACTAGTTGGTTTCTCAGCGTTCCTTCCCACAACGGACCCTCCAGTAAGTTGCAAAAAGGAAAGACGTTAACTATTTTTTATAATTTTAAAGGAATTTATAAGGGTTTAATGTAAAGGCATACTTAAGTCGATTGGGTAAGCAATTTCTCGAATGTTCAACTAACGTGGAACTTTAATTACTGTTAATTTTAATGTATTATTACTATCCATTTTTTCGTCTTAGTCTCGATTTTCAAAATAAGTCCCTAATTGAAATTAAATATTTTATTAACATGTTTTTCTTTTTACGTACCGATACACTAACTGTTATTTTACATACGTAATCTTAATGAAAAAATGAAAAATTAAAGGTAATTGTTTTAATAACAGATATCTATAAAATATATATATATATATATATATATATATATATATATATATATATATATATATATATATATATTTAAAAAAGTTGGAAAATTTGGAGAAAAAAAGAATCACTATATATTTGTTGTTAAAAATCTCAGAATTAGCCATCTAGCTATAAGTCACATTGTATATTCCTTTGATGTATTGGTAATTTCTCGTTGAAATAAATAAATAAGAAAAGTCTAATTGGTCTGGAACACTGAACTGTTAATGATCATATTCAGACGACATTAATAGCATATTTGGCGATATTAACGAATGTAACAGTACTATAACAAGTCGTTTTAATGATTTTTTTTAGTTTTAAAAATATTAAAACGTTTCACTTTGTAATTAAATTATTTGTCCAAATTATAATGTAAATTTGCAAGGATATCCAAATTGTTAGGTAAAAACTAAATTAAATTCCAAAATGTTAATTTTAATTTGGTCGGGAAAATGAGGTCCACCACTAAAATCCTCTGACAACGCCTTCAATTTGTTATAACAGTGGTAAGATGTATCACAAAACTCTATAACTATTACGCACTATAGAACCAAAAATAGTTTTTTAATATTTATTTTTTTCAACTATTTGTAACCTTGATTCTTTAGTCTATAATTGATTATAATTAATAATTACGTATATTTGTATGTAATGACTTCCATCTCATGCGATTTTCACTGAAAACAGGAAAGCGGAAGTTGGTTGTTGAGTTAAGTAAAGAAAGAATGTTACTTTATAATGCAGTTGGTATAAATAAGTTAGGCATAAAAGGATGTAGTCTTCACAAAATCAAGTCTTGAAAAATAAACAATTAAAATTGCAGGACGCGGTAATTACGATTTCTAAGAATAAAATATTTAATTCTTTTATTGTCTTTTGTTTTTAATGTAAGCAGAATTTTACGGGTGGCACCTCAACGCTTATTACAAAAAAAAACGGTTTAAACCTGCCTACTGTTCCAGAATTCCCATTTCATCGAATTTATAACCCCTTGAAGTGTAGTCAAAGTTGATAAGCGTTTCAAAACGGGACATACAGTATTTGGCCTTAGTAAATTCAGTAAATGATTATCCATACCTTTACACGTTTACTGTGTGAGACGTTTACTAAACGATACTACAGTAATATTCCCTTTAATGATCCATTAATGATTATAAATATTGCTATAGCCTTATTTATGAAAATAAATAAACCAGACAAATAACGAAAATAAGAGTTCTTAGTAACTAACTACTACAATGTCAAATTACAAGCAAAAACATTGTAGCTCAGTGGGATCTATCAATATGAACAACATTATAAATGTTAATTTTATTTTATTCCCTTTTTATACAAAGTAGCAAAGATGAAGTGAAGAAAGTACATAGCCTAGGATATAATAAATTCCATCTTATGATGTATTTTTGGTTAACTTTAAATCCATGAAAACGTCCTAATTTCATTAAGGGGGATTATAAATATGCTATTTACTCAGCTAAGATTAATAATGTATATTTCATTGATAAGTAATTTACTATTATTTTGAAAGAGTTTATTAACTTGTTCCCTCCAATTAGCTACTTATTTCTGCACATTATTCAAGGTATGTACATGATGGATAAAATAGCAAAAACCGTTGGCACTTTTTTTATTTAAGTTAATCTCAAAGGCGAAATACGCGACTAACGTCTACTGCATTATCGCCGTTGAACAAGCAGTGAAACAGCTCTCCACACTCAGAAATTAACATGTTTAGGGAGTGATATAAAGACACGATTGACAAGTTTGATTGTTTACATACAGAGAGGCTTCATAAGAATAAATATAATTTTTAGACAGTTACAAAATGATAGCTTAAATAATGTCTTCCCTTTGGGAAATTGAGTGAACAATGTTGTCTTTGGTTAAAACAATGTAAATACAACCCAAAACAAGGCCCATTAAACCTACTAAATGATAACAAATATTGACCACCTATTTTATGTTGAATAAGGGTGCTCCATTAATGATCTTTTCAACTTTTAAAAACTAAATTTTTGTGTTATTTTTATTACCATGCGCAAAGTAATCTACTTCCTTCATTTTTCGCAAGATCTCTGCAGCAAAATGAGTGATTTATTTATTAGGGTGTGCTTTGTTAGCCTTGACGTTTTTTGTCAAAGTAACTGGTGTATAACTGATGTCCATTCCTACATGTTAGTAGGAAGAAGGTTGTTTATATTCATAACCCCCTTCTAATTTCATCACAAATAAAATTAAAATATTGTAATTAGTAGGAAACCAAAATAAGTGTAATGTATAACAAGAATATTCTTGATAGATAAAGAACTAATTTTTAAACAAAGGAAAACTAATATACACTCGTCCTGAACTAAACAAAAAAACTGTTTTTATTTTAGTAATATTTTATCACTCCTATAATCTTCAAGCTAATTAGGGTTAAAAGAACAATTTCAAATCCCACGTTTGAAATGCGGTCTGGACCAAGGGTCTAGCTTGCTGGTGCTCATTTCGCATTCGCCTACACCGGCTTTGCAGGTTTCCCTCTTTTTGTTCCGTGTTTTATTCATGCGAAAGCAAAACCTCTGCACCTCTTGCGTCCACTCATTTGTGGAATATCATTCATGTGAAAAAAATTAGGACTTTTATACCGTTTTGACGAAAAAAAAATCATATACATTTTATTTTTATAAATGCAGTTGCTAAACTATTATACTATATTATTATTCTATATTTACTAGATTAAATAGCACATTATTATGCCTAATTTTAGTGACAATATTGGATGGCTGCAAAGGCCGTTCCGAAGGTTTGGAAGGTCTTATGGGTCAAAATAAGTAAAATCAGTTACTATGTAAATAGGTACTATTCCGTCAGCTATTCGCATGTGCTTCGTTTTACGTCAGTTAGTATATAAATGTTGTTATTTATCTTATTTGGGAACATTATAATTTATGACATGAAACTTGTCTAATTTGTTTATAATTATTTTATATTATTATTATGTACTTTAAATTAACATTTATTGCTTCCAAAGTTTAAAAATAATGGTCTTTTAAAACATCCATCGCCAAATACACTTCAAAAGACGATATATTAAACCAAATATATTTGTTAAAAATCTTAATTTATACTAAAAAGGATTATGTGAAATTTTAACCATCGAGCGGCCTATTAGCTGAGTAATAGTTGTTGTTTCGTTTATAAAAACATAATATCAAGTTACTTTTACACGACTATTTTATGTTGGTTGCACGATTTAATAGATACCCTCATATATAATAAGATTACTTACATTTCTTTCATATATTCGGTATAACCATACATACACGAAAACCAAATTTATCATTTAACTCAAGAAGTGATATGCGATACAATGTGATATACTTCGTATTTACCAAAACTGTTTAAATCAACTAGTTAGTTATACTGTCGAGTGATTTTATGTCTTGGTACAACTACCACTGGTGTCAACTGGTGATACAATCACTCGGCAGTGTCACCAGGTAACTTAAACCTGATTGATGACATAGAGTGATTCGGAGGTTATTACATCATGATATATTTACCTAACTGTCATAAATGTCAAAAAAAAGTATGATTGCAAAGCTAAAATAAGATATTAAAATATGTAGAATTTAAAAAAAGTTAAATACATTTTAAACCGTCAATAATATTGTCCTAATTATATGCAAAATCAAAAGTGTATACTTTAGGTCAAAAAATAGAATCGTAATCAAATTTAACTTAAATAATATATTAATAAAAAAATATATAAATAAACATCTCCTCAAAAATACTCATAAACAAATCCTTAATAACTAAATTTATTTTAGATGACTAAATTTAATCACTAGCGATTAGTACGATATAATCTATTAGTTATAATTGTAATGTAAATAAATTATATTTTTATTATATATTTAAATAATATTGTGTATAAATTAATTAATCTTCCTTTATGAAAAACAAATATTAATATCTATTAAGTTAAAGCTTAGTATATTTTTAAACAGAAAATAACAAAATTTAATAAAAATAAATTAAATAACTTAAGTCATATCATTGTTTATACATCCTACGGAATGGATATAAAATAACTTTAATCTAGTAATTAAACATTTATTTAGAGCTTTAAAGTTTTTAAGAATAAGATATTAAGAAATTGTTAATTTATTATTTTTGTTTTAGGAAATTAAATAATTGTTATAGTAATTAAACGAATGTGCATTGTTAATTGTATTTTTAGTTATTACTTGTTCGTATAAATTTTAAGAATTAAACTAATTAAATTTGTATTAAGATACACTTAAACAGTGCAGTAAAATGAAGAAATAATACCTTTGTTTAACTGGGTCGTTTTTTGATAAATTTAACCATGTCAATCTTAGTTGAAAGAACATTATCACCCAATCATAACATTTACCGCTATTAAGACAGTTTGTTCCTTAATATTCGGCTAGCTCAAAGTGTTTTTTAATTATTGATATTTCAGTTCAAGTGTTATTTATCCTTAACATACTACAAAAGCTAGTAAAATCATATAAAATTAGCTTGTTAATACTTGTTCTAACTACCCACTACCAATGAAGATACCAAATCACAATATCCAACACAAACGTATCTTGGAACCCAGTATTTATTCGCCCACGAATATGTTTTCTCTCCAAACGCAATACCAGAGCCCAGAGACCGCCGGATGTGGCGTTGGCGTGTTCCTAATTGAATAGCCCGGAGCAGCCACAGACCACTCAAATATATTGAAACCTTCCAATTCGTAAACTTAGTCACTTATAAATAATATAATATTGATAACAAAGAAGTAAACAATGTTCACAATTTATGAGGAGAAAAATTAACACATCAAAATACAATCAATAGCATACTTAAAAAACAATACACTACTAACTACTATATAGTACTGCTTAATAAATTTAACAATTTAAAATGAGTTCGCACGCAGCACGCTGACGTGAGGGAAGTGAATTTCCACATAACAACTTTTAAAACTCAAAACCAGTGTAAAAACATACGTTTGTCCATTTTTTATTGAAATCTGAAAACTTAGATTTTTTGGCTGTTCTGATACTCCTGGTTTCATTTACTTGCAAAGCTGGGAATACAATTTTGCGCATTAAAAGGTTAGTAGAAGGTCCAGACAGGCTAGAAAGTAGGCGTGAGGTAGCTGGGGATGATAAAAGTACTCTAACAAAGGAATAACTTGCTTTTTTAGTGTAAAACCCCCATAAGACAACGTACTGTGTTTAGTCGATACACATTTTCTTTAATAACTCGGTAAAAATTTATGCTAGAATGACGATAGAGGTCTTAAAGCTTTCGCCTCTCTAATTCCTATCTTTTTACATGCATTGATTTTACATCTGGGGCTTCAATGACCCTTTTTGGGCCCAAAAACTCGAAATTTTAAAGATTAATCCCCAAAAAAGGGGTTTAGAGTTTTCCGATTGATTTGCCCAACGAACTTGTCCAACTGATTACAGAAAGGAACGTCCCTACCAAATTTGAAGTAAATCGGGCAAAAAATGTGACCGCTAGAGTGCAAACACACATATATATACATACATACATACATACATATATATATATATATACAATTTTGAACGACCCACCGAAACGTATTCAGGGGGTCATGTTAGGAACTTATATGGTGGTCCCGGGCTTAAGTTTTACCGTGCGGGTCATGCTAATAGTTCACTTTCCAAAGGAAATTCACTAATAATATATTTTTTTTACTTTTACTCATACATGATGAATCATGCTAAAAATCTGTGTACTGAATATCTTCAACACTATTTAACTTACATATATTAAATTGTTTCAAGGTGTCCTTTTAAGTTGTATTGCATATTGTGTTTTATAGGTTTTACCACAATTTGTACCACCTTTTAACTAAAACTAGTGTTGGTTTAAATTTGTTTAAACTTATTATTAAATAATAATTGATCAAGGCATGTAACCTTCTAAGGACTTTAGTGTTTCAATTGTTGGTTTCACAAATTAAAATTGTGTTGGTTTAATTCAAATATTAAATTATGCAGTTTTCAACCATAGAACACCGTCTCAGCGAAACAAAAATTAACGGCGTAGTAATTATAACTATTTGGAAACTGAATTGAAATTCAAAGTTTTATATTTTGTAAATTTACTTTCATATTTAAACAAATGTCTGGGAAGGTTTTAATGTTTGGAAAAATATAATCCTATAGTCTAAAATGAGTAAGGTTTGCTAGCCTGCGTCCTTGCGTGCTTGCTTGCTTGCACTGTGATCTCTAAAACGGCTCCAACGATTTCCTTCAAATGTTAAAAATAACTAATTACTGGGATAAAAAAGAGTTTTAGACATATATCATCCCCAGGAAAATCAAATAATTTAAACAAACTAAAATTACAAGTTAAAAAAATCGGGCTTATGGAGTTTAAAATCAAAACAAAAGAATTGTAACAGCTGTTCATAATCAACCAGGAAACTGTAAAAGTAATAAGCGTATTGTTTATAATTGTTAACATGTGGTTTCCTGAGATTAGTGACTAAAGCTGTTGAGTGAAGATTGCTTATATAGAGTGGTCATATCCAAAATAGTTCAAAGGGACATTGAACTATAAATAATAACTGGAGTGACCTTAAAAATGAAGAAAAGAGGCAAATGAACTATACAAATTTGATAATCAGTTGGGAGGAGTGGTGAAATATTTCTCCAAGTCAACTAAACAAACTGACTGGTCTTCCCCAAGCAAAGCTCGGCCCCCAGATACATGATATAAACTAAGCCATGATATTAAAATTAATACTACTTAATTTATGCTTTTCATGGGATTTTTGGAAAGGCCTTCAATAATGGACAAATCAACTGTAAAACCGTCTTGCATGGAAAACGCACCGTTCATCTTGCAAAACTAACCCACTCCCAGTTGTCAAATTAATTTAGCTGATCAGTCCCAAAATTATGACAAGGGAACGCAAAGTAAGTGTAACATTATCAAAATTATGTTTAATACATTTTTACCATTCAAAACCCTACATATGTTAATAAATAATCTTATAATGTAATGGATAAATCATCTGAGGTATAATTTATTATAGTTTATACTATTGGTTTAACTCCATTACAACTTAGTATAATTGTTATATCTGGTAATTAAATCCAAACAGCTATTTAGAAGTATGTGGCTGTTTCCGTACCGTTTGAATAATATATGTCATCAGCGCAGTTGTGGAAAAGCGGTCTCCAAAATGTTAAAGCTGGGAGCTTTGAGAGACTGGTATTCCCCGAGGACATTAATTCATAATCATGTTTCACCAACTTCATTTATAAACCACCCTTTTCCTACATCTTAACACTGACGAAGATTTTCATTTGCCATTTAACATTACTTCTTAATAAAGTATAGGTGACATAATAAAAACAAATAACTTAGAAAAATACCAAAGAGAACCATTAATTATATTCACTCATAGTCTTATTTTTAAGTATTATTAAAGAGCGTTTGTATTTACTTGGCTGATGCAATTAATTTGTTAATTAGGCGGAATAAACGAGTTATTTATTTATTGACAACCGGTTCTACAGCACACGGTAACATAATTTGATCGTGATTATAATTTTTCAAAAGTCCTGCATCACGACCAACACTCACGGGGTTTCTGACTTCTAGTATAAATATTCTTCACCCTGCTACACAATGAAGTCAACCATCATCTCATAATATATTTCTCATTTTGCCGCAATATCAAAGTTAACAAAGTCTACATCTAAATTTGTGCACAGTAAATAACAATATTTTATGAGACATATATGTCCGTGTTTTGTATATGCCGGACAAATTTAGACAGATTGTCGGAGAACGAAGCACTACGAATATCTAACGTAATAGTACCTATTTACATAGTAAAGGCTTTTATTTATTTTAACCCATAGCAGCTTCCAAATCTTCGGAGCGGCCTTAGCAAACATCCAACATTTTCACTGAAATTAGCCATATTGTGCTATTTAATCTTTTAAATATTGAATAGTTTAGCAACTGTGTTTATAAAAATAAAATGTCTATTACGCTCTTTTAAGTTTAATAATAACAAAGTATATTTGTTAAATTGCTGAGTTATCTTTTGTTGGTCTTAATACTCTACCAAGTAATCACCCTACTACCGGACTATGTTCTCTTGGCACTACTTATGTGTATGTGTCTTTGCATTCAGCATGCGTTGTTGGACGGGTATATGGGAAAAATGTTGAACAGTTTCATTGAAAATGTTCTTAAATTGCAGGATTGGCTGATGACACTTAAGATAACTCCATGATAAATAATCTTATGTGATATTTTTATATAAATATTTAAATCTTAAAACAAAACAAAATATTTCAAATAAAAAAGGAAGCATTGCAATTTGTTGAATGGGAGGTTAACTATAAAAAAATACAAAGTTAATATTTCCGCCATCTTGATGTTGCCATAGCTGGATAACTTATATGATTCTGACGTGATCATCGAGTGAAAACCATTCCACGTCACACCTATATTAAATTTCAGAATAATATTTCATCGAACCTTATCTTTATCATACAAATTGTACACTTCACCTTATTTTAGGTGCTGCCGCCTCGCCGCACCGCAAAATCAGTTTCCAATTCGGGCACTTTAATAGTTAATTCATGCGTATAGCAAAAGAACATTTAAGGGGCCATCTGATATAATTTAAAAGTTTACAAATAGAAGAAACTATTAACATAAACATTACTGCCACAAAAATAGTTCTACGGCAGTTTTGTAATAAAATATACGATTGGAAAATAAAAAATAAAAACAACTGGTTAAACACCAATTGTTTTTAACTCATGCATTGATATAATAACGCTGTTATTTTTACTCCGAGGATATAAAGTATTGCTTAGATGATCCTTTTCATCCTAGGACAAAAACGTAATTTGCTGACACTTTTTGGTTGAGGTCATTAGCTGTTAAATATGAAATGGACGAATTACTCACCTTGTATAAGCAATTGAAACTTGTGTAACAGATGTTTGTTTAGAGCTGAAAGATGGAAGCAAAATTTTGGAGGTAAACATGGTAATTAAATTGTATTTTTTGCGAAGTTGATATCTTGATGTTAATTCCAGTATGACCAAAAATGACCAAAAAACGGACAAAAGTGGCTTTTCGGCCCTCACTCATATTCCAGTCCTGTATCCAAAAGTTCACTTTTGGTCTAGTGATTAAATATAATCGTTTTTCATTTATTACTTAAAAAGTTAATTAATATATCAATATATCGCGGTATTGAATGGTAATTTTGACAACCTAAAAAGAGTTTATCTGTTTTTAGTAACCTAAAAAGAGAAAGTGTTAAGAAAATAATATTGCAATTAAGAATCAAAAATAATTTAGTAACATACTGTTGTTTAAAAACAGTTAAACGTTTAGTGGGCCATAGAGGGTGAAGCAAGCAGGTATGGGTGGGAAATTTCGACTAGAGACTTATCTACATGATAGTAGATGGAGAGAAACTGATTTATATTATCTTTCCCCTATAAACCACAGGTTTCCTGGGCTACAATGCAGCTATAGGGTGAATATGAAGTACACTTCCAGAAACGAAATATAAATAGAGCAGAGTACAGAGAGTTATATAATACTGAAAACTACCCCAGACAGACAGATCGGGAAACATCGGCTAGGCCTACGTGACAAGTTGCCGGGTCATTGATTGAATTCTGAACGACTCCTGGAATCCTTCAGTACCAAGGAAAGGGGCGCGATTGGAATGGTGGTAGGTGATATAATGGAGTGAGAATGGGCAAATTAGGCGCTGATTGGAAGTGTTACGAGTGTCATGTTGTAAAGGGTAAATTTTTGGGATTTAAAGAGATGAGTTAGTAGTATGCAATGTTAGTAGGATAGTAGTTATGTTGTAAGTAGTAGATGTTAGTAGTTAGTAGGATTAAAATGTACGTAATTGGTTCTCCTAACCGTAAACTAATTATTCCGCCATTAACTGAAACGTAATTAAATAATACAATTTATTTCCTATGTTTGAGTAATTTTAACAACAGGATTTACTTAAACCGCTTCATATTTCAAAATGTAGAATCAGTGGTATTTAAAACATAGCTGTGATCCCGTCGTAATTTTATGTACGGTGTTCAGATTCATATTAGCTCAGTTTGGAAATTAGTTTGTTCCACAATAATGGTCCAATCATGTTCTGTGTTTCAATAAACAAATTTGAGTCATTGGATATTTAATATAAAAGACTTAGTTTACAGCCTAAGGTGAAGTGGGATGATTATAATTATATAATTGAGAACACTTTAATTTCTTAAAAGTACTTTTTGAATTAGCTTTAATAACACCTTTAAATGGGAATATTTACGGTTTATGGAAAATCCAATTGTATTAAGGGTGGCCATTTGATAACCATAAATATAATTTTACATTGTTAAATTACTACATGGTGATCCAAAAATACATTATAGACAGCTGTAGATTGGCATGTGTTTTTAGATCACCCCATAACATCAATGCTCCTTTTAAGTTATAATCACAATCATAGATTATTACTATTTATATTCTTATATAAAATCCAAAGTGCATTCAATATAAAGGGAAATACTTGATCAAGAATTAAATTTTCAAATTATTTTCTTTAAACCCGTACTCCTGAGAAGTATAGAACTGTATTGGAAAAAATAAAAGGTAGAGAGGTTGCTATAAGTTAAAATGCAGCCGAATAAAACTCCTTGTCCTCTGTAAGATAGGTTATTTTTTTGTAATATTAAAAATGAAAAGGACTACGTGGCCTATGATCCATGCATACCTATCCCACAATACCCAAGCCACATTATGACACCTTCATAAAGTTTTTAACATAACTAATTTTCAAGATGCGTGATACTGAGTAATTAGATATAGGGTTTTTCATTTTTTATTTTGTTTTGATTTTTTATAGTTTATTATTAACCATAGCAAAGCAATAATAAAAAAAAAAATAACAGTATATATATATATATATATATATATATATATATATATATATATATATATATGTATATACATTAAAGTCAAATAATGATTCAACATCATTAAATCCCTGTTATGTCCTTGAACTATATGATTTACAGATATGGCTATTGACAATTATATTAATTCAAATATCAACTTAATATAAGTGATAAATAATCAAAAATAATAGACCGTCTGGATTTTGTTATTAAATTAGGTTTCATCCCATAAAGTACTAAGAACGAATAAAAAGAATATAGTATATTCAAATATTACTTAAAAATCTAAGGATAGATCTGAAAATATATTCGTTATTCGGGCAACGCTTGTGTCAGATTTTCAATACTACTTGTTTATCCAGATTTGTATTCAATCACCATCTGTTGTCAACCGTGAAGTGCTCCTGAAATTCCTATCCTTTTATTCGACTTGAGCAAAATAAATTTAACAAGTATTATAACAAACTTTATTAATCTTAAAAGTCTTGTAGATTTAATCTTGTGTTAGTGTTGGCTTTAGTACGATTATCATATGGTATAAAGGTTTTAAATGGATTCCAAAAAAGTAGCTAAATAAATTACGTCTTCAACAAATATATTTCTACCTTGAAACGTTCATTTTTACTTACTGTCACGTAGAAAGGTTATGGAGGAGCAATGGTTGAGAGGTAAGTGTCTAATAGGTTGGTTTTCTCAAACTAAATTCAAATTGTTCCAAAAAATTGCATGTAAATTCCAAAAGCATTTTCAATGTACTTACTTTATAGCTTTAAATGCCCGAAACTTCACTGTATTATTTTTCTTCTAAAAATAATATATTAATTTTATTATCATATACATTAGTATTAACCCTTTACTATTACTGTTTTTTTATT
Organism: Allygus modestus; assembly: GCA_963675035.1. NCBI lineage: Eukaryota > Metazoa > Arthropoda > Insecta > Hemiptera > Cicadellidae > Allygus > Allygus modestus. The sequence goes on from OY776116.1 coordinate 90,091,329, forward strand.
CCCAATGGATGTTTATCTGAGTGGTTGAACAGTTTAAAGAACATGTTACATTCGTTGCATTACGTTTTGTGTTAAATAATAAAAACAGACCGTGCAATTTTATATAGTAATACATCATTGACATTAGATTTTTAATATCTAACAATACGTTATTAAAAATTAAAAGTAGCGGAATTACTATTCCTTTAAAAAAACGTATGTAACATAAGGAAAATTGATGAAATTATTCTTTCCAGTATTACTTGCAATTGCTAATATCGTACATAATAAAGTTTGTATAAATAAATATAGTAGTCATAATCAAACCTGATTTATTTCTATAAATGAAATAGTACAAAGTTTCCAATCTGTTAAAATTATTATCTTTATTGTCATGATTTTTTTAGTTTTAACCAAAATAAACATGTGTGGTTTATGTCTTTAATAGAACCAGCTAAACCCAACATTTTTATAAAAGCGGTTTGACCAAGTCTGGTGGACATATGGCCGCAGTGGGTCAGCCCGGTTATTCGGTGTGGCCTCTCTCTCTAACTTGTACTCGATTCTCAACATCGTACGTGAGTCCCAACGTTGCGCTAAAGCCGCTAAATAAAACAAAATTTAAGCTTCAGTACTTGTCGTTGGTAATAGTTGTAATCAATCGTTGTTTTTTATGCTATTACCTGCCAATAATCAGTTATTTAAATCAGTTTATTTAAAGACATATATTAGGTAACATACGATTACGATCAGGAAACCAGCCGTAACATGAATTTGGCTAAACTATGAATTAATTATACTATTTGTTTGATAAAAATTAATTGTATATCTTACCAAGGCATAGTATTTTATTCTGCAATAGTTAAAATGTTTACATATCCATCCCATAAAGATGCGACCAAACGTAGATTATTGTTTTTAAAAGTAAAAGGTACCTTGCACATCAAATAATTCGATTTAGGTGGGAGAATTTTTACAGAACGGATAATTTAAAACTTTTATTTTGGTAATCAATGATCCAGAGGCTGTCCATCATGATTTTTTTTTCTCTCAGTAAGCAGATGTTAAAACTTGTATGATAAACTATCCAAAGAAGTAACTGACTCATTTTCAATACAGCATATATCAAAATAATTTATACATAAAATATGTTTTCTTTCCCATAACAATACTGGGTGAAATTACCATCTCAGTAACCACGAAATATAGTCTTCAAATTAATAATTAAATAATTAAAAAATGTTCTTTAATTGTATTTGGTTGGTAATAAGAAGTAGGATAAACAACATGCAATATGCAAAAACAAATAAATAAATAATCATTCTCTCCATTATATAGGGGATTTGTTTTGTTTTGTTGTTTTGTTGTTATAAGTTAAGATTTTTCTTACACAACTAATGCATCTATGGAAATGAGATATTACATTTTAGTTACCTTGTAAGTAGCAGGGAAAACATTATTCCAAAAATATTATAACTGTCTATTTAAAACATATAAGCAGACTAGTTCTTGTAAGATATCAACTGGAACGAGTATTAACTGTATAAAATAAAAAGGAATCTTGTGATTTAGTCACTGAGAAGACATTCTATTGTGGTAGGCTATAATATTACAATCAACAAAGGCAAGGGCTTCTCCCAGGGGGACCCCATAAAATGTGTGTATGGAACACTAACCTTGATAAGGGAATACATTACTGGCGCCTTTGTAATGTAGTATTTTGTAACGCACTGTTAGTTTGAGGTTAATATAAGAATATGGCAGTGTAGATTAAAATAAACGATCAACTCACGATTTGAACTTTTGGTTACACCCAAAGCATGGTATAGATAAAAGGAGATTCTGCATAAGACTTAAGTTGTTTTAAAATTAAATGGTAAATTACTCTCAGGGGTGCACAGCGGTTGATTTAGTTTTAATTCTTTATTTCAAACTTTTTTTTCAATACATTAAAATGTTCCTATAATATTTTTACTCTAAAATACAATAAAGAAAATAGCGGGTTGGAGAGTAATAGTTTAGCCATTTACCATTTGAAATATTTATCATTAATCTATATTTGAGATTATCCTATACTCTAATATGAGTAAGGTTTGCTTGCTTGCTTGCTTGCGTGCTTTCTTGCTTGCGACACGGATCTCAAAAACGGCTCCAACGATTTCATTCAAATGTTCGAAATAACTAATTTCTGGGATAAAAATAAGTTCTAGACAGGCCTCATCCCAAGGAAAAATCAAATAATGTAAAAAAAATTAAATGAAAAGTTAAACAAATTAACATTGGGCTTATGGAGTTTCAAATCAAAACAAAAGAATTGTAACAGCTGTTCATAATCAACCAGGGAACTGTCAAAGTAATACTCATGTTGTTTATGATTATTAACATGTGGTTTTCTGAGAGCAGAGATTAAAAGATTTGAGTTAAGATTACATATATAGAGTAGTAAAATAAATCAAAGGGACATTGAGCTATAAATAACAACTGGAGGGACCTTAAAAATGTAGAAAAGAGGCAAATGAATAATACAAATCTGATTATCAGTAGGGGGAAGTGGTGAAATATTACTCCGAGTGATCTAAACAAACTGACTGGCCTTCCCCCGAGCAAAGCTCGGCCCCCCAGGTACTTATTGTTAAAAGCATAAGATTCTATAATTATGATATTTGCATATGATATATCGACCATCATAACACAAGGCCGCTGGTAAGCAGTAATATTAATGTGTGCATGTAGTTCGAAAAATCTTGAGTTAAATCATATGATTGGTAATGGCAAAATAGTCGAATTTAATTACTTTAAAACCCCAAAACTTCCCAATAATACACCCTCATAAAATACCATCTTTTTGAAAAAGGTTTGCTTAATAAATACAAATAAATCTAATCTAAATATTATTATTATATCTATATGCAAATGATTATGATTTCAACATTACCACTTAATGCTAATGGAAATATTTTTAGAAGTTCATTGAAATAAAAATCGGGCTATTAATGAACAGCCATAAGTTGATAGGGTCTAAGTCTTCTGTGGATAGCTGGGGAAGCATGCCAAATCCAGGTATACTCTTTACTGTTCATATACCTTTCCAAAAAATGACTCTGGCTAACAAATAAGCTTATAAGAAAACAAAAAGCTAGATAAATCTTTAAAACTAAATTGCTCTAAATATTCTCAAATAAAAACGTTAAATAGAGCCAATGTTATACTCTATATAAGAGTACAAAGCTACGAATGTTATTTTTATTTATGCAACAAATTGTAGAAATATAATACCAATACAGCGAATTACATGCGAAAACGTACCTAAGAATATTATGTAAATATTCAACCAATACCTAAACATTCTATAAATTGGCTTTAAAAAGCTTAAATGTTTTTACTATTATTAATATATATTGCCCCCTCTGATTGGGTCCGATGATGTGGGACTGGTCAAAATTGATTGACTTGCATTATGTGTTAGGGATATTTACCATATTGTTTAGTCTAAAAATAATATGTTTGTTTTTTATTCACTGACTCCTGTTTTTTATTCACAGTATACATTGAACGTACAATCGTTGTTTAAAGAATTAGAGTAAACAACTACAATCCGTTACATATTACAACACTACAAATTATATTTACATTTACTTACATACAAGATGGTAAATACAGTAAAATATGGTATAAGACTATCGATTATACAAAAGAAAACTCAAAAATGTTTTTACCATAAAGTGCAACACATTTTAAAACACTCTATGCCTAACCCAGTAACTTGACGAAATCCTACAACCCTACGGCAGAATTTAGAAATGAATTCGCGTCTTGCAAACGTGGCAATTTGCATAGAGTTCATATCGAAGGATATGTGGGGATTAAACGCCCTTCCTCTCAACGCAGTGTAAGCTAATCCAGCTTAGAGATGTCGCATATGCCCATAGTATAAGAGACCGAGCCATGCCGTTGACATTTGATTGGTTTTCGTGGGTGAAAAACATTCGATGGACAAATGTTGTGCAGTTCAGCACTTTACGAGAGCTCTTCTAATGCCATTGTCAATGTTAGTTCCCGAAGCAAATTAGTTATATATCTGTTTTATTTATACTACTTTATAAATTTTAAAATTGTATTTATATATTTTTATCTCATTATTAAACAAATTGAGTTAATCAGTGCAATTGTCTTTTTAAATGCTACTTGAGTTTTCACAGAAGAAAAAATGTTCTTTCATATTCTTTACAATAAATATTTGGGACTTTTCGCTTATGAAATTTACCTTTTAGGTGGATGCGTGTATAATATTTTAACTACAAATTAAAAGCATAACCGTATCAATCATTATCCTTATAATATCTGTGGAAAACTTGTTATGATGTTATATTATTACTGCATTATGAATGTAAAATTTGAGAATTTCACACATAGTAACAACATATATTATTGACAATTGCAGGTTAAGTGCACTTTTCTATAAATCAATGGTATAAACTATGTTTTATTAGTGTTATAATTATTGTTATTGTAAATAACGACAAATACACTCTAGCATTGATCAATTATAACGATTAAACCAAAGGTGATTTCCAATTTAATTTATGGCAGCAACTATTTTGCTCCAATAAATGAAGGGATAAGAAGAAACAGGTAAACGCTCAGCTCAAAAAAAGTTGAATTATCAAAACAGATTCACTAAAAGATAAAAAATAAAGAAAATTCTATAAAATGTTTAGCATGGAAAACTTGAAATAAGTAAATATCTTAGGTCAAGGAGAGTAATGTAGTAGTAGAGGATAGTCTTCATTTTCCTCTACCACCCCTAGGAACACTTCATGTAAATGGTATACCATTTGGGATAAATTAGGCCTACATTGTCCTACTATTGACTGATTGAAGAAGAAAAGAGATGAATTTGTGGTACATGACTGGCCACATGCCTACAACTGTTCTAAGGGTCGACTCGTCGGTAAGTAAGCAAGTAACTTTATTGACGTCTGCCATTGTTCATATGTACTACCGTATTGAAAGTGATTACATTATAAGTTTACACATGTTTTGAAACTTTATAATAAGTTTTTGAAATACATCACAATATCCCAGTGCGTTTAAAAACCACAGGATTAAAATAAATAACATAAAAAGAAGGTTTTTGATGTTTGTTTTCTGTATTAAATCGTATTACCGTAGTAGTAGTCTACAGAACTTCTACATTTCTAAACTGATTTGTTGGATCAAGATATCAAATAAATTGGGCGGATACGTAATTGTGCAAAATGGTTTTAAATGGTCAATACTACATTATTAACGGTCATGGGCCATGGGCCGTCATGTTCGGTCTTTATCATAAGGAAAATGTAAGGATCAATATAAATTCACTTTCAAAAATGATAGTGACAAATAGATATAATTAAAAATACAACCACCTTGATAGTAAAACATTGAAGATTTAATTAAAAATCAAAGTCAATAAATTAACATATGTTTGAGTCGATTATTGCCAATATGTAAATAAATGGCAAAAATACAAAATGAGGAGTTAGTTTGAGGAAATTTAAATCCATTAATTAGAGTTATATTTCAAAATGTCCGAAAATCATCTTCATCAGGTAGTAAATTACGAATTTTACAGTTTTTATTATAGGGCTATAGACAATAACTTAAGTAAGAGTTTTCCAAATGGAATACAATAAGTGCACTGATCGTTGACGTTACAAATTTTTTAACAGTTCCAAAAGAAAGCTTTTGGGCCTGGATTTAACTGTCAGTAAAAAATATAACAAATTGGAAATATGATTGAAGATAACTATACTTAGTTAGTATTACTAATGTTTTTAGGAAAATGGTTCGAACTAATTTAGCAGTGGACATCCCAGTTATTGAACCTATGACCTCATAAACTGAGGTGTAACACATTAAGCAGACTGGTGCTAGTGAGAATTTAACGTTGTGTCTGGTGAAATAACGTAAAAAAATCATTATTAAAAATCACTTGGAAGCACATTCAATAAACCATTGCATTTTTAAGACATTACCATGATGTTGATACAATTATCTACGCCCTAAAATTAACCTAGTACTAGTTATTGGTCATACAACTTTATAACATACAAATTATAGTTATATTTACATATGTACTTAGTATTTTTTTCTATGGCCTCAGAAATATTTAAGATACATTTTAAAGTTGTATCCTTTACAAGCGCACAATTTCAGTAAGCCCTTGGATTTATAATTTAAAAAATAAATGATCTGCGCAAAATATAACTTATTGTCTATTAACAAATAATAATAATATATACTTGTGGTCACAGCTTTGTTATGATCTTGTGGAGTGTATAATTAGTATTTGATTTCTAAATGAACATGTTATAGAACTATAAAATAATACAACTCTTAAATACTTATAGATCTAAGGGTCAATTATATAACATGTAATTGGTACTACGGTGTTTGATTGGATTTCCCATCGTGTTATATGTTAATCTGAGGCCCAGACAAGCCTGACTGACTACAAATGAGGATGCTACGTGAGATAGTGGATTCTATTAGAGCTATACCGTGGTATTCAGATGCAGATTTTATGAGAATTAGTTTACAGTTCACACTAAATTATAAACTTTTTAAAAGGGGCTTTCTTAACTCTCTTAAAACTCCGTAAGGAACATTAAGCATTTTAGCTTTTAGTTTTAATTTGTTAGAACACTTATTTTCAAGGTGACCTATTGCAATATTATTTGAAAAAATGTTTACAGAAAAATAAAATTTCAAAAAACTCTGTAGGTTTTGTTTGTCATATAATTTATGACTGAAGGTAATTTTGTTTGAACTTCTCTTTCATAGTTTATCCTTTCAATAAAAATCGTTTATTTTAACCTACGTACGTTTACGTAAATAATACAGATACATGTTTAGGTAAATGATAACACTAAAAAACCGACTTATACTTCTATTTTAGTGAATCATGTTATTATCTAATAGGAATAGTCTTGGCCACTGCGCATTTTTAGGTTGACAGGTCATCTGTCTGTTGTTGGGTTGTATTTCTACTTTAATTCTGTATTTCATAGACGAATTATTTATAGTTTTTTGCATATCGGTTGTATACTTGAAGATTATTAGTTACTTGCATTAATTTTAAACACGATTTAAAAACAACACTAAATAATTTTCTTTTATAATATAGTTTTTTAAAGTTATAGTAGTATTTTTTTGACTATTTATTGTAAAACTAAATTGATCCATTACGTCACTGTTATAGAGTTGTTGCAGGATTGCCTTGGAACTGTATGAATATCAGTATTGCTTCTATTGGCCTTCATTTCGTTTTAACAATTCGTGTTTATAATATTTGTGTCTACTCTGCTTATTATTGCATTGATATTAATAACAAATATTGCATATAATTGTACCTAGATTTTAATTGATACTTTAAGTCAGAATAAAAAATATAAATACAAATTACATACTAGTTGAAAACATCTCAAAGACGGGAAAATACTTATTTCAATTTATTACTAGCTTATTCTTTTTGATGATCACCAATTTTCATGTTAATTATTGTATTAGCGAATTTCCTCTCTAAGGAAGAAGCTATTGTTGTAGTCGGCATGGTAAGACCTAGGCCCGGGACCATGATAACTTTTCGTTTTGAGGTCCCCAGATGCCAAAAACACCATTCGTTCATAACTGTATACTCACTCTTCACTAACTCTACACCTTCCCATATAGATAGAGAGCTGAAATTTTGTACACTTGTTCTTAAGGCAACAAATAGAAAAACTAAGTGGTTTTCATCCTGATCTGACCTCAGGGCTCTGCCAGAGACCCCGACAAAGTTCCCATTAATTCATTATGGACATTTAATTTTGTTTGAGCTGATGAAAAAAAAAATCAGCTGATCTTGATTCGTAGTATTTCCACGGGCTAACCACAAAATGCAGCATACAAAACTGTAATAGTTTTTATAAATCATTTGCGGGGTGAAGCCTGCGGCCATCAGCTAGTATATATATATTTGTGTCTGTGGGTCAAATAACTCTCGTAAAAATGGTCAGATTTTATGAAATTTGTTACAAACATTTAAAGCAACATTTATGAATTTAAGTTCGGAAACCTGCCAGATCGCAAGGTGGAATTAACAAGGCGGAAGTGTTAGACTCAGGGGGTGTAGCTAATGATAGGACTTTCCCTCTTACTGACACGATCTGAGGCAGTTCATGATGTATGAAAGGTTAGTTGTTAACTAAGTGTATTATTACCATCTTGAGTAGGGAGCATCAGCACTTTTTATTATATGAAGAATAATTGTATTTATATTTATATTTTATATCACTGTAAACCATATTTATTTTTTACTTTACTAGCCCGTTATTTTTTTTGTATAGTAATTATAAGTTTTATTTTTATTTTAGTTTAGTAACTTCAAGCAATTTTTGTATACGATATTTATAAAAGAATTTGCGTTTATATAACATTGTATTTAAAAAATAATAAATAAATACCCCCGTAGCAGCAAACCTGCGTACTCAGCGAATTTCCAATGCATATATATGTATCTTAATACCACATAAAGCCACATACCAAGTTTCATCGATATACATTCATAAACAAACGATTTATGACATTTTAATTATTCTCCATAAGAATAACATGGCAGCTGAGTATGCAGGTTTGCTGAAGCAAGGAACACAAAAAATGGGGTTTTATACAAATATCAATATAACTCATGTAGGTAAAGCCACATACCAAATTTCATTAATTTATTTTCATAATTAAGGGAGATAACACGTTACTTATTCTCCATAAGAATAACATGGGGCTGAGTACGCAGGTTTGCTGCTATGGGAGCCTTTGGAAAAAACATTTTGTTGAGCAAATATCAATGGTCCACAACCAGATGAAGCCGTATACCAAGTTTTGTCTGTATACGTTCATAAATAAGCTAGATATACAATTTTTCTTTTCCTCCATAAGAATAACATTAAACAACGTACTGTGTTTAGCACTTTCAATATCTCGGTAACCAATTGACATAGAGAAATGATCAAAATACCAAATTGTGTGTGTTTTTCAAGCTGAATCCAATGGAAAAAACTAAAATTTGACTATTTCTAAAATTATATGTACAATATTCGAAAAACCCATTTTTGGGGTATAAAACCCCCCCAAAATACACCTTTGGATGGAGCGATCTGGCTGGTTTTCGAACTTAAAGTCATAAATGTTGCTTTACACATTTATACCAAATTTCATTAAAATCGGATAATTTTTACGAGAGTTATCGTGCTCATGGACACATATATATATACAGTTTTGAACGAATGGTGTTTTTGGGGTCTGGGGACCTCAAAACGAAAAGTTATCATGGTCCCGGGCCTAGGTCTTACCATGCCGACTACGGTAATATCTTCTTCCCTATAGGGGAAATTCGCTAAAACGTATAAACGTTTGTAAATTTATGTTCAGATCCATCTAATGTTTGTTACGTTAAATCAAACTAAATAATAACAAAGGCTTATGTGTGGTTTTGCAAAAATATAATAATCAACTAAATTTGACGATAATAAATTAACTATTGCGGTAATTGTAAGATAAGTAGAATATTAACAAATTGAAATCGTTAATTCTTATTACGTAGTATTAGTATTACTTACTCGCAGATGAGGCAAATAGTTTCGTTGCGGTATTTCGCATCATTAACGATGTATATTCAGGGACAACATTACTAACAAGATCACAAAAGGCATTGTCAGAGTTGAGCACCAAACTCAACCTATTGGCGTTGCGTGTTATTGTTTAACAACTGCCATTGTCTTGTGAGAAAACGTTTTATCTACCACTACTAAATATCTAGATTGAGCCTTCTCCATATTCTTGGTAGTGTTTTTACGAATGGGCTGCTCAGACTACGGCCAAACTCGAATCACGCGCTTCATGGGTGTGGTAATTGCTCAGGGAGCATCCGGCTCAAAGGGATAAACTGCCGACTTTCACAAGTTTGATTCAAAAATTTAACATTCTTCTTTACCGTGTGAAAATATATATGTATTTGATATTTGTATATTATTTTACAACAAATGTAAGTGAAAACGATATTTGCAAACAACATTACAATTAAGAAATATACATTTTACCTTGAAAAAGTTTCAGAGTTAAAATGATTAATCTCATAGTCAAATAGTTATAATATTCTTTATATATATATATATATATATATATATATATATATATATATATATATATATATATAATTGAATCAAATAAGAGTCAGTCAGTTATGTAACAATGAAATGAAAAACACATTTTATTTGTCACCCATCCAGCTATACATAACCATAGCCATCGGTTCATCGCCTATTTAGTAACATATAGAAAACAGTTTTATTGCATTACAAAAATAAATACAAACGTATTAGTTCTTTTTTTAGTCATATAATAAATTTACTTAGTAAAAGCCATTTAAATAAAAAATCTTGAAATTTTGATTTATTTAATAATTAAGTTGTTTCAGCAGGTTCAGTGCAGTGTTTAAAAACACTAGTTCGGTTTATAAAAAAATGTGTGTGTTTTAAATAATAGAAGATTGATGGATTGAAGTTACACTACTTCAAAATAAATTATATTATAATGTTTGACGTTTTTTCAGATTTAAATTGTTTTGAGAAATTCTAGCTAAGTAACCATATTTTTGTAATGAAATATTTAAGTAAAATATCCCTCATTGAACTATGTATCCTTTATTGTATGGATATATTTCACGAAGGAATACCAATTTAAAATAAAAAAATTATTATCTATAATTGGATTGATATTGAAAAAGCAACTGGCTTTACCAGGGGATGTTTTACTTATATTGAAGGTGGTAAGCGAGTTAGATAGGCTAAAACACATGTAGTTTATATGAGGTTATAATGACTGTTGGATTTAGTACGTTAACAGCCATTAACAACGGCGAAAATACCCAACTTAAACAAATTTTCTACACACAGTGGCAAGTACATGAAAATATCTTAATACAAAATGTATAGTGTTAAACTAGTTTAATACACGTATATCTGTAAGATAGCAAAAACCACTTTGATTGACAACGGAGTGAAACCCAGAGTCGAAGAAATGTAAATTTTTATTTTGACAAAATCTATTCTGTTGTAGCGGTACATATGGCTTCTACTAATAGATTCCAACATACTCTGATCCAAGCCTTCGTCTGATCAACTACTCCAATGACTTGTCTTCTTATATTTTCTTTATAATATATTCTAGTATTTTTGCTACAAATTTGTATTCTATATTACAAATTTAAATCATTTTAAGACTGATAATTTTAGCTTTTGATTTTTATAACTAAGCCATATCTATTTAAGTTTGATATAATAAGTATTATGGAAAGCCATTGGGAATATTATAATTTAATTTAAAAAGTATTGGGAACCCTGCTATTTTATGTATGTGGAGGTCACATAGTGCATTGATACCCCTTAAACCCTTTAATTTGAAATTCACAATCAGGCATAATTGATTTACCTGGGTTATTTAAACACATATAAGAGTTTTGCTTTTGTCAAAACTATTTGGCATGTTATAAAATACTTGAATTATTCGCAGATACTTGCACAATGTAAAATGCATATCATGTCTTAAGATCACTAAGGTTTTTGTATATCCGTTTGAAGTAAAGAGAGCTGGAAAAGTACTATTTACAGGATGAAATAAACAGCAGGATTTCAGTTTGTATATTGTATACAAAATATGGATGGTTAAGAATTCAATTTTTACATCATCCCCCCTATACATAGTTTATAGAGAAAGTATTGTTTCTGTCAACATTTTCAAATTTGAGTTGTTAGTGGAAATATTCGTTTTGGTACTACCTTAATAAAAAAAGTGATTTTTGCTTGATGTCTATGTGCCTGACTGTCTGTCTGGATGTCTACAGAGCTAGAGACGACAAGTGGACCGATTTTGATTAATTTAGTATGAAGGTACTAATCCACGATATCTTCAGGCCATTTATCATTTTTAGAATTTTAGATTTTTACGGGTAATTATCCCCAAAAACCGCAAAAAAAAGAAAAAGAAAAATTTCTCAAAAACGACTTTAAACAATTGTAATTAAACCTTAGTAGTTTGAAGAGCTTTAGGTTTCCAACAACACGACCCCACACATTTCTGGAAAATTCTGGTTCAGATATTACAGGGCTTATAACATCAAAGTTTCAAATCTTTGGATTTTTAATTTTAAAAACATATGTTAAAAAGGATTCCTAGTGACCATTAAAAAGAGTTAAGCTGCATCGTTTAGTATTTCAATTACTATTCTACTATTGCTGGTTGCTGAGAAAATATAAATTTTCATTTTGTGGTATACGCAGTACACGTTGTCCAATGTTATTCTTATGGGGAATTCAAAATTTAACATTTCTCTCTTATTTACTGATAAATTTCGTTTCAACTTGATATGGAGGTCAAGTTACCACTGACCAACAGAGGATATTCGAAATATGTTACCGCTTAACCCTGGGAGAGGACAAGGTGCATTTACCCTCTTAATACCACTGTGAGTTGCATCGGATTATGTAGTACCTCTTAAAAAGGAATATGGGTGGATATTTCAGAAAACTTTTTTTATGTTCTGTACATTCGACCGTACTTTATATTCTATGTTTAGTAAATAAAAAGTTACTTACGCATTTAAGTTGCGCTAAGAGGGAGAAAGTATCTGTCAGTTTCCTGATACCGTTACTATATTCCGTGTCAATCTTTGAATCTGCAATCCAGTTTTCAAAAACAAAAAATTGTTAGTACAACTTTTACCAGTAAATTTCAAATGTTACAACTGTATGTTATAAAATATTTGATATCAGCTTTAATGTCCGTCACTACAATTACGACTATCAAAATAGTCAGTTAATTTTAATTTGTACAAAAACTGTCATTGATTTCCAATAACACTATATTTTGTGAGGATTATTCATAAATTCTTTTATCTAACTTTGTTTAACTAATTATTTATGTTATTTGTAATACAAATTTTTAATCTGTTCAATCTTTCATAAATGCTCCAAGACAATGCATGTTAAACACGTTAGGGTTTATTCACTTAAATATACATACTGTTAATGACGGCTTAGGGGGATCCTGAGGGGTTATTGGCCATATACCAGATTGGGTCTGCGTGACACCACCTAAACCTAATATTAAGATTAAAGCGTTATCTCAGGGGTTTTGCTACCTCCTATACCACATGTTTAGCAAAATATTTACAAACACAATCGCACTACCATTACCTCCAATCCCAGCGTGTAATGTTTATTAATTTAAACCCTCTCTCATAACTACATAGTTAATACAAATATTTCTTAAAACTATTAGGTTTACATTTTTGAAAACATAAACTCAAAGGCATGATGTACATGACATGACAAGCCAAATACATTATATGAATAAGAACAAGTTTGGTTTGGTTAGGTATTCCTGATAAAATATGAAATGCATTTATTATTTAATAATAAGTTTAACTGAAAATCACGAGCCTAAGAGAAAGTATGAACATATATTTAAACAACCATCTGACAAAACTAATTTGTTGTTTGCAATAGGTAGCATTTCAAACGTTTTAGTCTTAAATTGAGTGAACCTGTGACTGATTTTGATTATTACTGTATCTTAAATGTAATACCACTGGGATTCGTAACGACCGGATTTATACGATATAATGGGGTTGTTACCTGAACATCTTAAAACATAATTAGCTTGATTTTATATTATTTACAAATTATTGTAAATGAGCATGTATTCCAAGATTAGCATTTTAAGGATTAATTAGTAGCACAACTTTTGCAGTACATTAAATAGGTGTTGGACAACCGAAGAAAGTAGTTTGTTGTATCAGCTATTTTCGTTTTTCATGTGCAGAAAATAATAATTTTAAATGCACAGAATTTTTAACTATGGACCTAAACACCTAAACCATAACTTATTTTAAAAACATTGAAACATTATTGTTTGTATGTTGTGCCAGTTATATTAAAAACCCGTGCTGACCTACTGGCTGAATTAGTCAGCGCTTATAGTCCGCAGACTGAAGTGAACTCAAGACGTTTTGACTGTATAAAATAGCGAATAAAACTAAACTAAACAATTCATTCGGGCCTGCACGCAATATCCAGCTTCGGCTAAGTATCTTAGTTATTAGTTCCGACTTGCATCCTACATTCCTTAGCCTTGATCAGAAAATCAGTATGATGGATAGGTTAATTATTAAAAAATTAGTATTGCCTAATTTTAGAATTAAATTATGTAGTTATCCATTACGTATCGAACCTATTCGAAGGTGACTGTTTTCCTTTAGACTTGAAAATTAATTATTTGATTGATTTGTCATTTAGTCACTAAGCATTACACGTGCATAATATAGGGTACCAGTAAAGATTGGTAATTATTTAGGGTCCCAGAAACCAAATGTATTTCAGTTTAGCTTTCAAAATCAGATTAATTAGGAAATGGCAACATTTCACTCTTGAATCAACCTGTCATTTCCGGACGTCAAGAGTAGTTAGCATGCAGTCATTGGATTGCATATTCAACATCAAAGCTTGCTTGTGGCTCATCCTAGGTAATGGTCCCCACCGTTTTCCCCAAGCAATCTAGTAGCAGGTTACAGTCAACCTGATTTATATATAGTTACCAGTCACCAGGTATTTATTCATTTTAAGTGAAGAAGAATCTACCAACTCTTGCATGGCCTCACAGACAGTTATACTCAATTAATGTCACTAAGAACTAGACCCTAGATCATCCTGCAAACTTATATAAACGTCCTTGTTAATATTTTAACATTCATTATATGGGAGATTTATTACAATAACATATTTAAATTTTGCACTGCGGATTCCCATTTTAATACGTGCAATTTTAAATTAACTTTTCAAATATAAATATACTAATATATGGCATATATGTAAACGATTGTTTTACGGTGACATCGAGTTTGGTACTCGTAAAGTGTATATCGGTTTATTTGGAACAAAAAAAAAAAACAATCGTTTGTAATCCTTACGTGTTATTGGCTTTTGCCTTTGCAAATCCTTTACTAATAAATAGTTGCTTTGATTAAAAAAGTTGATTACGATGTTATTATATGAGTCACAGTAAAAATGTATTTATTATTTTGAATAGATCTACGTAAATATATTATACTATATGTCAGTTATTCTACCACTCACCGTATTTATGGCCTTGATCGTTGACTCCACATCTCAGTAAAATCAAAAAAATTCTTTGTTTAGTTTCAACTAAATTCCTTACCAGTTTTATGAAGTTCAATACAAAACATAAAATAGAGAATTAGCAATTTAAAAAAATTAAACAAAAAGCTTTTTTTTACAAATCTACAAGGCTTGTTTAATGTATCTTAATAAATATGTTGGAAAAGCAATATTATTAGGCAAGATGAAACATATTTTTAAAAAGAAATAAAAAAAAAATATTGTAGAGTCTATATAACTATGCACACATATATTAATTTAAAAAAAACTAATTTAATAGACAGTAAGCTACCATTAGTCAGCCATTCAAAGTAATATATAGCTTTTTAAAGTAACACTTTATAAATATATATATATATATATATATATATATATATATATATATATATATATACATATATTTATAAAGTGTTGTATGCACATAGACCAAATCTTTCTTTTGAGGGTAACACATATAAATTTGTTATACTTATTTTGTACATGCAAATTTACATACGACATTTTATAATTTCGTTATATTATTTATTTAATTACAAGTAAACACACACACAAAACTAAATTCAAAAAACCTGAACTTTTTATATTTACTATGCAAATTGCATGTTTGTCGGAACTTGTTTTGTTTCCAATTATTATGGTCAGTGATTTAAAATATGTGTTTCCATCAACGGTTTCCATTGGGTATAGTTGTTTAAATTTGCCCGAAATTGCGAATTGACATTAACAAAGGAAATGTCTTTGTAAATATCTGATTAATGAAAATTGGAAAGGAGATATTAAATCAAATGTTGCAAAACAATACGATAGTGGATTTAATGTTATACTTACATCAGTGAACAGTTTGATTCATTGTTATAAATACTATTTATAAATATACAGCACACGTTTTATCTCTAGGATATTCTACACCGTTTTATGTACAGGAAGTATATTACACGAAATAACATAAGAATAAGTTAATTAATTCTGTAGATTTGTATTTTATGTGATTAATCAAAATCCCTTGAAAAAAAACAAGAAGTTTTTACATTAAATAGTTTCATAGTTTTAGTCGTAACGTAATTGAATGGGCAAACAAGCATTATAAAACAGGATAGTTATATTAAAACATGTAGGAATTTAAATTAAACTTTATAGAGTTGATGAAAACACAATGATTCTTTACATTACTTAGGATACCTTTCTTCTCAAACGTATAAGCACGCAGTTGCCAGTTCATTGTAAGACATTTCATTTTACATGGTAAATTCATTGACATGTATACCAAATAATACGTTATAATTGTAAAGCTAAACATATTTTACAGTCAATCACAGTCATATCATACCGAGATGCTGTTATGAGGTAAAATAAACTTACCTAGATTCATCATCTTCCAGATTATTAAGTATGAATATCAAGTAATTCAACGTGTAAAGTCCTACGTCTCGTAATAAAAGGGCCACCCTGTGTATACATTGAATGAAACAATACAGGTTATAAATTCACACACTCTGCATATTAAGAGGAATTCTAAAGTAAAATTCACTCTCTTTCCATTAGGGCTCGATATATTTGTTTTATAGGTTCTTTTTATTGTTCAATGTGTGAGGTACCAAACTTTAGGGGGGTAAAACTTTGAGGTGATATAAACAAACGCTGGAACAAACAGCTGAGACTCACCAAACCAGGAAGGATAGCCTAGGCCTATGCTCCCACTGTACCTAGGGCCTAGGCCTAAGGTCGAAAATCACCAAAACACGTTTCATCCGTTTTCACTTTGATTCATTTAATTTCACTGCAAACCATATTCCAACCATAGTCTGAACACTTCACTGAAGCTTTGTAAGCACCGACAACTTAAATAAACCATAGTTAATCCCAGAACGACAATAACAACTACATAACCTAGCGTTTGTTGACAACCGGCACGAGTCTTCTTCTTCTTCTTCGCTAGGGCCGTCGACAGCTGGTGGGAGGACTTATTTTTGACAAACGCCTGAAGTTTGTAACCAGCTGATCCCCCCCCTCATCACTGGAAGGGGAATGGAGGGGAAGAAGGAAATTGAAAGCCTCGTGTAGGCAATCATTCTGCTCCGAACCGTGAACACGCTTAGACACACGCTACGTTGTCTGTATTCCGAATCGGCGTTTTACGATTTCCCGTTAAGGTATAGTTAACCTTTGGTTAAACTGAATCTCTTTTATTACATTGTAGTATATTACCACTTTTAATCCTATAAAATCACTGTCACGCTGTTTTATTTTTTCCGTAAAATAGTAGATTATTGTCACCGTACCGACCTGTTCCAGTCTGTCGGGAACAGGTCTGTTAGTTCTTTCCAGGTTCGCATCTAATTATTTTGGTAAATTCCGATTAGTAATATCCATCCTAAATTAATCTCCTCCCAAATTGAACTTTTTATTCGAAAATCTGAGAATATTAAATAACGTTTCTTTTCTATTCTTTCGTGTTTCGTTCATGATCGATCATGGCCCCGAAGACGATTCCGTAGAACGTTTATAACCCAATTAAATATAATTGGGTGAACCTCAACGATACAACGCTGATAATCCCGTTGAGATTAATCCGGAATCTCTACGATTCACTTCGGTGAAACTCTAAAACCTGATCAGCGAGTGGTAGTAGGGGTACTTAGGGACGTCGACGCATGAGTGTATTTCAACACAAATAAGTCTCGCCCGTTTGACTACCAACTCTTATTTTACGGGCCTATTCCACCGACATCTCATTGATTATATTTTAGAGGGTAAATTTTGTTTAAATCCAAGGTACCCATTTTTTCTAAATTAAATTATTTTCTTCTAATTTTGATTTCTGTTAATCGGTTAAATTGGCCACGTATGGATTCTTTGATTGGTTCGTAAACTCTGCAGGATTTTTACTCAACTTCGCAAATCGTAAATACCCATAGGGATTTTATTGGAATATTTTGAACCTTTATAGTTTTATTTAGTAAATTGGCTATACCCAATAGATAACTTTGAAACGCGTCAGCATAACCCCCTGCAGAGTTGGTTTCAAAATTCTAGGCAAAATTGACAAAATTTTACGAGGGCGAGGATGAAGTAACATAACCGTTAAGTTGATTTGAAGACGATTTTCGTCACGGTTGTTGTCTGAGCCTTGCGTCACACACAATTCTCAACCTTCATTACCAATTTTGTTTATCCGACCCCTGGAATAAATCCCGGCTCGTTTCTGAGTGAATTCCGAGGAGCATCGATCGGTGGCCGTTTTCTAGGGGAGTCGTTACGATATTGGAATTTGTTCCCCCCCAGAAAACACCTCACATTTCTGGCGCCCGAACAGGGACTCGAAGTGGTGATTAATATAGATTATCAAGAATATAGAAATGACTAAAACTACTGGAAAGACGACTTCGACAACCGATACGATGACCACCAGGCCGAATACCTTGCCGGTCGTACAAACGCCTGCTGTAACCACGGTCGTAAGTGGCAGCCAAACGATTACGACAACCACGACCACGACGTCAGTCTCACAGATAACCCCGACATCGGAGGGTGCACCTGTGAGATCTCCATTCGATGACCCGCGTGTTGGTTGGATCCACGAGTTAAACAGAACCGACTTGACCGCGGAGATGACGAAATACGGACTCGGAACCGAAGGCACGGTCGCTGAGCTCCGCAGACGGTTCTGTGAATACTGGAAACATCCCTTGGGAAAGGTGGACCAGACCGCGACCTCATCGGAATATTACTTCACGACTGCTGAGGCCGCTTATTCCGCTGTCCAGTCCATCCGTAACGACATGTTCGGCCCTACTGTCCCATCAGTCCAAACGATGGGTGCTGTGACGTCAACGCGAGGCTCACATCGGCTCATGCCTCCCGCACCCTACATGGATGAGCTCACTAGCGTCCGGGAGATACTGGGTCTCTCACCTAACGCAGACTCCGACACCGTTCGTCGAACGTTGACGGCGATGACGAGAAACCCGGGAAACTTGGGTGGAATATCAATGTCTATTCCGGATCCCACGGGTGACCTCCTGCACCAAGTGACACGGACGGCCCATGGAACGGGCGTAACTTTTAGTGGACGTATCCAAGATCCCATGCCCTACCTGAGTTTGCCCGTGAGGCCAACCGCGAAGCTCGCTCAACCGTACCAGGCTCTACCGATGACCATTTCACATTTGGGGCCCCAGTATACCACAGGGGATTTCGCTCCCCCGCACACCACGACCGGTCATCCTCTCCAGGCTTCCCACTTCGCTCCGCCAACCACGACAGTATATAACCCTTATACTCAGGGTGCAAGCAAGACAATCGATGACGTCCCATCGTTGTGCAACCTGGTTCGCAAGTGGAACCTACGATTCGATGGCAGGAAGGACCCTGTTTCTTTTCTGGAGCGATTGGAGGAGTTGATTGACGCTTACTCTGTCTCCCCAAATGAAGTTTTAAAAGCGATGCCCGAGCTTTTACATGGCATGGCACTGCTTTGGTACCGGAATTCCCGGGGCACGTGGCATTCGTTCGAGGACTTCAAGCGTCACTTCGAGTCCCAGTTCTTGCCCCCTGGCTACCGGCACAACCTCGACGAGGAGATCAGAAAACGTACGCAAGGAGAGCACGAGCCCATTCGCAACTACGTGGTCGCAATTACAACTCTGGTCCGGCGGAGTGACAGTTTTTCAGAATACGGCAAACTCGATCTGATCTACTGTAACATGCGCCCAGAGTACAAACTCATGGTACGACGGGCCGACTTCAGTACTGTGGAGGGGCTGATGGAGAGAGCGGAAGAATACGAGGCCTATGTGCGCAGCCGCCAGAGCTTTCGCCCACCACCGCAGCCCTCGCTCGCTCTCGTCCCGGAGACGGCTTACTTCTACAAATGGAAGTCAGATCGGGCATTCGACAGCGCAGCGGTAGAGCGACGGTTCCACGAAGACGCTAGTGAACCCAAGGTGGAGAATGGACAAACGCCAAAAGAAAACTTGGGTGTCTCTCAGGATCAGCGAGTATCGTTTTCCGACGTTCTGACACGACACCCTTCTCCACAACGAACGAGCCGCCAATTCAAGTCTGCAGAAACGACACGACATAGATCACAAAGTCCAACGGGAAGACCAACACCGAGCCCAAGAAGAGGCAGTCCAATCTGTTGGAACTGCGACGAGGTCGGGCACATGTTCCGAGATTGCTCTAAACCGAAAGTTTTGAAGTGCTTTCGGTGCAAGCAAATAGGCATCTCCACTCGTCGATGTCCTTGCAGGTCGGGAAACGGGAGCCGGACTCAGCCAACCGGAGGTCCGCTGAGCCCGTTCCAGATCGACGCACGACCTCCGAGGAATGGGGCCGCTGGCTCAAGGTCGTAGGGACTTTCACGGGCGGTGTTGGAACCGGCCTGGACCCCAGCGACATCCGCCCTTTCGTCAACGTGACCATCGCAGGCGAGACGTTCAAAGCCCTCGTCAATACGGGCTCATTGGTGAACCTGATCGGGGATCAGGTAATGCGACACCTCTGTACGTGTGACGTCTCACCTTGTGAACAACAGGCGGAGCTGCGGATGGCCGATGGGTCCAGCTGCCGGGTTTCAGATCTGTATAGCGTCGTGGGTGAAATCGCCGGCCAAATACATTCGTGGGAAGCATTTTTCGTCCCTGGCCTGACGACTGATGTAGTCCTAGGCATGAGGTGTATTACCGACCTAAACCTCATCCAATTACGTCCCGAGGCCTTAAACCCCGACAATCAAGACGAAGAGCCCTCCTACGCGGTGAGCGCTTTGCACACGCTGACCGCCGACGAAGACTCGCGGCTTGCAGAGTTCCTGGGACACGAGTTGCCGATGTTCGACGCTGTTGAGGGGAAGACTACGTTGGCAGAACATTCGATACGATTAAAGGAAAACGTAGTCCCCGTTAAACAGCGGTACTACCCAAGGAATCCCGCCATGCAAGCAGTGATCAATGAGGAGGTGGCGACCATGCTCCACGACGGTGTCATTGAACCGTCGGAAAGCCCCTGGAGCTCACCAGTAGTGCTGACAAGGAAGAGCAACGGCAAATTCCAGTTTTGCATCGACATGCGCCGCGTCAACGAATGCTCTATCCCCGACGCTTATCCGCTCCTCAGGATCAACGCCATTTTGGAGAAACTGAGACAAGCAAGGTACATCAGTACCCTGGACCTGAGGCAGGGCTATTGGCAAGTGCCGCTTGCCAAGGAGAGCCGACCGATCACGGCATTTACCGTCCCGGGACTGGGCCTGTACGAGTTCACGGTGATGCCTTTTGGACTCCATTCGGCCGGAGCGACATTCCAAAGGCTATTGGACAAAGTTATAGGACCGGAGTTGGAGCCAAAGGTCTTCGCCTACCTCGATGACCTCGTTGTTGTGTCCACCTCATTCGATGAGCACTTGCAGCTACTCCGGGTGGTTTTCGAGCGCCTTAGAAAGGCCGGACTGCGGTTAAACCCCGAGAAATGCACTTTCTGCAAGAGGGAGCTCAAATACCTGGGCCATGTCGTAAACAGCGAGGGTATATCGACCGACCCAGAAAAGGTCCGCGCGGTACGCGACTTCCCAAGACCTACGAACTGTAAAGCACTACGAAGCTTTCTGGGTTTGGCGTCGTGGTATCGGCGATTTGACGATAAGTTTGCCGATGTGACAGCCCCGATGAGGAAGTTGTTGAAGAAAAACTCCAAGTGGCTGTGGGGTCACGAGCAAGAGGAGTCCTTCGAAGAGCTAAAACGGCGCCTAGCATCAGCTCCCGTCTTAGCCTGCCCAGACTTCCACGTTCCATTCGTGTTGCAGGTAGACGCATCAAACACCGGGCTCGGGGCCGCCCTCACGCAGACCCAGGACGCCAAAGAGGTCGTTGTCGCATACGCCAGCCGTTTGCTCACAGACCAAGAGAAAAATTATACGACGACCGAAAAAGAGTGCCTGGCGTTAGTCTGGGCAACGAGAAAGTTCAAACCGTACCTGGAGGGTTACAGTTTCATCGCGATAACCGACCACGTCGCGCTGAAGTGGCTGATGAGGCTACACGAACCTAGCGGACGGTTGGCTCGGTGGGTGATGGAGTTGCAACAGTACAACTTCGAAATCAGGTACCGCAAAGGAACCCTGAACCGAGTTGCAGACGCCCTGTCCAGGCGGCCCGTTGAGAACGTCAGTGAGCCCAACCTCGTCGAACCAGCTTCCTCTCCTTTGGAGATAGCAATCGTGACGAGGGGGCGACGTAACCCGAGAGCGGGTGGCAACTTGGAAACGAGGACGGTAGAACAGCCCAGACGCGACCCGGAACCCCGTCCGCCAAAGAACACGGAAACTGACAACCCCAAACGAACGGGGTGGTACGACCGCTTGCTGGCGGCAGTCAACACACATCCACGACGACACCAGCGGTACCAGGTCGTATCTGACCGCCTCTACCGTTCCTTCCTCAGGAAAGGAGACGTGGCAGGCCAGTGGAGGATGTGCGTACCCCCAGACCAAATAGAGGCGGTACTACGACAAAACCACGACCACGCAACCGCAGGACATCTCGGCGTCAAGAAAACCCTTCGACGGGTTGGTGCCGAGTACTATTGGCCTGGGTGGCGCAATGAGGTGAAGTCGTACGTTCGGTCCTGTGACACGTGCCAGAGATACAAAGTGGCCCAATTGAAACCAGCAGGTAAAATGTACTTTAGAAGCCCCAAGGGTCCGTGGTACGCTATATCCGCCGATCTTGTGGGTCCTCTGACTCGATCTGGTAGAGGCCATCGTTTCTTGCTGGTGATTCAGGACCTCTTCAGCAAGTGGATCGAGCTATGTCCAATCGGGGCCGCGACTGCCAAGAACGTGACGAGCAGAACAAAAGAGGTGCTTCTCCGTTACGGGGCCTCCGAGACGATCATCGTTGATAACGGGACCCAATTCGTATCGAACCTCTTTAAGAACTTGGCAGCCGATTGGGACGTACATTTCACGAACACGGCACCTTACAGCCCTCAATCAAATCCGGTGGAACGCGCAAACCGGGTTGTGAAGACCATGATTTCCCAGTTCGTGAAAGAAAATCATAGGTCATGGGACATGAATCTGGGTGAGTTTCAGTTCGCTCTAAACACCGCCGTCCACGATTCAACGGGATATACACCGGCGATGTTGAGCTTGGGACGCGAGCTGAAAGTGCCTAAGGCGATACGCGGGCCCACGGTCCAGATAGTAACCACTGCGGATCCCGATCCCACACTCGATGAGGTACATGCCAAACGCGTCAGCGAATTCAAACGTATCTACGAGAGGACGCACGAGAACCTCAAAGTCGCCTACGCGAGGCAGGCAAAGTACTACAACCTCCGAAGGCGGGAGGTGAAATACAACGTAGGAGACAGGGTACTACGGCGCGTCCATACCCTCTCTTCGGCGGCTGACGCGGTGGTTGGGAAACTCGCCCCAAAATTCGACGGACCTTGTGAAATCACGGGAAAACGGTGTGTAAACATGTATGAGGTGAAAGACCTCCGAACCGAATCTACGCACGTTGTCCACGTCAAAGACGTCAAACCGTACCACGGTCGGTGAATATTTTCTCCCACGTTTCCGGGGATAGGGGTGGTGTCGTTGAACAGCGTGACAGTCCATTACGGTGTAGGCAATAACCCCGGTAGGCCAGGCTTACTAACCCGACAAATAACGCTAAAGGTATTTGGAAACCTGACTCACTGTTTTTCTGTTTCAGGTGCTTTTGCATGCTTTTCGCTTCTCTGCACGACTACCCGCCTGCTCAATATCCCTGCTCAACCTGCACGATCGCCTGCTTGCACGAGAAACCCGCTTCATCCCTGTACATTACCTAGCCTTTCCTTGCACGTTACCTTGCTTGATACCCTGTTCGCTTAAAAAAAAACCGCCCGTCCTATGGCTTATCTACGACCCATCCTGACTCTCTCATCCCCAGATTGGGCCAGCATCCACCACGGTAAACCGGTCACCAAGGCCGTGGTGATGGCCTTCTGTAGGGTGGTGGAGCGGAGGAGCCAGTATCCCGAGATGGCAAAGGTCTGGACGATAAGCCCGGAGTTCCGGGAGGAATGGGAGAAGGGGTTAGTTTCGGGAGCCTATATGCACGCCCGGGGGGGTGACATATTCTCCAAGGACCTGGTCCTCTTCCCGATCGAATTTCCTCGGGTCATACCCAACGGGCACTGGGCTTTGGTCGTGGCCCACCCGAAGCAGAAGAAAATCCAGGCGTTTGACCCGCTCCATCTGTCGCGAGGGACTCAAATGCTTCAGGTCCTCGACTACCTGCGTTTGGTGGCCAGGTTCGAAGGAGTCCCGTTCTCGTCGGAGGAGTGGCGCTCCGAAGAAACCCCAGTTGGTCTTCCCAAAACCCCAGACGGACGGTCTGCGGGTGTCTTCGTCTGTGCATTCGCTGACAAATTGTCCCGTCAGTCGGACCTCGTCGGCAAGAAGATCGACCCGGGCTTTACGAGAAGGACTATGGCTAAAATCCTGCGTCGAGGGAGATTCGACTTGGAGGATTTCTCCCTCCTGGAGGGGCCAGGTGCAACCCAAACCAGATTCCGAGGGCCAACGAGGCGCGTGACCCAGACCGTCGTGTTGGAGGTGGCGGGCCCATCCGGGACCACGAAGGAGGCCGTCCAGGAGGACCCGCTCCTGGACGAATTAGACGCAGCCATCGGGAATCTGTGTGTGGGAGGCGACCTTTTCTCTCCACCGAAACGGGTCAGCCTGCTGAACCACGGCCGGAGATGTCCCAAATCCTTGCTGTCGCCACCACGATGACGACCCCGGAGCGAGACCGGCCCACGGTAACCGCGGGAGGGACCCGCGGTGAGGCAACGACATTCGACGACGGAGGTGACGGGGACGAACTAGTATTGACCTGCTCGGATATCGAAGAAGAACCTGAACCGGCGGTTGGAGCAGGACCAGAGCGAGGTCCTTCGAGTTCCGATTGCTGCGGGAAATCAGGCCAGGTCTCTCCGTCCCCATCTGCCCCCGAACCAAGGCTGCCCGCGCCATCGTCGAGCCGGATGCGGGTGACGATATCCTCGCCAGAGGAACCCGCGACCCGGGATGTAGAATGGGTTAGGGACGTGAGCATCGCAGGGCAGAGTAACAGACACCCGCGCACACGCCCGAACGCTCATCGAAAGTCTGCTCGAGCCGCCCATCAACCTGACTCTCAGCCGAGGCAACAGGGATCGGCCCGATGGAGGAGACCAGCCAGAAGAGCGGCAAGACGGCAGTTCGAGTACCTGTCGCCACATCTACGTCGGAGGGTTGGTCAGGTCCCTCGTTCGAGACGACCTTCAGTAGTCCGGGCACGAGATTTGCAACCCGGGGATCTCCCCCGGGTGCCGAGAGCGATCATCCGGCGTCTTCGAGTAGCGACCAGGAGCCTTACAGCCGCTGGAGGATATTCCTCAGTAACAGAACTTTTGTCCGCGTCCGGCCAAGTCAAGTCGAGTGGCTCATCTCCCGTCAATGAGGATACCAACGGGAGAACAACGGAGCTCGATAACCTCCCCAGGCTTTCCGTTGTTTTGTTAATTCATTATTTACTTTGTTTATTTCGGTAACTTCAAGTTGAAGTCCGAACACGGTCGTTTTGTTTTCGTTATGGTACTGATGAGTATATATTTTGTTTGGTTTAAGTGGCAGTGCACGTTGTGTTTGATTTTGTTTTGGAAGCCTGTGGGTAGGGTGTAACTTTTTATTGCATGTGACCCATTAGGGGTGTCAGATCGCATGGTAGTCAGCATGGAAGTTCTTTATTTGTTTATTTAATTATTTTTATACGAGATCGCGAATTTTGTTTGTGTCGTAGGAGTTGTTTGATCAGTATTTATTTGTCTGTTATGGTAATAAACCCTTAAAACGACTACAATGAATTATTCCGACCTCACCTGTCAATCCCGAAGTTCAACAATTTTTTTTTTCTCGTTTTTTTTGCCGAAGTTGGTAGGGGGTGTGAGGTACCAAACTTTAGGGGGGTAAAACTTTGAGGTGATATAAACAAACGCTGGAACAAACAGCTGAGACTCACCAAACCAGGAAGGATAGCCTAGGCCTATGCTCCCACTGTACCTAGGGCCTAGGCCTAAGGTCAAAAATCACCAAAACACGTTTCATCCGTTTTCACTTTGATTCATTTAATTTCACTGCAAACCATATTCCAACCATAGTCTGAACACTTCACTGAAGCTTTGTAAGCACCGACAACTTAAATAAACCATAGTTAATCCCAGAACGACAATAACAACTACATAACCTAGCGTTTGTTGACAACCGGCACGAGTCTTCTTCTTCTTCTTCGCTAGGGCCGTCGACAGCTGGTGGGAGGACTTATTTTTGACAAACGCCTGAAGTTTGTAACCAGCTGATCCCCCCCCCTCATCACTGGAAGGGGAATGGAGGGGAAGAAGGAAATTGAAAGCCTCGTGTAGGCAATCATTCTGCTCCGAACCGTGAACACGCTTAGACACACGCTACGTTGTCTGTATTCCGAATCGGCGTTTTACGATTTCCCGTTAAGGTATAGTTAACCTTTGGTTAAACTGAATCTCTTTTATTACATTGTAGTATATTACCACTTTTAATCCTATAAAATCACTGTCACGCTGTTTTATTTTTTCCGTAAAATAGTAGATTATTGTCACCGTACCGACCTGTTCCAGTCTGTCGGGAACAGGTCTGTTAGTTCTTTCCAGGTTCGCATCTAATTATTTTGGTAAATTCCGATTAGTAATATCCATCCTAAATTAATCTCCTCCCAAATTGAACTTTTTATTCGAAAATCTGAGAATATTAAATAACGTTTCTTTTCTATTCTTTCGTGTTTCGTTCATGATCGATCATGGCCCCGAAGACGATTCCGTAGAACGTTTATAACCCAATTAAATATAATTGGGTGAACCTCAACGATACAACGCTGATAATCCCGTTGAGATTAATCCGGAATCTCTACGATTCACTTCGGTGAAACTCTAAAACCTGATCAGCGAGTGGTAGTAGAGGTACTTAGGGACGTCGACGCATGAGTGTATTTCAACACAAATAAGTCTCGCCCGTTTGACTACCAACTCTTATTTTACGGGCCTATTCCACCGACATCTCATTGATTATATTTTAGAGGGTAAATTTTGTTTAAATCCAAGGTACCCATTTTTTCTAAATTAAATTATTTTCTTCTAATTTTGATTTCTGTTAATCGGTTAAATTGGCCACGTATGGATTCTTTGATTGGTTCGTAAACTCTGCAGGATTTTTACTCAACTTCGCAAATCGTAAATACCCATAGGGATTTTATTGGAATATTTTGAACCTTTATAGTTTTATTTAGTAAATTGGCTATACCCAATAGATAACTTTGAAACGCGTCAGCATAACCCCCTGCAGAGTTGGTTTCAAAATTCTAGGCAAAATTGACAAAATTTTACGAGGGCGAGGATGAAGTAACATAACCGTTAAGTTGATTTGAAGACGATTTTCGTCACGGTTGTTGTCTGAGCCTTGCGTCACACACAATTCTCAACCTTCATTACCAATTTTGTTTATCCGACCCCTGGAATAAATCCCGGCTCGTTTCTGAGTGAATTCCGAGGAGCATCGATCGGTGGCCGTTTTCTAGGGGAGTCGTTACGATATTGGAATTTGTTCCCCCCCCCCAGAAAACGCCTCACAAATGATCCAATCAACTCAGTTTCAATCACATCCGTCGTACAATGGACCAAAATTTCATTAGGTTCTATCAAACCGAAATCTCCTGTATTTGTACCCGCTTCTTCACAGTGCTGCAGGGGTTGCTGGAGGTCCTAGCAGGGGGTACAGGGGGATGACGGGGTGGAGGCGGTGGTTCTGGTATAGTTGGGTTCTTCTTGGAGAATGTATCTAGAGAAATAACATCATCCAGCTCCTCCTTCGCCTGTTTTCTCTTCTTTTGGCGATCCCGCTGGTAGAAAATACCTAGAGACAAGAAATAGTTGAATTGAAGAAAGCTTATTAAACAGAAATACCGTAATTTCCAAATATAAAACTATTAAAACCTCTTCATAACCTGCATGTCCAGGTTATAGGAATATTAAATGTATTATGCTGTTATGATATGTAACATTATTTTAAGTTTTGTTTAGCATATTTTTAATCTTTACTTATATTTAAGTTATGCTTCTGTAAAATAATGTTTTTGTTATTTAAGTAATTATTGCGGACATTTCACATCACTTATTATAAAACAAAAAATAAGTTAAATAAAGTTTCGAGATCTCAGGTGGTCAGAATATCTAGAGCATTTCAAAATTAGTGGCACAATCCAGGCAAACCTGGACAAATCACGGAAAAGATAAAACAGAGAACTGTAACAGAGTCCAAACCGAATAAACTTTAATAAAAACACAATTCAAACACAACAGATTAAACGCACAAATTATAAAACACTGGTACACAAGTGTCCCCTTTGGATTCTCAGGTGAGACTGAAACGTCATTAAACATTGTTTTTACTAATAAATATGGAAAATGACCGCAATACTTTTTTAAATAACATAAACTCACAATCACCAACAATGAAATTTTAACAAGGAATAATGTTTATGTAGGCCCTGACAACGTCATATGATGTTTTTGTAGATGAAAAGTTAAGCTAAAAGCTGCAAGCTTTACATGACCTTATATTAATGTATTAGAGTGTCTCACCTGCAAACAGGAGCAGATTGAGAAGGAGCAGCAGGCAGCCTACGCCCACCGTGACGCCTAGGGCGGCAGTGAACCCTGTGTAGTGGCGTAGGGCCTCCAGCTCCTCCTCCGTGGACGGCTGGGGCTCAGCCTCAGTGGACGTCATGTTGTGCTCGCACTCCACCACCGGGGACGTCACAGGGGTCGTCGGCGACACGGGCTCCGGAATACGGGTCATCGCCTCTGCCCTGACTGAGCCTGTGAAACAATAGTATTGTAACATATTGACATGTTGCACCTCCTCCGTGAACATCGTGATTTGGTCGTATACCTTCTAGGGGAGTCGTAAGACTGTGGGTGACACTAGCTCTTGGTTACGTTTTGAAACTACCCTTACAGAACATGTAAAACGTTCACGACTGATATAAAATTATGGATAGAGGGTGGGATAGAGGTTATGTTACGAATGGAAAACAAATAATTTACTTTACTGGATTTACTTCGTTTTTGTAAACAGTCATTGTTCTGTTAGTTATGTATTATATATAATAAGAAATACAACCTGATATTATGTTGTTTTATGCTTTGGTAGGGAAAACAGCTGCAAATTCCAATTTAGCTACACATCTTCCATCTATGCTATTTGGCTGAATATGTCTTATGAATGCATCAGTAAGTCTAGGCCAGCTAAACATATCAATAAACAATGTTTTAAGCATATATGTTTATTAAAGTATTCTTCATTCTTTTACCATGGAATATTTATTAAGACAATTCACTTCGAACCTTTAGTCCATAGACTTACAGTACTTTTGTTACCTCCATATAGTCACAAATAGTTTGTACATTTTAACAGTCATGGTTAAGACACAACGTTACTGTGTAATTTCCAACATTTTAGAATATCGGGGGGTATCTCTTCCTACTTTAACAAAACAATTAAACAAAAAAATTTAGACAAGATAATTCTCTACAGTTACTGACCAGCATAGTAGTGGTTCTCCCGCTCGTGGAAATGGTGATGCCGCATGCTGACGTCCTGGTCCCCTGGCTGGTGAAGCTGAGGGATGAGGTTTAGCCAGATCGCCATTTTGTGGCCCGGGTAGTGGCTCTTCATCCTGGACTTGACGCCTGGAAAATATGCTGATTGTTTTAAGAGAAATCGCATGCTGATATACAATGTGCTGTATAAGAGCATAGTGGCATATCCAATCGAGTATATTGTATGGTATGACAATGTTGATAAATGATTTTAATCATATTATTTTGTTAACCTTTCAAGTACAAGTAATAAGGAAACCCGTTCAGCTATCTTCTAGTTTCCTATCCTTGTAGTAATATTACTTATATGATCGGTGTTTGAGATATTTGTTATTTTGGTTATGAAGTGTATAATCTGATTACATCAACAATATAGATTATCTAAATCTATTTGGAATTAGACCATCTGAAGGAATATCTATAGGTATACAATGATTGTATGACAATATTTGTGTTATTTAATATTTAACTGTGTGCCGTGGCACTTATTTTGCGCCTTCATTTTCAGGTTGGCCAATTGCCACACGGCACACTCGGCCACTCGCTATTCTCATTTACCTTATATTGAAACATTACACTTTTTTTACTTTTACGATCATGTAGTTTCTGATCTAATTTTACAAGCTTACATAGGCTATTATCACTCAATTGTAAATTGTCGTGAAATTCTACTATTGTTTCATGCCATGTATATATGTTCTTGGTTAATTTCAATAAATCTCTGTTCAGCCAGCTTTGTGTTTGATTTGTGTCCTCCATATTTTGTTTTCCTTTGGACCGGTATCTCCCTTATACTTACTTCCAGGGCTTGGCACCGTCGAAAGGTTAGAGGCTGTTACAACTGTTTCCTTTTCTTGATTATTTCTGATACTTGAAAACTGTAATACTCTCCTTAACTTGGTATTCTTTGTAACATTTCATCAGTTTAAACGGTCACAGAATGTCGGAAATGAACTTTCAGATGCGCTTTTATGTTTGGTGTTTCAGTTAGTATGATTGAGATCTGCATTTTGTGTAAATAGTATACGATTACAGACTAACCAGTTATAAACAATTAAGGGTGAGCACCAATCAATAACAAAATAAGTAATCAAATCACAAAAACCAAGTCCTTTAAGAAAACTATTTTTTTTAGTTTGTCAAGGTCTTTACACAGGCCTTAATTTAAATTATTAATTAATGAAGTTGTCAACCTTATTCGTGCTGTGAAAACTATATTAGGGATAGAGTTGAAGTCATAATAAAATATGAACATAAATAAAAACACTGGAAAACATACGTACTGAGGCTAAGATAGAGTTGGGTATTGAGATCGTACGGTTCCCATGTAAGGCCCCTGTGGTGCGATTTATCCTTGCTGGACGTGTGGTGGTGGCGAGGCTCGTTGGGATTGCTGGAACAAAGCAATTTAACTGGGTGTTTTACGGTAGTAACTTGATTGTTTGTCTGATTACAATTTAGATAAAGAGCGTACGATTAGCTAAAAGATGTATCCACCATTTATTGTTTCCAAGAGTAGTAATAAATTCGAACTAAGTAAATAATAAGTCAAACTGTAATAAATATGAATATTTGAGTAGTAATAAAATCATTAAAGGATTGGATGATTTATATATGCATACATTAAATCACCCCGTATCCCTACCCACCTTCTTACTAATGTCCTAAGTAGACAAAGACACTTCAGTAAGGTAAGGTACAGAGTATACATCTTATTGTTCCATTTACATTTTGTAAATCGATTTATATATTGTTACTGATTCATAATTACATAATTAGGGACATTTGATATGTTAAATAAAAAAGTCCTATTGGATATATCGTTTTCTTATTCATCCGCTTTACTCAATATTGATCGTGAAGTAGGACACATCAAAACCTTTTCAGTTAGAGCATTTTAATTTAACATCAATGGCTGGATAGTAGAGTTAGAGTTCTTCTCTTGACATCTATCAGTCTGCAATTCAATTTTGAGACTCGCTTAGCCTACTTGACAGACGTGAAATTAAATAAATCCAATAATTTGTCATTCGGCTTTTAATTTACAAATTTAACATTGTAATGTATACTAAAATTACCTGGGTGTTTACGGCTTTACCGAAACGTAAACAATTCTATCAGTAACACACATCATATTACAACTTACCTAGTTTTAGCGAAATTTGTAATAAAGTTGACTAAAGTCTCAGACACGGCCATGTCCTGCCGGCTGTAGTTGTGGGGGAAGTAAGGGTGGCCGCCCACTAATGGCTGGCCAATGACGTAGGCCAAGTCCTCACCTCGCACACTGCCTAGCCTCTGGAATGGGTGGAAA
This sequence comes from Allygus modestus, assembly GCA_963675035.1. NCBI lineage: Eukaryota > Metazoa > Arthropoda > Insecta > Hemiptera > Cicadellidae > Allygus > Allygus modestus. Next base: position 90,123,594 of record OY776116.1, read on the forward strand.
ATGGAACAACTGTTAGTATTAAACTTCAAAACTGGTTAAATAGTATGGGTTTGTTATGATTTTTACTCATGCCGGAAAAGTAGCCTGTATGGTTTTGGACTCAATATGTTTATTATAATGGTATCAAAGACAAAGCTACTTTTTAAAATGTCTATTTAACACATATTCAATAGTGGCGGACAAATTAGCCCAACAAATATTATAACTTTTGGTCGTCCGAGTCCCAAGTTTAGTAGTTAATGTGAATTATGAATCTGGAGATCTGTTATTATATACATTTCTAACAATCTATTTACATATTTGTTGTTATAAGACAGTTTTCCGGGAGATATCTATATAGTAACTTACCTCCACATGCATAATTCACATTAACTACTAATGTAAACAGGTCCTATTCTTAAGGACACAGGTCCTTGGACAGGAGCTATCACAAGAGAATATATATTTAAAGTGGAGTCATGTAGCTATATAGATACCTCATAGACGTTTGAGTCTCTGTTCTAGTTACTGAAGTGAATGATATGAGAAGGTCTGTAAAGATACATAAACTTCGTGGAAGTCTGAATCCCTGGGATTTCAATTTAAGGGAGGCCTGTAAATACAGTATATAAACACTTTGTGGAAGTAGGGTGAGGTTAAAGCTCTGGGCTGGTTACTGAAGTGGAGGATATGTGTATGTGGAGGCCTGTGTATATAGATACCTCGTGGAATTCTGAATCCCTAGTATTCAAATTGAAGTAGAGGCCTGTAACTGTAGTTTATAGACACTTTATACACAGTTTATAGACAGTTTATAGGAAATTTTTGGAAGTAGGATGAGGTGGAAGGTCTGGACTGGTTACTGAAGTAGAGGATATGTGTATGTGGAGGCCTTTAGCTATATAGATACCTCGTGGAATTCTAAATCCCTAGGCTAGTAGTTAAAAAAGTAAGTGCACGCCTAACTATATAGATACCTCGTGTAAGTCTGAGTCCCTGGGCTGGTAGTTGAAGTGGAAGATGTGTGTGGAGGCCTGGGCACGCTTGGTGTGCAGGGCTGCTACCCTCAGTAGCTGTGAGACCATGTGTCCGTCACTGAGCGCCTCCAGTACGCTATCTTGTACGTTGATAGGGTGGACTATTGGTTTGTCCCAGTCTGTGTATTTATTCCGCACCGTTGAGAATATCTCGTTCAGGTGGTATACGTAGGCGTTCCTCACGTATGTTCTGGGGAAACAATATGCTAACTGTATAGACATATTTGGCTGAAAGTTATTATACTGTAAGAATATATTTTGCTATGTTTGGCTCACAGCTTTTGGATAACGTTTATAATTATTCGGTTGTATATACTTATTATAAGCTCGTTCTCAAATATAAATATTAATAAGTTTGAACGCTACAAAGGTAAATATTAGTCACATATACTCAGTCTGTGAAAAATAAATATCTTCTTGCGTTCAAAAAGGGGAAAAACACTTGACCTTACATTTAATTAAAACTTATGATTTTACTTAAAGTAAGGTAGGCTAACTGTAATTAGTGTAGCCCGTTTCTCTAGATAATTGTCAATAAAAATCCTTTTTTTAGTTATCTCAAGAGATGTGGGGTCCACATTTTGTTTAATAATGTTTTGTTAGTATTTTAACTTAATTTAATTTACTTTATATTATGTTTTGAACACTATATACTATACTTTAAAGTTCATCTATTATTATGATAGAAAAAACTTGGTGTTAGATTTGTAATCAGCACAATATACTTGGAGGAGCCAATATAGCATAATTTGCAATAACTCGAGTATGTTTCTGGGTCAAAATCAAAACAAAATACATTTTTCGTATAATACACCATGTGTACATGTTGTACTATCCTATTCCTAATTTGACAAAATATTAAGCTTATACAATATAACATAAAACTACATCATAAAACTACTTAATTCAACAAAAACAACACATTACATAAACCAGAGGTTAAACTACAGATTAGACGGGAATACACTTATCAAGCAGTAACCAGTCTCTACCTCAGTATTTTGTTTCTCTGGTCCTCCTCGAAGCCGTACTGTATGTCGTGCTCGTTCATCTCCAGATAGCTCTCTGTGGTAGCGACTCCTAGCAGCAACGGGATGGAGGAGAACAACTCCCCCGCGTGGTCCATCGTGTAGGAGGGCGAGTTTACGGACCACGGGCCAAACCTGGGCAGGAACCGAGGCGAGGGGAAGTCTACAGCTAGGAGCTTGGATAGCGGTAGGTCCTAGGTCAAGCGAAATACATTACTTATGTTATAAAAAAAAAAAAAAAAAAAAAACAGACGTTGGATAAAATATAAAAAATACGGTATGGCATCATTATTTTACTTTCAGTTGTATATTAGAGAAACAAAACAATATCAATTTAAATTGTCCATATAATAATATTAAATACATATAAGTATATTTTACACAGAATTTTGGTTTTCCAGTGTTGTGTTTCCTATTTTGTTTTCTTTGTAAATGTTGTACTTAAAAGTAAATTAATTAAGTATTCAATATGTACAGGATTAGGATAAGGTGAGGATACCCCCTGTTAACATTCCAACGGGTCGAAATAAGTTAAGAAAATTAACAAACCTCTATAATAAAGAAAAACACACTTTTTAACCAGTGTCACTACTTTGCCCATGCCCCAAAATGGGGAATTTTGGGGAAGCCCTAGTTTTGTAAATGTAAAAACCCGTTGAGTGATACATATTTTGAAGAAATACCTTATACAGGGTGTCACTAAAATGCGTAGCGCGCTATGCAGAACCATATTCTACATACAAAAACAAGTTGAAAATGTAGAGTAAAATGTTTTCGATTTCGGCTTAGTTTAGGCATAATCCGCCATTTTGTATTTTTTTGAAAATAATTAATAATTCAAAAACCCTTCGAGATATTTTTTTGAAACTTGGTATAAACTTTAAGTCACTGGTTTTTAATATTTTACAAAAATAGTTTTTATTAAACTTATCAAATTTAAAAATGGCGGCCATTTAAATATTTCAAAGTCAAATTCCATGAAAACTAGCAACTAAAAAAATTTTACAAGACTAATTTTAAAGCACTTTGTAGTCCAAATCCAATGACATTTTTACTGTAAAAATCTGTTAATAAATAAAAAGTTATGGCAATTTATTATAATAAATTTCAAAATGGCGGCCATATAACATTTTCAAAGTCAAATTCCCTAGTTTATTTGACCGTCTAATTACAAGTCCTTTAAATTGTATGTCTTGTCAATATTTGTTTTAGTTGCTAGTTTTCAAGTATTTTGACTTTGAAATTTGTATATGGCCGCCATTTTGAAATGTATTATAAAAAAATTACCATAACTTTTTTATTTATTAACCGATTTTTACAGTTTAAATGTCATTGGATTTGGATTACAAAGTGCTTTAAATTTTATGTCCTGTAAAATTGTGTTTTAGTTGCTATATTTCATGGAATTTGACTTTGAAATATTTAAATGGCCGCCATTTTTTAATTTGATAAGTTAAATAAAAATTGTTTTTGAAAAATGTTAAAAACCAGAAACTTAAAGTTCATACCAAGTTTAAAAAAAATATCTTGAAGGGTTTTTGAATTATTAATTATTTTCAAAAAAATACAAAATGGCGAATTACGCCTAAACTAATCCGAAATCGCAAAAATGTTGCTATACATGTTCGACTTTTTTTGTATGTAGAATCCGGTTCTGCATAGCGCGCTACGTATTTTTGTGACACCCTGTATAAAAGAAGAAGGCTAGAGATTTTCATCTCAAGCCAGGACAAAAGGGCGTCCAATTGAAATTGTAATTTTTTCCGATGACGAGAATTTAGAGAAACTGCTTACAAATAGGCATGGCTAGACCCTTTGCATTTTATATAAGAACTTCTTATAAACTGGTCAAAATCATGTATATCAATACAAATAAAGCGATGTACAGTAATTAGTTTCTCTAAACTCTCGTCATTTTAAAATAATGACAAATAATTCAATTCGGCACTATTTTGTACTGGGTTGGAATAAAAACGCTTTTCTTCTTTTATAAAGAACTTCAAAATGAGGTATCACTCAACGGGTCTTTAAATAAAAAATCCTTGGGCTTCCCCTAAAATTCCCCATTTTGAGGGGCATGGGCGAAGCTGTAACACTTTGATGAAAAAGAGCATTTTTCTTCATTATAGGGGGTGTAAGTCAGTTTTGTTTTCCTTTCCCAACCCATTAAAAAGTTAACAGGGTGTATCCACACTTTTGCCAAACCCTGTAGATTATGATTAACTACAATTACCCAAACTACTTTACTTTACTTTATTATATGCCTAACAACATATATAATTAGAATAGATGTTTGCGGATGCAAAAGGATAGTGAACATTTTAATTATTAAATATAAGGTCTATTATTATGTAAACTAAAATTATCTCTAAGTTTTAACAAAAAGTCCAGAATAAATATACAAAATATTGCTGAATCATTCATGCTGTCTATAAAAAAAAACTTAATAACACAATAACTACTATGCATTGCTTGATATTTAGTTACAGAAAACATGATAACCTTAGTAAAATATGATAGTCTTTTGGACACAGATTAAAGCCTATTTCCTTTGGATGCAGACCCTTAAAGAAAAGCAACGATTAATGTAATATTAGTATATAATAGAGACTCTTTGGTCCACGCAACTAACCTTTATGCAGGCCGGAAGATCATGCTTGTCTGGACAGCCTAGGTACGAAGCAACCTGCAACCTCACAGAGTCCGGGCTTGGCACGAGGGCCCAGGGACTCAACATGGACCCCGACAACAACGCCGCCTTGTGGAGAAGTCCTGAAACATGCCAAGTGTCATCACCACGCTGAATACTATTAGTCTTTCTTGGATAAAACCTGTTACCACTGTTAAATAGGATACTTGCAAATATTTACGAGGGCAAATATTTACTTAACAAGTCCTGTCCAAGAGAACTTTGATGTGATATTACCATCGTGGATATGACTCAAACTTGATCTTTGATTGTTTTAAAATTATATTTTCATAGTAGTTTGTACTTTAAAATGAAAATAAATTTTGTTAAAATACTACATTCGTGTACAATATTTCTGTTGAGTTATGTTAAATCTGAATATACACGGACAGTTTACAGCATTTCATTATAAATTGTTCACCTACTAATAAATGGTATATGATATTTGACAAAGGAATTATTACACATAGTATTACACTGTCAAACATCCGCAGTCCGCATTGAAAAACGTCCCAGCTGAGACCACATATTTGTTTGTGATGTCGATGGGTGTCATCATCTGCGTGAGGATGAATGTAAGATCAACCGGAACTATAATTTTAATTTCGTCTGGAGTCCTGCATCGGCAACAGCATTTCCCCAGCGTCATGCCAGATGACTATTTCAGGGCAAGGGTTTCTGCCAAAGTGGCGAGGTTAAGCTGAAACAGTTGAAGTGCCACCTCTGCCCGATGACTGATGAATGACCATTGTCACCGTCAAACGAGATTTTATTGAACTATAGCCACCACAGTCCCTCCTAAAGTTTTCTCAGGTTCAGCCAGTAAAAGCAAAACTAATAGTAACCCATTTTGAAGTCCTATATCAGCAGAAAGAAACAGGTTGACGGCTCGAGTCATGTTTGATAACAGTTCACATTTGTCGTCGAAGGAGGCAATGTTGATCTGGGACACCGCAAAGCCACCGCTAAGTTTCCTAGGAATGTTCAGTAACAGTAACTCATCTTACCTTTGTTGGAGTCCTGTAGCAGCAGCATGTTGACCAGGGTGGCCCCGGTGTCGTGGCCGATGACCGTCACACGGCCAGGGTCACCGCCGAATGAAGCGATGTTGAGCTGGAGCCACCGCAATGCCGCCTCTACATCCCTGAGGGCCGGACAGCAGTCGCTGAGGAGGGAACCCGAGTGGGCCTTGAGGAAACCTGCAGAATTGTACAAGGTCCTTGAAAATTTTAATTTTTTTCATACTAATCCTCAACTTTTTCATTTTTTAAATAAGATTCATTTTATACACAATATTATAAATTTGAAGTTAGGTAATTTTATATAAAATGTTGTTTCCAAATCGTATTATTCCCGATATGACATGAACTAAACTCCAGACTCGTAAGTATTCGATTGGTCAATCATAATAATGCTTTTAAAGTAATAGAATGATATGCATTTTTTATTGTGTTTTACAATACAATATAGTATAGCATTGTGTTTGCAATATATTAATTAATTCACCTTATAATTTATGTTTCAAATTAAGAAAAAATATTTAGTGATTGTCATGGTCTGAATCGTAAAAATCAAAACAACCTAATGCACTCGTTAGAAATTTAAAATAATGTAAATCAAAATTTGAAAACCTTACTTTGTGTTACAGTTGTAATATGTATTTATTTTCACTACACATTTTCAAATTGCGTAGTAAAAAAAAAACAACATTAGAGGACGGGTGAAGGGCAGGAGTTTTAAAGGGAGGTCACTAACGGAGGTGACTTAGGAGGCATGTACTACAAGAGATATGTTAGAGTATAATATTTTACGTCCAGTCGGTTCAAACCCTGCGGGTAGATTCATTTTAGGAAACAAAACATCATATATGCTATTTGAGTAATTATTTCAAATAATTTATCTCATAATGTTAACTATGAGAGTGAATTATATAAGTAATATATTTAATGTAATATACTTATTTTAAACTCGTTCGTTTCTTCTTGAGCAAATAGCACTTGGGATTAATCTGATAAATATAGTAAAAGCTTATTGTGTTTACCAGGTGGAACATAACTATGAAGTTCGCTAGGTAATATTATTTTAGCACTTACCTCTTTAATTCGATCTAAATTCAGAAACGTGAACATAAATGTGGCTATAATTTATGCCAACAAATAAATTCTTCATTCGAAATTACTCGCATAAACTCTAACCAAAGTTGCTTGAGCTAACAGCCAGCAACAAGGTAAACTTTCCGGAAACTTCGGCTTGTTTGCTGAGTCTCATTTAAATAATGTTAAATTGCAAGTAGCAGTACGACATGTTCTCGACTTGCTTACTTTAATTGGAGCTTTTAGTTTACGAAAGACTATTTAATAAGAACCAGAACTATTTCATAGGAGTTAAACTTGTAATATAGTTTATATTGTTTTTAAATAAACTTAGTGTGTATTGAAATCGTTAACTAAACATGATAATAAACTTATATTACGCTTAAAAAATTAGTTTATAATACTTTTATTTTCTTTAAAGAACAATTTTGTAATAAAAGTCGTATTCAATTTTAAGGAAATTTTAAACATAACACTCTAAGAAGGGTACACAGTTGTTTAAGCTGTGTTAAGTGTAGTATGTTTAGAAGATTCAGTTTAGAGGTGTGGGTTTATTATAAAGTGAAATTAAAACGGCAATAAGTTTAAAAATTTAAACAAATAATAAGACTATGCAAGAAAATCGGTATAATTTTATTGTTTTAAACCTAAACTATCGTGTTTGTAAAAGCTCCAATAGGTTTATATCATATCCATCTCTAAATTAGGGTTCAATGTAAACAGTTAAATAAACCATTTCAATAACTTGGTAAGGTTAAAAATAATCGGTCTAATGAAATGGTAAAATATAATGTGTAGAGGTTTCTATATATTAAATTGATAAGTATTAGAATACCTTTGTATTCGTTTATGACAAAATGGTTCATATTCTAAATAAACAGATTTTGATAACTGACAGTACAAAAATTATAGTGTTTACACATAAAACTAAAATCCATTACTAATTTGTTTATTTTACATAGGTTACTGTCCAACAAGTAACATACACATGGTTTTACAATGGTTATGTTATTTACAATACAGGGTCAATTTACATAACATTGAATGCGTTATAAATATAATATTGTAAATAATTATTATATTCTAAAATTAAATTATTATGTAATCAATATAGTTTTAATAAGATCTATAAGAGATGAATTTTATAAATCAAAACTCGAGTAACTTTAGAATGTATGAAAACTTGTGTTCCTAAATTTATGCTACATTTTTATGCAATGGAACGTAATTATAAAAAAATTGCAATATAAAATTAATCAATATTTCAGAAGTCTGTAATTTATAATTATTCAATACCTATACAAAGATAAAATGTCTCAGGCATTTTAAAACATTTTTGGATAAATCACAAAACCAACAGAGAAAACACAACAACCAATAACCTCTATATTAACAAAAAAAACAACGTAACTGATGAAACTAAATATAAGTTTATACAATATTGTATGCAGTTTTTTTAATTTAATTATATTTAAAATTTTAAATACTACCGGATTATCCAATGCATATAAAGAAAATATATATTTAGTATTGTAGGTAATTCTGATTCCAATGGCTTATTTGTAACACCACACATAATTTCAATCAAGAAGTACTGTATTGAATACGAGTATAAACAAAAAATAATCCTGAATGCTTTTAGTTCAGACTAAAACTAATAAAACTAATTTTGAAATGATAAAACGTCAGAGTAAAGTGTTTACTTTATTATAAATGTAGGTAGATACGTATGCCTGAGGTTGACTGATAAAATGAAGCTCAGCCAAGTGAGACAGCCTGTAGGTTTAAATGATGAGGAGGGAATATTCATGTCGCACTCCTATGCATATTTTAAATTCATCTAATGGAGTTCATTATTTCTGTATAACAAATTAGTCTTGCGATCAATTTACCTTTCTGAACTGCACATGCAAAAAGATAACTTGTAACTAAGGTTTTGTTTTCCTAGTAAGTTTTTAAGATTGAATTTTTCGTAAGCAGTATTTTAATGGGAATTTAACTGAGAAACCTTCTGGTAACTCTAGTTATTCATTGCCATTTTATTTATTTATAATACTGTTGATTCCTTACACATATTTTCAAAAATATTCTTTTGGAACTTTTAGTAAATAAAAACAACATGTAACACAGCATTTTCATTAATCTATTACAAGCATAACAATAAATCGCATTAACTTATTACCATGTAACATTATGCAATTGTATGTATAACATGTAGTATATCAAATCAGTTCCATCATCCCCCTGCAAAATACGTATGTAAAGGGATCTATGAACGAAGTTCGTAAAAAATAAGTTGACCAAAATATATATTTTCAGAGTTAAAATCAGATATGTTACTAAAGGTTTTATAAGAAATAGGTCGTAATAGTTGTCAATGTTTTAACTACCGGTATAACAAACAATTAATACAAGTTAAAGTTGTATACACTACTCCTCACATAAGTTCTTGTCTAAAATCGATAAACAACACAAATTTTCTGTCTAATATCATTTGACAAATCTTGTAGTAAACAATAACCAAATATATTGCTAATACGAGTTTCAGCCTTATACCCCACTGAAAGAAGCGGGACGGGCTATACATTGATGTACCAACATGTAATGAATGTGTTTTAGAAGTGTCTTTATATCTAAGTTTTATATTTATAATATTCAGTTGTTTAAGAACTATTTTTACAGATGATTACCTAGTAGACCGAGCCTGTAGTTGACAGTGACGACGATGACGTGGCCGTGACTGGCCAAGACGCTTCCGTCATAAACATTGCCTGAGTTCCACTCGAATGACTCGCCGTGGACGTAGACTATTACAGCGTAGGGAGCGTCCACTCCTCTGTTTCCTGGGCAGCAGAAATGGAATAACTCAAAATAATTTATCCATACATAGAGCCATACCATATCAGGACCGTTTAAGAAAACTACATGTCAAACACCCCTTACAACATACTTAAATACATTTTCTGAAAACGAACGACTATTAAATCATATAGAAGTAAATGAAGTGAGTCACATGTAACCTTATGGCTAAGGTTTGTTGTCAGAGGCATCTGAAATGACCTGACGACTATATATCCGGGACCAACGACCGAGCCTTTGTTGGCGGCACTTCTACCCGGCACCAAATCTGACCTCCGCTATAAGGTTAATCAGGCGTTACTAATTTCACAACTTAACCCGGCACCGAGGCAGTTTAAATGTAGGTGAGCTGGGTTCCCCCTCCACAACACCAAACATACACCCTTCATTCTCGTCTTTCCCTCCCTCGAACCCTAGGCATCTCATCGCCCTAACTCCTTTGGCTATGCTTTGCGATAATAATGAGCGGTGGATCCAGGAGTTATCTTCCCGCTTTCACCAGTATTGCTTTACGAATCTCACTTCTTCCAGTTGTTTAGTGGAAATAAATGGCAGAAATGTATATTCAGAACATCGAGGAATCAAAAAATATATATCTTACCAAACCTATTTCTAAAATAAATGTTTAAGTATTTATTCTCGTAGTAAAAAACGGCCACAACTTTTATTATTGTCTTTTCCATCGTCTAGTTAAGCTCGTCCCCTAATTTCTTAAATCTGCAGCGAGAGAAGTTACCTTCGTTTTACAATGCTCCTGCCATTTTCGTATATGTTCGTTTAATAAAGCTCGGCCCCTAACTATTTAACAAAGCGTTGCCTTTATTTTACAAAGCTCACCCCCATTAATTTTTAAAGCCATCTCACACCTTCGTTTAGTAAAGCTCGGTGCCCAATTATTTTAAGGGAGGTATCGGTAGGACATGGACAGCGCGAACCTACGGAGCCTTACGAAAAGGGGAGGTGATTAAGAGAAGATAAAAGAGAAAGAAGGGGTTGGGAGGGAGTAGTGTAGGTGGAATGGGTAAGAGGGGTGGCTGGTGCCGGGTTGTCATACTGTCACGGCGGACGGTGAAAGGACCAGTGCCGGGTCGACGTGTTTTTTTATAACATATAAAGGTTGGTGCCAGGTTGAATAACTCCCCCTTTGTTGAGGAAACCAACGGTGGAACCCCAGAAGTCCCATAGATTTGACCGGGAATCAACCCTGGTTTTTTTTGGGTGGTAGGTCACTATTAACCCCACTCATCTATGTCTACCACAAAATAACTCAATACAGAATTGTATAATCTAAAAATCAGTGCAAATTTTTTTGAATTGTAACATTTAAATAAGGTGAACGGGACTACTTAGCTTAGGTGGATTTTTATAAACATTTATAGGTTGACTTCTTGGTGTTGATTAATAAATACACCGTGGCTACAGGTTTTGTTTTCCTTATCTTCTTAATGACAAAGTAAGGACAAAATTGTATTATGTAACATTTAAATATTAATATTACTATCTACGTAATCTTAACTCTAGTATATAAAAATTAGTGTTGGGAGAACGATATTTTTGTTTTGGTATTTTTGTTTTAAGATTTACTCCAATTTGTTTCCTTTGCAATGCAGATCATATATGTCCTATATTGTATAGTCCTTTAGTATGAGTGTGTATTGTAAACTATTAAATAATGACATACCTTATATGACAGCTAGACTTTACGTGTATACATGAGTGCAAAAAGCTTTTTTAAGCTATTAAACATAAAACATAGTAGATTGAAATCATTATCGTTATATAACTTCATTTGTGGATTTTAATAAGGTATTTCTTTATTACTTTGACTATAAATAAGAGTGTGAGCATTTTACAAAGTAGTTTATATTATTTCAAGTTAGCAGAGTAAATGATTACCTATAATTGTAAGTAATACATTTATCTTAAATCGCTTACACTGGCCATCCACTTAGTCTATGTTTACTAATCCTACCACACAACACAGAAGAGGGTTTGTTATTAGGAGTATTGTTAATTAAGTTTACTGATATAACAAAAGTCAGTATTCCAAGTTAATGGAAGGTGAAAAAGTTAAATGAAGCCACAAAAGTGTCCCGGTACACAAAAAAGGGACTTATACAAGTTTGGATGTTGTTATTTTAGTAAATGTGAATTAAAAAATAATATATCAACTAACATTATTTTCTCGGTTGTTTTCATTAAATAATATTAATATGTATTTATCCCTTGCCGATGATAAGCAAATGATATGCATATGATTAAATAAAATCCAGTGTATTTAACTTTTTTTTTAAATGAATAATAAATAAATTTTGTAAATAATTGTATACCATAAACAATAATGTTTCCTTTGAGAATCGTTTTTAACAACATTCTTCATTAACTTGTTGCAAATTGTAGTTCCGAGAACATCGAACAATACCTTTAAGTGTATTGGAGAAAAGGGACAGAATTATGTTTTTGGAGGCCGTCCAGGACCCTGAACAAGATCTTACAGCCTTGTTGGAAAATTGGAGGCTTACGAAGTTGTTTTTTTAAACTCGACTTGTTTCACCCCCTTATCACAATAATGCTATTACACTGTATAATCATAAAATATTGGCATGCTCCTCTCAAGGAAATATCATACTAAATGTGTTAATAAGATTCGTAAAGTATTCATCTATTATTAGCTAATTAAATTATGTTCAATTTATATTTTAGTGGGGCAACAGGTTTTCTAGTAAAGATAATTCATATGTACTGAATAAATACGACTCGTCTTTAGCATTGTATACTTTTCTTACAAAATCTTCAACAGAAAACTTACATAAAAATGCCCTTATTGAGTGTTCTGCTAAGATGCTTATTACCAGCATAATAAAATACCAGGATCGTTTACACTTGTAAAGTATACATAATAATTGTACAAATATTAGTTATAAAGTGTCAGTAATTATTTAGGAAAGTGCCCTTTCCATCTTCTTACATAAGTAGATCAAGGTATAATGTGCCAAATGTAATTTTCGACCACTGTACCTGATACAATAATGATGAAGGAGATGCTGTTAAGTGATTAGAGATGCTGGTGTATGACGTAATTCTCAAATCCCAACGCCCCCGATAACAGCATTTAATGATAGATGGAGATTATGTACCCATCAAGCTAAACACCACTCCGTTTCACTTGAATAACACTGTTGTCTTACAAGTGTTGTATTTGTTTCAATTTCGTATAGCTATGTTATTGAAAGTTATTTTTAAAGTCAAATATTTTTGTTTTATTTTCAAGCATAAAATATTATATTCACATATAATATCTATTTGTTGTTGATGGGTGACTCGACAAATAATAATTTGGTATATATGTATGTTTAATTATATTTAATCAATTGGTATATTATATTAATGTACACATTTACATATATTTGTAGAGAAGTTGTATATTGTTCGTTATTGTTCCAGAATTTTGCATTTTATACATTGTTAATATTACATCCAAATTAAAATTTGTATTCTAAATATCATAATATAAAAAGGTAATCTCGCTAGCCTAACGGTTAGCATCTTGGACTAGGGTTCACGCGTTACAGGTTCGATTCCTGGATACTTACACATATATCAGGGTTTGGATCGATTTACCTTAACAGCGTTTGTGACATAAACAAAATAAAATAAATAAATACCACTGATATTGCGGTGAAAGGCAACCATGTTATGTTTTTAACTTACAGTTAAATTCTACCCATATGCATCTTTCAAATAATGACCAATATTCTTACATCAATACCAGGCTAGCTTAATACAAATTTATATTTAAAAATTGATTAAATATTTTATATTTAATTTTAATCAATAACTGGATTTTACAAATGTAATCAAAATCAAGATTGCAGACTTTGCGATATCATAAATAATTGTGTTAAAAGTAATAATATTAAAACGTTTAAATAAGAAATTACAAATTGTCTCTGCAATTGTAAATTTCTTTAGTAGAACTAAAAGTTTCTTGTGGTGTTTAATCTTAATTTTTCTACATGAAAATACCAACTGCCTGGATATAACTTCCAATAACTATAAATATCACGTATACATTTATATGTTTTTCCTATATTTTTATAAATAATATGATATATTGGTAGTTTTTAATTAATTTGTATTTGATATAACATGCATCTCGTAAAATTTATAAATGGTTTTTATTGCACATTAAATAAAGATATTTCACCATATTGACGACCCTCCAGTTATCATTTTATATCTTGAACATATCAGTGAAGTGAAGAAATAGCTCTGTTATCTAGGAAAATTGTGCATACCGTTAGTATCACAGAAGCGTCTCCTTAGCTAGGTTATCTTAATCTGATGCTTACTCATACAACTGTTGCACTAATGTTTGAGAGCTCCCATTTAAATTAATGCTATGCAAGTTGCATCGGCGAATGTTACAACACAACATTTGTCTTTTACCTGATCCCCGTACTGTATATGCTCACCTCTACTTATACCGCTACTGTGTCGTTAAATTATAAGTAGGGCTGATACTGACCACTGGCAGGCACGTATATGTTGAGGTGGAGGCAATCCTCGCTCATATTGGCCAGCAGAGGCACGAGGCAGCGCAGGAGCAGGTAGCGGTCCCTGGGCATGCGCTGCAGGGCGGCAGTCATGTTGCTGAAGTCGGGGTAGCGCTGGGGGCATACGGGCGGCAGTGAGTCCGCCAGCCTCGTACCCGCCCAAGGCGGTGGTGGGGATGGTGGCACGAGGCGCGAGTGGGCGGTGGCGGCCGGCACGCCTAGGAACAACTCCACTGGCTCCAGGTGCCGCGAGTTCAGTTCGTGGATTATCTGGAAAGTAAACATTCCAGTGAACAATCGTAACAAAGAAGTCAAGCCAATATTTTACCTACAGGCAAATTGTTCTGACAAACGTAACCACAACGGGACGAAATAGTTGTTTCAAATAAACTTGATCACAACGAACGGAATATTTATACCAAAGCACAAAACTCATGCTTGTGGTTATTTGTATACTAAATCACAAAACTGTCCCACCTTTTTCTCAAATCGTTTGAATCGTAGGAGATATTTGCGCTTACCGTTAGAGGTATTTTCCTGTAAATAAGCAGAAACCCATTATAATTTACATCGGCCTACAGGGCTACGCCCCACATGCTTTGAAAGTTGTAATTTTAGTCTTATGGAAGAACAATATTTTTTGAATTGTATATTTTACAGCTGTTGATATAACAAAACATTTAATTCCAGCGATAAAGCATAAACAAAAACATTTTTCAGACACAATCTATATATTAATAGACTAAGGAAATTGTTATAGTACCGATTTCTTGGATATGCGGCATCATAAAATTATGAAACTTGGCACACTTAATTAGTAATATTAATGGATGTGTTGAATGCAAATCATTTTTTGTTAGGGTGTGTAAGGTTATGTCTTTTAGGCTTTCAAAGTTTATATGTTATACTTATGGGAACTTTTATCTGATTTTCGTTATGCTTTTAATTTAATAAACAGCTGAATTATTCAAATAAACATGTAGCACAAGGTGAGCACTTTTTTGCCTAAACTGACGCCTAATATCGGTTCGGTATCGAAACATTTTACCAACCGGTTGCTCGTTCGTTTTATCGAATGAACTTTCGACCGCGATAGTTGTTATCTGGTAGAAAATCATAAATGGTGGTACTATTCAAAGTCAATATATAATTTAAATTGAAAGTTTTTTATGCGATGTTAAATTGGATATACAAATCTATTTACGTGAACAAAATTACAAAAAAATAGGTTGCAGTTCACGAAAAGATTATAGTAACCTAACCTTACCCCTCCGCAGAGCGCTGCATGGTGGCTGTTCGTTATTTACCATGATTAGTTATAAATGGGTTAGTATAAATATATTAAAGTAAAATTAAACACGAATTTCAGTCCTAATAAAGTAAACAACAATAGTAATATTCAGCCTCGAACAAAATAATGTAAAATTTAAAAAAATCAGATCTCAAAAAGTAAATTTCAACAGTGAGAATTTAATTTTGGACCGCACGATCATGGATCTGACATCATATCAACTGGGCTACAGTAGCTAGACGATATTTCTGAAAGTTACAATTCATCAAGCAGTGAGCAACGATTATAAATTTATTCGATAAAAAACAAACAATTGGTTAAAGAAATGTTTCGACTTCGAAATAAATCATATTAGCGATAATGGGCCGTCAGTGTATGCGAAAATATGCTCACTGTAGCGTAACAACAAGAACAGATGATTTATAAATAAAAAATATTACTGACTACTGGAATGGTGATACCCTTCTTTTAATTCCTTCTCCGTTTTAACTCCACATTAAAATAATTAAACCTGTTTGTATTGGGGGGAGGAAGAGGGACAGGGAGATGATGAGGTGGAGAGGTATCAAACATAAATAAAAAGGCTACTGATTACTGGAATGGTATCGCCCTTACGCTATCCGTTTTAAATCCACGTTTCAAAAATTTCCTAGAGGTAAGGATGGGGGAGGGAGAGCGAGAGAGACAGGGAAAGAGAGATGAGCGCAACAGAACCCACTAGATATTAAACTTATAACATATATTCCTGAACTTTATATTACAAATATATTTGGTCGAATTTCGACCCTTGGATGGTCTCTAGTAATTATTATTGTGAAACACATTCTGTGGTAAGCCTTGTGTTAAAGTGATCAAACACACCTTTTCCAATAAGAATAACGAGAACGTTTAAATGCCATTGAGGTGAAGCTTCCAAGATATATTAATTTTTGTGATGCGAGATGATTTGTCTTATAAGAGTAATGCAATCGGACGGATATATTGGCTTCAGACTGTCCAACATTTTACAAATTTGTAGATATATATTATACTTAATATTGGCATTCCATATCTTCACGTTTTTCTTTTAGCTATTACAAGCAATATTTAATAAAATAATTTATGCTAAAATCCCAGTATTTTAAAGACGTTTTATAAATGTTAATGTAACTTTCAATCCATTCAGAAAATACTAAAATGTATTCAACTAAACGATTCCTCTAAGCATTAAATAGTTTTGGAAAAAAACGATAGCATACTATTTTGTATATTTTGTTCATGAAGGTTAACAACCAAAACCAAACAATCGAGAAATGTTTATACATGGTAATTGAGAGGCGTGAAAATGTGCCGGCTAAAATAACACAAAGAAACTACTCTTATATTTGATATAAACTATTACTAATGTTTTCCACAACTAATATACAACTCATGCGCATCCCAACGAAACGGCAGCTCATGGGAGCCCAACGAAACGGTCATACATTTTGGTATGTAATAATTTCAAAAATATGAGTTACATTATATAAATAAAATCACCTTTCAAAATTATAACAAGAATAAATATTTTCCTTATTTTATAACATTGCCAAAATCTAATCTCCGAGCACATATAAATGGCAAATGGATAGTTACTACATTTCGGGTTAAAGCAAAGTGAAAGGAGTATGAACTGTTGAAAAATGTTGTTTACTTTAAAAATATATAAAGGATTGTTTATTTTTCCTTGACAGCGATGTGCTCAACAGATAATCTCACTTGCCCCTGGCAATTTTTCATCAGTTTAAAAGTCTACCTTCATTTCTGTAAAAGTGGGTTTGTAGATAAAAAGCTTTGTATGCATGCTACATCCATCATTTTCTTTTACCTTCAGGTTATATATCTCGGTAATTTAAGTCAGTAAATAACTTTGTTAATGTGTTTTATATTTATTTGAATGCTTTTTTTATGAAAGGGATATTAAGCTGCTTCAAAGTAAATAGGTTCAAATTTAATATCATATAATTGTTTGGAAATTGTATACTTAACAGCTGATGATAGAGAAAACAAGGGACAACGATGGAAATATAAGTTTTCACGAGCCACGCATAGATTAAAACAAAATCCTAACTATATTCACAAGTGAATAAATACGAAATGTTTTGTTTCTGCTAAATATAATTGTTATGTGTTCTACTACATAACTTAATTTCTTAAACATTTAGTATAGTTTTATTACCAGCCCTACTTTATTATTAGTTTTATTAATCAACTTTTTAACTGACTGTTTAGCACATATTTTGAATATTATAGTAAAACGTATGGTCATATTTTTTATAGATTTTTGCCTATTTTTTCATGCCGTATTGCTAATTACTTTGGGATTAGATATACATTTTATCACAAAATATCGAACGATGGTTATGTGTTAAACCATAGTTGTTTATAATAACTGTTATAATATTACGACTTAGTTTTATAAATATTTAATACATACTAAGGAAGAGTCTAACTTAAATATAACCTAATGAAATACTTTAAATTGTGTTCATGCAGAACCATTTGGTCACCAAGCCTCTTGAAAAGTGAGGGACATAAAACAATACGGCGAGATTCATTATGAATTATACATCCGACAAAAAGGTAAATGATGTGAACGAATGCCAAATTACAGTAGCTGGACAGTGCTCTTATAAAATTTGTTTTGCAAATCAAGCTAACCCCTTCTAAGCTACTACATTTGCTATCAAAACATTGCTAACCATGACCCTTCGTGTTACATGTTACAGGCTCTTCCCTCATTAAAAAAAATATCATATAATTTTTCCTATCGAAGAATACGGAAACAAAGCCATGTTTACATTTAATTTAATTTGAATAACAAGTTTTCATATTTTTTCTAATGATTTACTCTGAACTAACAGATGATTATTTAAGTACCATGGTACTTTGCTACTCAGTTTGCAGCACAACTTAAGTGGCTCACGTAAAATGTCTCAAACAGATTACTAACGGACTACTTGTCCTTGAAGGACGAACAACGTTATTTATTATTAAATAGGTCCCAAGGAATAACCTAAAAAGATATAATTTTGTTTATCAATAGTATTCCAAAAACTGAGGGTTACTATTGCAATTCTCTAAATTTTCAAATATAAACATATTTCATGTTATTAAAAGTCCTATAATAGACTTGATATATTGAAGATTTCACTGCAGGAGTTTCTCAAATTACTGTGAGATTCCTTGTTGTGGACACACGTCTATTTTTTCTATATAGGCGGAACTAAATATAGGTGGGGTCGAACCACTGCGATACTGCGTTATCCCACAACTAAAAGCTGCTGGTGATTGGCGCTGGTATTCCTGAGGTATCGTTTACCAAAGCAGATAAACTAACGATACTAAGGTCACGAACTCAAACCACTACAGAGAAAGTGTCCAAAGCTGTCTGATAAGCTGTGGTAGTTCATATTGGGTAATGATAATCGGAGCATAGTTGCTGACATAACCACAACACAACAATGATGTATAGTAGGATGGGTCCGCCTTCATGTCATTGTTACATTTCACCATCTGTCATGTTAGGTACACTAGTAAATCAGTAGAGGCACCTAATAATCTTACAACATATATTTTGCATCTTGACATTGACTATTTTACAAATTTTAAGTTTGTTTTCCTTTAAATACGATAACACTATATACTGATATGTTATTCACTGAGACACAACTAGATATACAGCCAGCATCTAATATTCTAAGTTTTAAACAGCAGAATATCACGAACTTCGTACCAGTTTAATACACTAATAGATAGAATAGCAGAAAGAAAAATATGTTTCGGAATGTTTTTACTTTCTCCCCCTATACATAGTATATGGAGAAAGTATTGTTTTCGTAAAAATTTTCGAATTTGAGTTGTTAGTGGAAATATTCGTTTTGGTGCTCCCTGAACCCAAAAAAGTAGTTTTTACGTGATGTCTGTCTGTGTGTGTGTATGTGTGTGTGTCCGTGTGTGTGTGTGTGTGTGTGTGTGTGTGTGTGTGTGTGGATGTGTACAGAGCTAGAGCCCTAACCAATGGGCCGATTTTTATGAAATTTGGTATGTAGGTACTAATCCACGATATCTCCAGGCATTTTTTTCATTTTTTCGAATTTTTGATTTTTAAGGGTAATTATCCCCCAAAAACCACCAAAAAACATGAAAAATCCAAATTTCTCAAAAACGGCTCTAACGATTTTGATTAAATTTTAGTCGTTTGTAGAACTTTAGTTTTCCAACAAAACGACACCACCCGCATTCCTGTAAAAATTCGGGTTCAGAAATTACAGGACTTAAAACATCAAAAATTCAGTTTTTTGGATTTTTCATAAAAATACATAAATATAAAAAAATATTACTATTCACCATTAAAAAGAACTCAAAAAACTAAATAATTTAGTATTTTGAATTACTATTCTACGATTGCTGGTTTCGGAGAAAATTGACATTTTCATTTTGCGGTAAACGCAGTACGTTGTCCAATGTTATTCTTATGGAGAATAAAAAAATTACTATTTCTCTCTTATTTACTGATCAATTCAATCAAACTTGATATGCTTGTCAAGTTAGCATTGACCAACAGAAGAAATTTGAAATATGTTGCCCCTTAATAACCCTGGGAGGAATAGGGGGCATTTCCCCTCTTAAAACCACGAGTGTAGCAATGGATTCTGTAGTGCGTCCAAAGCAGGGATTTGGGTGGATGTTTTTTAAAACAACTTGTTTACGAGATTTTCTGTACATTCGACCGTGCTTTGTATTCTATATTTAGTAAATAAAAAGTAATTTATCCATTAAAGTTGGGCTAAAAGGGAGAAAGTATGTGTCAGTTTCCTGATACCGTTTATTTTCCATTAGAATAACATGGGAATCAGTTGTTGAACACGGCCTATACACATTTCCTTTTTGGCCTATACTAGTGTCCAATCTTTGCCTATATTAAATAAATGTTTCCGATCCCAATCCGTCCCCTATATTTATACAATTTATTTTCAAAATCAGACTAAAAAACTAACATTGGTGATTATGGTCCGATTTGTTTAACATTTATATATGTTATTATTCTAGGCCAGTGTAAATGTACACACCATCCACATTTGACAAATTCAATAATACGGTCAAATTAAAAGAATATTTGGAAAAATACTGACGATTGCCAACTTCTTAAATTACTATCCAATTTGACTGATTTTTGGATATTTTATAGCTCTCACATAAATAACATCACCACAATACTACCCTTTACACTCCCTGTAATACGTTCGATATTTTGTTTGATTATTTCGCAGTATTCAAAAAACTAACTTTGTTGTTCATGGTCCGATTTGTCTGCGATTTGGATATGTTACTGTCCTAAGCTAATGCAAGTAAATACCGCCTACAACTTCCAAATTCAATATTACTGTCAAATTAAAAAATATTTAGTACATTAATATAGTGTCAATTATCAACTTCTTTACCGTCCCATTTGATTTATTTTTGGATATATTATAGCCCCTAACTATTATATCTGAAATTACCATAAATTATTTCCAATAACCCTTTAGTCGATATTTTGTTTGTTTACTCGCATTTTGCTGCAATCAAAAACTAACTTTGGTGTTTATGGATTTGTCTCCAACTTGGATATTATTATCCTTATGCATTAGTAAATTACGCCAATCACTTCCAAATTCGAATTACTATAGTGTCAATTGCCAA
Source organism: Allygus modestus (assembly GCA_963675035.1). Classification (NCBI taxonomy): domain Eukaryota; kingdom Metazoa; phylum Arthropoda; class Insecta; order Hemiptera; family Cicadellidae; genus Allygus; species Allygus modestus. The sequence goes on from OY776116.1 coordinate 90,144,829, forward strand.
CCGCTTTAATTACTTTTCGATTTGTTCGTAACTTGGATATTTTACTGTCCTAGGCTACTGCATAATACAATACAAATTATAATTTACAAGTTTAATTTAACAAATATTTTTTTAAATGATTATAGTGTCAATTATCAACTTCCTTAATTATTGTCTGATTTGATTTCCGGATATGTTATAGCCCCTAACCATAATATGTGTAAAATTACCATATATTATTTAAAAATTCAATACTCTGTATAATTTATATAAATAAACTAACTAGAAACTTTAACTTTGGTATTTGCGGTAACATTGTCTGCAATTTGGATATGATGCTGTAATTGGCTAATACATAAGTAATTACAACCTATAAATTCCAAATTTAAACAATATGTATTAAATTGCGATGGTGACAATTGCCAAATTTTACCATTCGATTTTCGGATATTTTATAGCCCCAGTTCTTATATGTAAAGTTATATTATCTCCAAATACGACACTTTGTATAGTTTATATATATAATACCTCAAGAAAAAAAACGAACTTTGGGGTTTATGGTCCAATTTGTCTGCAAATTGGATATGTTATTGTCCTAAGCTAATGCATTAGTAAACGCTACACACATCCCTCAATCTTAATTTAAACAATATATTGTAAATTACCATAGTGCTAAATGCCAACTTCTTTACCATTCGATATAACTTATTTTCATATATGTTATAGCATCTTACTATATTATATGTAAAATTGGATATTTTTTCAAATTCAATTCTTTATACAATTTATATAATACATCCATAAAATACTAAGTTTTTTGTTCATGGATTTGTCTGCAATTTGCATATGTTATTGTCCTAAGCTAATGCATTAGTAAATTCGACCTATAAATTCCAAAATTAAAAAATATTTTTTTTATTATAATAGTCAGTCAATTGGCAACCTCTTTATTTACTGGCTCATCTGATTTATTTTCGGATATTTTACTATCCTAGGCTATTACATAAGTAAATACCCAACATAATTTCCAAATCTATCAAAAAATATAAATTAGAATCGTGCAAAATGCCATCTTATTTATTTACCATTTTATTACGTTAATTTTCGGATATTTTATATTCCTTGACTATTTTATGTCTAATTGACATATCATATCTCCAATTTCAGTTTTTTGTATGATTTGTATATGACACATCTACAAAATACTAACTTGGAGTTATGATCCGATTCAACAAATATTTGGACATGCTACTTTCTTAGGCCCACGCATTGGCAAATTCCGCCTATAATTTCCAAATTAAAGTTAAAATATATGTTGTAAATTACTATAATGCCGTATGCCAACTGTTTACCGTCGTGAGATTGTTTTTCGGATATTTTATAGCCCTTGTTTTATCCCCATTTCGATACTATGTAACTGTATTTCTGAAAAAGAATAATAACGTTAGACGATTTAATTTACTATTGCATATGTTGTTGTCCTAGGCTAAAATGAATATTATCTCAGAAATTCCATTATGAGATAACCATATTCTTAAATATAAATTACTATGGGACCAGCTTATTTATTTTGCCATATGATTTTATCAGTTGTCATGTATGTTACAGCACAAATATTGTATATACAATTAGCATATGTTATTCCCAAAATACCGACTTTGGTGTTATTGGTCGATACCAAAACCAATATCTTGGATATGTTGTACTATACTAGTTTATGCATAAATACTTCAACAAATTATGGTGCAGACTTCCACATCCATCAGATCAGACCGGACTACCATGGTTGTTATATGTGTTATTTATTCTTGGCTAGTATAAAACACATATTTTATGTGTTATCTAACTAATTGCATCAATATCTTCGCCCCCATTTCATCAATGAGTGTAGATTTGTATCCGTTGGCTCGAGCTATAGATTTGTTTGTAGCTATTTCATTTCTTCTGCTTGTTGATGAGTGGTTAGTTGTCACAACACGTATTATGCTACTTAAGAAATTATTTAATTGATACAGTAAATAACAATCTTGTATATCTTATTTAAATTAATTTAAGAATACAATATAGGGACAAAATGCAATAATTTAGTTAACACAATACAGGTCATTCATTTTAAAAACATACAGATATATTTACGAATTATACAATGCAGACAACATTAGTATCTTAAAATGGTCGACTATCTTCCCTAACCATACATAGTATAAAGCTTATCTTTGGTTTAAATAACATTTTATATCTTTTACTATTTCTCTCCACCTATATTTTAAGAAAATCAGTATTACTATAATGTACACTCATCTCACCTAGAGTTGGGATTTAATTCCCTCGTTCATTCCTTCATATGAATTGAGCGATTGTCTAATTGGACCTGATGATGATGAGTGTAACCGTTTAACAATGATTGTATTTTACCATCTTTTATGAATGTATGCCGTCTTGTATAAGAACACAGAGCAATATTAAATATAGTTAATAGTGTTGTAAGACTTGTAATTTATACCCTGAAATTATATCAACTCGTATAATTATAATACAGAATTGATTTAATAGAATTACGTCTTAAGGGTTCTGAAAAAAGATTATTGCCGAACAACTTAGAACCGTATAAACTAAGCCTGGACTGATCTCACTTGGATTACACCTCTTAAAATAGCAAAAATAATAAATTATAATTTTAAGCTAAAAGTTTATTTCTAAAGCAATACCAATTATTGCTCGTGTGTTTTGCCTCGGTGTGTTTTACTATGAGCTGGTAATCTTTCTTGCCTCTGGTATTCCCATGGTTTAAAATTTTACTTTAAAACGTCTGATCATAAAGAATATATGGGCCTGACGATAAAAGCTGTAACTATAAATAATATTTCAAATGTGCCATTGACTTAGTATTTTACGTTTGATGTTCTTTTGGATTTCGTCGTTGTAGTATTTACAGTATATGTACGTCACATCTTGCTATTAGAATCATTAACACCCAATAGTGTATTAAATTTCATACATCAAATTGTATAAGAAAAGTTTTCAATCCATTGTTGTAATATGTGTTTGTTTCATAATCAGTGTAAGTATATAAACTTAGTAGTATTACTTTCCTTTACTAGGTAAATATTGAAAATTGCGACGGGAAAGTTGCTCTTGAATGTTTACACAGTAAATAAAACCTTCCTTTGAACATGTAAGATTTTGTTGGTTGATATTCATGATTTGTTTTGCAACTATTCGTAATAAAAATGCAGTCTTTGAATTACCCTATAGATGTTGAAAGAATGCAAACCTAATAAACATTATTATATTTGGTTATACACTTACCCCTATTCTATTAGTCAGTTAGATTTACTATTTCAGCAAAGAGTCAGGCTTGATCCTCGCCGATCACTAATGACGATTTGCTTATTGATATTGCTAAGGCCAGGGAGCTCACCTGAAGCTTTAGGACTACCTATATCGAAATAAAAATAGACAGAAGACTCTTGGGGCTAGAAGACTGTCTCTGTAGTAAATGCCTCTCAACAACAGGCATACAAGAATACAATAAATGACTGGAATTTAGACATTTATTATTATTTTTGGATTGGATTTTAACAATCCATACATATGCACAAATAATATTTTACATTGTAAAAACACAAACAAACCTTCAACTATTGATTTATTTAAAATTATTAAGATAAATCTGGGAGACGACGACGGCCAGGTACGAATAAGGCAGACGTTTCAATTATAATCACAAATAATGGTACATACATTTTATTAACCAAGCGGTTTCTCTGGATAGCCAGGATGAAAGCATGTATAAACTACAAAATTACTGTTAACATTTCAATAACGTTTGCATTTTAAATATTTTTGTATGTAAAATGTAAAATGTTACCTTATTATGCATTTTCATACCATCACTATCACATGTTTTAATGTAAAATACAATTCAAAAGGATCTAACAAGTTATTTTTAAGTTTGTCAACTTTCTTAGTAGCATGTTTCTCGTTCCCTACGCTCACTCGCCTATCGAAAAAAGAGTTTGAGTTGCCATTCGAGAAGTTATTTTATTTCCATAATGAACTTTTTTTGCCTTACAAGTTTGTTGGACATAATCATTTTGTTAACAAATGATTGGTGGAACTAACTGAACTTTGATCAAATTATTGTGAACTTAAATATTTGTGAAGGCCAGTGAGACAGAGCCCTTAAGTTGGATTAAAAATGTTCTTTTATAAGACCCTTGTCCTGGCATTAATGATCACAAACACAATATTAAATTGTATGCACTCATTCTCAAGTTATGGAATCACTAAGGAAAACAGCAATTCATTTTTATATATTAACATATCTATCACTCACGTGATGATCGGGCTGGTTGTTATAAACTAAAAAATTATGTAGAAGTACAAAAATCGTTCTTGAAATCATTGCTGACTGTCCAGACTGTGGAAACCTAACTACCCGTGTAAGGTTTGTAATTATCGTTGAGGGTCATAGGTGGCTCCGAGGGTTGAAACGCTGCTGTTCAAAAGACCCCTATAAATATTTAAATACATCCGTCATAATAAAATTTGAATAATAAAGTTATAAAATATGACTCTGCTATTTGTTTAATATTCGTGCAAAAAATACAAAGAATAATAAACGGTAACCAAATCCTGACGCACAATTTCTCCTTTTCATCCCAATTTTAGTCGATACATTACTTTATATTAACTAAACTAAAAATATTATAATTTATTGAAATTTTACTTTATAAATTAATAAATATACTAAATGTTTAAACCTTGTAAAAATAACTAGGCAAATATACGTAGAAACATAATTACAAAATCTAGCTTTAATGCCGTTATATTGGTATTATAGTAAAGTTACTTTTATTTTATTATTTCAAAGAATACTTTTATTAATGATTTATTTCCTCCTTATAATGAGTCGAGGAATCGGTTATACCTTCCCTTAACTGACACTAATACTTTATTACGCTAAAATTTATGAGATTAAAAGAAATCGCGTTCGGACTGGTTACGAAGGGAAATGGAGTTATACTTTTTTATTAGTTATACTTTGGTCTTATTAGTAAATCTTTGCCTATGTTTATGTTTCATGTTCTTATGTAGGTTGTATTTTCCCAAATGTTTAATTATTGAACATTTTGGATAAAATAATTAGTAAATTAATAAGTTAAAGGTTAGAACATGGTTAATTAAAGTTGTTTTTATTATTTTTCACTTGTTTGTGATTAAAATATTGCATCACTCAACATTAGTGATATGGGCTGGGTAGATACCCAGTGGGTAGGTAAATAAAAAATAGGTATTTAACCGGGTATTTACCCAAAGCCCCGGATAAATACCCAAAACGTGGGTATTTATGATTTTTATAACATTTAGGAGATTTTTACTAGGTTCATTGAAATTCCCATGCTGTAAAGATAATAAAATTATCATAAAACATGTTTTGAAGAGTATAACATGGTTACCACAAGCATTTAACTTCTGAACAAGATCGAGATAAATACCCAGGACTGGGTATTTACTACTCAAAGCCTTTTGGAGAGTTTAATAAATTTGAAAATTTTGAGGAAAAGAATGGAAATTCAATTAAATTGTAAATTTGTTCTGTTTATGTCAAATTATAAAATTATATATTTTTAAATTGTTATAAAATGTCTCGTATTTAATCAGCTTCTTTATAGTTTTGTGGTGATGTGGTTTGAACATTTGACTGATATTAAAAAAAATTGCAATGTTATTATTTATTTATTGGTAAAATAATAAATAATTGGAATAAATACCTAGGTATTTATGACTTTTGGGTATTCACCCCGAGTTTTAAATACCCGGGTATTTTACATCACTACTCATCATTTATTAATCGTGTCTTCTATTATACATTCTTGTTGATGTTGGTATGAATGGGCCGTTCAGACTGTGGCCAAACTCGAATTACATGCTCCATTGGTGTAATAATTGTCCGGAGAGCTTCCGCCTTGAAGGGTAAACTGCCGACATTCACGAATTTGATACAATCATCAAACATTCGGCTTCAGTGTAGCCTATATTTCACTCAATGAGAAGATAAATTTACTTAGATAATTTTTCTTCATCACCATGTGTGGCAAGATTTCCTGGCGAGGGCAAGAACTGTAGGTTATATGTAAATGAATCCAAATAAATGCAATGGAATATTTTAAATTGTCTCCGATATTCCTGTGAGAAATGCCGCTATACAATAAAGGTTGCATTGACCTGAGAAGACCTTTTAGCTTAAATGTTGCAGAACAAATATATTATCATTGTTATTGTTCTTCCGAACATTTTATGTTCTTTTAAGAGTATTAAATATTACAATTATATTACATTCTTAATTATTCCTGTAGAAATTTCTTTCATAATATGTGTATATTATGCGTACATGTATGTTTTAAAATTCAACAATTAGTTTTATTAATGAAACAGAGTTTACTGACTAAATATAACTAACAACAGAATATTTGTTTAATAAACTACTAGTATATATATAGTTATTGCCCCTACGAGCCTCCAGCATACATTTATATATGATATAGTATAAAAATTGTGAGTTCTTTTAATATTTAACATGCATAAATATTTGTTATTTCTTCCGTCCTGAGAGAGTGTTTATCATTATTTTATAAAGTAGAGTAAAGTTCGTGTATCGTTCTGCAGAAATTATGCTGTTTGTTTTCAGGTCGCACTATTTTACACACCTAAGCACATAACTAAATGCTCGATTATAATCAATAACCACCTACTTTACAACTTAAGTTGGTGGATTTTTCTCACATTACTGTAAGAAACCAAACGAGTTCGCACGCAGCACGCTGACGTGAGGGAAGTGAATTTCCACATAAAAACTTTTAAAACTCAAAATTAGTGTAAAAACATCAATTTGTCCAATTTTTATTGAAATCTGAAAATTTTTTTTTTCTTGGCTGTTTTGATACTCCTGGTTTCATTTACTTGCAAAGCTGGGAATACAATTTTACGCATTATAAGGTTAGGAGAAGGTCCAGACAGGCTTGAAAGTAGGCGTGAGGTTGCTGGGGATAATAAAAGTACTCTAACAAAGGAATAACAGGCTTTTCTAGTGTAAAACCCCCATAAGACAACGTACTGTGTTTACCCGATACTCATTTTCTTTAATAACTCGGTAAATATTTATGCTAGAATGACGGGAGAGGGCTTAAAACTTTCGCCTTTCTAATTCCCATCTTTTAACATGCATTAATTTTACATCTAGGGATTTTCTGGCCCTTTTTGGGCCCAAAAACACAAAGTTTGAAAGATTAATCCCCAAAAAATGGGTTTAGAGTTTTCCGATTGTTTTGCCCAACGAACTTGCCCAACAGGTTATAGAAAGGAACGTCCCTACCAAATTTGAAGTAAATCGGACAAAAAATGCGACCGCTAGAGTGCATACACATATATATATATATATATATATATATATATATATACAATTTTGAACGACCCCCCAAAACGTGTTCAGGGGGTCACGTTAGGAACTTCTATGGTGGTCCCGGGCTTAAGTTTCACCGTGCAGGTCATGCTAATAGTTCACTTTCCAAAGTAAATTCACTAATAAGTGGTATACTAGTAACAGTTTAGTTTATTTTCACTGAGCAAAAGGTCTTTTTAAAACTAAACAGGACAAACGACATGTAAAATGCGCGCGAAGCTTTAACAAGCACTTAGCTGTTTGCCTTTGCGTCCGTTTGACGTAAAGGGAGCAAAATGTTAGAAAAACACATGTTGCCTGTTAAATACAACAGGACTCTTGTTTTTAAGCACTGGTATGTATAATCGTAAAAAAATGTCTTGCAATGTTTTTTCGGGTCAAACTGTGAAATTTCCACCAAGTTTGCAAGTACTTCTTTAAAAAAATCTAACTCTTCGAAAATATGGTAAAAAATAGGTTTCTATGTATTTTATAAAGATGAATTATGCATTATATGTAAAACTGTAAGAATGAATATTTTACTCTGAACTAAATATAGTACGTTATTAAATACTATTCATTTATCTTATTAAATAATAATACTTTCTTAAAATCTAATTTGTTTTTCTCATTGTGCCATTAAAACTTAAAATGTAACGACGGAAATTGTTCTTGTATTTTTAAATGAAAAAAGTAAGTATTGTTATAATACGCAGCTATAAAATCTCAACCAAGATCTTGTTTATCTTTCCGAGGAATTAAGATTCTGGAAAACATGTTTTCCTCAAAAGTACTGAAAGTATGTTTCCATCTGTAAAGAGTTATTTCATTTGTTATTTTTATTTTTATTTCTTTTTATTTTATTTATTTATTATTTTTTTTTTTTATTTTTTTTTCTTTTTATTTCTAATTTGTTATTTCATTTATTATGCTCAAGTCTTTCAGGTCAAACCTTTTAATAATTACAGTTAGTAGATAAGTTGTAAATCTTGAATTCAAATCAACAGGGTTTACATTAAAATTTAATTGTTGATCCAGTTTCTTGGTAAGTATTAAATAAATACCAATTACTAAATAATCTGTTAAAGAATTGTGGTGATATGTTGTATCCCTTGATTTTTTTAACTAAACATCAATCATATATTTATAATTATTTCTTAAATAATAATTTTTATTAGCTTAAGTTACCGTTGTTGCTGTTGTGAGTGTCCAAATGTTTACTACAATTTGTTTAATTTTATAATGTTATTTGTTTAAGAGTAAACTATATCATTCAAACAACCACTGATCTAATATTTACAGACTAGACTATTAGTTATAGCCTGTACCAGTAATAATACTCTAACATGCAAAGCTCTGAATTTTAATCAAATCGGTTAAGGATGTTTAATACAGTAACACTATCCTTGTCACTATCCTTGTCACTATCCTTGACATGTTAGGATTTAAACACTTCACTGTAGATACAATTTTAACGGCCAAAGGGGATCCTTAGACCATATACTTGATTGGTTGGTATTTACGTATTTGGCGTTGTACCTGTACAGTATGGTTTTTATTCTGTAATTTGACCGATATATCGATATTGTTCGTTATCATAATTGTAAACATATAAAATCGGAGGTGAAACTTGCCAGTGTCATTAAGGGTATGAATATATCGATATGCAATATTGAATATACTTGTTATACCAGGGTAGGAAATGAAATAAGTATACAATTGAACGATAAAATGTAATGATAAAATCAATGAGGTGTATCCTAAATTAAAAACTTTGCAAAAAACTCTTCACACGAACAATAAATTAATCTCAATGCTACAAAAAAACAGAAGTTTAGTATGTTCAAACCAGGTTCCATTATGTAAACGTACTTGTTAGTGAATTTCCTATGGAAAGTGAACTATTAGCATGACCCGCACGGTAAAACTTAAGCCCGGGACCACCATAGAAGTTCCTAACGTGACCCCCTGAACACATTTTGGGGGGGTCGTTTAAAATTTTATATATATATATATATGTGTGTGTGTGTGTGTGTGTGTGTGTGTATGCACTCTAGCGGTCGCATTTTTTGTCCTATTTACTTCAAATTTGGTAGGGACGTTCCTTTCTATAATCTGTTGGACAAGTTCGTTGGGCAAAACAATCGGAAAACTCTAATCCCCTTTTTTGGGGATTAATCTTTAAAATTTCGAGTTTTTGGACCCAAAAAGGGTCAGAAAAGCCCCGGATGTGAAATTAACGCATGTAAAAAGATGGGAATTAGTGTGGCGAAACTCTTAAGCCCTCTATCGTCATTTTAGCTTAAATATTTACCGAGTTATTAAAGAAAATGTGTATTGACCAAACACAGTACGTTGTCTTATGGGGTTTTTACATTAGAAAAGCCTATTATTCATTTGTTGGAGTACTTTTATCATCCCCAACAACCTCACGCCTACTTTAAAGCCTGACTAGACCTTCTCCTAACCTTATAATGTGCAAAATTGTATTCCCAGCATTGCATGTAAATAGAACCAGGAGCATCAGAAAAACCAAAAAATCAATATTTTCAGATTTTCATAAAAATTGGAATAAATGTATGTTTTTAACTGATTTTGAGTTTTTATAGTTTTGTATGTGGAAATTCACTTCCCTCACGTCAGCGTGCTGCGTGCGAACTCGTTTACTTATCGCTTTAACTTTGCATCCCCAAACTTTACCGCATAACAGACGCCCGTTTTCACTTTTGATCAAATGGTATCATCCGTTAGTTTACAGAAAAATAATGCAGTACCTCGTTCTTCGGATCTTTTTAGATCACTCAACGTAATTGGTTCACTCGTGATAAATCTCAAAACAAATTGCCAACATTCTTAACAAACATAAATTTGTTTGTTTACAAGCATAAATTGATTTGATGATATTTGGAACAATAAATCAGCTGTTTTTATAACTGATTCATATGGAATCAATAATTAGAATCGCTATATCAGTAATAACTCAGAATAAAACGATATTATTAATTATTCCGACAACTACGTAATTACCGTTCTGCCCTTATTATCCTACCTAATCCTAATTTTAGATATACACTTTATTATATTTTGCCAGTTGCTTTATTCCTTTTTTATTAAATAGTTAACAAATCACTATTATTTAAAATCTTAAATTGGAAGTATACTAAAGAAAAAGAATTGTATTATACTATCATGATTACAAAGACGCAAATAGGCTTTTTAAGTAAACATGATCTATTTGTAACAAATGAAGATGTCTACTTGTTGTTAGCTTCAGTGTTGTTGGCGTTTCTTAAGTGTGTCCTATGGAGGTTTTTATTCATTTGTAAACTGTATTCATCAATTTTATGTTAAAGCTAAATTGTTCTATTATGATACTGTAATACTTAATACTAAGTTCACGATAATTTAATTTAAAATAACAGTAAAAAAAGGATTTTCCACAGCTATTTTGATGTGACATATAATTATTATTTAATAGTTGTGCTTTTTTAAAAAACCAGTAACTTAAAACACTTTAGTAAGTAAGTAAGTATGCAATTGATTGCCAAACTTGAGACTTAATATATGCGAGTATAAACAAATAGGAACTTAACCATGCATTTTATTCTCGAACGTTATTCTAGGCTTAAAACTAACTAGTAGTATACGAACATTTCTGATATCTTTAAATAATCCCATATTTAGGTTGAATGTAAAATTTAAAGTATGCTACTTAAACTATAATTAATTTTATTTTTAGTTGGAGCAATGATCTTAACTTTTATAGCTTTACAAATTAATTACATCAAAAATCTTAATCTTACATTGTCTATCAGATATCAAAAGTATTTTCGTAACATTAAAAAACCGGCCTTCTTTTCAATGAAGATGTTGGTTGTTTCACTCTTTATTGAAGAGGTTCTTCAGAAAGAACATCCATCACACAAGGTTCAATCAAGAAACGCCTCACGCCTGACTGTCCTTTCAAAGTACAATGTTTTTTAACTACCATCCATAATAGACCTTGTAAAATGTCATAGACATTTGTTGTGAGAAGTTTGAAATTTGTAGAATTAATAGTTAATTTCAACGTGAATTTTACATTGTAAATTAAATTAGAGGAAATAAAATTTTAGGAACAACTATTATTATTATATCGCTAACATATAATAGTTAGTTATAAAAACCCTAGCCACTCATCCAGGAGGTAGTACTTGGACCAATGGAACGAATCCTGTCTCACTAAATACATTCCGAGTCTTCTGTATATTATTGTTGATGTTGTTATGAATGAGGCCGCTCAGACTACGTCAAAACTTGAATTATTGCCTCCAGCGATGTAAATAGTTGTCCAGGAAGCGTCCGGCATAATGGGGTAAATTGCCGACATTGACGAGTTTGATACAGTTCTCAAACATTCAGATTTAGTGTGACCACCAATGATAGGCTAAAGTGAAATTACAAGATTATTACTTGGCGTAGGTTTACATTAACATTTTATATTTATTTTTATTGTCAATAAAATATTATTTATTAACTTACAAATAAATAAAAAATACTTTATGGAGTTTTGTTGTTTGAACCGCAGTAAATTTAAAACGAATTTAGTGAATAAAGTTATTCTGTTATTTTATATTTTCATTTTGTTGATTACTTAACAGTTATAAAATATATTAAAGGTCTATAGAGGAATTTAATTTGTTAAACATTGCATTTAGCATTAAATATAAACTGCTAGTTAATTTTTGTGCATAGTGTTTTTGTCAGTGTTTATTATTACACAAACACTAAAGCTTTAGTAACAGAACATTTTAACATTACTATAAAATATCTCATATATTGTGTCTGAGATATTTATCCCGTCCAAATATTGGATGCTGACCGTTTTGGAAACTTAATTTCCGTCTTTAGATCCACAAACGAAGACACGAAAAAGAATCTGTCAAAAGAAACGTAAGTCACTGAAAGATTATAAATGATCCGTTTGTTAAATTAATTTATAACAATAATGCTATGTTATATATGCTATCCTGCTATGACAGTTGTACCCTATGAACTTTCCGGGTACTTCAGCTAGTTTGCTAAGTTGATTTTAAATACTGTTAAATTGCATGTACCTGGTATGGCATTCTCTCTACTTGGTTACTTTAATTCGATCTCTCAGCTCGTGAACAAGTACTTATGTAATTCGAAATTACTTAGGTTAAACTGGTGTACTATATTAAATAATTGCAGTCCGTTTGTTTATAAAAACTGCATCTTACTGTACAACCATAGATTACAGATAAAAGTGTATATAAATTACATATTTACATTTTTTTATTAAAACGTACCACAAACTTATCTAAAATTTTTTTACTGCACTCAGCACAACTACGACTCTTGTACAGCCGAAATCATACTCCTACCACTATGGATAACCATACTGAGTAGACGAGCCAAGCCAGCCGCTGACCGTGACCTCATATAAACAGCATGGAGACCTACTTGCCCTACCGTAGTAACCCGGATGTCAGACCGAGCCTCTAGTTGGTAGTGACAAAGATGATGTGACAGTGACTGGCCTGAAACTTACGTCATAAACATTGCCAAAGCACCACTTTTATATCAATCCATAACATAGATTAAGATGGCATACGGTCCTCAGGAAAATAAACTATTACAAATTAATTCATGTTTTTGAGACTAAGCGCTTGAATCTAGCTTTATAAAACTGCAAGAGTTTCTCTTTTAACATTATGTTAGGTAATTATACCTACTATAAGGAAAATTTGATGTTATATTCCATCTAAATGGAAAACTGTTTTTATTGACTAGATAACTTAAGGCTGCCGTCTGAGGAAATGTCACAGCAAGTTATATTTCATCTCTTAATTTTATTTTTAATAAGTGCACTTAATTACTTAAGTGCAACTGTATTTAACTACAGTTACTACAAAGCGAAAACACGTGGCATCACTTTAGTAAGTTGAATAGGTAGCTATAATTTTTTACTCCGAGATCTTGCCAACTCTTGCAATGAAAAAGTACTTCAAACGGTCTATTACGGTTGTTTCTATTCGAATATAAGATATGGAGTTGAAATTCGGGGTTATGACTCGTCAAAAACTAAAAGAACACTCCGCGTGCAGAGGAAGGCTATTAGAATAATTGTTGCTATATGTTTTGGTATTTTTGGTCAGTTATTGTAGAGGCATATTTAAAAAAAAAAATTGTCTGATATTTTCCAACATTTATATTCATGACCTATTAAACTGCACGCGTTCTTCACACGGGTTAGAAAAGTAAGTAAGCTTTAAACGCTGTTCTTCCTTCTTCTGTTTAAGCTGTAAAATGGATTCATTCACAGCTGTTCGCATTACGGTTTCTGAATGTTTACTTTCTTCTGAAATGTAATTATTGAAACTTAGGACGTCCACGGGGCGTAGCCCGAGGGGATTTTAAGGAAGTGAATAGGCCTTTGTGTTGCACGGGTTCAAGATCTACCTTTGTGTAAAGTTTCAGGCCAGTCGGTCACACACACACGTACACACACACACACACACACACACACACACACACACACACACACACACACACACACACACACACACACACACACACACACACACACACACACACACACACACACACACACACACACACACACACACACACACACACACACACACACACACACACACACACACACACACACACACACACACACACAGGCAGGGAGTAACCACCTCTTCCTTCTAATATTATAGATGACTTCTAGTCTTTCTGAAAAAAAACATATTCAATATTAAAAATGGCTAAACCTTACAATCTTCGAGAAATATATACATATATATATATATATATATATATATATATATATATATATATATATATATATATATATATATATCTAGTTCATATACAGGGTGTGCATTGTAAGGTGTCTTAAACAGATTGCAGACGATAAAATTGGCTTAGAATTATGAAAAAACAATATTTCACACTAAATCGACACCAATGAATAACTTTTATATATTTGTAGGTTGTTACAAATACAGGACGTTAAAAAAAACCGCAGTTCACTATTTCGAATCTCGGACTGTTCAAGTATAAACATATGTCAATTTATACCATTTTAAAGATCTACAACAGACTAACATTTTGGCAAAAAAAAAATCTCACTTATCTTCTCGTTTAAAATGGCAGCTATTATTTCGAAAAAAGTGACGTTTACGGATTACCCTTTATTTGCTAAACCTCTAAACATATCTTTATTCTGATTTAAAATTCTTACTCGTATACAAATCAGCGTTACCCTGATATGCAACATGAAAGTATTTAAAACCAAATACAAAAATACAAAAAAATACTTTTTCTTAATGTTTATATGCTCAAAACTCCAAAAAGTCAAATAGAAACGTATGGCAAAAAAGTATGTCATCTTAAAGGTCTAGAAAATCCTAATAATCTAGTTTACACCAACCAACAAAAATCATCATTTTCCCATATAAAATGCATGTAAGCTATACATAATCCATTTACAAAAGAGGTCACAGAGTACTTGTAAGTGTTACTCATGCATTTTATTTTAGGGGAAATGATTGCTAAAACACAAAAAGAGATACGAGTTTGACGTAAATTAAAAGGTTGCTAGGATTTTCAAGAAATTTAAGATGACATACTTTTTGACATACATTACTATTTGACTTTTTGGTGTTGTGTCGTCCGAAATCTGTTTGAATCTCCTTACGTGAGACACCCTGTGTAAAAGTTTACTTTAAAAGTCATTTACTAAAGTGTACCCTGGTATACCAAAACCAACGTATATAGTTTCCAACCACTCTGCGTGATACAATTACGCTGAAAGCAATGTATTTAAGTGATAACAGATGCGGGTACACGGTGTAATTCCCACCGTCACGACGCCCCACACTAACAGCGTTAAATGCTAAACTAGATGGGGATTATGTACCATCTAGCTAAGCTCCACTCTCTTTCACTTAACTAACCATGTTGCGTTTGTTATGTGTTATATTATAGTTGCTTTAGGGTAACCATTCTATTTGAAGGTGTCTTTACAATTCTATATTTAAATTATAATTGAAAGCAATAATACCAATATCCTTATTATGATGTGGTCAGTGTTATTATATCGAGTTGAACAATAATTATTTTGTAGATTTAATTTTAAACTTTATTCATAACAGTGATAATAAGTATAGCCATGAGTACTAATATTTGAATGGTAATTAAAAGATTTTAAATTTTGTTTATATTTCCAAAAGATTTGACTACAAAACATAATAAAATAACACCTAAAAGGATGCAGGTCATTGTTTTATTTTGTTACTGTTTACTGTTTTAAAAGTGATGTTATTACAGCTTATATTGGCCTGTATATTGGCCAGCGGTCTTCGTGGAAGTATGGAAGAGAATGATTGAGGATTGAAAAATACGGATGATTGCATAATACTGGTTCCTTTTCCTATTATTTTTGTTTTTATTAAAATAAAGATTTTATATTGCCAACTTCTTTTTGATCCATCCTATATGCCAATTTTCAAAAGCTGTTCTATTAGTCTATTATCTGCTTATACTACATAAAAAGTAGTATAAGCCCTAATGAACTAGTATAAGTCTAGTTATTATTTTATACTGTCTATTTTTATCCAAACAAAATATGTAACTCCCGTTAAATATAATGTATATTCTAGTAAACCACAAAAAATTAATTAAAACCAGTTAAATTTACCAAGCAAAATAAAAGTTATGAAATTAATGTTATAAAATTAAAATAACGTTATTGATGAGTTAAGCTATATTTAAAACTATACAGTCGGATAAAGCAAAGGGAGATTAAGGGTCCACTTTAGTAGTACGTGAACTAAAACTTTATACTAGTGTGTTGACACCATTTGCCAGTTATACTTATAAAAACAGATATACATTTCAAAATTTATTTTTATATAACAACGAAAATTTCCTAATATTGGTTGGAAATAATAATATCGGTTGGTTTCCTGATATAAATGTTGGTACTATAACCATAATTACCTTTGAAGGCTACATCATAAAAAATAATTAAAAATTTCTTGTAAAGCAATTTTGGCTAATTTAGTGCCGTCAGTTCAAAATCTCCAGTCGAAACCATCGTTTAATGCCTTTCAGAGTGTTTTACACAACGGTGGTTGTGAATTGCTCTTGGCTTGATTTCACTTAACACGCCGAAGAGAATCGTTTTATAACAAATACGTTTGATCAAAATTTCATTTAAAAAGTTAATTTTATTAAGTCTGAGTAGGAATTCCAGTTATTTATTTATCGTATTTAAATTATAGCTGTCAAATAGGTTTTCATAAAAAACAGTGAGTTTTCCTTGAGAATATAGTATTAATTAAATCCCTTTTAAAATTGAGGATTGAAAAATATGGATCATTGAATTCTTTAAGATAACTAATGGGTGCTATAAAATCATCTAACAATCAATTATAAATATAATATGACTTACAATTGACTTATATAAAACACGATAAATATAAAGGAAATGTATTAAAATTGTTAAACGACTATCGATTTTGATTTTTTTCAACTGAGATGCTTATTTACTTTTTAAGTATATGAGTTAAATGTAGTGAGTAAGTCTTAATAAATTTTAATTTATAAGACTTGTTACGTTACACCCTGTATTTATAATAACATGCATCATTGTGACTGAAATGTTTTTCAAACTATTCACGTGTCAGAACTATTCCAATATTGCTTCCAAAAAATCCTGGTTTTGATATGTTCTGGGTTTTTTAAGGACTGAACGTTTTAAACAATACAAATAGTAATTGTAATCATTATGTAAAACTTAGTACTGTATCTATATTTTATTTAGTTGAACACAACTACCGATTGGAAATGCACTTGGTGTTAGATAAATAAACGGAAGCAGAAAACTGACATGTACTTTCTCCATATATACCTCTATTCAGTAATAAATTCCCTTAGACATTTTATACATAGAATATACCTAAGAGACTAACTTTTTTTCCAAATGCAATTAAATATTAATGTTTACAACGTAACTCAGCAACTCATTTATTAAACCATAACATATATTGTACGTTCATCGGTCATGTCTTACAGAAACACAAATTAAATTATTTACAAATTTAAATTAAACATTATAACATCGATTATCAATTAAGAGAAATCAACTCACCTGCTCATAATAAAAATGCCCCAATAAACATATAAAGTATGTTAAGAGTAG
This sequence comes from Allygus modestus, assembly GCA_963675035.1. NCBI lineage: Eukaryota > Metazoa > Arthropoda > Insecta > Hemiptera > Cicadellidae > Allygus > Allygus modestus. The sequence goes on from OY776116.1 coordinate 90,162,471, forward strand.
TTAGCAAATCTAAATGTTAGTTTAGCAGTTTTCGGTTTCTTTTAGGTATTATGATTTGGAAAAATATATTGCAATGTTAAGATTAACAGTTTGAAAATACTATGATTTTTTATCAAAATAGTATTCTTCCAGGGGTTCAGGGTTTTATTTATATTGTCTAAAGGATTGAAGTTTGACTCGAAATAAATCATTTTTACATACTTTTCCTGTCGTCAATCCTTTTGTTTACTAGCGGATGACTAGTTTTGGGACTACAGTCCTATTATCAAATCTGGTGTCGAAAAATTAAAACATAAAAACCTAGTCACAATTTAAGCACACTAACACAACACAAACGGACGGTACGATTAAAACAAACATTTATTGGTTTGGCCGGCCAAGGACAGTCCAGACAAGTCCAGACAGCGGGACACGAACTCGCAGAAAGATATGGAGCGACTCTAGGATTTTTTAAATTAAGCTCTGACGCCCCCCAAAACCAATATTTGCATAGTTTATACAAAGTCCTTCCACGAGATTCCGAGTTCAATTTTTTCACACCGAGTTTCTCGGATAGGATACAATATGATAGCCTACATGCAAGCGTAAGCTGTGAAACTGATGACCATACCTGAAACTTACATCACACTTTTTAACTAAGGTTATTAGCAATGATAACAAATTACAACTTTCTCTTAGCGGCTTTTAACCATATAAATACCAATCGCTTAGCCTACTTTGAAATACAATATGTGTGGTGGTTTTATCCAAGAGTGTTTTTAGTTTCCGTTTGAAGCAAAGGGAACTGTTGTAAAAATGAGGTTTACTGTACAAATACTAAAGGGCTCGTTCGTTTAGCTCCTCTGAGTTTCTCTTTGAGCTGTTACTCTTTCTAACTGTGGTATTTTTCAAGATTAAAATCTACATTTCATATTTTAGATGTTAAATATGAAATTCAGACAACATTAAAAACTGTAAATAAGGTGACTCAATAGGTAGCGTTGTCCTACTGGACAACGCTAAAATACAGGCAAAACGAGATTGAGGCAGATTATACGACCAAGAAAATACCAGTAAGCGTATTCAGTCTAAGAGTACAGCACACACGCAACCTTTACCAGCCCTATATAAACAAAGTAGCAAAAGAGTGATTAAGAAGTAATCATTACAACTCCTTAAAAGGCAAAAAGGTTTTTACTTGGATCAGCCACGGTTTTAATCAACATTTACACGCACATTTCCTAAATTAAATAAAACATAATAATTACATAAGTTAGTACGGTTTATTTTTTGCATATAATTAATATCTTATAAAAAATATGAATGAATGATAAGTGTAAACGGGTCTTATGCCTTGTGTAGCCTTTTTGCCGACTTAGACCGACTGAACTTTATTATCCAGGATCATTAGTTAATAGCACAATGATCAATGGCAGCTGGATCCAGTATCGAATATTCACAAAGTTTTCAACCAATAGCAGTGTATAGGTTCTTACGTTATGTATGAAAGCCATCGCAATAATGAGGGACATAAGAGTAACAGTGGCATCCCACTGGTATGAATAAAACATTCGACACTAAGGACCGTAAGCCAAGCTGGACTTTGCTTGTAGCCCCAATGACAGTGGTAAACGATCGTTTGTGGTTTACACAAGATCGTTTGTGGTTTACACAAGATGGTTTGTGGTTTACACAAGATGGTGTGTGGTTTACACAAGTTGGGTTCTCAGCGTTCCTTCCCACAACGGACCTTCCTTTTTACAAAAGGAAAACGTAAAAAGGAAAGACGTTAACTAATTTTAATAATTTTAAGGAATTTATAAGGATGTAATGTAAAGGAATACTTAAGTCGATTGCGAAAGCAATTTCCCGAATGTTCAACTAACGTGGAACTTTAATTACTGTTAATTTTAATGTATTATTACCATCCATTTTTTCGACTTAGTCTCGATTTTCAAAATAGGTCACATGTTTTTCTTTTTACGTACCAATACACTAACTGTTATTTTACATACGTAATCTTAATGAAAAAATAAAAAAGTAAAAATAAATGTTTAAAGAATAGATTTCTATAAGAAATATATATATATTTAAAATACCCCCGTCACAGCAAACCTGCGGACTCAGAGAATTTCGAATGCATAATATTTGTCTGAATTCCACATAAAGCCGCAAACCAAGTTTTATAAAAATATATACACATATAAGCGAGTTTAATTATTCTCCATAAGAATAACATTGGTAATGAGTATGTAGGTTTGCTGAAACAAGGAACAGAAACAATTGGTTTTTAAGCAAATATAAATAGAATTTAACTAGGCGAAGCCACATACTAAGTTTCATCGATATTCAATCATAAATAAGCGATATATGACATTCTAGTTATTCTCCATAAGAATAACATGGGGGCTGAGAAAGCAGGTTTGCTGCAACAAGGAAAAGAAAAATGGGTTTTTATATAATTATCAATATAACTCAACCAAGTGAAGCTACATACCAAGTTTTATTAATTTATGTTCATAATTAAGGGAGTCAGTACATTTTACTTATTCTCCATAAGAATAACATGGGGCTGAGTACGCAGGTTTGCTGCTACGGGAATAATCAACAAAAAATAAATTTTTTGTGCAAATATCAATATACCAGTACTACTTGAAGCCACATACCAAGTTTCATCAACATACATTAATAAATAATCGAGATATCAAATTTTATTTATTCTCTATAAGGATAACATTGGACAACGTACTGTGTTTAGCACTTCGAATATCTCTGCAACGGTTGGGCGTAGAATCACAATGTAAACACCAAAATGATTTTTTTGTGGAACTGAACAGATTGGTAAAAGCAAATGTGATGTTTACATTAAAATAAACTGAGGAAAAGCCAAAAACCTTTTTCCCATAAGATTAACATGGGAGATTTTATGAGCAGGTTTTTTTGGATTTTCTCCGCAACCACTTAACCTAGGTTAATAATTCAAAATACTAAATTATTTGTTTTTAAGCTCTATAACATGGTCAAAACTAAAATTAAGTTTTTTAAAAATTTTAGGGTGAAAAATGCAAATAAACTGATTTTTGGAAAATTTAAAACCCCCATAAACCCCCCTTCCCATGGTCCGATTTTTCTGGTTTTCGAACTAAAAGTCATGAATGTCATTTTATACATTTGAGCCAAATTTCATCAAAATCGGACTTTTTTACTCAAGTTATCGTGTTAACGGACACATATATATATATATATATATATATAAATTTGAACGAATAGTGTTTTTGGCATCTGGGGACCTCAAAACAAAAAGTTATCATGGTCTCGGGCTTAAGTCTTACCATGAGACCTACGGTAATAGCTTCTTCCCTATAGGGGAAATTTGCTAAAAGTGGGAAAATTTGGAGGAGTAAAAGAATCATTATATATTTGTTGTTAAGAATCTCAGAATTAGCCATCTAGCTATAAGTCACATTGTATATTCCTTTGATGTATTGGGTATTTCTGGTTGAAATAAATAAATAAATAAGGAAAGTCTAATTGTTCTGGAATACTGAACTGTTAAAGATCATATCCAGACGACATTAATATCATATTTGGCGTAATGACTTTTCACTTTGTAATTAAATAATTTTTCCAAATTATAATGTAAATTTGCAAGGATACCCAAATTTTTAGGTAAAAACTAAATTAAATTCCAAAATTTTAATTTTAATTTGGTCGGCAAAATGAGATCTACCACTAAAATCCTCTGACAACGCCTTCAATTTGTTATAACTGTGGTAAGATGTATCACTAATCTCTATAACTATTACGCACTTTACAAAAATTATATTTTTAATATTTATTTTTTTTCAACTATTTGTAACCTTAATTCTTTCGTACATAATTGATAATAATTAATAATTACGTATATTTGTATGTAATGACTATCATCTCATGCGATTTTCACTGAAAAAAGGAAAGCGGCAGTTGTTTGTTGAGTTAAGTAAAGAAAGAATGTTACTTTATAATGCAGTTGGTATAAATAAGTTAGGCATAAAAGGAAGTAGTCTTCACAAAATCAATACTTTAAAAATAAACAATTAAAATTGTAGGACGCGGTAATTACGATTTCTAAGAATTAAATAATTGATTATTTAATTGTCTTTTTGCTTTTGATGTAAGCGGAATTTTATGGGTGGCACCAAAACGCTTATTAGAAAAAACGGTTTAAACCTGCCTACTGTTCCAGAACATTCATCGAATTTATAACCCCTTGAACTGTAGTCGAAGTTGATAAGCGTTTCAAAACGGGACAAACAATCTTTGGCCGTAGTAAAATCAGTAAATGTTTATCCATACCATTACGCGTTTACTGTGTGGAATGTTTACTAAACGATACTACAGTAATAACTCCTTTCATGATTCATTACTGTTTATCAATATTTTGATAGCCTTATTTATGAAAAAAATAAACTACACAAATAACGAAAATAAGAGTTTTCATAATAAAATACTACATTGACAAACTACAAGCATGAAACATTGTAGCTTATTAGGAGCTATCAATGTGAACAAAATTATAAATGCTAATTTTATTTAACCTACCTTTTTATACGAATTAGCAAAGTTGAAGTGAAGAAAGTACATAGCCTAGGAAATAATGAATACCATCTTATGATGTACTTCTGGTTAGCTTTAAATCCATGAAAACGTGCTAATTTTATCAAGGGGGATTATAACTATGCTATTTACTTAGCTAAGATTAACAATGTATCTTTCATTAATAAGTAATTTACTTTTATTTTGAAAGAGTTTATTAACCTTTTCCCTCCGATTAGCTACTTATTTCTGCACGTTACTCAAGGTATGTAAATTATGGATAACACAGTAGCAAAAACCGTTCACCCCTTTTAGCGAATTTCCCCTATAGAGAAGAAGCTATTACCGTAGGTCTCATGGTAAGATTTAAGCCCGAGACCATGACAAATTTTGTTTAGGTCCCCAGATGACTAAAACACTATTCGTTAAAATTTATATATATGTATATATACATACATATATATATATATATATATATATATATATATATATATAAATGTCGTGAATGCGATAACTTGAGTAAAAAACTTCTGATTTCGATGAAATTTGGCTCAAATGTGTAAAGTGACATTTATGACTTTAAGTTCGAAAACCAGAAAAATCGGGCCATGGGAAGGGGGGTTTATGGGGGTTTTAAATTTTCCAAAAATCAGTTTTTTTGCATTTTTAACCTACAATTTTTAAAACACTTAATTTTGGTTTAGACCATGTTATAGAGCTTAAAAAAAAAAATAATATGGTATTTTGAATTATTAAGCTAGGTTAAGTGGTTGCGGAGAAAATCCAAAAAAACCTGCTCATAAAATCTCCTATGTTAATCTTATGGGAAAAAGGTTTTTGGCTTTTCCTAAGTTAATTTTAATGGAAACTCCACATTTGCTTTTACCAATCAACTCAGATCCACAAAACAATCATTTTGGTGTTTAAATTGTGATTCTACGTCCAACCGTTGCAGAGATATTCAAAGTGCTAAACACAGTACGTTGTCCAATGTTATCCTTATGGAGAATAAATAAAATTTGATATCTCCATTATTAATGAATGTATATTGATGAAACTTGGCACGTGGGGTCACGTAGTACTGGTATATTGATATTTGCACAAAAAATTGATTTTTTGTTGATTATCCCCGTAGCAACGAACCGGCGTACTCAGCCCCCATGTTATTCTTAGGGAGAATAAGTAAAATGTAATGACTCCCTTAATTATTAACATAAATTAATAAGACTTGGTATTTGGCTTCACCTTGTTGAGTTATATTGATATTTGCAAAAAAACCCATTTTTTTAGTTTCTTGTTGCAGCAAACCTGCTTACTCATCTCCCATGTTATTCTTATGGAGAATAATTAAAATGTTATATTGTACTTACTTATGATTGAATATTGATTAAACTTGGTATGTGGCTTCACCTAGTTAAATTATATTTATATTTGCATAAAAACCAATTGTTTGTGTTCCTTGTTTCAGAAAACCTATGTACTCATCACCAATGCTATTCTTATGGAGAATAATTAAAATTGTATATATCGCTTATATATGAATATATTTTTATGAAACTTGGTATGCGGCTTTATATGGTATTAAGACATATATTATGCATTGGAAATTTGCTGAGTACGCAGGTTTGCTGCGACGGGGGTATTTTTATTTAAGTTAATCTCAAAGGCGAAATACGCGACTAACGTCAACTGAATTATAGCAGTTGAACAAGCAGTGAAACAGCTCTCCACACTCAGAAATTAACATGGTTAGGAGGGAAATAAAGACACCATTGACGAGTTTGATTGTTTACATACAGAGAACAATCATAAGAAGTAATATAATATTTAAACCTGAATATGCACTGTTACAGAAGGAAATTGAGTGAACAATGTTATCTTTGATTAAAACAATGTAAATACAACCTAAAAAAGGCCCATTAAACCTACTAAATGATAACAAATATTGACCACATCTTGTATGTTGAATAAGGGTGCTCCATTAATGTGCTTTTCAACTTTTAATTCAATAGTTGTATTATTTTTATTACCATGCGCAAAGTAATCTACTTTCCTCTTTTTACACAAGATCCCTGTAGCGAGATGTGTGATTTAGTTTATTAGGGTCTGCTTTGTTAGCCTTGACATTTTTTGTCAAAGTAACTGATATAATACTGGTGTCATACCTACATGTTAGTAGTAAGGAGGTATTTTTATTCATAACTCCCTTCTAATTTCATCATAAATAAAATTAAAATATTTTACTTAGTACTAAACCAAAATAGGGTAATGTATGAAAAGAATATTCTTGACAGGTTCAAATATAATTATTAAACAAAAGACAACTAATATACACTTGCCCTAAACTTAAAAAAAATCTGTTATTATTTAAATAATATATTATCACTCCTACAATCTTCAAGCTAATTAGGGCTAAAAGAACCATTTCAAAACCCACGTTTGAAATATGGTCTGGACCAAGGGTCTAGCTTGCTCGTGCTCATTTCGCATTCGCCTACACCGGCTTTGCAGGTTTCCCTCTTTTTGTTCCGTGTTTTATTCATGCGAAAACAAAACCTCTGCACCTCTTGCGTCCACTCATTTGTGGAATATCGTTCATGTGAAACAAATTTAGAACTTTTATACCGTTGTGACGAAAAAACATAGACATTTTATTTTATAAACGCAGTTGTTAAACTTTTCTATATATACTAGATGCACATGATTATCCTAATTTGAGTGAGGATATTGGATGGCTGCAGAGGCCGTTCCGAAGGTTTGGAAGGTCTTATGGGTCAAAATAAGTAAAATCAGTTGCTATATAAGTAAGTACTATTCCGTCAGCTATTCGTAGGGGCTTCGTTTTACGTCAGTTAGTCTATATGTGTTTTTATTTATCTTATTTGGGAGCATTATAATTTATGACGTAAATCTTGTCTCATTTTGATATAATTATTTTTATTTTATTATTATGTACTTTAAATTAACATTTATTGCTTTTAAAAATATTGGTCTTTTAAAACGTCCATCACCAAATACACTTCAAAAGACGATATATTAAACCAAATATATTTGTTAAAAATCTTAATTTATACTAAACAAGATTATGTGTGATTTTAACGATCGCGCAGCCTATTATCTGAGTAATAGTGGTTGTTTTTTCGTTTATAAAACATAATATCAAGTTACTTTTACACAAAAATATAGTTGCACGATTTAATAGATACCCTCATATATAATACGATTACTTATATTTCCTTCATATATTCGGTATAACCATAAATACACGAAAACCAAATTTATCATTTAACTCACGAAGTGATATGCGATACAAAGTGATATACTTCGTGTTTACCAAAACTGTTTAAATCAACTAGTGACACTGTCGAGTGATTCTATGTCTTGGTACAACTACCACTGGTGTCAACTGGTGATACAATCACTCGGCAGTGTCACCAGGTAACTTAAACCTTTTTGGTGACATAAACTGATTCGGAGGTTGTTACATCATGACATATTTACCTAACTGTCAGAAATGTTCAACAACAAATAAGTATGATTGTAAATTAAAAATATCCCTAGAGATTAAAATATGTATAATGTTAAATAAAGTGAAATACATTTTATATCGTGAATAATATTGCCCTAATAATTCTTCATATGCAAAATCTAAATCGTATACTTTAGGCCTAAAAATAGACTCGTAATCTAATTTAACTGAAATAATATATTAATAAAAAATATATAAATAAACATCTCCTCAAAAATAGTAATAAACAAACCCCTATAACTAAATTTGGTTTAGATGACCTAATTTAATCACTAGCGATTAGTACGATATAATCCATTAGTTATAATTGTAATGTAAATAAATTATCTTTTTACTATATATTTTAATGATATTGTGTATAAATGAATTAATCTTACATTATAAAAAACAAATATTAATATCTATTAAGTTAAAGTGCAGTTTTTTTAACAGAAAATTAAAAAAATTAATGTAAAATATATTAAAGAACGTAAGTTATATCATTGATTGTACATTCTACATAATGGATATAAAAGAACTTTAATCTAGTAATTAAACATTTATTTAGAGCTTTAAAGTTTTTAAGAATATGAAATTAAGAAATTGTTAATTTAGTATTTTTGTTTTAGCAAATAAATAATTGTTACAGTAATTAAACAAATGTGTATTTTAATTTGTATTTTTAGTTATTAATTGGTCGTATAAATTTTAAGAATCAAATACTTAAATTTGTATTAAGATACACTTAAACAGTGCAGTAAAATGAATAAATAAAACCTGTGTTTAACTGGGACTTTTTTGATAAATTTAACCATGTCAATATTAGTTGAAAGAACATTATCACCCAATTATCACATTTACAACTATTAAGACAGTTGGTTCTTTAATATTCCGCTAGCTCAAAGTGTTTTTAAATACTTGATATTTAACTTCTGGTGTTATTTATCCTTAAAAAAACTACAATAGCTAGTAAAATCATATAAAATAAGCTTGTTAATACTTGTTCTAACTACCCGCTACCAATGAAGATACCAAATCACAATATCTAATACAAACGTATCTTGGAACCCAGTATTTATTCACCCGCGAATATGTTTTCTCTCCAAACGCAATACCAGAGCCCAGAGACCGCAGGATGTGGCGTTGGCGTGTTCCTAATTGAATAGCCCGGAGCAGCCACGGACCACTGAAATATATTGAAACCTTCCAATTCGTAAAATTAGTTACTTATAAATATTATTGATAACAAAGAAGCAAACAATGTTTAAAGTTTCTGAGGTAAAAATTATCACATCAAAATACAATACATGGCATATTACAAAACATTACACTACTAACTGCTATATAGTACTACTTAATAAATGTAACAATTTAAAGTAATATATTTTTATACTTTTACTCATACATGTTGAATAATGCTAAAAATCTGTGTACTGAATATCTTCAATACTATTTAACTTACATATATTGAATTGTTTTAAGGTTTCCTTTTAAGTTGTATTGCATCTCGTATTTCATAGGTTTTATCACAATTTTTACCACCTTTTAACTAACACTAGTGTTGGTTTAATTTTTTTTTAAATTTATTATTAAATAATAATTGACTAAGGCATGTAACCTTCTAAGGACTTTAGTGTTTCAATTGTTGGCTTCGCAAATTCAAATTGTGTTGGTTTAATTCAAGTATCAAATTATACAGTTTTCAACCATCGAACACCGTCTCAGCGAAACAAAAATTAACGGCGTAGTAATTATAACTAATTGGAAACCGAATTAAAATTTAAATTTTTATATTTTGAAAATTTACTTTCATATTTAAACAAATGTCTGGGACGGTTTTAATGTTTGGAAAAATATAATCCTATAGTCTAAAATGAGTAAGGTTTGCTAGCTTGCGTCCTCGCGTGCTTGCTTGTTTGCCACTCTGATCTCTAAAACGGCTCCAACGATTTCCTTTAAATGTTAAAAATAACTAATTACTGGGATAAAAAAGAATTGTAGACATATATAATCCCCGGGAAAATCAAATAATGTAAACAAACTAAAATTAAAAGGTTAAAAAAATTAGGCTTATGGAATTTAAAATCAAAACAAAAGAATTGTAACAGCTGTTCATAATCAACCAGGAAACTGTCAAAGTAATACGCGTATTGTATATAAATGTTAACCTGTGGTTTCCGGAGAGTAGTGACTAAAGCTGTTGAGTGAAGATTGCATGTATAGAGTTGTCATATCCGAAATAGTTCAAAGGGACATTGAACTATAGATAATAACTGGAGTGACCTTAAAAATGAAGAAAAGAGGCAAATGAGCTATACAAATTGTATAATCAGTTGGGGGGAGTGGTGAAATATTTCTCCAAGCCATCTAAAAAAAAATGACTGGCCTTCCCTGAGCAAAGCTCGACCCCCCAGGTCCATTATATCAACTAAGCCATGATATTAAAATGAATGCTACTAAAATTATGCTTTTCATGGGATTTTTGGAAAGGCCTTCAATAAAGGACAAAGCAACTGCAAAACCGTCTTGCATGGAAAACGCACCGTTCATCTTGCAAAACTAACCCACTCCCAGTTGGCAAATTAACTGAGCTGATCAGTCCCAAAATTATGACAAGGGAACGCAAAGTAAGTGTAACATTATCAACATTATTTTTAATACTCAAAACATGACTTTTACATTACCATTCAAAACCTTACAAATGTTAATAAATAATCTTATAATGAAATAGAAAAATCATCTGAGATAAAACTTGTTAAAGTTTATACTATTGGCTTAACTCCATTGCAACTTTGTATAATTGTTATATCAGGTAATGAAAACCAAAACAAATATTTAGAAGTATGTGGCTGTTTCCGTACAGTATGCATAATATATGACATCAGCGCAGTTGTGGAAAAGCGGTCTCCAAAATGTTAAAGCTGGGAGCTTTGAGAGACTGGTATTCCCCGAGGACATTAATTCATAATCATAAGATTCACCAACTTCATTTATAAACCATCCTTTTCCTACATCTTAACACTGACGAAGATTTCCATTTGCCATTTAACATTACTTCTTAACAAAATATAGTTGACATAATAAAAAAAACTTAGAAAAATACCGAAGAGAACCATTAATTATACTCACTCATAGTCTTATTTTTAAGTATTAATCATAGAGCGTTTGTATTTACTTGGCTGATGCAATTAATTTGTTAATTAGGTGGAATAAACGAGTTATTTAGTTATTGACAACCGGTTTTACAGCACACGGTAACATAATTTAATCGTGATTATAATTTTTCAAAAGTCCTGCATCACGACCAACACTCACGGGGTTTCTGACTTCTAGTATAAATATTCTTCACCCTACTACACAATGAAGTCAACCATCATCTCATAATATTTTACTCATTTGGCCGCAATATCAAATTTAACAAAGTCTACATCTAAATGTGTGCACAGTAAATAACAATATTTTATGATGCATACATGTCCATGTTTTGTATATGCCGGACAAATTTAGACAGATTGTCGGAGAACGAAGCACTACGAATATCTAACGTAATAGTACCTATTGAAATAGTAACTGCTTTTACTTATTTTGACCCATAACACCTTCCAAATCTTCGGAGCGGCCTTAGCAAACATCCAACATTTTTACTGAAATTAGCCATATTGTGCTATTTAATCTTGTAAATATAGAATAGTTTAGCAACAGTGTTTATAAAAATAAAATGTCTATTACGTTTTTTTAAGTTTAATAATAATAAATTATATTTTTTAAATTGCTGGGTTAATTTTTGTTGCTCTTAATACTCTACCAAGTAATCACCCTACTACCAGACTATGTTCTCTTTGCACTACTTATGGGTATGTGTCTTTGCACTCAACATCAGCTAGGCCTACGTGACAAGTTGCCGGGTCAATGATTGAATTCTGAACGACTCCTGGAATCCTTCAGTACCAAGGAAAGGGGTGCGATTGGAATGGTGGTTGATGATATAATAGAGTGAGAATGGGCAAATTAAGTGCCGATTGGAAATGTTACGAGTGTCATGTTGTAAAGAGTAAATTGTTGGGGTTTAAAGAGATGAGTTAGCAGTATGCAATGTTAGTAGGATAATAGTTATGTTGTAAATAGTAGATGTTAGTGGTGAGTAGGATTAACATGTACGTAATTGGTTCTCCTAACCGTAAACTAATTATTCCGCCATTAACTGAAACGTAATTAAATAATGTAATTTATTTCCTATGTTTGAGTAATTTTAACAAACAGGATTTACGTAAACCGCTCCATATTTCAAAATGTAGAATCCATGGTATTTAAAACATAGCTGTGATCCCATCGTAATTTCATGTACGGTGTTCGGTTTCAAATTAGCTCAGTTTGGAAATTAGTTTAATCCACAATAATGGTCCAATCATGTGCTATGCTCTAGTTATTGGGTTATTTAATAGTTATTTAATATAAGGACTTAGTTTACAACCTAAGGTGAAGTGGGATGATTATAATTATATAATTGAGAACACTTTAATTGCTTAAAATTACTTTTTGAATTAGCTTTAATAACACATTTAAATGGGAATATTTACGGGTTTTGGAAAATCCAAACAATTGGATTTAAACGAAATCCAAATCCAAATACAAATACAGGGTGGCCATTTTATCACCATAAATAAAATTTTACAATCTTAAATTACTATATGGTGATCCTGAAATACATTATAGAAATACATTATGAAATACATTATATTTACATGTGTTTTTAGATTACCCCACAACATCAGTGCTCCTTTTCAGTTATAATTACAAGGAAAGATTATTACTATTTATATTCTTATATAAAATCCAAAGTGCATTCAATATGAAGGGAAATGCTTGATTAAGAATTACATTTTTCAAATTATTTTCTTTAAATCCGTACCCCTGAAAAGTATAGAACTGAATTGGAAAAAATAAAAGGTAGAGAGGTTGCTGTAATTTAAAATACAGCCAAATAAAACTCCTTGTTCTATGTAAGATAGGTTATTTTGTTTTCTTACACAAAAAAACACGTACAATTCTATGGTTAATGTGAAATGGCTAAAATGTATATAGCAAATTGTGTATGTTTACATATGTTTTGTGAATGAATATACATTTGAAATTTATTTGAAATTTTATTATTTAAAAAATTGAAATAGACGATAAATATTTTGTTTAATCTCAAAATAAATATAAAAAATGAAAATAACTACGTGGCCTTGGATCAATACATACCTATCCCACAATACCCAAGTCACATAATGACACATTCATAAAGTTTTTAACATAACTAATTTTAAAGATACTGATTGGTTGATACTGGGTAAGTAGATATATGTTTTTTGCGATTTATGTTTTGTTTTTCCTTTTTATAGTATATTATTAACCAAAACAAAACAACAATTTAAAATAGAATAACCGTACATATAAAGATTAAAGTATAATACTAATTCAACATCATTAAATCCCTGTTATGTCCTTGAAATATATAATTTACAGATATGACTATTAACAAATATATTTAATTCAAATATCAACTTAATACAAGTGATACATAATCAAAAATAATAGAAAATCTGGTTATGTTATTATATTTACTTAGGTTTCATCCCATTAAGCACTAAGAACAAGTAAAAAGAAAAGAGTTAAAAATCTAAGGATGGATCTGAAAATGTATTCGTTATTCAGGCAAGGCTTGTGTCAGATTTTCAATACTACTTGTTTATCCAGATTTTTATTCAATCACCATCTGTTACCAACCGTGAAGTGCTCCTGAAATTCCTATCATTTTATTCAACTTGAGCAAAATAAATGTAAAAAGTATTGTAACAAACTTGATTAATCCTAAAAGTGTTGTAGATTTAAACTTGTGTTAGTATTTGCTTTAGTGCGATTATCATATGGTATAACAAAAAGTATTGTTACATGGATTCCAAAAAGTAGCTAAATAAATTACGTCTTCAACAAATATATTTCAACCATAAAACATTAATTTTTACTTACTGTTACGTAGAAAGGTTAACGAGGAGCAATGGTTGAGAGGTAAGTGTCTAACAGGTTGGTTTTCTAAAACCAAATTCGAATTGTTCAAAAAAATTGCATGCAAATTACAAAAGCATTTTCAATATACTTACTTTATAGCTTTAAATGCCCAAAACTTAATTGTATTATTTTTATTCTAAAAAGTATATATTAATTTTATTATCATATATATTAGTTACTCCTCACTATTACCCCTTACCCCTTACTATTACTGTTACCCCTTACTATTACTGTTTTTTTTTCATACCCAATGGCTGTTTATCTGAGTGGTTGAACAGTATTAAGAACATGTTACATTCGTTGCATTACGAATTAAATAATAAAACAGACCGTGCAATTTTTATATAGTAATACATCATTGACATTAGATTTTTAATATTTAACAATACGTTATTAAGAATTAAAAGTAGCGGAATTACTATTCCTTTAAAAAAAACGTATGTAACATAAGGAAAATTGATGAAATTATTCTTTCCAGTATTACTTGCAATTGCTAATATCGTACATAATGCAGTTTGTCTAAATAAATATAGTAGTCATAATCAAACCTGATTTATTTCTATTAATGAAATAGTCCAAAGTTTCCAATCTGTTAAAATGATTATCTTTATTATCATGATTTTTTTAGTTTTAACCTAAATAAGCATGTGTGGTTTATGCCTTTAATAGAACCAGCTAAAACCAACATTTTTATAAAAGTGGTTTGCCCAAGTCTGGTGGCAATATGGCCACAGTGGGTCAGCCCGGTTATCCGGAGTGGCCTCTCTCTCCAACTTGTACTCGGTTCTCAACATCGTACGTGAGTCCCATAGGTTATTACGTTTCGCTAAAGCCGCTAAATAAAACAAAATTTAAGCTTCAGTACTTGTCGTTGGTAATAGTTGTAATCAATCGTTGTTTTTTAATACTATTACCTGCCAATAATCAGTTATTTATTAACCATAAGTTTATTTAAAGATATATATTAGGTAACATACGATTACGATCAGGAAATCAGCCGTCACATGAATTTGGATAAACTACGAAATAATTATACTATTTGTCTGAAAAAAATTAATTGTATATCTTACCAAAGTATAGTATTTTATTCTGCAATAGTTAAAAATTTTTAAATATCCATCCCATAAAGATGCGACCAAACATAGATTATTGTTTTTAAAAGTAAAAGGTTTAATATACCTTGCACATCAAATAATCCGATGTAGGTGGAAGACGTTTTACGGAACGGATAATTTAAACCTTTTATTTTGTTAATCAATGATCCTGTGGCTGTCCATCATGATTTTTTCTCTCAGTAATCAGATATTAAAACTTGTACGATAAACGATCCGATGAAGTAATTGACTCATTTTCAATACAGCATATATCACAATAATTTATATATAAAATATGTTTTCTTTCCTACAATACTGGGAGAAATTGCCATCTCAGTAACCACGAAATATAGTCTTCAAATAAATACGTAAAATATTACCTTTTATTATATTTGATTGGTTATAAGAATTAGGATAAACAACATGCAATATGCATAAACAAATGAATAAGTAATCAGTAGGGATAAATGGAGTGTTCTGGACCAGGAGGAGCCAGGAGGAGCCCCCCCCCGGTACATCAATCAGGAGGAGCCCCCCCCCCGAGGAGCCCCCCCCCTAATTAGTATGCAAATTTTTTTTTAATTACCCTAATTAATATGCAAATTTTTAATTACCCTAATTAATATGCAAATTTTTTAATTACCCTAATTAATATGCAAATTTTTTTTTCATTTCAGGAGGAGCCCCCCCCCCCGAGATCAGGAGGAGCCCCCCCCCACCCGAGGTCTCGTCTGTGACACTTTACCCCCCCCCCACCCGAGGTCTCGTCTGTGACACTTTCCCGCCCCCCCCCCCGAGGCCTCGTCTGTGACACTTTTGTCTAGAGGCCCGCACCAACACTTGGAAGAAAATCTCCTCTAAGATTTCCTTCTAATCCCTAACATGAAAAGCTTTTGTGGCCTTGAAAAAGGCCGATTATGATGGTGGGATCAGGTGGAGGCTAAGGTGTTGGGAAACATTTATTTTTTATTTATGAAAAACTTTGTTATTTCATCTGGGTGGAGTTCATCCGTTCGTCGATTCCACCACATTTCAACAAGCATCATGTACTTCTGCTCAAGTTCAATGGCGTAGATGTGCTCCTCTTCAATAGGGTAGAAATTCATCTTGTAGTCCATGTCCCGCTGCCAATATTCTCATTCCAAGTCGTCCAGTGGGCAATGGTTCCACATGCTGTTGATTCCCCGTTGTTTAGAGTACAGAGCGTCGTCAAGATCTTGGGTAGTTGAATACATTTTTGGCTCATGAACGTGCTTGAACTTTTTGTCATTGCGCCATAGCCTCTTCTTATGGAAATGCTTCAAGGTGCAATCATCGTCGTCTTTTCGGTTGTAGAATTCATCACCTTCAAAGTAATCATCTTCATCGTCAAACGGCCTCTTCTTATTATTGCTATTCATCGACGTTTCCGCCGCAACACATACATCCTCCAACTCGACGTCTGTGATGTCACATTCCCACTCGATGTTGACCATGATTTCTTTGTAGCTGTTGACGCTTCGAAACTCAAGACTAAACTAAACTTTGCTGCTAGGGCCGCACCGTGCGTGGTGGGCTGTTGATCGCAGGTGTTCAAACAAAAAACCCGGCGAGTCGAGACCGGTCTGGGATGCAGCTGCGCCCGACCCTTCCAGGAACCCATTATAGTCCGCCCGTATCGAATTACATTAGAGGAGGGTTGCTTTTACCCCTGACAGTGGATGTGATTTATTGCCGAGGCGGCAAACGTCGACAAAGGACCCAGCACCCTGAAAGCTTTTAACGGAAATTCCCCGAGGCCTGTCTGGGAAGCAGCTGCACCCGACCCTTCTAGGAACCCATAATTATAGACCACCCGTGTCGGACTCCGAGCAATAAATCACCAGTTGTCAAACACCCCTGCACTCATTCTTGTTCTAGTCTTCAACAATTCCTGAAGTATGGGGGAGCGAAAATCTCCCCCTAGTAATTAAATAAACAGAACACCAGGCGGACGAGAAATTGGAGCGCGTATTGAGCGGTGGTGGTTATAAGAAGCGGGTCGCGACACGTCACAGTCTCTCGATAGACTTCTTCGAAGACGGACGTCTACCGGACGTATGCAAAGACAAAGGAGAACTATAAAGAGGGCAAGTAGGTGGAAAGTTTAAACGAAGAGCCATTACAAAGAGGATAAGGACCAACAGAAGGATAACATCGTTAGACAAACGTCGTAGAACTGTAACGAAACGACGTAGGAGAACAAGGGATATTTTCAATTAATTCGATAACAATGTCGTTTATTCATCAGAAATCGTGTGAATGTGTGAAGACTGAACTGGACTTGTTTTCGTTACCGCCTACGCAGACCAGTATCGAGAGCGGTAAATGGGTTCAATACAAACCGGTCTCATCGCTGACGGACGATTCGCCAATAGAGTTTGTAATACCCGGTCACGGTGACGAGTACACGGACCTGACACAAACGTTATTACACGTGAAAGCCGCTATTGTGAAACAGGACGACACTAAAGCGGACGGTGGGCAACCTGCTAAAGAGGTGGGCCCGGTGAACAATTGGCTCCACTCGATATTCAGTCAAGTGGATCTCTATCTCAATCATAAACTGGTGTCCCCACAAACTAATACGTACGCTTACCGTGCCTACTTGGAAAACCTATTGAACTACGGATGTAGTGCGAAGAATTCGCACCTGACTAGCGAGCTGTTTTTTGAAGATTCGGCCGGACTAATGGACGATTGTGACGAATTGAACGAGGGATTGAAAAAGCGTCGCGATCACACGAAAGAAAGCGATGTTTGCGATATGGTCGGTCGATTGCACATCGATCTGTGCAATCAGAACAAATTCATGTTGAACGGTGTCGAGATGCGATTGCAACTTAACAGATCCAGAAACTCGTTTTGTATAATGTCCAAAACGCTAACTACCTACAAGGTGACAATTAAAGAGATTAGTCTTTTCGTACGTCGATGTAAAATCAATCCGAGCGTATTGTTGGCGCACAGCAAAACTCTCGAGACCGGCACGGCCAAGTATCCGATCACGCGTGTAGAAGTGAAATCGTTCACACTACCCTCCGGCATAATGAGTAAGGCTTTAGACAGTGTATTTCTCGGTCAGTTACCGAAACGTGTGATAATTGGACTGGTCAGTAATCTTGCGTTCAACGGAGATTTCAAGAAGAATCCTTACAACTTTCAACACTACGATATGAATTATCTCGCATTGTACGTGGACGGTGAACAAGTACCGGCCAAACCGTTACAGCCCGTTTACACATTGAATAGTGAGACATATATACTCTCGTATTACACATTGGTCACCGGCACCGGAATCCAGTTCTCCGACGCAGGTAGTGAGATCAAGAGAGGTGACTATCCGTACGGTAATTGTCTTATGGCGTTCGACTTGACACCAGACATGTCCGCGGCTGAGTCGAGTCACTGGAATCTCCTGCGCAACGGTAATCTACGTATCGAAATTGGATTCTCCAAAGCGTCAAAGCGTTGCCCGAGACCGCCAACTGTATAGTGTACGCCGAACTGGACAATGTCTTCGAGATCGATCGTCACCGTAACATAACAGTTGACTTCAGCGGGTGAATAAAAGCGATCGCCAAACAGAAATATTGTCTGACAGCGAGTGCGTACAGTTTACTTCAAGGGTGAGCAGACGCACCACCAGTCAGTAGTAGGTCAAAGTCACACGGTAAGGACGTGAACATGGACGCTTACGCTTCTGCGGACGACTATATCAAATCGTTTATTCAGGAGATTGAGGTTATGAACAATAATGCTAGTGATCAGACATTGGCATCACATCAGACGTCATTTGTAAAACCGACCACTGCCTGCAAGAGACGAAGGAGGGCAACTCCCATCGAAGTGGAAACCAAGAAACCAGGATGGGTGCCGAAACCAACAGATGATTGTCCCATAGTGTCATGGATGGACGATGGGAATACTTTTGCTGTTCAAAACCCGGGAAACAAAGGACAAATGTTATTGAAAATGGAAATGTATGATGGTACAGATATGGTGTTCATGTGCGGTTTATTTTTGGAAAAAGATGGTGAAATGCACCAAAGTGTTAAACAAGTAGTTGATAAAGTGGAAAACATGTGGATCGATAAATCAACAGGAGTACCGAAAATTACAGGCTTAACTCAAACTGTTACACAACGCAGTGCAGTTTCGCAGCCAACGTCGAAGAAGCGAGCTGTGAGGAAAAAACAACGAGTGGCGCAAGCATTCAATTAGAGCAGCTGCATCCCAGACCGGTCTCGACGCGTCGGTTTTTTGTGTGAACACCTGCGCCCGACCCTTCGGACCACCCACTTAGAAGAAAATGGCGACGAGGGTTTATAAGGCGGAGCCCCGCCCGATTGAGCATCATTCGCCACCAGACCGCCACCTCACATAGACCTACTCCAACTACTACTAGAGATGTCGAACAGCAGCAGCACTTTCAAGCTAGAGTTTCCGAGCGTGAACGGCACTGCAACAACCGCGGACCTGAGAGCTACCCTCAACAACTGCAAGTCCGACTCTCCGCTCTACACCAGGATAGCCGATCTCCGAGAGGAATGCGGCTATCTCATCACTGCGATGGAGCGAGCCACCACACCCTTTGGCGAGACGATCACCGTGATCCTGGAGGGGCAGGTCGGGGACGACTTCTTTCTGCGAGTCTACCTGCCTAGGCGCTTCAACGAGGCCCTGAGCAACACCGACATCGAGCGCTACAACGGCGGATTTGGAGAACGCCTTCGCTTGGTGAAGCGCAGCCCGAGGGGTTCCAATAGCAGATTCACACCGTTGGAGTTTATGTAAAGCAAGACTTGAAGAAGACGTTAATACCTTTGTAAATTAGTTTTCGTAGTCAATACTTATAGTCACGTTCAGAACATAACCACTGTGTTATTTATTTCACTTAACCCCAAAAATGTCCTTTAGTAGTAAGTTTAAGAGTGTGAGTATGGTAACTGTGAGGTGTTTAGCTCAGTAGTAATCATGGGCTTGATGTGGAAACATCCGTTCTCAGCCATTGTGGCGGGACCTTCGGGTTGTGGCAAGTCACAGTTTGTGTCAAAGTTTATAAAGCACATTACAGAAATGTGTGACACACCATTTACCAGTATAAACTGGCATTATGGTAGTGGTGGTGGCGGCGGTGGTAACTCGAAAAATGTCACCATTAACCACATAGAAGGTCTACCAAACTTGGAGGATTTTTCTGGTAACGAGCCGATACTTGTGATTATAGACGATATGATGCGTGAGGCCGACAACCGTGTGGTGGATCTTTTCACAAAAGGTTACCATCATCGCAACATTAGTGTGTTTTTCATTACAAAAAATTTGTTTCATCAAGGACGCGGGCAGAGGGACATCTCATTGAATGCGCATTACATTGTGTGTTTTAAGAATCCTAGAGATAGAGTTCAGATTAGGTACTTGGCCAGACAAATATATCCAGACAGCCCGAAATTCATCGAGGAGGCGTACGCTGACGCTACCAGGAATACACACGGCTACCTACTGATGGACTTGAAACAATCAACAGACGAGAATATGCGAATACGAAGTTGCATATTTCCAGACGATTCTACCAACTATGTGTACTTGCCAAAGAAAAGGTAATTTCGCCATCAGTAGTAATCATGTCGTGCTTGCGGAAGGACGCAGCTCTGCTTACGGCTTTCATACACGCAACATTCAAGGAGCGGAAGGCACTGTTAAAGGTGTGTGACAAGAGCCGCATTCGCTAAGTGTGTGAGTGCGCATACAACGTGTTGCGCGGTAACGTTCCTCTGGCGAAGAAGAGTAAAAGTCAGTTAAGCAAACTCAAGGCGACGCTACGTCGATTGGTGAAACGCGGCGAAGGCTGGTCAAAGAAACGAAAGTATCTCATACAAAAAGGTGGTGGAATCTTTATACCATTACTTTTGAGCGCAGTACTACAAGCAGCATTGAGTAGATAAAAATGACTGTCATCAACAATCAGTTCTATTTGACGCTGCCCAGCAACAGTTCGATGCAGTATTATCCGAAAAATACAGTTGCAAATTACATAACACATTTGCCGAGAGCTATTCAACTGGACGCTGGCGACTGGGAAATTGCACTTGTGGAAGCGCACTATTCAATGACATTTCTATCAGTCGGTAATGAAGAAACAATTGACATTTGCATACAACCGCAAGAGGAAGCAAAAGTGAACATAGAAGCGTTGGCGCGGGTTATGGACAGCACTGCCGATGTAACGCCAGTAGTGTCGGCTACTCCAAAACAAAACCACAGAATTAAATTGAAGACTGGTGATTACGCAAATATTCAAGAATTGTGTGATCATATCAATTCGCAAGAACTAGCGATTACTTTTGGTGTAAAGTTCACCGTTAAAAACTCATACAACAAATTCATTGAAGTATCGATGGGAACTGATGTTGTAAAAATTACATTAAGTCCAACGTTAGCGCTTCAATTGAGGTTCGATCTGAATGAATTGACGCTGGAAGGTGATGCAGTTAACAAAAGCATCCGTTCGCCCAACATTCGTCTTGGCTGACCGTCACACATGTACGTGTATTGTGATTTAGTCGAGCCGCAGATGGTCGGCGATACAGTCGCACCGTTATTGAAAATTGTCAATATATCCACGTCTACTTAAGTATACGGTTTGCATAAATCAACATCATTCATCGATCCGCACTATGTGCCTGATATGAATAGATCTTTTGACAGTGTGGAAATTGACTTAAGAGATAACATTGGTAATCATTTGCCATTCCACTTTGGAACGTCGTGCGTGAAGTTACACTTTAGAAAAGTAGCTAGTCATTAGTGCAAAAATGGAACATGCAAAGAAGATGGTAGTTGTGCCACAAGAGTTGATTGATCGACTGCAATCAAATGCTACGGATAACAGACCGACTAATCTATCCGGTGAAAACAGCCTCGACGCGGAGATGCAACAAATATTGAATAACAAACGCATGGACGATAGTGAAAAGTGGAAATTGTACAAACAAGCGTTACATCGCTTCTTGCATATTGCAGAGAATAGACGTCAACCGATTAGCATACCAATCGTGGAGTCGGGTGGGAATGAACATAGTCGACGATCGCACCCCGCTGCGGAAGGCGGTCCAATGGAAGAGATTGTGGAAACGTTTTCCAAAACTTACAGATCTGATGCCCGCAATCTTTTACGTTTCATGAAACGTAATGGCAGCTTAATCAGTTGGGACAGTGGCTATTCGTGTACATCAACGGTGTAAAAATCCCGGACTCAAATCTAGTGGATATCTTAAATTGCATAGTAAAGGTGCGTATGAGTGATTACACACCGCCAGGATGGCGGGAAGTGCTCAACGCATTGAAAGCGATGAACGTGCCAAAGGACTATATGAATAATCTAAGAGCACTTAAGGAAATAAATGCCGAATATCGATCATCATTCACAGGAGGAGAAGGATCAGACGATGAAGTGGACACATCAACTGAATCAATACTGAGAACACCGCTAATAAATCGGCTTCGATCGGCAAGAGGAAAAGGTGTAACATCTACACCGGCGCGAGCGACAGAGCAGTTTGATTTTTCAAATAGAAACAAGCCGTCGTCAAATTTGGACAATTGGGAACCGTACACAGGATAGGTTTTCAGTATTATGGAGCGTTTGTATTACAATCCCATCGAACCTTCGCCGTATGGCGGTGTAGCTCCTTTAACGCGAGCTGCAAAACCAGTTTCAAAACGCAAAGTGATTGAATGGTTACAAACACAGGACACTTACACATTGCACAAACCGGCACGCAAGCGTTTCCCGCGCAATCCTTACATAGTGTTTGGTCCATTTGAATTGTGGCAAGCGGACTTGAACGATATGCGTGGTCTTAGTAAACACAACGACGGCGTCAACTACCTACTGACTGTAATAAACGTGTTTAGCAAACACCTGTATGTGCGGAGGTTGAGGCGGAAAGTAGGAGCTGAAGTGGCCAACGCTTTCGAGACGATATTTGCCGAAGCGACCGACACACCTCGCTGTTTACAAACCGACAAAGGTACTGAATTCACCGGTGCCAAGACGAAAAAATTATTCAAACAATACGGAATCATCTATGTCACTACACAAAACCCAGATGTTAAAGCGGCCGTAGTGGAACGCGTAAATCGCACTTTGAAAACACGCATGTGGCGATATTTGACTTACAAAAACACATATCGTTATGTAGATGTGTTGGACAAACTGGTTAGTGCATACAACAACAGCGCTCACAGGAGTCTAGGCAATAGAATACGACCAGTCGATGTGACTGTCGACAATAAGCGAATAATGCATCAGGTATGGCGTCGCATGTTCGGTAAGATACCGCGTCGTGTTAAGGCAAAACTGAAAGTTGGCACCACAGTGCGCATATCTAAGGAGAAGGGCACATTCGCAAAAGGTTACGAGACTAATTGGAGTAAAGAAGTGTTTGTGGTGCGTCGTGTAAACACATTGATGCCTCTACCAATGTACACTTTGTCGGATCTCAACGGTGAACAAGTGACTGGACAGTTTTACGAATACGAATTACAAAAAGTAACAATATACAACGACCATCTGTTCAAGATTGCTGAAATACTAGACGCTAAGGGTCGCGGTCGCAGTAAGCGTTATTTCGTCAAGTGGGAAGGTTACGGAGACGAGTTCAATTCTTGGGTAAGAGCGCAAGATTTGCAAAATTCCTAATAGCAACCAGTTCTATTTGACATTGCCCAGCAACAGCTCAAAGTATTATTTTCCAAAAAACACAGTGTCCAAGTACACTACACATCTGCCGAGACAAATTCGATTAGAAGGCGATGGCGAGTGGGAGATGGCTTTGGTCGAAGCGCATTATCCATGTTCCTTTATGACTGTGGACGAGGAATCGTGTATTTGGCTCGACTATAAACTCGTTCTGCCGAGTATTCCCGTCACACTCAGTGTCGAGCACATTATGCTAAAGATGAAACCCGGTTATTACAAGAACATAACCGATTTATTGAAAATGATCAATAAAGCGAAGGATGTCACCCAGTACTTGTACTTTGAGTATGACAAAGAGCAGGACAGAGTCAAGATCACGACAATGGTGGACGGTATAAGCAAAGTACATTTCACCGAAGCGCTGTCTCTCCAGTTGGGTTTCGATCCGTACGAGAACGTTTTGTCAAATGACCTCACAGCGATATGGCCGCCTAATCTGACTATGGGACTGCCAACACACTTGTACGTGTATTGTGATCTGTTTGAACCGCAGCTGATTGGTGACACTACAGCGCCGCTTTTGAAAATTGTCAACATTGACAGAAAGAACTACACACACGGAACGCATAAGACTGTGCATTTCATCATTCCTCATTATGCGCCAGTTATGAAAGGAACATTTGAAACGATCGATATTGACCTAAGGGATCACGCTAGTAAAAAAGCGTCATTCCTCTTTGGGACGTCGTACGTGAAGCTTCATTTCAAAAGAGGAGCTCAGCAATGATGAATACAAACGATCCCTACTTGGCGTACTATCGCTGCCAACAATTGCAGCAGACCGGCGGCAGTATCGAGAGGGTATTTCGCGGTGCACCCTACCAGCGAGGACATGGAATTGGCAGTTTCCTAGGCGGTATGTTCCACACCATCACACCGCTACTCAAGTCGGGAGCCTCTGCTGTGGCCAAAGAGGCGTTGAAATCCGGTGTTGGATTCTTGGGCGACATGGCCATGCACCAGCGGGACCCCAAAGAAGCCGCTAGAGATCATTTCAGCCAGTTTACAGACTCGCTAAAACGCAGGGCGGACGGCAAACTTCAACGTGTGCTAAGTGGTGGCGGCGGCGGAGGCTCTCGCGTGAAACACCGTCGTGTAACGTGAAAGAATACCGCGAAACACCGGCGCGCTACTCCTGCGCGAAAGACGAACGCGATACTCTCGCGTAAGAGATACGCGAAGCGCGCCATGTCTGGCGGCCGTCGTGTCACACCGCAGTCTTTGGCGAAACTCCTTCGAGGCAGGTCGTCGTCGTCATCCAAGAAGGGCAAGAGCAGCAGCAAGAAGAGAAGGACAGTTAGGAAGAAGAAGACGAGGAAAGCAGTGAGGAGAACGTCTATACGCGATATATTCAATTAACACACACGCTAGCAATGTCTCTTCTACATCAAAAGTCGTGTGAATGCGTCAAGACGGAATTGGACTTATTCTCCCTACCACCGACGCAGACCAGTATCGAGAGCGGCAAATGGATTCAGTACAAACCAATCTCCACACTGACTGATGATTCGCCCATCAAGTTTGTTGTGCCCGGCAACGGCGAAGAATACACCGATCTTTCGCAAACAATTTTGGAAGTTGCAGCGTCTATTGTCAAGTCGACGGGAGCGGCAATCGCAGATGTCGAAGAATCGAATAAAATTGGTCCAGTCAACAATTGGCTGCACACGTTATTCAGTCAAGTCGATATGAGTATGAATCAGAAACTGGTCACACCACAAAACAACACTTATGCATATCGAGCGTATATTGAAACATTGATGAATTACGGCTATGATGCTAGGAAATCACATTTAACATGTGGACTGTGGAACGCGGACGACGCCGGCTATATGGACAATACTCTGGACGATAACGATGGACTAAAGGCGAGACGAAAAATTACAAATAAAAGTCGTGAAATCGATATGCTCGGTCGCCTACATGTGGACATGTGTAATCAGAACAAGTTCCTGTTGAACGGTGTGGAACTGCGTTTTTAACTGATCCGGTCAAAAGATTCCTTCTCCATTATGGCGGATGATGGTGACTACAAGGTGCACATTGTTGATGCGAATCTCTGGATACGAAGGTGTAAAGTTAGCCCCACGGTACTGTTGGCGCACAGCAAAACGCTTCAGACCGGCACAGCTAAATACCCAATCACCAGAGTGGAATTGAAAACATTCACACTGCCGTTTGGAGTGAGGAGCAAAACTTTGGACAATGTCTTTCTAGATCAAGTGCCGAAAAGAATTATTGTCGGACTGGTCACCAACGCCGCTTATAATGGCGATTTAAAAAAGAATCCATTTACCTTTTAAAATTTCAAAACCAACTACTTCTCGCTGTACGTGGACGGTGAACAAGTGCCGTCCAAACCGCTACAACCACACTACGAAACCGGCAAGGGAAAATACGTGATGGCGTATCACAGTCTGTTTTTATGCTCCGGCATACACTTTAGCGATGCTGGTAATCTCATAAATAGAGACGATTACGATGATGGATACTGTCTGATGGCATTCGATCTAACACTTGATATGTCAGCAAGCGACACAACTCATTGGAACCTAGTGCGCAACGGCAGTGTGCGTATGGAGATTGCTTTCGACACGGGGCTCACAGAGACTGTCAACGGTCTGGTATACGCAGAGTTTGACAACGTCATAGAAATCGATCGTCATCGCAACGTGTCTGCAGACTTTGGCGGTTAGATCGTCGGCGGCGGCGTCATCGTCCTCCTCAGTCATCAACCAACACTCGCACAAGATGGATCGTTTATGCAGAGCACAGCGTACAAATTTAGCATCTCCGATTATTGTGGATTTTCAATGTTTCAAGGACAACTCAAATGACTACATTCTGAAGGAAGTGTGCGTCTTGGAATTGGCCAGTGGAACACTGCTAATGCATCATATCGCCAAATCACCATTCAGCCGAGATTTCCTATCACATGAGAAACTGCGTGAAAGCTATTGGCTCACAAAACACTGTCACGGATTGGAATGGGACCAAGGTGATATCTGGTATCATGTGCTAGAGGAAAAGTTACGTGCATGTATCGCCAAACGACCGATTGTCTATGTCAAAGGTGCTGAGAAAAAAGAGTTTGTACGATACAATTTCATCACGGATCACTGTACTACTAACGTCATCGATATCAACGATATTGGCTGCGGATCACTATCGTCAATCAACAGTCTACTATCAACAAACGCAGTGCGATGTCGCCACCACAGAACAGCTCACACACGATGCGCTCTAACCAATTGTATCACATTGTGCGGTTGGCTACATCTAAGTACAAATATCGATGACGCTGATGATAACGCTGACGATGGTGAGAGTGATACCAGTTCCTGCTTTTGTTTTGCTACTAGTACTACTCCTACTACTGACTGTGGCGTCGACACAGTAGAATGAATACCTTAGAGATACAAAAGTGTATGGCTAAACTGCCCGTACAGAATGTTGGTGTCTACGCTGCGGATCAATTGCCCCATTATATTTCACCATCTACTGCTATGATTGTGAACACTGATCCACACAATGAAGACGACACTCACTGGGTCGCTTTCTACCTTAACAAAGGAGGAGGAATAATTGAATTCTTTGACAGCTACGGTCAACCGCCACATCTTCAATTCTACCAAGGATTCCTGAGACGCAACGCTCGTCGCTACCTGTACAACGAGCTTCGCATTCAAAGTGACAACACTCTGGTCTGCGGTCAATACTGCCTTGTGTTCCTGTACTGCCGCACCCACTACGGTATGAAGATGACGGACTTTGTGCAGCTCTTTGAACACTCATCTACTGGCCACAACGACGCACTGATCAGAAGACTCTTTGCACAGATGTATACCAATTGAATTTTGAAATTTTGCATTTTTTTCTCAATAAACTAGCTGTGTACTCAGAATAAAAAGAAATATTCTTATTATTTCCCATCCTCTCCTCCTTTACCCCAAAGTGGGGCAGATCTATCATAAAATAGCATTAGCAGGTGCATTCTAGTCCTCAACAATTCCTGTAGTATGGGGGAGCGAAAATCTCCCCCTAACCCATTGTGTGTTAGGGGGAGCGAAAATCTCCCCCCTGGTAATTAAACCAATTGAACAACAGTTGTCAACCACCTGATGTCTCATAGGTCTATCCCACTTTTGGGGTAGACCTAACGTACAATTATAGGTCTGCTCCAAATTGGGACAGACCTATCATACAATGATTGTAAAGTAACATTCATATCTGAACCTGGTTTATATGAATTAACATGTTCCTGAAATTTTTTTTTTTTTTTTACTTTTGTATCTTAAGACTATGTGAGGAGAGAAAAAAAAGACGAATGTATATACAAACAATTTGGATATTTATTTACACACTTTAAATATATTTTACATCGAGTATGTACTCCTGAACATTTGAGATTGACTAGCAAAAACGAGACTCGACACAAACTAATGACTACAAAAAAAAGGAGCACATTTCTAAGTTTTACGAGACTCGATACAAACTAATGCCTAGATTTTTAAAAATAATATACAAGTCAGGGTCTTTGGTAATATGTCACAACCACTCAACGAAACTCATCCGCCACCTCTTCATCGTCTTGAGGGATGTCTTCGGGCTGAGGTGGTACGTCAATATGTCCCCAAGGCAGTGTATTTACACCGTCCGGAAGGATGTAACGCTTGTCATCATTATAGCTCAAGGATAGCTTGTCGACTTGAACTGTGAAGACGCGGTGATTTCGGGACTGGAACCTGGTGTTGATGGTTCTCTTCAACACGCCGTTGAAAAGGCATTCCCGATAGTCGTCAGAGGTTAGATTGTGTTTTACAACACCTCTAGTGACTCCCTTGGCGCGCTTCACTGTCATGACCTGCAATTCGTCATCTTCGGTCCTCTCCTCGAACTCGACAATATCCATGAAATAAAGTTTCGAGCGAAGACCGAGGTACTCGAGCAGCGGAAGTCCGTTCGCTTCATCCTTAAACTTTCCGATGACTTTTGCGTTGATGGGGCTGTAGCAGGGATGGTTTTGGGGGTACGCACTGGTGTCAAAATCATGCAGATGCTCCAACATGTCCTCATAAACATCTTCAGTCTGGACGTCGAACACAAAGCTGTCAGTGTCCATGTAGTCAACCTTCAGACGATCACCGTAGCGGTTCTTCATCTTCCGAAGGAAGTCGTACATGAGCCACTTGCTCAGATCGAGGACACCTATTCCGACGTACAGCGGTTTGTCCAGGACTATATTGACTTTCGACATGTGGACAATGGCGACGTCATCGTTGAAGTAGGTTCGGTCCAGGAAGTTTGACTTGGCCACGTACTTCCTGAACATCTCCGGCGTACACACCAGTTTAGCGTTCATTCGCTTGCGAACATTCTCGATCGTCTTGCCGAAGACCGCGTTGTTCATAAGCTTGAAAAAGTCTTGCTCAAACTTGGTCTTGGCCTTCTTCCTCAGTTCGGTGTTCATTAGGATGTAGCTCTCTAACTACCGAGACTGACGGAACGAGATGACGCGATGCACGTTCACAAGCTCCAGTCCGTTTTCCAGCGCCTGTTGCAGGATTCTGTAATGACAGATGTAGTTCTTCTTGTCATCCAGAGTCGTAACGAGCTTCTTGAATTTCCCTCCTGGCGGACGTTTGGTCTCGCAGCAGTAAGGGAGATCCTTGTGAAGGTCGTGCAGGTGGGCGGGGTAGCGAAGGTCAACTTCCAAGACGTAGCCCGTGGGTCCTTCGGGGTCCAACACTGCAATGTCCAGGGACGCGATCTCCTCGCGGCTGAGCCATTGGAAGTGTCCCTGTGGAAGACACTGGGACATGGCCCAACCGTAAAGGTTGTTGGCGTCCAAGTATAGCAGGTGATGCGTTGGCTCTTCAGGTCGTCGATATTCAGGGCGACATCCATCATGGTTGGCCTTGGCGTGTCTGGTGATCGCCTGGGAAATACCTCCTCTGATGCCTTGCTCGAAGAAGAGGTACATGTCAAAGTCCTGTATCGTATCAAGCTCCACTCCACAGGTCCTTAACATGACATCCCAGGCGTATGACGGTAGGGTGTAGTAGTGCGCAGGGTCTAGTTCGTATTCAGCCATCGACGTGTCTCTGAAGCGTTCAAAGACGTCAGTCAACAGCGCAATGTCACAGCGCAGGTACTTCTCGGCGTAGTCCTTGAGGTTCCTACAACCGAAGGTTTTCCACACGTTGCGAGCATGCTCGTAGTCTGCATCCGTGATGTCCTCCAGGGTCAGGTCGTTGTGGAAATCTCGCTGCAGAGGCAGTTCCGTAGTATCTTCCAAAACGGCGTTCGACGTTACAAAGTTGTACGGGAACACGCCTTTCCTACGGACTAGATCGAAGAGGTGGTCTTCGGGGAATCTCTTCCTCGTCCCCAAGAGTTGAGCTGGTGGAAGTGCGGCTGCGAGGCTGGCGAGGCTCAAAGCCAGGAACCTGTAGGTGTCGAGGAACCTGACTCTGAATCCTGGCTGTCTTTTTCCACGCCCTGGCATCCCAACCGGTGCCACTGCTCGGTCGAACAGGAACCGCTTCGTGAAAGCGATGTACCGCTCTTCCGTGTGAGCCAACACCTCAACATCACCAGGGTCGACCGCCAACTCCCGCACTATGAAGTGAGCGTCGTAGTTGGAGAGGTTGTGGAAGTAGCAGTTGACTACTCGCTGCTCCCTGTAGCGTAGGTTACATGATCTGTGTGCAGCGCCACGGAACTCGTAGGGCGGCGCGTGGTTGTGATCACGAACCTTTGGGTCTTCTCTTGAAAATGGCGATCCACAGAGGTAGCAATTCGCTGTCAAGTTGTACTGCATCGTTTCCGCTGGGGTCAGGACAGGGCGCAGATTTCTTGCTTCGTACAGGAAGTTCCACAATCGCTCAACATCAGTTTTCAACATCTCCATAAATGTCTTTGACGCATCATCCCCGAAGTAGACTCGAGGCTCAAACTCTTCAAGTCCGTACGAGTCGATGATCTGGTACGCAAAGGCATATGGGATGTGGATGTGGGTGGCTACTCCTCCGTGCGGCTCGTCGACTTGTTCATCCATCTCCGCGGTCGGCAGTAGAGCACACTCAAAGTCCGCGTAGATGGTGAAACGCTCGCGTCGGGTGAACTCTGGATGGCTGAATTTGATTTCAGTCTTTCTCGGCGTATCCATGCGAATAGGGGCTGAAGCGGAGCAGTATCGCCTGTGCTCCTCCAGACGCTGAGCACCCGTCAGACCGAGCTTGTTCGGACGGTTGTCAAAGTGCGCGAAGCACCGCTTACAGATGAATATCCTGTCTACACGCGCTGTGAGTTGGGGACGGATCAGTCGGCCAAGGTCTTTGATGTAGGCGTAGTGACTATCACCGTCCGCTGTCACGTACAAAAGGTCGCAATGGTCTTCGCGCTCCTGCCTACAGATCTTCAAGGGAAAGACGGTGTCCTGATACTTTGGTTGTCCGTTAGGTTTCTGACCCACGCGCGTGTGATCAATACCATAGACGTTGATGCTGATGTTGTTTGTCTGCTTAAACGTCTTGATACTTTTTAGAGCAACGGGGAATTGAAGGCCGGTCCAATCGTATCGGGCGGTGATGTCATCGGTGTACGATGCCGGTCTTTCGGGGTGATCTTGAACAAACTTTCCCAGGACTGCATACATAAAACACCGCTCATCGGTGTTCGATACGTTGACGACTGCTTTGGTGTTCTCCAGAGACGTAGGCAGTGGGAGCCAAGCTCGACCATCTTCACCTAGAGGAGTGTACTCGTTGATGCCGACCTCCAAATCACGAACGCGAAGGTATGTCCACCCGGAGCCAATATGATCACACTCAGCCTTCTCTCTGATAAGCTTCGCAAAAGCTGTTGTGATGTACTGGTTCAGGTCCGAGGTCACCGTCAACGGAGTCATCTTCGTCTTGAAGTTGCGCAGGCAGGTGTTGTTGTGCACATTTTGGAACTCACACTCCAGCTTCAAGTTGACCTTTATGCTGCGGTGTTTCGCCAAGGTGATCTCAAGCAACTCCGTAAGGCTCACAATCAACAGCGCCATCACTTCTCCGATTGTGACGAGATTCTCCATCGGTCGCTGCAGACGGTAAGTTAGGAGGCGGTTGCGAAAACCCCGTTGAATGAGTGAGAATTCGGGGCTTGACTGTCCTGCTCCAGTCATCTCAACATCATCGGGTTGTTGGTGTGTGCTCGTTCCAGGTTGTGGCTCCGTGCTGGGTCCTGGCTGGGGTTCGTCCTGTACCATAGCCACTCGGTTCAGGATCAGGTCCTTCATGATCGGGCAAGGGAACCGCTCATGATGGTCCTTGTTGAACCCCGTGTTGAAATCCCGGTCGCAGTATGCGCAAGGGAATCTCCGTTCTTGACCATCACCGTGAAATTGCATGGTGTGTCGACGCAGGTTGTCTTCCCTCTTGAATTCGACGCCGCATGTGCCGCATATGAACCTGCGGACTCTGCTGTGTACTGAATCCACATGTCTACGCAGGTTTCTTTCACGACGGAAACGGCGACCGCATTCATGGCAGGTGTGGTGGCCAGGACCCAGACCTTCATCTGAAAATAAAAATAAAAACAAATTAGGATAAATGAAGATACAAATTCCCTCTCTCGAGAATCACATTTCAAAGTCAAGTTTGTTAAATCAAAATAGCAATCATTAAACAGGGTAGAAGTAATCTTCCGTACTGTTTGTCTACATTGATGATCCTGGGTTCAAAGCAAAGGATGTAGCTGCAATAATGAGCTACGCCAACCCTAAAGAAGCCTTATGCGTTAGGGGGAGCGAAAATCTCCCCCTAGTAATTAAATCAATAGTACATCAGTTGGCAAACACCCGAGGTCTCATTCTTGTTCTAGTCTTCAACAGTTCCTGACGTATAGGGGAGCAAAAATCTCCCCCTAAGCCATTATGTGTTAGGGGGAGCGAAAATCTCCCCCCTAACAATTAAATCAGCTGAACACCAGTTGTCACGGTCTTATTATTCTTCAGGAAACTAGTTAAATAGTTAAAAAAGAAGGTAAATAGTCACTAGGGAAAAAAGTTATTTTAATGTAGATTCTCACCTTCATCGGAATGATGGTTGTCATCGGCAGTCGTCTGCGGAGCATCAATCGCCTCCCGGGGTGGAACGACGCGGTGATTCGCTCCCATGTGCCGCTCTAAGGCCCCCTGGTCTGCGAATGTGGCTCGACAAAGCCGACAAGCAGCTTCTCCATCTGCAAACGCACAAAACGATTAGATTGAGAAATGATTAACACCTGTCTTAGTTTAGTGTACTTGATGGGGGGTGTATCGATACACCCCCCTTCAAGTGCTCCAACCCAAAGCATTTACTGGTAGTTAACTTGTCCGCAGGCGCTGATGGGCTAGCTCTGTTGGTTGTAGCGTTACCCTGCTCAACTCTTGTATTAATTATCAAAAGTACGTCATGTGGGTACTCAAAATACTCGGCTTGAAGAGGGGATTCCGAAAATGCATTAAAAAAAGAGGGTCAGGTTCAAGGTCATCATCAGGTTAGCCCAAAGTGGTCGATGTGGGTACTCAAATGACTCGGCTTGAAGAGGGGATTCCGAAAATGCATTAAAAAAAGAGGGTCAGGTTCAAGGTCATCATCAGGTTAGCCCAAAGTGGTCGATGTGGGTACTCAAATGACTCGGCTTGAAGAGGGGATTCCGAAAATGCATTAAAAAAAGAGGGTCAGGTTCAAGGTCATCATCAGGTTAGCCCAAAGTGGTCGATGTGGGTACTCAAAATACTCGGCTTGAAGAGGGGATTCCGAAAATGCATTAAAAAAAGAGGTTCAGGTTCAAGGTCATCATCAGGTTAGCCCAAAGTGGTCGATGTGGGTACTCAAATGACTCGTCTTGACTAGACGAGCAAGAATCTGCAATCAGAATTCAGATCCGACCTATGGTAGCCCAGACCCATTACCCCCCCCCCCCCCACACCCCCGAGGTCTCGTCTGTGACACTTTACCCCCCCCTCCTAGGTTAGGGTCATACTCGGGGGGGGGTAAATATTTTTGAAGTATGTCATATGGGTACTCTGATGACTTGATGGTTCGAACAATAGCATAAGTTATTAAAATTATATAAATATAGTCATGTAATTTTAATTTTTTTTTTACACAGCTCTATATTCGCACAGAATAACTAAAGCTGTTAAATAAAAAGAAGACTTTTACCACACTCCGGTTATATACTGCATAAAATATTCCTATATTACTAACATTTAAGTCTGATTAAAACAATAATGCAACACACAATGACGTACCTTGCTGGGGTGGGACGAATCCACCGTGGAATGCTGCGTAGTGCTTCATCATACTATGTCTGCGCGGGAACGTGCTTCCGCAAATGACGCATTGGTGTGAGTCGTTCATCTTGAATATGGATTATAAAATTTCGATAATCACAAACAATGCAGCACAACACAACTGTTTTAAATAGTTCAAAGATGCTGGACGAATATCACAAATGAAATCAGCAACTAACACAAATCGCGTAGAACGGAGCAGGATCGGACTAACACGTCTACACGCACTGAACTCTCGAACTGAACTGACAGAGGGCTGGCGATGTGGGGTGACGCTCTCCACTTATGGATTTCGGAGAAGGCCGGAGCAATAAATATCGACCGCTGTCAGGGGTAAAAGCAACCCTCCTCTAATGTAATTCGATACAGGCTGACTATAATGGGTTCCTGGAAGGGTCGGGCGCAGCTGCTTTTCAGACCGGTCTCGACTCACCGGTCTTTTGTGCGAACATCTGCGACGACGTTTGCCGCCTCGACAACAAATCACAACAGCTGTCAGAGGTAAAATCATTGGACAGTCGGAGGGGGTATAGTGTCACAGACGAGACCTCAGGGGGGGGGGCTCCTCCTGATCTCGGGGGGAGGGGGGCTCCTCCTGAAATGAAAAAAAAAATTTGCATATTAATTAGGGTAATTAAAAAATTTGCATAATAATTAGGGTAATTAAAAATTTGCATATTAATTAGGGTAATTAAAAAAAAATTGCATACTAATTAGGGGGGGCTCCTAGGGGGGGCTCCTCGGGGGGGGGATGGCTCCTCCTGATTGATGTACCGGGGGGGGCTCCTCCTGGCTCCTCCTGGTCCAGAACACTCCATTTATCCCTACTGTAATCATACCACCTATTATATAGGGGATTTGTTTTGTTTTTGTTGTTTTAGCGAATTTCCCCCATAGGGGTAGAAGCTATTACCGTAGTCAGCATGGTAAGACCTAGGCCCGGGACCATGTTAACTTTTCGTTTCACGGTCCCCAGATGCCAAAAACACCATTCCTTCTCCTTTATTGCTTGAAAACTTTTGTATTATAAACCAAAATTCGCAAAAAAAATATTTTTCATAATTTATATCTATCTGTTTTAATGTGTAAGCATATATATATATGTGTGTTTCCGTGAGCACGATAACTCTCGTAAAAATAATCCGATTATAACGAAATTTGGTATAAACGTGTAAAGCAGCATTTATGACTCTAATTTCGAAAACCAGACTGATCGACCTATCCGAAGAGGTATTTTTGGGAGGTTTTGTACCCCAAAAATGGGTTTTTGAGTTTTTTTACATATAGTTTTTGAAAAATCAAACTTTAGTTTTTTCTATTGGAATAAGATTAAAAAGACGCACAGTTTGGTGTTTTGATCATTTCTCTTCGTTAAATGGTCACAGAGATATTGAACGTGCTGAACACAGTACGTTGCCTGATGTTATTCTTATGGAGAATAAGACTAATTGTATATCTCGCTTATTTATCAAATTATCCTGATGAAACTTTGTATATTGCTTCATATCGTTCTGGTCTATTGATATTTGCACAAAAGAAAACTTGTTTGCCTTTAGTTCCCGTAGCAGCAAACCTGCTCAGCCCCCATGTACTTATGGAGAATAAGTAACTTGTTATTTCCCTTAATTATGAACATAAATTAATACATTTTGGTATGTGGCTTTACCTACTTAAGTTATATTGATATTTGTATAAAACCTCATTTGTTGTGTTCCTTGCTTCAGCAAACCTAAATACTCAGTCGCCATGTTATTCTTATGGAGAATAGTTAAAATGGCATAAAACGTTTATTTATGGATGTATATTGATGAAACTTGGTATGTAGCTTTATGTGGTATTAAGATACATACATATGAATTGGAAATTCGCTGAGTACGCAGGTTTGCTCTAATGGGGGTATTTTGTTATAGATAATGTAAGATTCTTTTATTTCTCTCTTAAGTTTGGATCATAACTCGCTTAGCTTAGTGAGATGGAAACCAGGAAATTGATTGAAATGACACCAGCGTCTGTGATAAAATGTACCTTTTAATATTCATAAATCGGATGACTATTTCCTCCTTATTATATAATGATAATTATTCGTGGCAACCCTTTAATTAGAGGCCTCTGTGCCCTAACTCCTATTTATAAAATACAACTGAAATGACAACACAATATAAATCAACAACTCTCTTAAGCTAACAAATCATTAATAATGATCACTCTGTTCTGGCATGGCCAAAGTTCTTTAAGGCAACTATACATCACAGTCCACACTTTCTATATGAATACACACCCTTGACTAGATATTTAACATTTAATTTACATTATTGGGCGTGTAGCCGTTAATCTACCATTAAAGGTTTACTCAATTCACGTTATTAATAGTTTAGTCCTTTATATTTCATCCATCAATTACGCATCAAAATAATTACCCTTAAACCATTCCAAATTAAACATTGTCACATTATATTACATTAAAATGTTAAGCCATTTGGGCTTTATACTTCAATAACCAATTATTCATTCATGTATCAGTTATTCATTAACACTTACTAAATTAATTGAACGATAGTTAATGCCATCGAGCTACTGCTATCTTTATGTACAACTATTTTACACTTCAACTTGGCATATAGGCCATTCTGGTTATGCCTACCGTCTTTAATTAATTTTTAACAATTAACCCTGTCATTTACTCTGAGGCTTCTTAAATTTATATATATATATATATATGGATTTCCCATTTCTGTTTAGATTATTTATTGCTTGTCTTAGTAAGCTTTACCTTTTAAATATCTTCATCATTGCTTAATCATTATTATTATCAATCATTTCCCTTAACCTTCGACTGTTCTCTTAAATTTCCCCCTTTTAACTAGAGCAGCAATTTAGTGAAGATCACATACCACGCAGTCCAAACTTTTGGCTGTCAGGCGGTCTCCCTGCGTTGTTGGTCGGTCCTCGCCTCTCCGTGGTCCCGTGCAGTGGTCAAGGTGCCCAGGAGTGGTCGTAGCGTCCAGAAGTGGTCCCGGGTCCCTTGTCGGTAGTTGTCTCGAAGAATTCTCCCAAGGCTCCTCCGGTCGCAGACACGGTCCGTCCTCTTCTCCCTCTGGGTTGTGGTCACCGTAGTGCTTCTGTTGGCCCTGCGTTGGTGGACTTTGGTTGGAAAGGTCGACAACACCAAGTATTTTACTATAACCTAAGTGCTGCGGGACTTACTCGATCCAGCCCCCATTACTTCCCAACTCTTCACTTCTTGCCTCTCCTTTTCTGACTGTCCATCATCTCTCCTCGATGTTTCCCCCGATTTCGTGTTTCCCCCAAATTCGGTCGACCACGCCCACGTCAACCAATCACGTCGATCGTGGACTTCTACACCCGCCGTGATTCGTAGCCGTAGCTGGTCAGCATTCCACCGCCATCATTGGAATTTTTGGTGAGTTACTTTGATTTTTTCGCTTAAACCCTGGGTCATTTACCTGTGTAATTTGACCGTTTATTTCCTGTTTTGTTACTCTGTCATTTCCCGTTGTTCCCAATTCCAAGTCTTTGACCTCAGATTTACTTCGTAGTTAATTGTACTCATTATTTTATGATTTTATTTTAGGGATTTTATTAACCAATAATGTTCATAATGTTTACAATAAGAATGTCTCTCACACAACTACTGCAGCTATACTAATGAGATATTACTTTTTAGTATCTTGTAGGTGACAGGAAAAATATTATTCCAAAAATATTATTACTATCTATTTAAAACATACAAGCAGACAATTTCTTGTAAGATTTCAACTTTTCCGATTTTTAACTGTATAAAATAACAAGGAATCCTGTAATTTAGTCACTGAGGAGACATTCTATAGTGGTAGGCTATAATATTACAATCAACAAAGGCAAGGGCTCGTCCCAAGGGGACGGTGTATACAATGAGTATATGGAACACTAACCTTGATAAGGGAATGCATTACTTGTGCCTTTGTAATGTAGTATTTTGTAACGCACTGTTAGTTTGAGGTTAATATAAGAATATGACAGTGTAGATTAAAATTAAACAAACAACTCTACGATTTTAACTTTTGGTTACACCCAGAGCATGGTATAGAGAAAAGGAGATTCTGCATAAGACTTAAGTTGTTTTTAAATTAAAATGTAAATTACTCTTAGGGGTACAGTGGGTGATTTAGTTTTAATTATTTATTTCAAACCTTTTTTTCAATACATTAAAATGTTCCTTTACTAGTTTTACTATAAAATAGAATAGAGAAAATAGCGGGTTGGAGAGTGATAGTTTTGACATTTACCATTTGATATATTTATCATTAATCTATATTTGAGATCATTATTGTTAAAAGTCATATGTTTCTATAATTATGATATTTGCATATGATATATCGGCCATCATAACACAAGGCCACTTTTACGCAATGATATTAATGTGTGATTTAAGTTCGAAAAATCTTGAGTTAAATCATATGATTGGTAATGGAAAAATAGACGAATTTCATTACTTTAAAACCTCAAAACTTCCCAAACATAAACCCTCATAAAATACCATATTTTTGAAAAATGTTTGCTAAATCAACACAAACAAATCTAATTTAAATATTATTATTATATATATATCCAAGTAATTATGATTTCAACATTACCACTTGGTGCTATTGGAAATATTTTTATGAATTCATTGAAATGAAAATTGACTATTAATGAACAGCCATAAGTTGATAGGGTCTAAGTCTTCGATGGGTAGCTGGGGAAGCTTGCCAAATCCAGGTATACTCTTTACTGTTCATATACCTTTCCAAAAAATGACTCGGGCTAACGAATAAGCTTATAAGAAAATAAAAGCTGGATAAATCTTTAAAACTAAATTGCTCTAAATATTCTCAAATAAAAACGTTAAATAGAGCCAATGTTATACTCTAAGAGTACAAAGCTACGGATGTTATTTTTATTTATGCAACAAATTTGTATAAATATAATACCAATACAGAGGATTACATGCGAAAACGTACCTAGGCATATTACTTAAATATTCAACCAATACCTAAATATTCTAAGGCTTGGCTTTAAAAAGCCTAAATGTTTTTACTATTATCATATATTTTTCTATACTATTATTAATATATGGTAAATCGTAATGGTAATACAATTGCCCTCTCTGATTGGGTCCAATGATGAGGGACTGGCCAAAATTGATTGTCTTGCATTATATGTTAGGTATACTTACCATATTGTTTAGTCTAAAAATAATTTTGTTTATTTATTCACTGACTCCTATTTTTTTATTCACAGTAAACATTGAACGTACAAGCGTCATTTAAAGAATTAGAGTAAACAACTACAATCTGTTACATATTACAACACTACCAAATACATTTACACTTACTTACATACAAGATGGTAAATACAGTAAAATATGGTATAAGACTATTGATTATACAAAAAAAAACTCAAAAATGTTTTTACTATAAAATGCAACACATTTTAAAACAATCCATGCCTAACCCAGTATCTTGACGAAATCCTACAACCCTAGGACAGAATGTAGAAATGAATTCGCGTCTTGCAAACGTGGCAATTTGCATAGAGTTCATATCGAAGGATATGTTGGGATTAAACGCCCCTCCTCTCGACGCAGTGTAAGCTAATCCAGCTTAGAGATGTCGTATATACCCATAATATAAGAGACCGAGCCATTCCGTTGACATTTGATTGGTTTTGGTGGGTGAAAAACATTCGATGGACAAATGTTGTGCAGTTCAGCACTTTACGAGAGCTGTTCTAATGGCATTGTCAATCTTAGTTCCCGAAGCAAATTAATTATACATCTGTTTTATTTATACTACTTTTTAAACTTTAAAATTGTATTTATATTTTTTATCTCATTATTCAAAACATTGAGGCAATCAGTGAAATTGTCTTTTTAAATGCTACTTGAGTTTTCACATAAGAAAAAATATTCATAATGATATTTACAATAAATATTTGGAACTTATCACTTATGACATTTACTTTTTAGGTTGATGCGTGTATAATATTTTAAGTAAAAATTAAAAGCATAACCGTATCAATCATTATCCTTATAATATCTGTGGAAAACCTGTTATTGTGTTATATTACTACTGCATTATGAACGTGAAATTTGAGAAATTCACACATAGTAATAACATATATTAGTGACAATTACAGGTTAAGTGCACTTTTGTATAAAACAATGGTAGAAACTATGTTTTATTAGTGTTATAATTATTGTTATTGTAAATAATGACAAATACACACTAGCATTGATCAATTATAACGATTATACCAAAGGGGATTTCCAATTTAATTTATGGCAGCAACTATTTTGCTCCAATAAATGAAGGGATAAAAAGAAACAGGTAAACGCTCAGCTCAAAAAAAGTTGAATGATCAAAACAGATTCACTAAAAGATAAAAAATAAAGAAAATTCCATATAACGTGTAGCGTGGAGAACTTGAAATAAGTAAATATCTTAGGTCCAGGAGAGTAATGGTGGTAGTAGAGGATAGTCTTCATTTTCCTCTACCACCCCTAGGAAAACATTATGTAAATGGTATACCATTTGGGATCAATTAGGCCTACATTGTCCTACTATTGAGACTGATTGAAGAAGAAAAGAGATGCATTTTTGGTACATGACTGGTCACATGCCTACAACTGTTCTATGGGTCGACTCGTCGGTAAGTAAGCAAGTAACTTTATTGACGTCTGCCATTGTTCATATATACTACCGTATTGCAAGTGATTACATTATAAGTTTACACATGTTTTGAAACTTTATAAGAAGTTTTTGAAATACATCACAATATCCCAGTGCGTTTAAAAACCACAAGATTAAAATAAATAACATAAAAAGAAGGTTTTTAATGTTTGTTTTCTGTATTAAATCGTATTACCGTAGTAGTAGTCTACAGAACTTCCAAATTTCTAAAATGATTTGTTGGATCAAGATATCAAATCAATTGCGCGGGTACGTAATTGTGCAAAATAGTTTTTAATGGTCAATACTACATTATTAACGGTCATGGGCCATGGGCCGTCATGTTCGGTCTTTATCATAAGGAAAATGTAAGGATCAATATAAATTCACTTTCATAAAACAGCTGTTGAATCAATAACACAGTAAAATCATTAAAACGCTGCTGAATTGGCAAAATGATCCATGTAGTTCCAATGAATAACCTTTTTGGGTTTCGAGAACTAAGTCTGCTATTTTTATCTAGCTCCATCAATTCTTGAACCGCCAATTATTAAAACATATTCACTAGAGTCTCATTAGATCTTTGTATAAATTATTCCTTAGGGAGATGTTTAGATGGAACTAACACCCAGAAAATTCAAGGTCTTAGGCCTCTTGGTCTAACTATCATGAATTAGGGGGAACTGTTATCACCCATCTTACCTATAACTGCAGCAGTAGGGTATAATGGACAGTTCTGGGGCAGGAGGGACAGGAGGGCCACCCCCCCCCCCCGAGCCCCCCCCCCCTCGCAAATTTTTTTTTTTGCGAATTTTTTTTTTGCGAATTTTTTTTTTTGCGAATTTTTTTTTTGCGAATTTTTTTTTTTTGCGAATTTTTTTTTTTTGCGAATATTAACCTAACCTAACCTAACCTAACCTAACCTAACCTAACCTAACCTAACCTAACCTAACCTAACGTAACCTAACGTAACCTAACCTAACGTAACGTAACGTAACCTAACCTAACCTAACCTAACCTAACCTAACCTAACCTAACCTAACCTAACCTAACGTAACCTAACCTAACCTAACCTAACCTAACCTAACGTAACCTAACCTAACCTAACCTAACCTAACCTAACCTAACCCATCCTAACCTAACCTAACCTCGGATCAGATTTCTGATTGCAGATTCTTGTTCGTCTAGTCGAGCCGAGAAATTTGAGTACCCACAACGTACATTTGGACGATGTAGGGGGGGGGGCTATCTCGGTTACCATAAGTCGGATTTGAATTCTGATTGCAGATTCTTGTTCGTCTAGTCGAGCCGAGAAATTTGCATACCCACAAAGTACATTTGGACGATGTTGGGGGGGGGGGCTATCTCGGTTACCATAAGTCGGATTTGAATTCTGATTGCAGATTCTTGTTCGTCTAGTCGAGCCGAGAAATTTGCATACCCACAAAGTACATTTGGACGATGTAGGGGGGGGGCGGGCTATATCGGTTACCATAAGTCGAATTTGAATTCTGATTGCAGATTCTTGTTCGTCTAGTCGAGCCGAGTCATTTGAGTACCCACATCGTACACTTTGGATGATGTTTACAAAAAAGGGGCCCGCACCACACTTTTGACCTTTTTTTTTTTTGCATTTTTGGAATCTCCTCGTCAAGCCGAGTATTCTCAGTACCCACATGACATACTTTGGATAATTAATACAAGAGTTGAACAGGGTAACGCTACAACCAACAGAGCTAGCCCATCAGCGCTTGCGGTCAATTGAACTACCAGTGAATGCAAATTTTAAGGAGAATATAATTGCAATGCTTTGAACATATACTGCAAAGGGGGGTGTATCGATACACCCCCCTTCAAGTACTCTGCACCGAGGCAGCTGTTCGCACAACCGACTGACAAGTCGAGACCTGTCTGGGAATGCGGATGTTGTAATTTGATACCTCGACTGGAGGGTGCAGGTGTTCACACAAAAAACCGACAAGTCGAGACCTGTCTGGGAATGCGGATGTTGTAATTTGATACCTCGACGGGAAGACGGCTGACCCTTCTAGGAATCCATAATTATAGACCACC
Source organism: Allygus modestus (assembly GCA_963675035.1). Classification (NCBI taxonomy): domain Eukaryota; kingdom Metazoa; phylum Arthropoda; class Insecta; order Hemiptera; family Cicadellidae; genus Allygus; species Allygus modestus. Next base: position 90,205,576 of record OY776116.1, read on the forward strand.
CGCGTCGAATTCCATTAGAGCAGGGTGGTCTTTACCCCAGACAGCGGTTGAGAGTTTTTGCCCCGACCTTCCCCGAAATCCATTAGTGGGGAGAGTCACCCACATCACCAGCCCTCCTTCAGTTCAGTTCGAGAGTTCAGTGCGTGAAGACGTGTTAGTCCGATCCTGTTCCGTTCTACGCGATTTGTGTTAGTTGCTGATTATCATCATTTGCGATTTGCGATTTACGTAAAGCACCTTTGAACTATTTAAAACGTTCGTGTTGTGCTGTATTGTTTGTGATTATTAAAACTTATAATCCATATTAAAGATGAACGCCACACACGTTTGTAACATTTGTGGTTGTATTTATGTGCGTAGAAACAATTTGGTGCAACACCACATCAGATTCCACGGCTTGAGACCACAACTACCAACACCAACACCAGCGCAGCAAGGTACGTTTTTTGCGTTGCATTATTGTTTTAATCAGACCTAAATGTTAGTATTATAGGAATACGTTATGCAATATAACCGCAGAGTGATACAATTATTCTTATTTAACGGCTTTAACTATTTAGCGCGAATAGAGAACTCTGTTTTTTAAATTTAAAATTACATGACTATATCAATATAATTTAATTTTAATAACTTATGTTATTGCACGCCCCATCAAGTCAAGTCATCAGAGTACTACATTACATACATAAACAAAATTTTAACCCCCCCCCCGACCATTTTGTGTGTGTGTGTGTGTGTGTGGGGGGGGGGGGCACTGAGAATTTGAAAGTACTCTAAACAAAGGTAGGTGTTAAACATACTTCACAATCTAATCGTTTTGTGCGTTTGCAGATGGAGTAGCTGCATGTCGGCTTTGTCGAGCCACATTCGTAGACCGGGGAGCTTTAGAGCGTCACATGGAAGCGAACCACCGAGTCATTCCACCCCGGGAGGTGATTGATGCTCCGCAGACGACTGCCGATGTCAATCAACACTCCGTTGAAGGTGAGAATCCACATTAAAATAACTTTTTCCCCTTGAAACTAATTACCTTTTTTCTAATTATTTAACTAGGTACATGAAGAAGAAGAAGGAGACCGTGACAACTGGTGTACTATTGATTTAATTGCTAGGGGGAGATTTTCGCTCCCCCTAAAACATAATGCTTCTTTAGGGTTGGCGCAGCTCAATATTGCAGCTACATCCTTAGCTTTGAACCCAGGTTCATCAATGTAGACAAACAGTACAGAAGATTACATTCCCTGTTTCAAAATTGATATTTTTAATTAACAATTACATTTTGAAATGTGATTCTCGAGAGAGGGGAATTTGTATCTTTAGTTATCCTAATCTGTTTTTTATTTTTATTTTCAGATGAAGGACCGGGTCCTGGCCACCACACCTGCCATGAATGCGGTCGCCGTTTCCGTCGTGAAATACACCTGCGTCGACATGTGGATTCGGTACACGGTAGAGTCCGCAGGTTCATATGCGGCACATGTGGCGTCGAATTCAAGAGGGAAGACAACCTGCGTCGACACACCATGCAATTTCACGGCAATGGTCAAGAACGAAGATTCCCTTGTGCATACTGCGGTCAGGAGTTCAACCAGCGGTTCAACAAGGACCATCATGAGCGGATCTCTTGCCCGATCATGAAGGACCTGATCCGGAACCGAGCAGCCATGGAACAGGATGAACCCCAGCCAGGTCCGAGCACGGAGCCACAACCCGGTACGAGCACACACCAACAACCCGATGATGTTGAGATGACTGGAGCAGGACAGTCAAGCCCCGTATTCTCACTCATTCAACGGGGTTTCCGCAACCGCCTCCTAACTTACCGTCTGCAGCGACCGATGGAGAATCTCGTCACAATCGGAGAAGTGATGGTGCTGTTGATTGTGAGCCTTACGGAGTTGCTTGAGAACACCTTGGCGAAACACCGCAGCATAAAGGTCAACTTGAAGCTGGATTGTGAGTTCAAAAATGTGCACAACAACACCTGCCTGCGCAACTTCAAGACGAAGATGACTCCGCTGACGGTGACCTCGGACCTGAACCAGTACATCACAACAGCTTTTGCGAAGCTTATCAGAGAGAAGGCTGAGTGTGATCATATCGGCTCCGGGTGGACATACCTTCGCGTTCGTGATTTGGAGGTCGGTATTAACGAATACACTCCTCTAGGTGAAGATGGTCGAGCTTGGCTCCCACTGCCTATGTCTCTGGAGAACACCAAAGCAGTCGTCAACGTATCGAACGCCGATGAGCGGTGTTTTATGTATGCGGTCTTGGGAAAGTTTGTTCAAGAGGACCCTAAAAGACCGGCATCGTACACCGACGACATCATCGCCCGATACGATTGGACCGGCCTTCAATTCCCCGTTGCTCTGAAGAGTATCAAGGCGTTTGAGCGGACAAACAACATCAGTATCAACGTCTATGGTATTGATCACACGTGCGTGGGTCAGAAACCTGACGGACGACCAAAGTATCAGGACACCGTGTTTCCCTTGAAGATTTGTAGGCAGGAGCGCGAAGACCATTGCGACATTTTGTACGTGACAACGGACGGTGATAGTCACTACGCCTACATCAAAGACCTTAGTCGACTGATCCGTCCACAGCTTACAGCACATATGGGTAGGATATTCATCTGTAAGCGGTGCTTCGCGCACTTTGATAACCGTCCGAACAAGCTCGGTCTGACGGGTGCACAGCGTCTGGAGGAGCATAGGCGATACTGCTCCGCTTCAGCCCCTATTCGCATGGATACGCCGAAGAAGACAGAAATCAAATTCAGCCATCCAGAGTTCACCCGACGCGAGCGTTTCACCATTTACGCGGACTTTGAGTGTGCTCTACTGCCGACCGCGGAGATGGATGAACAAGTCGACGAACCGCACGGAGGAGTAGCCACCCACATCCACATCCCATACGCCTTTGCGTACCAGATTATCGACTCGTACGGACTTGAGGAGTTCGAGCCTCGAGTCTACTTCGGGGATGATGCGTCAAAGACATTTATGGAGATGTTGAAAACTGATGTTGAGCGATTGTGGAACTTCCTGTACGAAGCAAGAAATCTGCGGCCTGTCCTGACCCCAGTGGAAACGATGCAGTACAACTCGACAGCGAATTGCTACCTCTGCGGATCGGCATTTTCAAGCGAAGACCCAAAGGTTCGTGATCACAACCACGCGCCGCCCTACGAGTTCCGTGGCGCTGCGCACAGATCATGTAACCTACGCTACAGGGAGCAGCGAGTAGTCAACTGCTACTTCCACAACCTCTCCAACTACGACGCTCACTTCATAGTGCGGGAGTTGGCGGTCGACCCTGGTGATGTTGAGGTGTTGGCTCACACGGAAGAGCGGTACATCGCTTTTACGAAGCGGTTCCTGTTCGACCGAGCGGCGGCACCGGTTGGGATGCAAGGGCGTGGAAAAGACAGCCAGGATTCAGAGTCAGGTTCCTAGACACCTACAGGTTCCTGGCTTTGAGCCTCGCCAGCCTCGCAGCCGCACTTCCACCAGCTCAACTCTTGGAGACGAGGAAGAGATTCCCCGAAGACCACCTCTTCGATCTAGTCCGTAGGAAAGGCGTGTTCCCGTACAACTTTGTAACGTCGAACGCCGTGTTGGAAGATACTACGGAACTGCCTCTGCAGCGAGATTTTCACAACGACCTTACCCTGGAGGACATAACGGATGCAGACTACGAGCATGCTCGCAACGTGTGGGAAACCTTCGGTTGTAGGAACCTCAAGGACTACGCCGAGAAGTACCTACGCTGTGACATTGCGCTGTTGACTGACGTCTTTGAACGCTTCAGGGACACGTCGATGGCTGAATACGAACTAGACCCTGCGCACTACTACACCCTACCGTCATACGCCTGGGATGTTATGTTAAGGACCTGTCGAGTGGAGCTTGATACGATACAGGACTTTGATATGTACCTCTTCTTCGAGCAAGGCATCAGAGGAGGTATTTCCCAGGCGATCACCAGACACGCCAAGGCCAACCATGATGGATGTCGCCCTGAAGATCGACGACCTGAAGAGCCAACGAATCACCTGCTATACTTGGACGCCAACAACCTTTACGGTTGGGCCATGTCCCAGTGTCTTCCACAGGGGCACTTCCAATGGCTCAGCCGAGAGGAGATCTCGTCCCTGGATATTGCATCGTTGGACCCCGAAGGACCCACGGGCTACGTCTTGGAAGTTGACCTTCGCTACCCCGCCCACCTGCACGACCTTCACAAGGATCTCCCCCACTGCTGCGAGACCAAACGTCCGCCAGGAGGGAAATTCAAGAAGCTCGTTACGACTCTGGATGACAAGAAGAACTACATCTGTCATTACAGAATCCTGCAACAGGCGCTGGAAAACGGACTGGAGCTTGTGAACGTGCATCGCGTCATCTCGTTCCGTCAGTCTCGGTGGTTAGAGAGCTACATCCTAATGAACACCGAACTGAGGAAGAAGGCCACGACCAAGTTTGAACAAGACTTTTTCAAGCTTATGAACAATGCGGTCTTTGGCAAGACGATCGAGAATGTTCGCAAGCGAATGAACGCTAAACTGGTGTGTACGCCGGAGATGTTCAGGAAGTACGTGGCCAAGTCAAACTTCCTGGACCGAACCTACTTCAACGATGACGTCGCCATTGTACACATGTCGAAAGTCAATATCGTCCTGGACAAACCGCTCTACGTCGGAATGTGTGTCCTCGATCTGAGCAAGTGGCTCATGTACGACTTCCTTCGAAAGATGAAGAACCGCTACGGCGATCGACTGAAGGTTGACTACATGGACACTGACAGTTTCGTGTTCGACATCCAGACTGAAGATGTTTATAAGGACATGTTGGAGCATCTGGATGATTTTGACACCAGTGCGTACCCCCGAAACCATCCCTGCTACAGCCCCGTCAACGCAAAAGTCATCGGAAAGTTCAAGGATGAAGCGAACGGTCTTCCGCTGCTCGAGTACCTCGGTCTTCGCTCAAAACTTTATTTCATGGACATTGTCGAGTTCGAGGAGAGGACCGAAGATGACGAGTTGCAGGTCATGACAGTGAAGCGCGCCAAGGGAGTCTCTAGAGGTGTTGTAAAACACAATCTAACCTCTGACGACTATCGGGAATGCCTCTTCAACGGCGTGTTGAAGAGAACCATCAACACCAGGTTCCAGTCCCGAAACCACCGCGTCTTCACAGTTCAAGTCGACAAGCTATCCTTGAGCTGTAACGATGACAAACGCTACATCCTTCCGGACGGTGTAAATACACTGCCTTGGGGGCATGTTGACGTTCCACCTCAGCCCGAAGACATCCCTCAAGACGATGAAGAGGCGGAGGATGAGGAGCGTTGAGTGGTTGTGTCATATTACCAAAGACCCTGACTTGACTTGTAAATTATTTTGAAAAATCTAGTCATTAGTTTGTATCGAGTCTCGTAAAACTTAGAAATGTGCTCCTTTTTTCTTTTTGTTCTAGTCGTTAGTTTGTGTCGAGTCTCGTTTTTGCTAGCCAAACACAAATGTTCAGGAGCACATACTCGATGTAAAATATATATATATATATAAGGTGTGTAAATAAATAGCCAAATTGTTCGTATATACATTTGTCTTTTTTTTTTCTCCCCTCACATAGTCTTAAGATACTAAAGTAAAAAAAAATTATTCAGGAATATGTTAATTCATATAAACCAGGTTCAGATATGAATGTTACTTTACAATCATTGTATGATAGGTCTGTCCCAATTTGTGGTTGACAACTGTTGTTCAACTGATTTAATTACAAGGGGGGGGGGGAGATTTTCGCTCCCCCTAACACATAATGGCTTAGGGGGAGATTTTCGCTCCCCCATACTACAGGAATTGTTGAAGACTAGAATGCACCTGCTAATGTCATTGTATGATAGATCTGCCCCACTTTGGGGTAAAGGAGGCGAGGATGGGAAATAATAATAATGTTTCTTTTTTTATTCTGAGTACACAACTAGTTTATTGAGAAAAATGCAGAATTTCAAAACTCAATTGGTATACATTTGTGCAAAGAGTCTTCTGATCAGTGCATCGTTGTGTCCGAAAGAAGAGTGTTCAAAGAGCTGCACAAAGTCCTTCATCTTCATGCCGTAGTGGGTGCGGCAGTACAGGAATACAAGGCAGTATTGACCGCAGACCAGAGTGTTGTCACTTTGAAGGCGATGCTCGTTGTACAGGTAGCGACGAGCGTTGCGTCTCAGGAATCCTTGGTAGAATTGAAGATGTGGCGGTTGACCGTAGCTGTCAAAGAATTCAATTATTCCTCCTCCTTTGTTAAGGTAGAAAGCGACCCAGTGAGTGCCGTCTTCATTGTGTGGATCAGTGTTCACAATCATAGCAGTAGATGGTGAAATATAATGGGGCAATTGATCCGCAGCGTAGACACCAACATTCTGTACGGGCAGTTTAGCCATACACTTTTGTATCTCTAAGGTATTCATTCTACTGTGTCGACGCCACAGTCAGTAGTAGGAGTAGTAGTACTAGTAGCAAAACAAAAGCAGGAACTGGTATCACTCTCACCATCGTCAGCGTAATCATCAGCGTCAGCGATATTTGTACTTAGATGTAACCAACTGCGTAATGTGATGCAATTGGCTAGAGCGCAACGTGTGTGAGCTGTTCTGTGGTGGCGGCATCGCACTGCGTTTGTTGATAGTAGACTGTTGATTGACGATAGTGATCCGCAGCCAATATCGTTGATATCCATGACATTAGTAGTACAGTGATCCGTGATGAAATTGTATCGTACAAACTCTTTTTTCTCAGCACCTTTGACGTAGACAATCGGTCGTTTGGCGATACATGCGCGTAACTTTTCCTCTAGCACATGATACCAGATATCACCTTGGTCCCATTCCAATCCGTGACAGTGTTTTGTGAGCCAATAGCTTTCACGCAGTTTCTCTTGTGATAGGAAATCTCGACTGAATGGTGATTTGGCGATATGATGCATTAGCAGTGTTCCACTGACCAATTCCAAGACGCACACTTCCTTCAGAATGTAGTCATTTGCGTTGTCCTTGAAACATTGAAAATCTACAATAATTGGAGATGCGGAATTTTTACGCGGTACTCTGCATGAACGATCCATCTTGTGCGAATGTTGGTTGTAGACTGAGGAGGAGGAGGACGATGACGCCGCCGCCGACGATCTAACCACCAAAGTCCGCAGACACGTTGCGATGACGATCGATTTCTATGACGTTGTCAAACTCTGCGTATACCAGACAGTTGACAGTCTCTGTGAGCCCCGTGTCGAAAGCAATCTCCATACGCACACTGCCGTTGCGCACTAGGTTCCAATGAGTCGTGTCGCTTGCTGACATATCAGGTGTTAGATCGAATGCCATCAGACAGTATCCATCGTCGTAATCATCTCTATTTATGAGATTACCAGCATCGCTAAAGTGTATGCCGGAGCCTGAAAACAGACTGTGATACGCCATCACGTATTTTCCCTTGCCGGTTTCGTAGTGTGGTTGTAGCGGTTTGGACGGCACTTGTTCACCGTCCACGTACAGCGAGAAGTAGTTGGTTTTGAAATTTTGAAAGTTAAATGGATTCTTTTTTAAATCGCCATTATAAGCGGCGTTGGTGACCAGTCCGACAATGATTCGTTTCGGCACTTGACCTAGAAACACATTGTCCAAAGTTTTGCTCCTCACTCCAAACGGTAGTGTGAATGTTTTCAATTCCACTCTGGTGATTGGGTATTTAGCTGTGCCGGTCTGAAGCGTCTTGCTGTGCGCCAACAGTACAGTGGGGCTAACTTTACACCTTCGTATCCAGAGATTCGCATCAACAATGTGCACCTTGTAGTCACCATCATCCGACATAATGGAGAAGGAATCTTTTGATCGGATAAGTTTAAAACGCAGTTCCACACCGTTCAACAGGAACTTGTTCTGATTACACATGTCCACATGTAGGCGACCGAGCATATCGATTTCACGACTTTTATTTGTCATTTTTCGTCTCGCCTTTAGTCCATCGTTATCGTCCAGAGTATTGTCCATGTGGCCGGCATCGTCCGCGTTCCACAATCCACATGTTAAATGTGATTTCCTAGCATCATAGCCGTAATTCAGCAATGTTTCAATATACGCTCGATATGCATAAGTGTTGTTTTGTGGTGTGACCAGTTTCTGATTCATACTCATATCGACTTGACTGAATAACGTGTGCAGCCAATTGTTGACTGGGCCAATTTTGTTCGATTCATCGGCATCTGCGATTGCCGCTCCCGTCGACTTGACAATAGACGCTGTAACTTCCAACATTGTTTGCGAAAGATCGGTGTATTCTTCGCCGTTGCCGGGCACAACAAACTCGATGGGCGAATCATCAGTCAGTGTGGAGATTGGTTTGTACTGAATCCATTTGCCGCTCTCGATACTGGTCTGCGTCGGCGGTAGGGAGAATAAGTCCAATTCCGTCTTGACGCATTCACACGACTTTTGATGTAGAAACGACATTGCTAGCGTGTGTGTTAATTGAATATATCACGTACGGAAGTTCTCCTCACTGCTTTCCTCGTCTTCCTCGTCTTCCTTCTAACTGTCCTTCTCTTCTTGCTGCTGCTCTTGCCCTTCTTCTTGGATGACGACGACGACGACCTTCCTCGAAGGAGTTTCGTCAAAGACTGCGGTGTGACACGACGGCCGCCGAACATGGCGCGCTTCGCGTTCCTCTTACGCGAGAGTCTCGCGTTAGTCTTTCGCGCAGGAGTAGCGCGTCGGTGTTTCGCGGTATTCTTTCGCGTTACGCGACGGTGTTTCGCGCGAGAGCCACCGCCGCCACTTAGCACACGTTGAAGTTTGCCGTCCGCCCTGCGTTTTAGCGAGTCTGTAAACTGGCTGAAATGATCTCTAGCGGCTTCTTTGGGATCCCGCTGGTGCATGGCCATGTCGCCCAAGAATCCAACACCGGATTTCAACGCCTCTTTGGCCACAGCAGAGGCTCCCGACTTGAGTAGCGGTGTGATGGTGCGGAACATACCGCCTAGGAAACTTCCAATTCCATGTCCGCGCTGGTAGGGTGCACCGCGAAATACCCTATCGATACTGCCGCCGGTCTGCTGCAACTGTTGGCGACGGTAGTAAGCCAAGTAGGGATCGTTTGTATTCATAATTGCTGAGCTACTCTTTTGAAATGAAGCTTCACGTACGACGTCCCAAAGAGGAATGACGCTTTTTTACTAGCGTGATCCCTTAGGTCAATATCGATCGTTTCAAATGTTCCTTTCATAACTGGCGCATAATGAGGACTGATGAAATGCACAGTCTTATGCGCGCCGTGTGTGTAGTTATCTCTGTCAATGTTGATAATCTTCAAAAGTGGCGCTGTAGTGTCGCCAATCAGCTGCGGTTCAATCAGATCACAATACACGTACAAGTGTGTCGGCAGTCCCATAGTCAGATTTGGTGGCCATATCGCTGTGAGGTCATTTGTCAAAACGTTCTCGTACGGATCGAAACCCAACTGGAGAGACAGCGCTTCGGTGAAATGCACTTTGCTTATACCGTCCACCATTGTCGTGATCTTGACTCTGTCCTGCTCTTTGTCATACTCAAAGTACAAGTACTGGGTTACATCCTTCGCTTTATTGATCATTTTCAATAAATCGGTTATGTTCTTGTAATAACCGGGTTTCATCTTTAGCATAATATGCTCGACACTGAGTGTGACGGGTATACTCGGCAGAACGAGTTTATAGTCGAGCCAAATACACGATTCATCGTCCACAGTCATAAAGGAGCATGGATAATGCGCTTCGACCAAAGCCATCTCCCACTCGCCATCGCCTTCTAATCGAATTTGTCTCGGCAGATGTGTAGTGTACTTGGACACTGTGTTTTTTGGAAAATAATACTTTGAGCTGTTGCTGGGCAATGTCAAATAGAACTGGTTGCTATTAGGCATTTTGCAAATCTTGCGCTCTTACCCAAGAATTGAACTCGTCTCCGTAACCTGCCCACTTGACGAAATAACGCTTACTGCGACCACGACCCTTAGTGGCTAGTATTTCAGCAATCTTGAACAGATGGTCGTTGTATATTGTCACTTTTTGTAATTCGTATTCGTAAAACTGACCAGTCACTTGTTCACCGTTGAGATCCTCCAAAGTGTACATTGGCAGAGGCATCAATGTGTTTACACGACGCACCACAAACACTTCTTTACTCCAATTAGTCTCGTAACCTTTTGCGAATGTGCCCTTCTCCTTAGATATGCGCACTGTGGTGCCAACTGTCAGTTTTGCCTTAACACGACGCGGTATCTTACCGAACATGCGACGCCATACCTGATGCAATATTCGCTTGTTGTCGACAGTCACATCGACTGGCCGTATTCTGTTGCCTAGACTCTTGTGAGCGCTGTTGTTGTATGCGCTAACCAGTTTGTCCAACGCATCTACATAACGATATGTGTTTTTGTAAGTCAAATATCGCCACATGCGAGTTTTCAAAGTGCGATTCACGCGTTCCACTACGGCCGCTTTAACATCTGGGTTTTGTGTAGTGACATAGATGATTCCGTATTGTTTGAATAACCTTTTCGTCTTGGCACCGGTGAATTCAGTACCTTTGTCAGTTTGTAAACAGCGAGGTGTATCGGTCGCTTCGGCAAATATCTCCTCGAAAGCGTTGGCCACTTCAGCTCCTTCTTTCCGCCTCAACGTTCGCACATACAGGTGTTTGCTAAACACGTCTATTACAGTCAGTAGGTAGTTGACGCCGTCGTTGTGTTTACTAAGACCACGCATATCGTTCAAGTCCGCTTGCCACAATTCAAATGGACCATACACTATGTAAGGATTGCGCGGGAAACGCTTGCGTGCTGGTTTGTGCAATGTGTAAGTGTCCTGTGTTTGTAACCATTCAATCACTTTGCGTTTTGAAACTGGTTTTGCAGCTCGCGCTAAAGAAGCTACACCGCCATACGACGAAGGTTCGATGGGATTGTAATACAAACGCTCCATAATACTGAAAACCTATCCTGTGTACGTTTCCCACTTGTCCAAATTTGACGACGGCTTGTTTCTAGTTAGAAGATCAAACTGCCCTGTCGGTGTAGATGTTACACGTTTTCCTCTTGCCGATCGAAGCCGATTTACTAGCGGTGTTCTCAGTATTGATTCAGTTGATGTGTCTTCCACGTCATCGTCTGATCCTTCTCCTCCTGTGAATGATGATCGATATTCGGCATTTATTTCCTTTAGTGCTCTTAGATTATTCATATAGTCCTTTGGCACGTTCATCGCTTTCAATGCCTTGAGCACTTCCAGCCATCCTGGCGGTATGTAATCACGCATACGCACCTTTACTATGCAATTTAAGATATCCACTAGATTTGAGTCTGGAATTTTTACACCGTTGATGTACACTGAATAGCCACTGTCCCAACTGATTAAGCTGCCGTCACGTTTCATGAAACGTAAAAGATTGCGGGCATCAGATCTGTAAGTTTTGGAAAACGTTTCCACAATCTCTTCCACTGGACCACCTTCCGCAGCGGGGTGCGATCGTTGACTATGTTCAAGCCCACCCGTCTCCACGATTGGTATGCTAATCGGTTGGCGTCTATTCTCTGCAATATGCAAGAAGCGATGTAACGCTTGTTTGTACAATTTCCACTTTTCACTATCGTCCATACGTTTGTTATTCAATATTTGTTGCATCTCCGCGTCGAGGCTGTTTTCACTGGATAGATTAGTCGGTCTGTTATCCGTAGCATTTGATTGCAGTCGATCAATCAACTCTTGCGGCACAACTACCATCTTCTTTGCATGTTCCATATTTGCACTAATGACTAGCTACTTTTCTAAAGTGTAACTTCACGCACGACGTTCCAAAGTGGAATGGCAAATGATTACCAATGTTATCTCTTAAGTCAATTTCCACACTGTCAAAAGATCTATTCATAACAGGCACATAGTGCGGATCGATGAATGATGTTGATTTATGCAATCCGTATACATAAGTAGACGTGGATATATTGACAATTTTCAATAACGGTGCGACTGTATCGCCGACCATCTGCGGCTCGACTAAATCACAATACACGTACATGTGTGACGGTAAGCCAAGACGAATGTTGGGCGAACGGATGCTTTTGTTAACTGCATCACCTTCCAGCGTCAATTCATTCGGATCGAACCCCAATTGAAGCGCTAACGTTGGACTTAATGTAATTTTTCCAACATCAGTTCCCATCGATACTTCAATGAATTTGTTGTATGAGTTTTCAACGGTGAACTTTACACCAAAAGTAATCGCTAGTTCTTGTGAATTGATATGATCACACAATTCTTGAATATTTGCGTAATCACCAGTCTTCAATTTAATTCTGTGGTTTTGTTTTGGAGTAGCAGACACTACCGGTGTTACATCGGCAGCGATGTCCATAACCCGCGCCAACGCTTCTATGTTCACTTTTGCTTCCTCTTGCGGTTGTATGCAAATGTCAATTGTTTCGTCATTACCGACAGATAGAAATGTCATTGGATAGTGCGCTTCCACAAGCGCAATTTCCCAGTCGCCAGCGTCCAGTTGAATAGCTCTCGGCAAATGTGTTATATAATTTGCAACTGTATTTTTCGGATAATACTGCATCGAACTGTTGCTGGGCAGTGTCAAATAGAACTGATTGTTGATACCAGCCATTTTTATCTACTCAGTGCTGCTTGTAGTACTGCGCTCAAAAGTAATGGTATAAAGATTCCACCACCTTTTTGTATGAGATACTTTCGTTTCTTTGACCAGCCTTCGCCGCGTTTCACCAATCGACGTAGCGTCGCCTTGTGTTTGCTTAGCTGACTTTTACTCTTCTTCGCCAGAGGAACGTTACCTCGCAACACGTTGTATGCGCACTCACACACTGAGCGAATGCGGCTCTTGTCACACACCTTTAACAGTGCCTTCCGCTCCTTGGGTGTTGCGTGTATGAAAGCCGTAAGCAGAGCTGCGTCCTTCCGCAAGCACGACATGATTACTACTGATGGCGAAATTACCTTTTCTTTGGCAAGTACACATAGTTGGTAGAATCGTCTGGAAATATGCAACTTCGTATTCGCATATTTTCGTCTGTTGATTGTTTCAAGTCTATCAGTAGGTAGCCGTGTGGATTCCTAGTAGCGTCAGCGTACGCCTCCTCGATGAATTTCGGGCTGTCTGGATATATTTGTCTGGCCAAGTACCTAATCTGAACTCTATCTCTAGGATTCTTAAAACACACAATGTAATGCGCATTCAGTGAGATGTCCCTCTGCCCGCGTCCTTGATGAAACAAATTTTGTGTAATGAAAAACACACTAATGTTGCGATGATGGCAACCTTTTGTGAAAAGATCCACGACACGGTTGTCGGCCTCACGCATCATATCGTCTATAATCACAAGTATCGGCTCGTTACCAGAAAAATCCTCCAAGTTTGGTAGACCTTCTACGTGGTTAATGGTGACATTTTTCGAGTCGCCGCCACCACCACCACCACCACCACTACCATAATGCCAGTTTATACTGGTAAATGGTGTGTCACACATTTCTGTAATGTGTTTTATAAACTTTGACACAAACTGTGACTTGCCACAACCCGAAGGTCCCGCCACAATGGCTGAGAACGGATGTTTCCACATCAAGCCCATGATTACTACTGAGCTACTAAACACCTCACAGTTACCATACTCACACTCTTAAACTTACTACCAAAGGACATTTTTGGGGTTAAGTGAAATAAATAACACAGTGGTTATGTTCTGAACGTGACTATAAGTATTGACTACGAAAACTAATTTACAAAGGTATTAACATAATCTTCAAGTCTTGCTTTACATAAACTCCAACGGTGTGAATCTGCTATTGGAACCCCTCGGGCTGCGCTTCACCAAGCGAAGGCGTTCTCCAAACCCGCTGTTGTAGCGCTCGATGTCGGTGTTGCTCAGGACCTCGTTGAAGCGCCTAGGCAGGTAGACTCGCAGAAAGAAGTCGTCCCCGACCTGCCCCTCCAGGATCACGATGATTGTCTCGCCAAAGGGTGTGGTGGCTCGCTCCATCGCAGTGATGAGATAGCCGCATTCCTCTCGGAGATCGGCTATCCTGGTGTAGAGTGGAGAGTCAGACTTGCAGTTGTTGAGGGTAGCTCTCAGGTCCGCGGTTGTTGCAGTGCCGTTCAAAATCGAAAACTCTGGCTTGAAAGTGCTGCTGCTCGACATCTCTAGTAGTAGTTGGAGTAGGTCTATGTGAGGTGGTGGTCTGGTGGCGAATGATGTTCAATCGGGCGGGGCCCCGCCTTATAAACCCTCGCCGCCATTTTCTTCTACGTGGGTGGTCCGAAGGGTCGGGCGCAGGTGTTCACACAAAAAACCGACTCGTCGAGACCTGTCTGGGAATGCGGATGCTCTAGTTGAATGCCGGCGCCACTCGTTGTTTCTTCCTCACAGCTCGCTTCTTAGGCGTTGGCTGCGAAACTGCACTGCGTTGTGTAACAGTTTGAGTTAAGCCTGTCATTTTCGGTACTCCTGTTGATTTATAGATCCACATGTTTTCCACTTTATCAACTACTTGTTTGACATTTTGGTGCATTTCACCATCTTTGTCCAAAAATAAACCGCACATGAACACCATATCTGTACCATCGTACATTTCCATTTTCAATAAAATTTGTCCTTTGTTTCCTGGGTTTTGAACAGCAAACGTGTTCCCATCGTCCATCCATGACACTATGGGAGAATCATCTGTTGGTTTTGGTACCCATCCTGGTTTCTTGGTTTCCACTTCGATGGGAGTTGGCCTCCTTCGTCTCTTGCAGGCAGTGGTCGGTTTTACAAATGACGACTGAGGTGATGCCAACGTCTGATCACTAGCATTATTGTTCATAACCTCAATCTCCTGAATAAACGATTTGATATAGTCGTCCGCAGAAGCGTAAGCGTCCATGTTCACGTCCTTACCGTGCGACTTCAACCGTACTACTGACTGGTGTTGCGTCTGCTCACCCTTGAAGTAAACTGTACGCACTCGCTGTCAGACAATATTTCTGTTTGGCGTTCGCTTTTATTCACCCGCTGAAGTCAACTGTTACGTTACGGTGACGATCAATCTCGATGACGTTGTCCAGTTCGGCGTACACTATACAGTTGACGGTCTCGGACAACGCTTTGGAGAATCCAATTTCGATACGTAGATTACCGTTGCGCAGGAGATTCCAGTGACTCGACTCAGCCGCGGACATGTCCGGTGTCAAGTCGAACGCCATAAGACAATTACCGTACGGATAGTCACCTCTCTTGATCTCATTACCTGCGTCGGAGAACTGGATTCCGGTGCCAGTGACCAATGTGTAATAAGAGAGTATATACGTCTCACTGTTCAATGTGTAAACGGGCTGTAACGGTTTGGCCGGTACTTGTTCACCGTCCACGTACAATGCGAGATAATTCATATCGTAGTGTTGAAAGTTGTAGGGATTCTTCTTGAAATCTCCGTTGAACGCAAGATTACTGACCAGTCCAATTATCACACGTTTCGGTAACTGACCGAGAAATGCGCTGTCTAAAGCTTTACTCATTATACCGGAGGGTAGTGTGAAGGATTTCACTTCTACACGCGTGATCGGATACTTGGCCGTGCCGGTCTCGAGAGTTTTGCTGTGCGCCAACAATACGCTCGGATTGATCTTACATCGACGTACGAAAAGACTAACTCTTTAATTGTCACCTTGTAGGTAGTTAGCGTTTTGGACATTATACAAAACGAGTTTCTGGATCTGTTAAGTTGCAATCGCATCTCGACGCCGTTCAACATGAATTTGTTCTGATTGCACAGATCGATGTGCAATCGACCGACCATATCGCAAACATCGCTTTCTTTCGTGTGATCGCGACGCTTTTTCAATCCCTCGTTCAATTCGTCACAATCGTCCATTAGTCCGGCCGAATCTTCAAAAAACAGCTCGCTAGTCAGGTGCGAATTCTTCGCACTACATCCGTAGTTCAATAGGTTTTCCAAGTAGGCACGGTAAGCGTACGTGTTGTTTTGTGGTGACACCAGTTTATGATTGAGATAGAGATCCACTTGACTGAATATCGAGTGGAGCCAATTGTTCACCGGGCCCACCTCTTTAGCAGGTTGCCCACCGTCCGCTTTAGTGTCGTCCTGTTTCACAATAGCGGCTTTCACGTGTAATAACGTTTGTGTCAGGTCCGTGTACTCGTCACCGCGACCGGGTATTACAAACTCTATTGGCGAATCGTCCGTCAGCGATGAGATCGGTTTGTATTGAACCCATTTACCACTCTCGATGCTGGTCTGCGTAGGCGGTAACGAAAACAAGTCCAGTTCAGTCTTCACACATTCACACGATTTCTGATGAATAAACGACATTGTTATCGAATTAATGTAGACGTCCGTCTTCGAAGAAGTCTATCAAGAGACTGTGGCGTGTCGCGACCCGCGCACCGCTTAGGGGGAGATTTTTGCTCCCCCTAACACATAATGGCTTAGGGGGAGATTTTCGCTCCCCCATACGTCAGGAATTGTTGAAGACTAGAACAAGAATGAGACCGTGACAACTGGTGTTCTGTTGATTTAATTACTAGGGGGAGATTTTCGCTCCCCCTAACACATAATGGGTTAGGGGGAGATTTTCGCTCCCCCATACGTCAGGAATTGTTGAAGCCTAAAACAAGAATGATACCGTGGGTGTTTGACAACTGGTGATTTATTGCTCGGAATTCGACGCGGGTGGTCTATAATGGGTTCCTGGAAGGGTCGCGTCGCCCTCCCGTCGGGGTATCAAATTACAGCATCCGCATTCCCAGACAGGTCTCGACTTGTCGGTTTTTTGTGTGAACACCTGCACCCTCCAGTCGAGGTATCATATTACAACATCCGCATTCCCAGACAGGTCTCGACTTGTCGGTTTTTTGTGTGAACACCTGCACCCTCCAGTCGAGGTATCAAATTACAACATCCGCATTCCCAGACAGTAGACTGGACGCGTCAGTCGGTTGTGCGAACAGCTGCCTCGGTGCAGAGTACTTGAAGGTATATGCAGTATATGTTCAAAGCATTGCAATTATATTCTCCTTAAAATTTGCATTCACTGTTAGTTCAGTTGACCGCAAGCGCTGATGGGCTAGCTCTGTTGGTTGTAGCGTTACCCTGATCAACTCTTGTATTAATTATCCAAAGTATGTCATGTGGGTACTGAGAATACTCGGCTTGACGAGGAGATTCCAAAAATGCAAAAAAAAAAAAAGGTCAAAAGTGTGGTGCGGGCCCCTTTTTTGTAAACATCATCCAAAGTGTACGATGTGGGTACTCAAATGACTCGGCTCGACTAGACGAACAAGAATCTGCAATCAGAATTCAAATTCGACTTATGGTAACCGATATAGCCCCCCCCCCTCCCCCCCCTACATCGTCCAAATGTACTTTGTGGGTATGCAAATTTCTCGGCTTGACTAGACGAACAAGAATCTGCAATCAGAATTCAAATCCGACTTATGGTAACCGAGATAGCCCCCCCCCCTACATCGTCCAAATGTACATTGTGGGTATGCAAATTTCTCGGCTCGACTAGACGAACAAGAATCTGCAATCAGAATTCAAATCCGACTTATGGTAACCGAGATAGCCCCCAGCCCCCCCCCTACATCGTCCAAATGTACGTTGTGGGTACTCAAATTTCTCGGCTCGACTAGACGAACAAGAATCTGCAATCAGAAATCTGATCCGAGGTTAGGTTAGGTTAGGATGGGTTAGGTTAGGTTAGGTTAGGTTAGGTTAGGTTAGGTTACGTTAGGTTAGGTTAGGTTAGGTTAGGTTAGGTTACGTTAGGTTAGGTTAGGTTAGGTTAGGTTAGGTTAGGTTAGGTTAGGTTAGGTTAGGTTACGTTACGTTACGTTAGGTTAGGTTACGTTAGGTTACGTTAGGTTAGGTTAGGTTAGGTTAGGTTAGGTTAGGTTAGGTTAGGTTAATATTCGCAAAAAAAAAAAATTCGCAAAAAAAAAAAATTCGCAAAAAAAAAATTCGCAAAAAAAAAAATTTGCGAGGGTGGGGGGGGCTCGGGGGGGGTGGCCCTCCTGTCCCTCCTGCCCCAGAACTGTCCATTATACCCTACTTGCAGCAACGCAAATATATTGTTTAACAGTAATAAACTATTAAGTAAACGTAGAATTGTTTTTTATTTAAAATTAAAGAGTAAATTATAATATATTAATTATTCCTTTATAATAATACAAAGTGTATTGCAGTATATTATAGCATAAACATATTTCTAACTGCAAAATTAAAACATTTATGGGAAATTTATTTGTATTAATAATGTGTTTTAGTGAAATTGAAATCGAAACAGAGAGCATTGGATAACTTAATTACTACCGCATTGTTTGATAAAAAAACTGATATATTGAACTGTAATTAGTAAGCATTGAAAACAATATCCTACGAAAGGCAACTGAGAACTCGGAGAGTGGCAATCTGTGTTTGACACTATCAAAACTCACACTGCTAAATGTATTGCACAAGAATGAACTTTACTTTTTGGCGTTTGCAAAGTATTTATATTGAAAAGGGAGTAACGTGCTTCAAGTGTCCAATTAGTATCACCTGATAAAACTGTAAACATCTAAATGGTTAAAATATTTTTAGAAATCTAAGCTCTATTTATGTGAATTAAAAATTCATACAATAATAAATTGCACAATCTGTTTAGTAATTATAATACTGATGTTAGAAATTGTATTTTTGATTTATTTGTTACTGCTTCGTTTAACTTTTCTAAGTTTTTTACCTATAACCATTTATTATGCATCATACGATAGATGTATAGGCCTAATCAATGCTATAACATAACTATTGCGTATGTTTTTATAGCAAGCAGTATGATACACAACATTTAAATAACCTTTGTTATGTTTGAACCAGTATCATCACGTTATCGCTTTATTTTGGTTTAATAAGTTCAAAAAGGGGTTTCTGAAACAATATACAAACAAATTCAATTATAAAATATAAGTCTGCTGTGCTATATGAGCTTAAGTTCTTAAACTTAAATAAAAAGTGAGTTTCATGAATGTCAAAATTAACGGCTTGTAACTTGTGTAATTTTCAGCGTAGGAATTAAAATTTGTCAACTAGAATATATTTGCTAGTTTAATCAAATGCTGGTACAAGCCTACACCACGGTGAGTTTCGAGGGCAGAGGCCACTTGTGGAGGCAGCCAATTAATTCAGCTTCCACCACCGCTGGAGCCTACCCGCAACGAAATATTTTCCGAAGTCGCCTTCCAGACTTGTCATTGTGAGTAGACATAACTCCAACATCAAACCGTCCTATATTTTATTCCTGAAGTACCAATATGACTTGATAAGTAAATAAGTAATATTTGATCCGTTTATGAAAACACCGGCGAAAAAACGTAACAAATAACTATGATACTCGTTGTTCATAGTGGGTGAAGCTAATGACTACATTTTGTTTGGATGAGTCTCTGCAATAAGGTGAAGAACGGCACTTTCATAGTAAATTGATGACCAGTGAAACAGCCTGTTTATATTAGGTCAATTACTGCAGAACGTTATGGTCATTTGATAGAGGGTTTTACTATGGTCTGGCGGATAATCCTGGTACCACGTAAACGTAAATTATACTGTCTTATTTAAAATCTGACAAATTAGCCTCGTAATTACGTATTGCAGCTGTCAGTGGTGTTATCTATGTTTTTACCCGAATGTTATTTAAATACCGGCCAATCATCCTGACATGCACGGCTTTACAAGACAAATATGATTAAGAGTTTTTTAATAATGTATTGTGCAGGATTTATATTCGTTTAATTTATATACCGATGAACAATTTTGACATTTTTAAATTAAATTTTTCTATCATAAAACATACTTTAATTTACCCTGTATTTTATTTGAAAAACTGCAACTGTATAAATTATATCGTTAGTGTTTTATGTTCTTATAATAACTGTTTAATAAAAACTTAAAATACCACTTACATTGTGGTGAGTGCGGTGACGAGATAAGGCATCGTTCACAACTAAGCAAATCTAACAGTTTACCCAGGAAACCCAGAAAACCACAGCGGAGCTGATGTTATCCAGCAATCTTAATCGTGCGCCAGTCAAATACCTTTTCGCACTTCTTCCTGTTTCGCCTACAAGACCAACAGGTTAACAAATAACATTCAAGACTCGTTCTTTCTCAACGGATTATCTATTATCGTTGATTTATGGCTCGTTTTTAAGTGACAAATCTACCTAGTGGTTTTAGTGAACAAAATTTCAATATCACAAATGTTAATCGTTCAAATATATTCCAAAATATGAAACATGCTCACTGAAATCACTAGGTAATTTCTTGTTCTTTAAAATTAACCAATAATCATCAATCTCAGATAATACTTGAGGAGAGATATGTTTAGAATGTTAATTTTCTTCTTATGGAAGAAGCCGGTAGTCGTAGAGGACTGGAGTTCTGCCTGAAGTGTCGTTAGATTGTGATTTAATGTTCTACCTTAAACAATTACAACCTGACCAATTGCCCTTTACAAGCTGACATAATTGCCACCAAATCAGTTTGTTTAGAAGGTAAAACGTATTTAGTGTCAATGTTTTAATAATTCCTGATGTGCTGTTAGATATTTGTACATAGAAAATTCATATTAATCCGAATTAAACTAAAAACCATTTCATTTTTAGGTTCAACATTAAAATCTTGAACTCAGTAGTTACATATGACATTTGGTTTTGACTAAAAACATAAACAGGAAAAACCTTCGTCTGAGTGGAAATAGTTGCATGGCTATATCTTTAGTCTGGAAAGTAACACTGATTATTTTATATTATCAACTATTAACTTAATCAGCCCAATGATCCCGTTTATTCCGTCCGCAATTATTTGTTTGGTAATGAATTGATGAAAAAAATCAATCGTACATTAAAAAGACTAAGATGTAAACATTTTATGGTATTGGGTAAATCGGAAAGTACTAATCATTTGTTGATAATTATGTATTGTAGCGTCCTCCAGTCTGTAACAGCATGCAGACTGGATTTATATATATATATGTATATGTGTATATATATATATATATATATATATATAAATATATATATATCTGGTGTGTGTGTGTATGTGTTCGCACTCTAGCATTCGCAATTTTTTCAGATTTACTTGAAATTTGGTATTAACCTTCCTATCTGTAAACAGTTGGAAAAGTTCGTTGGGAAAAACAATTGGGACCTCTAACCCCTTTTTTGGGATTTTAATTTTTCAAATTTTGATTTTTTCGGCCCAAAAAGGGGTAAAAAAGCCGCGAATGTAAATTATTGCATATTAAATTATTGCACGTACAACTCCAACAATACCAACAATGATTTTAAGCCCTCCGTCGTCATTCTAGCATAAGTATTTACCGATTTATTAAAGAAAGTGTTGTTTGTTTAAACACAGTACGTGTTATGGGGATCTAACACTGGAAGAGGCTGTTTTTCATATCTTATTGTAGTTTTATCACCCCCAATACCCCTTATACCAACTTTTTATCCTGAATATACATCCTCCAAACTTTATAATGTACAACATTGCCATCTTATTTGTGAATTTAAATATAACCAGGAGCATCAGAACAGCCAAAAATAAAATTGTTCAGTTTCCAAAAAAATGTTACCAGTGTGGTTTTAAACCCTTTATTAGATTTTTTAATTGTTATGCGTAAATTCACTTCCATCACGTCAGCGTGATGCGTGCGATCTCGTTTATCAATATCGTAGCCTTACTTAAAATAAAAATAACAGCGATGTGAAATTTTGTTTTTCATAAATTTATAAGGTTTTCTTAAACAAATAGGGGTCACTAGACTTCATATATAATACAAATTCAAATACAAATTCCTCTGTCAAACCTACTTTATAAAATTATTTTAAATCCCTAGGTGAAAAATTATAATGACAAATAGATATAATTAAAAATACAACCACCCTGATAGTAATACATTGAAGATTTAATTAAACATCAAAGTCAATAAATTAACATATGTTTGAGTCGATTATAAATAAATGGCAAAAATACAAAATGAGGAGTTAGTTTGAGGAAATTTAAATACATTAATTAGAGTTATATTTCAACATGTCCGAAAATCATCTTTATCAGGTAGTAAATTACGAATTTTACAGTTTTTATTATAGGGCTATAGACGATAACTTAAGTAAGAATTTTCCAAATGGAATACAATAAGTGCACTGATCGTTGACGTTACACATTTTTTAACAGTTCCAAAAGAAAGCTTTTGGGCCTGGATTTAACTGTCAGTAAAAAATATAACAAATTGGAAATATGATTGAAGATAACTATACTTAGTTGGTATTACTATGTTTTTAGGAAAATGGTTCAAACTAATTTAGCAGTGGACATCCCAGTAATTGAACCTATGACCTCATAAACTGAGGTGTAACACATTAAGCAGACTAGTGCTTGTGAGAATTTAAAGTTGTGTCTGGTGAAATAACGTAAAAAAATCATTATTAAAAATAACTTGGAAGCGTATTCAATAAACCATTGCATTTTCAAGACATTACCATGATGTTGATACAATTATCTACCCCTTCAAATTAACCTAGTAATAGGTAATGGTCCTACAACTGTATAACATACAAATTATAGTTATATTTACATATGTACTTAGTATTTTTTTCAATGGCCTCAAAGATATTACAAACATTTTTGATACATTTTAAATTTGTATCCTTCGCTAACGCACATTTTCAGTAAGCCCTTGGATATATAATTTTAAAAATAAATGAACTGAGCAAAACGTAACTTATTGTCTATTAAAAAATAATAACTATTTTTAATTTTGGCCACAGATTTGTTATGATCTTGTGGAGTGTATCATTAGTATTTTATTTCTAAATTAATATGTAATAGAACTATAAAATAATATAACTCTTAAATCCTTATAGATCTAAGGGTCAATTATATAATGTGTAATTGGTACTACGGTGTTTGATTGGATTTCCCATCGTGTTATATGTTAATCTGAGGCCCAGACAAGCCTGACTGACTACAAATGAGGATGCTACGTGAGACAGTGGATTCTATTAGAGCTCTACCGTGGTATTCAGATGCAGATTTTATGAGAATTAGTTTATAGCTCACACTAAATTATAAACTTTTTAAAAGGGGCTTTCTTAACTCTCTTAAAACTCCATAAGGAACATTAAGCATTTTAGCTTTTAGTTTTAACTTGTTAGAACACTTATTTGCAAGGTGAACTATTGCAATATTATTTGAAACAAAGTTTACAGATAAATAAAATTTCA
Source organism: Allygus modestus (assembly GCA_963675035.1). Lineage (NCBI taxonomy): Eukaryota > Metazoa > Arthropoda > Insecta > Hemiptera > Cicadellidae > Allygus > Allygus modestus. The sequence continues at coordinate 90,228,950 of OY776116.1, forward strand.
AAAAACTCTGTAGGTTTTGTTTGTAATATCATTTCTGACTGAAGGTAATTTTGTTTGTACTTCTCTTTCATAGTTTATCCTTTCAATAAAAATCGTTTATTTTTACCTACACACGTTTATTTAAACTATACAGATACATGTTTAGGTAAATGATAACACTACAAAACCGACTTCTACTTCGATTTTAGTGAATCATGTTATTATCTAATAGGAATAGTCTTGGCCACTGCGCATTTTTAGGTTGACAGGTCAACTGTCTGTTGTTGGGTTGTATTTCTAGTTTAATTCCGTATTTCATAGACGAATTATTTATAGTTTGTTGCATATCAGTTGTATACTTGAAGATTATTAGTTACTTGCATTAATTTTCAACACGATTTAAAAACAACCCTAAATAATTTTCTTTTATAATATAGTTTTTTTACAGTTATAGTAGTTTTTTTGACTAGTTATTGTAAAATTAAATTTATTCATTACGTCACTGTTATATAATTGTTGGAGGATTGCCTTGGAACTGTATGAATATCAGTATTGCTTGGATTGGCCTGCATTTTGTATTAGCATTTCGTGTTAATAATATATTTGTGTGCTCTGATTATTATTGCATTGATATTAATAAAACATATTGCATATAACTGAACCAATGTTTTAATGGATTCTTTAATTCAGAATAAAAAATGTAAATACAAATTACATACTTGTTTAAATCATCTCAAAGACGGGAAAATATTTCTTTAAATTTATGAAAGAAAGCTTTTTCTTTTTGATGATCACCAATTTTCATGGTATTTGTTGTATTAGCAAATTTCCCCTCTAGGGAAGAAGCTATTACCGTAGTCGGCATGGTAAGACCTAGGCCCGGGACAATGATAACTTTTCGTTTCCCCAGATGCCAAAAACACCATTCGTTCAAAACTATATGTATATATCTATATCTATAAAAGGCAAAGCCCTGGCTGACTAACTGACTCACTCATCATATAATTCTTCACATTCCCATGCAGATGGAGAGCTGAAATTTTGTACAATGATTCTTTAGGCATCAAATAGGAAAAAGAAATTGTTTTAATCCTGATCCGATCCTTGATCCTGATCCTTAGGGCTCCACCAGAGACCCCGACGAAGTTCCCATGAATTCCTTATGGACATCAATTTTGTTTGAGCTGAAAATACAAACAGCTGATCTTGATTCGTATTAGTTCCTCGGGCTAACCACAGAATGCAGCACACACAACTGTAATAGTTTTTATAAATAATTTGCGTGGCGAAGTCTGCGGATATCAGCTGTATATATATATATATATATATGTGTGTGTGTGTGTGCGTGTGCGTGTGTGTGTGTGTGTGTGTGTGTGTGTGTGTGTGTGTGTGTGTGTGTGTGTGTGTGTGTGTGTGTGTGTGTGTGTGTGTGTGTCCGTGGGTGCGATAACTCTCGTAAAAATTTTCCGATTTTAATAAAATTTGGTACAAGCGTGTTAGCAACATTTATGACTTGAAGTTCGAAAACCAGACAGATCGACCCATCCGAACAGGTTTTTTTTTTTATGGGGGGGTTGTACCCCAAAATTGTTTTTTTTTGGAGATTTTACAAGTAATATTTAAAAAAGTTTGATTTTAGTTTTCACCATGGAGTTCAGCTTTAAAAACACACAATTTTGTGTTTTTATCATTTCTCCACGTCACTTGGTTGCAGAGATATTGAAAGTACTAAACACAGTACGTTGTCCAATGCTACTCTTAGGTAGGATAAGAAAAAACATTATATCTCGCTTATTTATTAACGTATACTGACGGAACTTGGTTTACGGCTTCATCTGATTGTGGTCTATTGGTATTTGCACAAAAAAGCAATTTTTACTGATAATTCACGTAGCAGCAAACCTGCGTACTCAGCCCCCATGTTATTCTTATAGAGAATAATTAAAATTGAATGTCTCCCTTAATTATGAACATAGATTAATACAACTGGCTATGTGGCTTCATCTTGTTGAGTTATATTGATATTTGCATAAAAACCCATTTTTTGTCTTTCTTGTTGCAGCAATTCTGCAAACTCATCCCCCATATATTATTCTTATGGAGAATAATAAAAGCGGTATATATATAGCTTATTTATGAATGTATATTGATGAAACTTGGTATGTGGCTTCACCTAGATGAGTAATATTGATAATTACATGAAAACCCATATTTTTTGTTCGTTTTAGCAGCAAACCTGCGTACTTATTCCCAATTTATTCTTTTGGAGAATAATTCAAATTGTATACATCGCTTATTTGTGAATATATTTGTATGAAACTTGGTGCGCGGCTTTATGTAGTATTAAAACGTATATTATGCATTGGAATTCCACAGAGTATGCAGGTTTGCTGCGATCGAGGTATTTTAACATGGATATTGGTTAAATATATAATCACAAATGACGCATAATATGGTAACAAAAAATAAATTAAAACATATAACTATTTATGCTAGAAGGCAAGTAGGGAAGAATGGAGTCTCCGAGGGCAGGAGGGACAGGAGGGACACCCCCCCCGAGCCCCCCCCCTCGCGAATTTTTTTTTTTGCGAATTTTTTTTTTGCGAATTTTTTTTTTTGCGAATTTTTTTTTTGCGAATATTAACCTAACCTAACCTAACCTAACCTAACGTAACCTAACCTAACGTAACCTAACCTAACCTAACCTAACGTAACCTAACCTAACCTAACGTAACCTAACCTAACGTAACCTAACCTAACCTAACGTAACGTAACCTAACGTAACGTAACCTAACGTAACCTAACCTAACCTAACCTAACCTAACCTAACGTAACGTAACCTAACCTAACCTAACCTAATCTAACCCATCCTAACCTAACCTAACCTCGGATCAGATTTCTGATTGCAGATTCTTGTTCGTCTAGTCGAGCCGAGAAATTTGCATACCCACAAAGTACATTTGGATGATGTAGGGGGGGGGGCTATCTCGGTTACCATAAGTCGGATTTGAATTCTGATTGCAGATTCTTGTTCGTCTAGTCGAGCCGAGAAATTTGCATACCCACAAAGTACATTTGGACGATGTAGGGGGGGGGGGCGGGCTATCTCGGTTACCATAAGTCGGATTTGAATTCTGATTGCAGATTCTTGTTCGTCTAGTCGAGCCGAGAAATTTGCATACCCACAAAGTACATTTGGACGATGTAGGGGGGGGGGCGGGCTATATCGGTTACCATAAGTCGGATTTGAATTCTGATTGCAGATTCTTGTTCGTCTAGTCGAGCCGAGTCATTTGAGTACCCACATCGTACACTTTGGATGATGTTTACAAAAAGGGGCCCGCACCACACTTTTGACCTTTTTTTTTGCATTTTTGGAATCTCCTCGTCAAGCCGAGTATTCTCAGTACCCACATGACATACTTTGGATAATTTATACAAGAGTTGATCAGGGTAACGCTACAACCAACAGAGCTAGCCCATCAGCGCTTGCGGTCAATTGAACTACCAGTGAATGCAAATTTTGAGGAGAATATAATTGCAATGCTTTGAACATATACTGCAAAGGGGGGTGTATCGATACACCCCCCTTCAAGTACTCTGCACCGAGGCAGCTGTTCGCACAACCGACTGACGCGTCTAGTCTACTGTCTGGGAATGCGGATGTTGTAATTTGATACCTCGACTGGAGGTTGCAGGTGTTCACACAAAAAACCGACAAGTCGAGACCTGTCTGGGAATGCGGATGCTGTAATTTGATACCTCGACGGGAAGACGGCTGACCCTTCTAGGAACCCATAATTATAGACCACCCGCGTCGAATTCCATTAGAGCAGGGTGGTCTTTACCCCAGACAGCGGTTGAGAGTTTTTGCCCCGACCTTCTCCGAAATCCATTAGTGGGGAGAGTCACCCACATCACCAGCCCTCCTTCAGTTCAGTTCGAGAGTTCAGTGCGTGAAGACGTGTTAGTCCGATCCTGTTCCGTTCTACGCGATTTGTGTTAGTTGCTGATTATCATCATTTGCGATTTGCGATTTGCGTAAAGCACCTTTGAACTATTTAAAACGTTCGTGTTGTGCTGTATTGTTTGTGATTATCAAAACTTATAATCCATATTAAAGATGAACGCCACACACGTTTGTACCATTTGTGGTTGTATTTTCGTGCGTAGAAACAATTTGGTGCAACACCACATCAGATTCCACGGCTTGAGACCACAACTACCACCACCAACACCAACGCAGCAAGGTACGTTTTTGCGTTGCATTATTGTTTTAATCAGACCTAAATGTTAGTAATATAGGAATACGTTATGCAATATAACCGCAGAGTGATACAATTATTTTTATTTAACAGCTTTAACTATTTAGCGCGAATAGAGAACTCTGTTTTTAAAATTTAAAATTACATGACTATATCAATATAATTTAATTTTAATAACTTATGTTATTGCTTGCTCCATCAAGTCAAGTCATCAGAGTACCCACATTACAAACTTTAAAAAACAAATTTAACCCCCCCCCGCCTCCCGTGCCCCCCCCCCGAGAAAGGTCCTAGGGGGGGGGCCTCGGGGGGGGGGGGGGCTCGGGGGGGGGCTCGGGGGGGGGCTCGGGGGGGGGGCACTGAGAATTTGAAAGTACTCTAAACAAAGGTAGGTGTTAAACATACTTCACAATCTAATCGTTTTGTGCGTTTGCAGATGGAGTAGCTGCATGTCGGCTTTGTCGAGCCACATTCGTAGACCGGGGAGCTTTAGAGCGTCACATGGAAGCGAACCACCGAGTCATTCCACCCCGGGAGGTGATTGATGCTCCGCAGACGACTGCCGATGTCAATCAACACTCCGTTGAAGGTGAGAATCCACATTAAAATAACTTTTTCCCCTTGAAACTAATTACCTTTTTTATAATTATTTAACTAGGTACATGAAGAAGAATGAGACCGTGACAACTGGTGTACTATTGATTTAATTGCTAGGGGGGAGATTTTCGCTCCCCCTAACACATAATGGGTTAGGGGGAGATTTTCGCTCCCCCATACGTCAGGAATTGTTGAAGACTAGAACAAGAATGAGACCGTGACAACTGGTGTTCTGTTGATTTAATTACTAGGGGGAGATTTTCGCTCCCCCTAAAACATAATGCTTCTTTAGGGTTGGCGCAGCTCAATATTGCAGCTACATCCTTAGCCTTGAACCCCGAATCATGAATGTAGACAAACAGTACAGAAGATTACATTCCCTGTTTGAAAATTGATATTTTTAATTAACAACTACATTTTGAAATGTGATTCTCGAGAGAGGGGAATTTGTATCTTTAGCAATCCTAATCTGTTTTTTATTTTTATTTTCAGATGAAGGACCGGGTCCTGGCCGCCACACCTGCCATGAATACGGTCGCCGTTTCCGTCGTGAAATACACCTGCGTCGACATGTGGATTCAGTACACAGCAGAGTCCGCAGGTTCATATGCGGCACATGCGGCGTCGAATTCAAGAGGGAAGACAACCTGCGTCGACACACCATGCAATTTCACGGTGATGGTCAAGAACGGAGATTCCCTTGCGCATACTGCGACCGGGATTTCAACACGGGGTTCAACAAGGACCATCATGAGCGGTTCCCTTGCCCGATCATGAAGGACCTGATCCTGAACCGAGTGGCTATGGTACAGGACGAACCCCAGCCAGGACCCAGCACGGAGCCACAACCTGGAACGAGCACACACCAACAACCCGATGATGTTGAGATGACTGGAGCAGGACAGTCAAGCCCCGAATTCTCACTCATTCAACGGGGTTTTCGCAACCGCCTCCTAACTTACCGTCTGCAGCGACCGATGGAGAATCTCGTCACAATCGGAGAAGTGATGGCGCTGTTGATTGTGAGCCTTACGGAGTTGCTTGAGATCACCTTGGCGAAACACCGCAGCATAAAGGTCAACTTGAAGCTGGAGTGTGAGTTCCAAAATGTGCACAACAACACCTGCCTGCGCAACTTCAAAACGAAGATGACTCCGTTGACGACGACCTCGGACCTGAACCAGTACATCACAACAGCTTTTGCGAAGCTTATCAGAGAGAAGGCTGAGTGTGATCATATCGGCTCCAGGTGGACATACCTTCGCGTTCGTGATTTGGAGGTCGGCATCAACGAATACACTCCTCTAGGTGAAGATGGTCGAGCTTGGCTCCCACTGCCTATGTCTCTGGAGAACACCCAAGAAGTCGTCAACGTATTGAACGCCGATGAGCGGTGTTTTATGTATGCAGTCCTGGGAAAGTTTGTACAAGAGAACCCTAAAAGACCGGCATCGTACACCGACGACATCATCGCCCGATACGATTGGACCGGCCTTCAATTCCCCGTTGCTCTGAAGAGTATCAAGGCGTTTGAGCGGACAAACAACATCAGTATCAACGTCTATGGTATTGATCACACGTGCGTGGGTCAGAAACCTGACGGACGACCAAAGTACCAGGACACCGTCTTTCCCTTGAAGATTTGTAGGCAGGATCGTGAAGACCATTGTGACATTTTGTACGTGACAACGGACGGTGATAGTCACTACGCCTACATCAAAGACCTTGGCCGACTGATCCGTCCCCAGCTTACAGCACATAAGGGTAGGATATTCATCTGTAAGCGGTGCTTCGCGCACTTTGACAACCGTCCGAACAAGCTCGGTCTGACGGGTGCACAGCGTCTGGAGGAGCATAGGCGATACTGCTCCGCTTCAGCCCCTATTCGCATGGATACGCCGAAGAAGACAGAAATCAAATTCAGCCATCCAGAGTTCACCCGACGCGAGCGTTTCACCATTTACGCGGACATTGAGTGTGCTCTACTACCGACCGCGGAGATGGATGAACAAGTCGACGAACCGCACGGAGGAGTAGCCACCCACATCCACATCCCATACGCCTTTGCGTACCAGATTATCGACTCGTACGGACTTGAGGAGTTTGAGCCTCGAGTCTACTTCGGGGATGATGCGTCAAAGACATTTATGGAGATGTTGAAAACTGATGTTGAGCGATTGTGGAACTTCCTGTACGAAGCAAGAAATCTGCGCCCTGTCCTGACCCCAGCCGAAACGATGCAGTACAACTCGACAGCGAATTGCTACCTCAGTGGATCGGCATTTTCAAGCGAAGACCCAAAGGTTCGTGATCACAACCACGCGCCGCCCTACGAGTTCCGTGGCGCTGCGCACAGATCATGTAACCTACGCTACAGGGAGCAGCGAGTAGTCAACTGCTACTTCCACAACCTCTCCAACTACGACGCTCACTTCATAGTGCGGGAGTTGGCGGTCGACCCTGGTGATGTTGAGGTGTTGGCTCACACGGAAGAGCGGTACATCGCTTTTACGAAGCGGTTCCTGTTCGACCAAGCAGCGGCACCGGTTGGGATGCAAGGGCGTGGAAAAAGACAGCCAGGATTCAGAGTCAGGTTCCTCGACACCTACAGGTTCCTGGCTTTGAGCCTCGCCAGCCTCGCAGCCGCACTTCCACCAGCTCAACTCTTGGAGACGAGGAAGAGATTCCCCGAAGACCACCTCTTCGATCTAGTCCGTAGGAAAGGCGTGTTCCCGTACAACTTTGTAACGTCGAACGCCGTATTGGAATATACTACGGAACTGCCTCTGCAGCGAGATTTCCACAACGACCTTACCCTGGAGGACATAACGGATGCAGACTACGAGTATGCTCGCAACGTGTGGGAAACCTTCGGTTGTAGGAACCTCAAGGACTACGCTGAGAAGTACCTGCGCTGTGACATTGCGCTGTTGACTGACGTCTTTGAACGCTTCAGGGACACATCGATGGCTGAATACGAACTAGACCCTGCGCACTACTACACCCTGCCGTCATACGCCTGGAATGTTATGTTAAGGACCTGTCGAGTGGAGCTTGATACGATACAGGACTTTGATATGTAACTCTTCTTCGAGCAAGGCATCAGAGGAGGTATTTCCCAGGCGATCACCAGACACGCCAAGGCCAATCATGATGGATGTCGTCCTGAAGATCGACGACCTGAAGAGCCAACGAATCACCTGCTATACTTGGACGCCAACAACCTTTACGGTTGGGCCATGTCCCAGTGTCTTCCACAGGGAGACTTCCAATGGCTCAGCCGCGAGGAGATCACGTCCCTGGACATTGCAGCGTTGGACCCGGAAGGACCCACCGGCTATGTCTTGGAAGTTGACCTTCGCTACCCCGCCCACCTGCACGACCTTCACAAGGATCTCCCCTACTGCTGTGAGACCAAACGTCCGCCAGGAGGGAAATTCAAGAAGCTCGTTACGACTCTGGATGACAAGAAGAACTACATCTGTCATTACAGAATCCTGCAACAGGCGCTGGAAAACGGAGTGGAGCTTGTGAACGTGCATCGCGTCATCTCGTTCCGTCAGTCTCGGTGGTTAGAGAGCTACATCCTAATGAACACCGAACTGAGGAAGAAGGCCACGACCAAGTTTGAACGAGACTTTTTCAAGCTTATGAACAATGCGGTCTTTGGCAAGACGATCGAGAATGTTCGCAAGCGAATGAACGCTAAACTGGTGTGTACGCCGGAGATGTTCAGGAAGTACGTAGCCAAGTCAAACTTCCTGGACCGAACCTACTTCAACGATGACGTCGCCATTGTCCACATGTCGAAAGTCAATATCGTCCTGGACAAACCGCTCTACGTCGGAATGTGTGTCCTCGATCTGAGCAAGTGGCTCATGTACGACTTCCTTCGGAAGATGAAGAACCGCTACGGCGATCGACTGAAGGTTGACTACATGGACACTGACAGCTTCGTGTTCGACATCCAGACTGAAGATGTTTATAAGGACATGATGGAGCATCTGGACGATTTCGACACCAGTGCATACCCCCGAAACCATCCCTGCTACAGCCCCGTCAACGCAAAAGTCATCGGAAAGTTCAAGGATGAAGCAAACGGACTTCCTCTGCTCGAGTACCTCGGTCTTCGCTCGAAACTTTATTTCATGGACATTGTCGAGTTCGAGGAGAGGACCGAAGATGACGAGTTGCAGGTCATGACAGTGAAGCGCGCCAAGGGAGTCGCTAGAGGTGTTGTAAAACACAATTTAACCTCTGACGACTATCGGGAATGCCTCTTCAACGGCAGGTTGAAGAGAACCATCAACACCAGGTTCCAGTCCCGAAACCACCGCGTCTTCACAGTCCAAGTCGACAAGCTATCCTTGAGCTGTAACGATGACAAACGTTACATCCTTCCGGACGGAGTAAATACACTGCCTTGGGGACATGTTGACGTTCCACCTCAGCCCGAATACATCCCTCAAGACGATGAAGAGGCGGAGGATGAGGAGCGTTGAGTGGTTGTGTCATATTACCAAAGACCCTGACTTGACTTGTAAATTTCCGATTTTGCTAAACCTAGTCATTAGTTTGTATCGAGTCTCGTAAAACTTAGAAATGTGCTCCTTTTTTTTGTTCTAGTCGTTAGTTTGTGTCGAGTCTCGTTTTTGCTAGCCAAACACAAATGTTCAGGAGCACATACTCGATGTGAAATATATATATATAAGGTGTGTAAATAAATAGCCAAATTGTTCGTATATACATTTGTCTTTTTTTTCTCCCCTCACATAGTCTTAAGATACTAAAGTAAAAAAAAAATTATTCAGGAATATGTTAATTCATATAAACCAGGTTCAGATATGAATGTTACTTTACAATCATTGTATGATAGGTATGTCCCAATTTGTGGTTGACAACTGTTGTTCAACTGATTTAATTACCAGGGGGGAGATTTTCGCTCCCCCTAACACATAATGGCTTAGGGGGGAGATTTTCGCTCCCCCATACGTCAGGAATTGTTGAAGACTAGAATGCACCTGCTAATGTCATTGTATGATAGATCTGCCCCACTTTGGGGTAAAGGAGGCGAGGATGGGAAATAATAAGAATGTTTCTTTTTTATTCTGAGTACACAACTAGTTTATTGATAAAAAACAAATGCAAAATTTCAAAACTCAATTGGTATACATTTGTGCAAAGAGTCTTCTGATCAGTGCGTCGTTGTGGCCGACAGAAGAGTGTTCAAAGAGCTGCACAAAGTCCTTCATCTTCATGCCGTAGTGGGTGCGGCAGTACAGGAATACAAGGCAGTATTGACCGCAGACCAGAGTGTTGTCACTTTGAAGGCGATGTTCGTTGTACAGGTAGCGACGAGCGTTGCGTCTCAGGAATCCTTGGTAGAATTGAAGATGTGGCGGTTGACCGTAGCTGTCAAAGAATTCAATTATTCCTCCTCCTTTGTTAAGGTAGAAAGCGACCCAGTGAGTGCCGTCTTCATTGTGTGGATCAGTGTTCACAATCATAGCAGTAGATGGTGAAATATAATGGGGCAATTGATCGGCAGCGTAGACACCAACATTCTGTACGGGCAGTTTAGCCATACACTTTTGTATCTCTAAGGTATTCATTCTACTGTGTCGACGCCACAGTCAGTAGTAGGAGTAGTAGTGCTAGTAGCAAAACAAAAGCAGGAACTGGCATCACTCTCACCATCGTCAGCGTAATTATCAGCGTCAGCGATATTTGTGCTTAGATGTAACCAACTGCGTAATGTGATGCAATTGGCTAGAGCGCATCGTGTGTGAGCTGTTCTGTGGTGGCGACATCGCACTGCGTTTGTTGATAGTAGACTGTTGATTGACGATAGTGATCCGCAGCCAATATCGTTGATATCCATGACATTAGTAGTACAGTGATCCGTGATGAAATTGTATCGTACAAACTCTTTTTTCTCAGCACCTTTGACGTAGACAATCGGTCGTTTGGCGATACATGCACGTAACTTTTCCTCTAGCACATGATACCAGATATCACCTTGGTCCCATTCCAATCCGTGACAGTGTTTTGTGAGCCAATAGCTTTCACGCAGTTTCTCTTGTGATAGGAAATCTCGACTGAATGGTGATTTGGCGATATGATGCATTAGCAGTGTTCCACTGACCAATTCCAAGACGCACACTTCCTTCAGAATGTAGGCATTTGCGTTGTCCTTGAAACATTGAAAATCTACAATAATTGGAGATGCGGAATTTTTACGCGGTACTCTGCATAAACGATCCATCTTGTGCGAGTGTTGGTTGTAGACTGAGGAGGAGGACGATTACGCCGCTGCCGACGATCTAACCGCCAAAGTCCACAGACACGTTGCGATGACGATCGATTTCGATGACGTTGTCAAACTCTGCGTATACCAGACAGTTGACAGTCTCTGTGAGCCCCGTGTCGAAAGCAATCTCCATACGCACACTGCCGTTGCGCACTAGGTTCCAATGAGTCGTGTCGCTTGCTGACATATCAGGTGTTAGATCGAATGCCATCAGACAGTATACATCGTCGTAATCGTCTCTATTTATGAGATTACCAGCATCGCTAAAGTGTATGCCGGAGCCTAAAAACAGACTGTGATACGCCATCACGTATTTTCCCTTGCCGGTTTCGTAGTGTGGTTGTAGCGGTTTGGATGGCACTTGTTCACCGTCCACGTACAGCGAGAAGTAGTTGGTTTTGAAATTTTGAAAGTTAAATGGATTCTTTTTTAAATCGCCATTATAAGCGGCGTTGGTGACCAGTCCGACAATGATTCGTTTCGGCACTTGACCTAGAAACACATTGTCCAAAGTTTTGCTCCTCACTCCAAACGGCAGTGTGAATGTTTTCAATTCCACTCTAGTGATTGGGTATTTAGCTGTGCCGGTCTGAAGCGTTTTGCTGTGCGCCAACAGTACAGTGGGGCTAACTTTACATCTTCGTATCCAGAGATTCGCATCAACAATGTGCACCTTGTAGTCACCATCATCCGCCATAATGGAGAAGGAATCTTTTGATCGGATCAGTTTAAAACGCAGTTCCACACCGTTCAACAGGAACTTGTTCTGATTACACATGTCCACATGTAGGCGACCGAGCATATCGATTTCACGACTTTTATTTGTCATTTTTCGTCTCGCCTTTAGTCCATCATTATCGTCCAGAGTATTGTCCATGTGGCCGGCATCGTCCGCGTTCCACAATCCACATGTTAAATGTGATTTCCTAGCATCATATCCGTAATTCAGCAATGTTTCAATATACGCTCGATATGCATAAGTGTTGTTTTGTGGTGTGACCAGTTTCTGATTCATACTCATATCGACTTGACTGAATAACGTGTGCAGCCAATTGTTGACTGGGCCAATTTTGTTCGATTCATCGGCATCTGCGATTGCCGCTCCTGTCGACTTGACAATAGACGCTGTAACTTCCAACATTGTTTGCGAAAGATCGGTGTATTCTTCGCCGTTGCCGGGCACAACAAACTCGATGGGCGAATCATCAGTCAGTGTGGAGATTGGTTTGTACTGAATCCATTTGCCGCTCTCGATACTGGTCTGCGTCGGCGGTAGGGAGAATAAGTCCAATTCCGTCTTGACGCATTCACACGACTTTTGATGTAGAAACGACATTGCTAGTGTGTGTGTTAATTGAATATATCACGTACGGAAGTTCTCCTCACTGCTTTCCTCGTCTTCCTCGTCTTCCTTCTAACTGTCCTTCTCTTCTTGCCCTTCTTGGATGACGACGACCTTCCTCGAAGGAGTTTCGTCAAAGACTGCGGTGTGACACGACGGCCGCCGAACATGGCGCGCTTCGCGTTCCTCTTACGCGAGAGTCTCGCGTTAGTCTTTCGCGCAGGAGTAGCGCGTCGGTGTTTCGTGGTATTCTTTCGCGTTACGCGACGGTGTTTCGCGCGAGAGCCGCCGCCGCCACTTAGCACACGTTGAAGTTTGCCGTCCGCCCTGCGTTTTAGCGATTCTGTAAACTGGCTGAAATGATCTCTAGCGGCTTCTTTGGGATCCCGCTGGTGCATGGCCATGTCGCCCAAGAATCCAACACCGGATTTCAACGCCTCTTTGGCCACAGCAGAGGCTCCCGACTTGAGCAGCGGTGTGATGGTGCGGAACATACCGCCTAGGAAACTGCCAATTCCATGTCCGCGCTGGTAGGGTGCACCGCGAAATACCCTATCGATACTGCCGCCGGTCTGCTGCAATTGTTGGCGACGGTAGTAAGCCAAGTAGGGATCGTTTGTATTCATAATTGCTGAGCTACTCGTTTGAAATGAAGCTTCACGTACGACGTCCCAAAGAGGAATGACGCTTTTTTACTAGCGTGATCCCTTAGGTCAATATCGATCGTTTCAAATGTTCCTTTCATAACTGGCGCATAATGAGGACTGATGAAATGCACAGTCTTATGCGCGCCGTGTGTGTAGTTATCTCTGTCAATGTTGATAATCTTCAAAAGCGGCGCTGTAGTGTCGCCAATCAGCTGCGGTTCAATCAGATCACAATACACGTACAAGTGTGTCGGCAGTCCCATAGTCAGATTTGGTGGCCATATCGCTGTGAGGTCATTTGTCAAAACGTTCTCGTACGGATCGAAACCCAACTGGAGAGACAGCGCTTCGGTGAAATGCACTTTGCTTATACCGTCCACCATTGTCGTGATCTTGACTCTGTCCTGCTCTTTGTCATACTCAAAGTACAAGTACTGGGTTACATCCTTCGCTTTATTGATCATTTTCAATAAATCGGTTATGTTCTTGTAATAACCGGGTTTCATCTTTAGCATAATGTGCTCGACGCTGAGTGTGACGGGAATACTCAGCAGAACGAGTTTATAGTCGAGCCAAATACACGATTCATCGTCCACAGTCATAAAGGAGCATGGATAATGCGCTTCAACCAAAGCCATCTCCCACTCGCCATCGCCTTCTAATCGAATTTGTCTCGGCAGATGTGTAGTGTACTTGGACACTGTGTTTTTTTGGAAAATAATCCTTTGAGCTGTTGCTGGGCAATGTCAAATAGAACTGGTTGCTATTAGGCATTTTGCAAATCTTGCGCTCCTACCCAAGAATTGAACTCGTCTCCGTAACCTGCCCACTTGACGAAATGACGCTTACTGCGATCACGACCCTTAGCGGCTAGTATTTCAGCAATCTTGAACAGATGGTCGTTGTATATTGTCACTTTTTGTAATTCGTATTCGTAAAACTGACCAGTCACTTGTTCACCGTTGAGATCCGCCAAAGTGTACATTGGTAGAGGCATCAATGTGTTTACACGACGCACCACAAACACTTCTTTACTCCAATTAGTCTCGTAACCTTTTGCGAATGTACCCTTCTCCTTAGATATGCGCACTGTGGTGCCAACTGTCAGTTTTGCCTTAACACGACGCGGCATCTTACCGAACATGCGACGCCATACCTGATGCAATATTCGCTTATTGTCAACAGTCACATCGACTGGTCGTATTCTGTTGCCTAGACTCTTGTGAGCGCTGTTGTTGTATGCGCTAACCAGTTTGTCTAACACATCTACGTAACGATATGTGTTTTTGTAAGTCAAATATCGCCACATGCGTGTTTTCAAAGTGCGATTCACGCGTTCCACTACGGCCGCTTTAACATCTGGGTTTTGTGTAGTGACATAGATGATTCCGTATTGTTTGAATAACCTTTTCGTCTTGGCACCGGTGAATTCAGTACCTTTGTCGGTTTGTAAACAGCGAGGTGTATCGGTCGCTTCGGCAAATATCTCCTCGAAAGCGTTGGCCACTTCAGCTCCTTCTTTCCGCCTCAACGTCCGCACATACAGGTGTTTGCTAAACACGTCTATTACAGTCAGTAGGTAGTTGACGCCGTCGTTGTGTTTACTAAGACCACGCATATCGTTCAAGTCCGCTTGCCACAATTCAAATGGACCATACACTATGTAAGAATTGCGCGGGAAACGCTTGCGTGCCGGTTTGTGCAATGTGTAAGTGTCCTGTGTTTGTAACCATTCAATCACTTTGCGTTTTGAAACTGGTTTTGCAGCTCGCGCTAAAGGAGCTACACCGCCATACGACGAAGGTTCGATGGGATTGTAATACAAACGCTCCATAATGAAAACCTATCCTGTGTACGTTTCCCACTTGTCCAAATTTGACGACGGCTTGTTTCTAGTTAGAAGATCAAACTGCCCTGTCGGTGTAGATGTTACACGTTTTCCTCTTGCCGATCGAAGCCGATTTACTAGCGGTGTTCTCAGTATTGATTCAGTTGATGTGTCTTCCACGTCATCGTCTGATCCTTCTCCTCCTGTGAATGATGATCGATATTCGGCATTTATTTCCTTTAGTGCTCTTAGATTATTCATATAGTCCTTTGGAACGTTCATCGCTTTCAATGCGTTGAGCACTTCCCGCCATCCTGGCGGTATGTAATCACGCATACGCACCTTTACTATGCAATTTAAGATATCCACTAGATTTGAGTCTGGGATTTTTACACCGTTGATGTACACTGAATAGCCACTGTCCCAACTGATTAAGCTGCCGTCACGTTTCATGAAACGTAAAAGATTGCGGGCATCAGATCTGTAAGTTTTGGAAAACGTTTCCACAATCTCTTCCACTGGACCACCTTCCGCAGCGGGGTGCGATCGTTGACTATGTTCAATCCCACCCGTCTCCACGATTGGTATGCTAATCGGTTGGCGTCTATTCTCTGCAATATGCAAGAAGCGATGTAACGCTTGTTTGTACAATTTCCACTTTTCACTATCGTCCATACGCTTGTTATTCAATATTTGTTGCATCTCCGCGTCGAGGCTGTTTTCACTGGATAGATTAGTCGGTCTGTTATCCGTAGCATTTGATTGCAGTCGATCAATCAACTCTTGCGGCACAACTACCATCTTCTTCGCATGTTCCATATTTGCACTAATGACTAGCTACTTTTCTAAAGTGTAACTTCACGCACGACGTTCCAAAGTGGAATGGCAAATGATTACCAATGTTATCTCTTAAGTCAATTTCCACACTGTCAAAAGATCTATTCATAACAGGCACATAGTGCGGATCGATGAATGATGTTGATTTATGCAATCCGTATACATAAGTAGACGTGGATATATTGACAATTTTCAATAACGGTGCGACTGTATCGCCGACCATCTGCGGCTCGACTAAATCACAATACACGTACATGTGTGACGGTAAGCCAAGACGAATGTTGGGCGAACGGATGCTTTTGTTAACTGCATCACCTTCCAGCGTCAATTCATTCGGATCGAACCCCAATTGAAGCGCTAACGTTGGACTTAATGTAATTTTTCTAACATCAGTTCCCATCGATACTTCAATGAATTTGTTGTATGAGTTTTCAACGGTGAACTTTACACCAAAAGTAATCGCTAGTTCTTGTGAATTGATATGATCACACAATTCTTGAATATTTGCGTAATCACCAGTCTTCAATTTAATTCTGTGGTTTTGTTTTGGAGTAGCAGACACTACCGGTGTTACATCGGCAGTGCTGTCCATAACCCGCGCCAACGCTTCTATGTTCACTTTTGCTTCCTCTTGCGGTTGTATGCAAATGTCAATTGTTTCGTCATTACCGACAGATAGAAATGTCATTGGATAGTGCGCTTCCACAAGTGCAATTTCCCAGTCGCCAGCGTCCAGTTGAATAGCTCTCGGCAAATGTGTTATATAATTTGCAACTGTATTTTTCGGATAATACTGCATCGAACTGTTGCTGGGCAGTGTCAGATAGAACTGATTGTTGATGCCAGTCATTTTTATCTACTCAGTGCTGCTTGTAGTACTGCGCTCAAAAGTAATGGTATAAAGATTCCACCGCCTTTTTGTATGAGATACTTTCGTTTCTTTGACCAGCCTTCGCCGCGTTTCACCAATCGACGTAGCGTCGCCTTGTGTTTGCTTAGCTGACTTTTACTCTTCTTCGCCAGAGGAACGTTACCTCGCAACACGTTGTATGCACACTCACACACTGAGCGAATGCGGCTCTTGTCACACACCTTTAACAGTGCCTTCCGCTCCTTGGGTGTTGCGTTTATGAAAGCCGTAAGCAGAGCTGCGTCCTTCCGCAAGCACGACATGATTACTACTGATGGCGAAATTACCTTTTCTTTGGCAAGTACACATAGTTGGTAGAATCGTCTGGAAATATGCAACTTCGTATTCGCATATTTTCGTCTGTTGATTGTTTCAAGTCTATCAGTAGGTAGCCGTGTGGATTCCTAGTAGCGTCAGCGTACGCCTCCTCGATGAATTTCGGGCTGTCTGGATATATTTGTCTGGCCAAGTACCTAATCTGAACTCTATCTCTAGGATTCTTAAAACACACAATGTAATGCGCATTCAGTGAGATGTCCCTCTGCCCGCGTCCTTGATGAAACAAATTTTGTGTAATGAAAAACACACTAATGTTGCGATGATGGCAACCTTTTGTGAAAAGATCCACCACACGGTTGTCGGCCTCACGCATCATATCGTCTATAATCACAAGTATCGGCTCGTTACCAGAAAATCCTCCAAGTTTGGTAGACCTTCTACGTGGTTAATGGTGTCATTTTTCGGGTCACCACCACCACCACCACCACCACCACTACCATAATGCCAGTTTATACTGGTAAATGGTGTGTCACACATTTCTGTAATGTGTTTTATAAACTTTGACACAAACTGAGACTTGCCACAACCCGAAGGTCCCGCCACAATGGCTGAGAAAGGATGTTTCCACATCAAGCCCATGATTACTACTGAGCTACTAAACACCTCACAGTTACCATACTCACACTCTTAAACTTACTACCAAAGGACATTTTTGGGGTTAAGTGAAATAAATAACACAGTGGTTATGTTCTGAACGTGACTATAAGTATTGACTACGAAAACTAATTTACAAAGGTATTAACAAAATCTTCAAGTCTTGCTTTACATAAACTCCAACGGTGTGAAACTGCTATTGGAACCCCTCGGGCTGCGCTTCACCAAGCGAAGGCGTTCTCCAAACCCGCTGTTGTAGCGCTCGATGTCGGTGTTGCTCAGGACCTCGTTGAAGCGCCTAGGCAGGTAGACTCGTAGAAAGAAGTCGTCCCCGACCTGCCCCTCCAGGATCACGATGATCGTCTCGCCAAAGGGTGTGATGGCTCGCTCCATCGCAGTGATGAGATAGCCGCATTCCTCTCGGAGATCGGCTATCCTGGTGTAGAGCGGAGAGTCAGACTTGCAGTTGTTGAGGGTAGCTCTCAGGTCCGCGGTTGTTGCAGTACCGTTCAAAATCGAAAACTCTGGCTTGAAAGTGCTGCTGCTCGACATCTCTAGTAGTAGTAGTTGGAGTAGGTCTGTGTGAGGTGGTGGTCTGTTGGCGAATGATGCTCAATCGGACGGGGCCCCACCTTATAAACCCTCGCCGCCATTTTCTTCTACGTGGGTGGTCCGAAGGGTCGGGCGCAGGTGTTCACACAAAAAACCGACGCGTCGAGACCTGTCTGGGAATGCGGATGCTCTAGTTGAATGCCGGCGCCACTCGTTGTTTCTTCCTCACAGCTCGCTTCTTAGGCATTGGCTGCGAAACTGCACTGCGTTGTGTAACAGTTTGAGTTAAGCCTGTAATTTTCGGTACTCCTGTTGATTTATAGATCCACATGTTTTCCACTTTATCAACTACTTGTTTGACATTTTGGTGCATATCACCATCTTTGTCCAAAAATAATCCACACATGAACACCATATCTGTACCATCGTACATTTCCATTTTCAATAAAATTTGTCCTTTGTTTCCTGGGTTTTGAACAGCAAACGTATTCCCATCGTCCATCCATGACACTATGGGACAATCATCTGTTGGTTTTGGTACCCATCCTGGTTTCTTGGTTTCCACTTCGATGGGAGTTGGTCTCCTTCGTCTCTTGAAGGCAGTTGTCGGTTTTACAAATGACGACTGAGGTGATGCCAACGTCTGATCACTAGCATTATTGTTCATAACCTCAATCTCCTGAATAAACGATTTGATATAGTCGTCCGCAGAAGCGTAAGCGTCCATGTTAACGTCCTTACCGTGCGACTTCAACCGTACTACTGACTGGTGGTGCGTCTGCTCACCCTTGAAGTAAACTGTACGCACTCGCTGTCAGACAATATTTCTGTTTGGCGTTCGCTTTTATTCACCCGCTGAAGTCAACTGTTACGTTACGGTGACGATCGATCTCGATGACGTTGTCCAGTTCGGCGTACACTATACAGTTGACGGTCTCGGACAACGCTTTGGAGAATCCAATTTCGATACGTAGATTACCGTTGCGCAGGAGATTCCAGTGACTCGACTCAGCCGCGGACATGTCCGGTGTCAAGTCGAACGCCATAAGACAATTACCGTACGGATAGTCACCTCTCTTGATCTCATTACCTGCGTCGGAGAACTGGATTCCGGTGCCGGTGACCAATGTGTAATAAGAGAGTATATATGTCTCACTGTTCAATGTGTAAACGGGCTGTAACGGTTTGGCCGGTACTTGTTCACCGTCCACGTACAATGCGAGATAATTCATATCGTAGTGTTGAAAGTTGTAGGGATTCTTCTTGAAATCTCCGTTGAACGCAAGATTACTGACCAGTCCAATTATCACACGTTTCGGTAACTGACCGAGAAATGCGCTGTCTAAAGCTTTACTCATTATACCGGAGGGTAGTGTGAAGGATTTCACTTCTACACGCGTGATCGGATACTTGGCCGTGCCGGTCTCGAGAGTTTTGCTGTGCGCCAACAATACGCTCGGATTGATCTTACATCGACGTACGAAAAGACTAATCTCTTTAATTGTCACCTTGTAGGTAGTTAGCGTTTTGGACATTATACAAAACGAGTTTCTGGATCTGTTAAGTTGCAATCGCATCTCGACACCGTTCAACATGAATTTGTTCTGATTGCACAGATCGATGTGCAATCGACCGACCATATCGCAAACATCGCTTTCTTTCGTGTGATCGCGACGCTTTTTCAATCCCTCGTTCAATTCGTCACAATCGTCCATTAGTCCGGCCGAATCTTCAAAAAACAGCTCGCTAGTCAGGTGCGAATTCTTCGCACTACATCCGTAGTTCAAAAGGTTTTCCAAGTAGGCGCGGTAAGCGTACGTGTTGTTTTGTGGTGACACCAGTTTATGATTGAGATAGAGATCCACTTGACTGAATATCGAGTGGAGCCAATTGTTCACCGGGCCCACCTCTTTAGCAGGTTGCCCACCGTCCGCTTTAGTGTCGTCCTGTTTCACAATAGCGGCTTTCACGTGTAATAACGTTTGTGTCAGGTCCGTGTACTCGTCACCGTGACCGGGTATTACAAACTCTATTGGCGAATCGTCCGTCAGCGACGAGATCGGTTTGTATTGAACCCATTTACCGCTCTCGATGCTGGTCTGCGTAGGCGGTAACGAAAACAAGTCCAGTTCAGTCTTCACACATTCACACGATTTCTGATGAATAAACGACATTGTTATAGAATTAATGTAGACGTCCGTCTTCGAAGAAGTCTATCAAGAGACTGTGGCGTGTCGCAACCCGCGCACCGCTTAGGGGGAGATTTTTGCTCCCCCTAACACATAATGGCTTAGGGGGGAGATTTTCGCTCCCCCATACGTCAGGAATTGTTGACGACTAGAACAAGAATGAGACCGTGACAACTGGTGTTCTGTTGATTTAATTACTAGGGGGAGATTTTCGCTCCCCCTAACACATAATGGGTTAGGGGGAGATTTTCGCTCCCCCATACGTCAGGAATTGTTGAAGCCTAAAACAAGAATGATACCGTGGGTGTTTGACAACTGGTGATTTATTGCTCGGAATTCGATACGGGCGGACTATAATGGGTTCCTGGAAGGGTCGCGTCGCCCTCCCGACGGGGTATCAAATTACAGCATCCGCATTCCCAGACAGGTCTCGACTTGTCGGTTTTTTGTGTGAACACCTGCACCCTCCAGTCGAGGTATCAAATTACAACATCCGCATTCCCAGACAGGTCTCGACTTGTCGGTTTTTTGTGTGAACACCTGCACCCTCCAGTCGAGGTATCAAATTACAACATCCGCATTCCCAGACAGTAGACTGGACGCGTCAGTCGGTTGTGCGAACAGCTGCCTCGGTGCAGAGTACTTGAAGGGGGGTGTATCGATACACCCCCCTTTGCAGTATATGTTCAAAGCATTGCAATTATATTCTCCTCAAAATTTGCATTCACTGGTAGTTCAATTGACCGCAAGCGCTGATGGGCTAGCTCTGTTGGTTGTAGCGTTACCCTGATCAACTCTTGTATAAATTATCCAAAGTATGTCATGTGGGTACTGAGAATACTCGGCTTGACGAGGAGATTCCAAAAATGCAAAAAAAAAAGGTCAAAAGTGTGGTGCGGGCCCCTTTTTTGTAAACATCATCCAAAGTGTACGATGTGGGTACTCAAATGACTCGGCTCGACTAGACGAACAAGAATCTGCAATCAGAATTCAAATCCGACTTATGGTAACCGATATAGCCCCCCCCCTACATCGTCCAAATGTACTTTGTGGGTATGCAAATTTCTCGGCTCGACTAGACGAACAAGAATCTGCAATCAGAATTCAAATCCGACTTATGGTAACCGAGATAGCCCGCCCCCCTCCTACATCGTCCAAATGTACTTTGTGGGTATGCAAATTTCTCGGCTCGACTAGACGAACAAGAATCTGCAATCAGAATTCAAATCCGACTTATGGTAACCGAGATAGCCCCCCCCCTACATCGTCCAAATGTACTTTGTGGGTATGCAAATTTCTCGGCTCGACTAGACGAACAAGAATCTGCAATCAGAAATCTGATCCGAGGTTAGGTTAGGTTAGGATGGGTTAGATTAGGTTAGGTTAGGTTAGGTTACGTTACGTTAGGTTAGGTTAGGTTAGGTTAGGTTAGGTTACGTTAGGTTACGTTACGTTAGGTTACGTTACGTTAGGTTAGGTTAGGTTACGTTAGGTTAGGTTACGTTAGGTTAGGTTAGGTTACGTTAGGTTAGGTTAGGTTAGGTTACGTTAGGTTAGGTTACGTTAGGTTAGGTTAGGTTAGGTTAGGTTAATATTCGCAAAAAAAAAATTCGCAAAAAAAAAAATTCGCAAAAAAAAAATTCGCAAAAAAAAAAAATTCGCGAGGGGGGGGGGCTCGGGGGGGGGGTGTCCCTCCTGTCCCTCCTGCCTTCGGAGACTCCATTCTTCCCTACTAAGGCATATCGAAAAAGTTGACACTCACGTAAGACTAGCTGAATCCAGCAGCTGGTTGTAAACATTAAATGACAATACAAATATAATCAACAACAACATTTTTAGTCTAATTTATGAAATGAAAATTAAAAAGGTTTTACAGAAAATAAAATTATTTTGGGTTTAGAATATAATGAGGATGGTTTTATTTATTTACTGAGATGCCAGACCGACATAAAATCTAAACACTGTTTTGTTAAACACAAAAAACACGAACTTTACATAACAGTAGATGCAACCACTTTAAACAGAAGGTGAAAACGTAAGCTATAAATACAGAAGTTTAATCAGTCAAATAATATAAGCAAGCAGGCTTTATAAAAGTAAATAACACTGATTTTTCTTTATATATGTCATTGTGTAAAGAAAACCTTTCAGAAAAGCAAAGTGTATGTTGCCATTACATTATATTAATAGCTTTGTCATTAGCGAAAGAATTCTGTATAAAATGGTAGAGGATATCCACAAATGAATAGAATACACTAACAGATTACGAGTATGTTGAACTCTAAATTCAACAAGCGATGTTAAACTTGTATAAGTAAACTTTAAAATTTTATGTTGTTATTTTGTTATTCTACATTGTTGTTTTGTCGAAAGGTGTAAGGTCCTGAATTTGTTGACACAGTAAGTTATAGCAACATACGCAAAACCTATGTTGTGTGCTAAAAGAAAAAATACATAACTCAAGGTACAACGCACAACATTACAGTTCGTTTCTTAAATAAATTTATATCCTCATTATTATAATAGTTGGTTAATCAATTCAAACAAAACAAAAAAAATAAAATAATACATATTACAAATATTATGAATTAACAAACAGTTTTTTTTTTTCAAAAAAAGTTTATAAAGGAAATACAATAAATTAAATTACCCACACCATTGATTTATTAATCTCGGTTAATGATACACAGTTGTCACAATAAAACGTAGTGGTATCATAGTTCCGCCGTTTACCATTGTGTTTTGTGATTGATCTGTTAAGTGTTCCACGTCATCCTCGCCGTCACCAACAGACCGCGCTGTCATCAGTTGTCACGTGTGGCAATTCTGCCTGTGATCGGTTAATATACATGGGGTTTGTATTGGATCAGTTAATCGTTTTATCGAAAATTATTACACAATTGGTCCTTATATGTTAATATACAAAGTACAGTTTACAAAATGATATACCACCACCATACACTACACGCTACACCTACTCACTCAGAGAAACGCTTATTTATGTATATCAATACCATATGAACCCACTTAATAAGTTTTATCAACATGTTATATTACAAATAAACTAAATTTATAAATAGTTCATTACATTTTTTTACAAAATATCATCAAGATTGGATTTTTTACGTTAGTCAGCACGCCCAAGAAAAGACATTTACATATATGAAAACGAACATTAGTATATATATATATATATTTAGATTATTGATATATTTTAATTTAAAAATGGCATAAATAATAAACATAAATGACTTTATTGGCTAATGGACTAGTCATTGAAATATAAATCATGCAGATGACATAGGGTGTTAAAAGAATTATAGTAGAAATAACGGATACAATTTCTAACGTACCCAAATTGGCACTGGGTAGGACTAATGATACAAATAACTGTAATAGCATTCCAACTCATTAAACCGTTTTAGGAATTTGTATTTTATTTTACTTGTTGTATATATGTTATGTTGGGTTTACAATTTTGATGACTGTGATTATGGATTCAATGTCTAAACATGTTAGTTTGGAAAACTCAAATTAACTAAAACAGGGTACTGAGTTACAATGTTAATACAGTTATTTACAAATGTTAATATATACAGTTTGACAAATGGTGTTTCTGGCATTACAGGGCCAACTTAAGCTTAGATGCTTAAGCTTAGATATTTTACATTTTTAACTTGATTTATATCGGTCAAACACGTCGGACCTTTATAACAAATTTAAAAATTCACCACCCAGACGAACTTTGATCAAAATAATGGGAACTTTGAAGGCCAGTGAGACAGAGCCCTTAAGTTGGATTAAAAATGTTCTTTTATAAGACCACCTTCCTGACATTAATGATCACCAAAAAAAATTATTACATTTTTTGCACTCATTCTCAAGTTATGGAATCACAAAGGAAAAGAGGAATTCATTTTAGCGAATTTCCCCTATAGGGAAGAAGCTATTACCGTAGGTTTCATGGTAAGACTTAAGCCCAAGACCATGATAACTTTTCATTTTGAGGTCCCCAGATGCCAAAAACACCATTCGTTCAAATTTTTATATATGTATATATATATATATATATATATATATATATATATATATATATATATATGTATATATATATATATATATATATATATATATATATATATATATATGTGTGTCCGTAAGCATGATAACTCTCGTAAAAAAGGTCCGATCTTAATGAAATTTGGTACAAACGTGTAAAGTACCATTTATTTGAACGAGTTCGAAAACCAGACGAATCGCACCATCCGAAGGGGGGTTTTGGGGGGGTTTTGTACCCCAAAAATGGTTTTTTTGGGGTTTCCACATGTAATTTTTATTAAAATAAAATTTTTATTTTCACCATTGAATTCAGCATAAAAAACAAAAAAATTGGTATCTTGATCATTGCTCTACGTCAATTGGTTACTGAGATATTGAAAGTGCTAAACACAGTACGTTGTCTAATGTTATTCTTATGGAGAAAAAGAAAAATTGTATACCTCGCTTATTTATGAACATAAACTGACGAAATTTGTTATATAGCTTCATCTGGTTTTGGTTTATTGTTGTTTGCACAAAAAAACAATTTTTCACCTATGGTTCCCATAGCAGCAAACCTAGGTATTCGGTCCCCATGTTACTCTTATGGAAAATAATTAAAGTGTTATATATATCGCTTATTTATAAATGTATATGGATGAAACTTGGTATGTGACTTCACTTAGCTGAATTCTATTGATATTTTGCATAAAACCCCATTATTTTGTGTTCCTTGTTGCAGCAAACCTGCGTACTCATCCCCAATGTTATTCTTATGGAGAATAATTAATATTTTAAATATCGCTTGTTTGTGAATATATTTCTTATGAATCCTGTTAAGTGGCTTAGTGTGTTATGTTATAATTCATTGGAAATTCGCTGAGTATGCAGGTTTGCTGCGACGGGGGTAATTATATATTAAGATATCTATCACTCACGTGATGAACAAGCTGGTTGATATAAATTAAAAAATTATGTAGAAGTACAAAAATTTTTCTTGAAATCATTGCTGACTGTCCAGACTGTCGAAACCTAACCACCCGTGTAATGTTTGTAATTATCGTTAAGGGTCAAAGGTGGCTCCAAGGGTTGAAACTCTGCTGTTCAAAATAACCCTATAAATATTTAAATTCATCTGTCATAATAACATTTGAATAATAAAGTTTTAAAATATGACTCTGCTATTTGTTTAAAATTCGTGCCAAAAAATACAAAGAATAATAAACGTAATAAAATCCTGACGCACAATTTCTCTTTTTCAGCCCAATTTTAGTCGATACATTACTTTATATTAACTAAACTAAAAATATTATAATTTAATGAAATTTTACTTTATAAATTAATAAATATACTAAATGTTTAAACCTTGTAAAAAAAACTAGGCAAATATACGTAGCAAAATAATTACATAATCTAGTTTTAATGCCGTTATATTGACTATTATAGTAAAGTTACTTTTATTTTATTATTTCAAAGAATACTTTTATTAATGATTTATTTCCTCTTTATATTGAGTCGAGGAATCGGTTATACCTTCTCTTAACTGACACTAAAACTGTATTACGCTAACATTTATGAGATTAAAAGAAAACCCGTTCGGACTGGTTATGAAGGGAAATGGGGTTAACTTTTTTATTGGTTATACTTTGGTCTTATTAGTAGGACTTTGCCTATGTTTATGTTTCATGTTCTTGTGTAGGTCGTATTTTCCCAAATGTTTAATTATTGAACATTTTGGATAAAACAATTAGTAAATTAATAAGTTAAAGGTAAGAACATTGTTAATTAAAGTTGTTTTTATTATTTTTCACATGTTTATGATTAAAATATTGCATCACTCATCATTATTGATGTGGGCCAGGTAAATACCCAATGGGTAGGTAAATACAAAATAGGTATTAACCCGGGTACTTACCCCAAGCCCCGGATAAATACCCAAAACAGGGTTATTTATGATTTTTATAACATTTAAGAGATTTTTACTAGGTTCATTGAAATTCCAATGCTGTAAAGATTATAAAATGATCATAAAACCTGTTTTGTAGAGTATAACATGGTTAACACAAGCATTTAACTTCTGAACAAGATCGAGATAAATACCCAGGACTGGGTATTTACTACTCAAAGCCTTTTGGAGAGTTTAATAAATTTGAAAATTTTGAGGAAAAGAATGGAAATTCAATTAAATTGTAAATTTGTTCTGTTTTTGTCAAATTATAAAATTATATATTTTTAAATTGTTATAAAATGTCTCGTATTTAATCAGCTTCTTTATAGTTTTGTGGTGATGTGGTTTGAACATTTGACTGATATTAAAAAAAAATTGCAATGTTATAATTTATTTATTTGTAAAATAATAAATAATTGGAATCAATAAAATATGCTCAAATGTTATACATTGATAATAACATGGGGAGTAATGGTAGATATGAATTAAATTGGCGTTTTTATGTAAAATATCATAAATACCCAAAATACCTGGGTATTTATGACTTTTGGGTATTCACCCCGAGTTTTAAATACCGGATATTTTACATCACTACTCATCATTTATAAATCGAGTCTTCTATTATACATTCTTGTTGATGTTGTTATGAATGGGCCGTTCAGACTGTGGCCAAACTCGAATTACATGCTCCATTGGTGTAATAATTGTCCGGGGAGCTTCCGGCTCGAATATATAAACTGCCGACATTCACGAATTTGATACAATCATCAAACATTTGGCTTCAGTGTAGCCTATATTTCACTCAATGAGAAGATAAATTTACTTAGGTAATTTTTCTTCATCACCATGTGTGGCGAGATTTCCTGGCGAGGCCAGGAACTGTAGGTTATTTGTAAATGAATCCAAATCAATGCAATGGAATATTTTAAATATTCTCCGATATTTCTGTGTGATATGCCGCTATACAATAAAGGTTGCATTGACCTTAGAAGACATTTTAGCTTAAATGTTACAGAACAAATATATTATCATTGTTATTGTTCTTCCGAACATTTTATGGTCTTTTAAGAGACTTAAATATTACAATTATATTCCATTCTTAATTATTCCGGTAGAAAGTTGTTTCATAATATGAGTATATTATGCATACATGTATGTTTTAAAACTCAACAAGTAGTTGTATTAATGAAACAGAGTTTACTGACTAAATATAACTAACAACAGAATATTTGTTTAATAAACTACCAGTATATATAGAGGTTATTGCCCCTACGAGCTTCTAGCATACATTTGTATATGATATAGTATAAAAATTGTGAGTTATTTTAATATTTAACGTGCATAAATATTTGTTATTTCTTCCGTCCTGAGAAAGTGTTTATCATTATTTTATAATATAAAGTAAAGTTCGTGTATCGTTCTGCAGAAATTATGCTGTTTGTTTTCAGGTCGCACTATTTTACACAAATAACCACATAACTAAATGCTCGATTATAATCAATAACCACCTTACTTTACAACTTAAGTTGGTGGATTTTTGTCTCATTATTTTAAGAAACCAAATAAGCGGTATACTAGTAAGAGTTTAGTTTGTTTTTACTGAGCAAAAGGTCTTTTTAAAACGAAACAGGACAAACGACATGTAAAATGCGCGCTAAGCTTTAACAAGCACTTAGCTGTTTGCCTTTGCGTCCGTTTGACGTAAAGGGAGCAAAATGTTAGAAAAACACATGTTGCCTGTTAAATACAACACGACTCTTGTTTTTAAGCACTGGTATGTATAATCGTAAAAAAAATGTCTTGCAATGTTTTTTTCGGGTCAAACTGTGAAATTTCCACCAAGTTTGCAAGTACTTCTTTAAAAAATCGAACTCTTCGAAAATATGGTAAAAAAATAGGTTTCTATGTATTTTATAAAGACGAATTGTGCATTATATTTACAACTGTAAGAATGAATATTTTACTCTGAACTAAATATAGTACGTTATTAAATACTATTCATTTATCTTATTAAATAATAATACTTTCTTAAAATCTAATTTGTTTTTCTCATTGTGCCATTAAAACTTAAAATGTAACGACGGATATTGTTCTTGTATTTTTAAATGAAAAAAGTAAGTATTGTTATAATACGCAGCTATAAAATCTCAACCAAGATCTTGTTTTTCTTTCCGAGGAATTAAGATTCTGGAAAACATGTTTTTCTCAAAAGTACTGAAAGTATGTTTCCATCTGTAAAGAGTTAAATTTGTTATTTCATTTATTATGCTCATGTCTTTCAGGTCAAACCTTTTAAAAATTACAGTTAGTAGATAAGTTGTAAATCTTAAGTATTAAATAAATACCAATTACTAAATAATATGTTAAAGAATTGTGGTGATACGTTGTATCCCTTGATTATTTTAACTAAACATCAATCTCATATTTATAATGATTTCTTAAATAATAATTTTCATAAGCTTAAGTTACCTTTGTTGCTGTTGTGAGTGTCCAAATGTTTACTACAATTTGTTTAATGTTATAATGATATTTGTTTAAGAGTAAACTATATCATTCAAACAACCACTGATCTAATATTTACAGACTAGACTATTAGTTATAGCCTGTACCAGTAATAATACTCTAACATGCAAAGCCCTGAATTTTGATCAAATCGGTTAAGGATGTGTAATACAATAACACTATCCTTGACATGTTAGGATTTAAACACTTCACTGTAGATACAATTTTAACGGCCAAGGGGGATCCTATGAGATCATTAGACCATATACTTGATTGGGTTGGTATTTACGCATTTGGCGTGGTACCTGTACAATATGGTTTTTATTCGGTAATTTTACCGATATATCGATATTGTTCGTTATCATGATTGTAAACATATGAAATCGGAGGTGAAAATTGCCAGTGTCATTAAGGGTATGAATATATCGATATGCAATATTGAATATACTTGTTATATCAGGGTAGAAAATGAAATAAGTATACAATTGAACGATAAAATGTAATGCTAAAATCAATGAGGTGTATCCTAAATTATAAACTGTCGTTTGCAAAAAACTCTTCACACGAACAATAAATTAATCTCAATGCTACAAAAAAAAAAAAAAAAAAACAGAAGTTCAGTATGTTCAAACCAGGTTCCATTATGTAAACGTACTAGTTTACTTCTCGCTTTAACTTTGCATCCCCAAACTTACAGACATAACAGACGGACGTTTTCACTTTTGATCAGATGGAATCATCCTTTAGTTTACAGAAAAATAATGCAGTAACTTGTTCTTCGGATCTTTTTAGATCACTCAACGTAATTGGTTCACTCGTGATAAATCTCAAAACAAATTGCCAACATTCTTAACAAACATAAATTTGTTTGTTTACAAGCATAAATTGATTTGTTGATATTTGGAATAATAAATCAGCTATTTTTATAACTGATTCATATGGAATCAATAATTAGAATCGCTATATCAGTAAAAACTCAGAATAAAACCATATTATTAAGGTATTCCGACAACTACGTAAGTACCGGTCTGCCTTATCATCCTACCTAATCCTAATTTTAGATATACACTTTATTAGATTTTGCCAGTTGCTTTATTCCTTTTTTATTAAATAGTTAACAAATCACTATTATTTAAAATCTTAAATTGGAAGTATACTAAAGAAAAAGAATTGTATTATACTATCATGATTACAAAGACGCAAATAGGCTTTGTAAGTAAACATGATCTATTTGTAACTAATGAAGATGTCTACTTGTTGTTAGCTTCAGTGTTGTTGGCGTTTCTTAAGTGTGTCCTATGGAGGTTTTTATTCATTTTTATACTTTATTCATCAATTTTATGTTGAAGCTAAATTTTTCTATTATGATACTGTAAGACGTAATACTAAGTTCACGATAACTTAATTTAAAATAACAGTAAAAAAATGATTTTCCACAGCTATTTTGATGTGACATATAATTATTATTTAATAGTTGTGCTTTTTTAAAGAACCAGTAACTTAAAACACTTTAGTAAGTAAGTGAGTATGCAATTGATTGCCAAACTTGAGACTTAATATATGCGAGTATAAACAAATAGTAACTTAACTATGCATTTTATTCTAGAACGTTATTCTAAGCTTAAACCTAACTAGTAGTACAACAAACATTTATGATATCTTTAAATAATCCCATATTTAGATTGAATGTAAAATCGAAAGTATGCTACTTAAACTACAATTAATTTTATTTGGGATTTTATTTTTAGTTGGAGCAATGCTCTTAACATTTATAGCTTTACTAATTAATTATATCAAAAACCTTGATCTTACATTGTCTATCAGATATCAAAAGTATTGTCGTAACATAAAAAACCGGCCTCCTTTTCAATGAAGATGTTGGTTGTTTCACTCTTTATTGAAGAGGTTCTTCAGAAAGAACATCCAATACACAAGGTTCAATCAAGAAACGCCTCACGCCTGACTGTCCTTTCAAAGTACAATGTGTTTGAACTACCATCCGTAATAGAGCTTGTAAAATGTCAGTAGGGGGCAATGGCCGATTCAAAACCAGCAGCACTGTGGAGCGCTCCACTGTGGAGCAAGCCCCCCCCCCAATAAACCTAACTTAAACCTGCATTGCCCCCCCCCGAGCCCCCCCGCCGGTGACGTCAGCCCCCCCCGTGATGTCAGCCCCCCCGTGACGTCAGCCCCCCCCCCCGTGACGTCAGCCCCCCCTCCCCCCCTCCCCCTCCCCCCCCCGGTCGTCTGCTGCACTTTTCGTGATGACCTTGAACATGAGGAAAAAACTTTTGAAAATTAATAACTAGCTTATTTACCCACCGATTCCCACGGGACTTTTTCCAGAGTGTAGGCCTATCCCAGAGAAAGCGAATGACGAAAGAACCCCATTGATCCGCCATCAAACAAGGCCGCTAGTAATTTATAACCGCGTTTTCCTTATGGGATCTCAGCTGTTTACCGACTGATTTTGATGAAACTTCACCACATGTCGGGCGGCGGCCTAAGTAAACCATCCCTTAAAGAAAATTGAAAATCCACTGTTAAATGAGTCCGCTATTAATTTTTTAACGCGTTTTCCTTATGGGATCTCAGCTGTTTACCGACCGATTTTGATGAAACTTCACCACATGTCGGGCGGCGGCCTAAGAAAACCATCGCTTAAAGAAAATTGAGAATCCACCATTAAACGGGCTCGCTATTAATTTTTAAACGCGTTTTCCTCATGGGATCTCGGCTGTTTGCCAACCGAATTTGATGTGACTTCGTTACACGTTATATGCCGGCTTGACTAAACCAAACTGCGAGCGGCTCCACGGCGTCACGTGTCGAGGCGCGTGCTAAGGGCCTACGTGACTGTCCCAGCCTGTTTACTCATCAGCGGTTCCGGGAATTGGTTACCACTTACATTACACTGCGAAGCATCTAGAAGCTTCTAGAACGTCGTGGACCGCGGCGGTGACATCACCTCCATGCCTACGTGACCGTCCGGGCCTGTTTACTCATTAGCGGTTCCGAGAACTGTTTACCGCTTTCACCGCCTACTGTATGGTACGTAGCTATGTTACTTCAGTGATTGTCATCGCTTCCTTCATTCAGTTTGTGTTTGGAGCCCAGTGTGTGTAGACGTCCTACTTCAGTGCTGTGCTAGTCCTTACCGCACCATATTCCGAGATCTGTTAAACGTAAGTATATGTAGTCTTATAAGTTGTAGTATGGACTGCCTCAGGCTGTTTACTCATTAGCGACAATTGCCGCGATTTCGAGAATTGTTCACCACCTTCTACTGTACGGTACGTAGCTATGTTACTTAAGTGATTGTCATCGCTTCCTTCATTCAGTTTGTGTTTGGAGCTCAGTGTGTGTAGACGTTCTACTTCAGTGCTGTGCTAGCCTTTACTGCACCATATTCCGAGATTGTTAAACGTAAGCATATGTAGCTCTTATAAGTTGTAGTGTGGAAGACTATTACATTCCCCTTTATAGTAAGATTCTCATTTAAGGTATGATCGTTCAGCAACTTTCAATTCATAATGTGCAAAGAGAGGTCTGGCTTGTTAATAGAAGTTGAATAATTTTCATTATAGTAGTGGGGGTTTGCGGGTGCTGGCTCACTTGATTTATGGCTTCCGGTCACGTGACCGGAAGCGCTGAGTGATAAAATACGTTATCTGAGGCTGAGCCAGTGACGTAGGCGGTTTTGTGACGAAATGAGTTAAAGTTCAAAGTTCAAGGTTACGGGGAGGTAATTTTAAAAAAGTACTACCTCGCACGCGTAAAATCCGATTGTGATTCGATAGTTTTAATTCGATAAAATATCGAATGAAAATTATCGAATGAAGCAATCGAATGATACGAGTGCGAGGTAGAACAATTACAAATATTACTTTATTTTATTTACAATAATTCATATTACAAATATTACTTTATTTACAATAATTCATGTTTACAATAGTTCCCCGTTGTTGGTTGTCATCGATGTTGTTGATCCGGACGAGTTGCGGCCATCACTTTGTTTTCTGAAGAAAGACGGTAGATACTTCGATCCCTGCGCAGAGTCCATGTTGTGTTTTTGACACCTATCTGTTCTGTTAGGTGTTTGCATTTCATTGCTGTCAGGAGGAAATAATACGTGACGGCAATGAAATAGAAACATCTATCAGACCTTGAGTGAAATGATATTGTTATTTTGTGAAGAGCGTCTCGGAGAGCTCGATGTTCACCGGTCGAGAGCCGGAGGTGTACTGACTATTCGCTAGCTAGCGTTCTGGTATCAAACAAAATGGTGGGGGTAAAAGTGTAGTAGAACGAAGCAGATGGTTGGTGGCAGGTGGCAGGCGGCAGGTGGCAAGTGTGCGGCAGATGGTAGTCCCCCCCCCCACTACACCAGTCCCCCACTACACCAGTCTCCCCACCGAGTTTTACATCGCACAATAACTAGTTTACATGTGTTAGTTAGGGTTTAGCTCTTAGACTGTCAAGACCTTAGCTCCGTAACTAAAAACTTCAATAATGTTTGCGCTTCAACGCTGTATAAGTATAACAGCTACTATGATCTAAACCGGTGCATGTATTCATATGGTTCTTTTTGCGAAGCAAACAACTAGCTAAAAGTGTTTCAACCTCGATTATTCTTCGACGAAACCGCTCATTGTCCACTAAAAGTGTAGACCTTCTGTCTTCATTGTCAGGGAAGTAGAAAGTAGTGTCAAGGGGACTACTGAAGGTCACCTTCCTCATGTTCCTGTAAAACTGCGACATTTTTCAGACTCTCTAGGTAGATGTTCATCCGTCAAGAGCTGGAAGAATAATGATGGAGCGTTATCATGTATGATAGGCACCTAACCCCCACCACAACGTTACCTTGTCCTTCAAACCATCGTTTTTACGCTACAGATGCTATACTGTTGGTTAGATTTAAATTTAAATTGCACCTTCTTGTTTGTCTTGGCAAGCCGCGTAATTGAAGTATCCACATGTTATACTTTGAACCAAAAACAAAGAAGTTATTTAGGTTTGTCCTTGAAAATAGGTGTTTTTTCGCTGTTGCTGCTATACCCGTTGTCGGATCTGAATTCTGTTTGCACCAACTTGTTCGTCTGATCACTCCGCGTAATTTGAGTACCCACTTAATATACTTTAAACCGTAAATAAAGAAGTTATTTAGGTTTATCCTTGAAAATAGTAGTTTTTTCGCTGTTGCTTCTATACCCTTTGTCGGATCTGAATTCTGTTTGCACCAACTTGTTCGTCCGATCAATCCGCGTAATTTGAGTACCCACATGACATACTTTGCACAAACTTTATACCCCCCCCCCTTGGGTCATGGTCATGGTCAAGGTCAAGGACCTTGGGACTTCGAAATTTTTACAAAGTGGGCTGCACACAAACATAAGACTAACAGTCTCCTGCCTATATACAGACCAAGTCCCTAACTTGAAATGCTTAGGGTGGTCCTGAAAAGGACCGTTTTTGATGCCATGAAGAGGAGTCCTGAAGGAGTTGCGGTTAGTCGAGGTGGAGGAAATGGACAAGGGCTGTGACAATTTATTTAATTAACCAATGCGCCTTGCCCTCTTGTCTGACGAAAAACAGTTCCTTTTTGGATGGGATTCTAGGCGGTTGCGGCAGGGAATGAGGCAGTTGGACCTTGAAGTGAAAATCTTCATGTTGTAAAATATAGCTGTTTCCGCTGAGCCTTGCCACAAACTTGTATTTGATATTTGTTTTTAGTTTTCTAAATTTAAGTGATTTGAAGTTTAGAGGAGTGACTAATTCTTCTTCCTTCAACACCCTCGTCCGCTCCATCACCTCATCCACGGTGAGAGGTGGAGTTGAAGGTCGAGGCTGACTTGTAGTCGAAGTCGAAGGTCGATGCTCAGATGACGGATGTTGGTTGAAGTAGAGCGGATGGTTCTTAAAATTTCTTCTTATTGTGGCCTTGAAAGAAGTTGGTCTCTTAAAACCACTTCTTCTCTCAACCGTCTCCTTCAGGGATTCCTTCAGACGTCGCAGTTTCTCAAGGTTCACAGGGGAAGTCATCGTAGCGCTGCTGATCGGCACGTAGTTTTAGTTCGAGAGACAAAGCTGGAATGAGTCCTAATGT
The DNA here is from genome assembly GCA_963675035.1 of Allygus modestus. Lineage (NCBI taxonomy): Eukaryota > Metazoa > Arthropoda > Insecta > Hemiptera > Cicadellidae > Allygus > Allygus modestus. The sequence continues at coordinate 90,263,933 of OY776116.1, forward strand.
CTTGACTTTTGAAGGGTCAGACGGTTTATCTCGTTTAATAGGTTTTTGGCGGCTTGCCAAGTGTAACCTTGACACTTCCATATACGGGTAGAAAGCTAAGAACCGGTTCCCCTTCCCTTCATGTCCCCCCCCCCATTTGGGTCATGTCCCCCCCCCCCAATTTGGGTCATGCCCCCCCCCCCATTTGGGTCATGTCCCCCCCCCCCATTTGGGTCATCCCCCCCCCCTGACGTCACGGGGCGGAGTCACCTCCCACCACTGACCGCCGCCTTTATAAGCGGGAGCAGTCCGCAGTCTCTTCGCAGTAGGCTGCCGCCCGTTCGTGATCTACGTCCGTCCGGGTTGCATTCTGCTGCAGCGTAGGTCTTTTAAGTGTGCGTTGGGCCCGACGCGCAATTAAGAGATCCGCGCCTTTGCATGTGCATGGTAGTTTGTTAAGCATGGTAGTTTGTTTGTTAGATTATTGCTTGTAGATTGCTGCTAATTAATGTAGTTAGTTTAATGAATGTTGGTGTTGGTTTTAAGTGTTTTATTTAATGATGAAATATGTACCTTTCTTACAGATCCTTATCCCTGGGTAAAGTCTTTATATCCGTGGGGTTTGTTATCAAAGTAATTTAAATGCCGGTCTTTGTAAATATTTAATGATGAAATATGTACCTTTCTTACAGATCCTTATCCTTGGGTAAAGTCTTTATATCCGTGGGGTTTGTTATCAAAGTAATTTAAATGCCGGTCTTTGTAAATATTTAATGATGAAATATGTACCTTTCTTACAGATCCTTATCCTTGGGTAAAGTCTTTATATCCGTGGGGTTTGTTATCAAAGTAATTTAAATGCCGGTCTTTGTAAACTACCTTGGTCAAAACATTGGTTCGCAGTAGCCTGACGCCCGTTCGTTGATCTACGTCCGTCCGGGTTTCAGTGTTGCTGTTGTGACCTTGTTAAACTGACCGCAGTATCCTGACGCCCGTTCGTGATCTACGTCCGTCCGGGTTTCAGTGATACTGATTGTTCTTTGTAAAATTAACGTTAACTCTAACTGACCAGTTTGTTTCAAAGTAATGTAATTTGTTTCTCATCCCTTTCCTAACCCCCTGACAATAAGTTTCGGCCCTGAAAACCGGACTTGTCAATACGGCCATGTAAACCGGTTGACATTACCTTTCTTAGCCTGAGAAACTGTTGTGATTTTCCTTTTTTTTTTGGGTTTTTTTTTCTTTATTTTTTGTTATTAAAATCATTGCTTGTAATTCCCTGTCCCCTAATACAGAGCGGGGAATAGAGCACCAATTTGTGCTCTACCGGACTTGTCAATACGGCCATGTAAACCGGTTGAGTTACCTTTCTTAGCCTGAGAAACTGTTGTGATTTTCCTTTTTTTTGGGGTTTTTTTTTTCTTTATTTTTTGTTATTAAAATCATTGCTTGTAATTCCCTGTCCCCTAATACAGAGCGGGGAATAGAGCACCAATTTGTGCTCTATTCCCCGCTTTGGCAACAAGTTCAGATGACCTTGACCCACTGACAGGACTTATAAAACCTCTGTCTGGTTACATATAGGAAAATTAATATTTTAAACCATAGCCTATCCCCCTTCCACTTATATTGGGTATAAAAGAGGCTTCCCATTACTGGTAAGATCATTCTGCTGCTTGTGCTTGCTCAACTCAGAACTATGGAGTCACACCCGATATCACTACCGACTTCTGCATCACCCTCTACTTCTACATCACCCTCGACTTCTGCATCACCCTCGACTTCTGCATCACCCTCGACTTCTGCATCACCCTTGACTTCGGCTGCTGGTTCAATTCTTCGTCAGGCTCTTTTAATGTCTCTTATCATCCCTGAGAAGACAACTTCACCACCCATTATGGATCGACCAACTTCTCCTTCACCATCATTCTCGAGATCAAGGTTTTCGTCGAGCTCCTCCTCCTCATCATCTACCTCGAGATCAAGGTCTTCTTCGAGCTCCTCATCATCCACCTCAAGATCAAGCTCCACCTCGAGATCAAGCTCTAAAATATCTACAAAACCCCCAATTGAAATTTCACCTTCCACTAGTTCAACCAGACCTTCAGTAATTTGCACAAATATTCAATCTCCTTCAGAGAAATTTAATCAATTAAAGTCATTGCATAGAAGGTGCATACGTCCTGCACAACTATGTAATTATATCTTCAAAAAAGGTGCAAAGAAAGGCGAACGCTGTGCAAAACAGTGTACTTTAAATGAAGAACTGTGCAATCTTCATTTAAAAAATACCGCTTCTCCTTCTTCACCACATCCAACAGTGAAACCGGCTAAGACTCGGATTAATAGGCTAGCTAAAAACAAACAATACGTCTTTGTAAAAATAATGGGATTCCTGAAGGTCATGTTAAAATGTGAAGACCGCCTTTACATTTTAAGATTACCTAAAGGCATGCGTCATCCCAAAAACCCTACAAAAAAGCACTATCTAATCCGAGCCGATTCAGGAACCACTGTGTGGAATAAATTGTAAAAAAAAAAAAAAAAAAAAAAAAAACATTCTTTCCAAATTAAATAAAGTTTTTCCAAATTAAAAAAAAAAAAAAGTGTGGGCAACCTATTTACAAATTGTAGCATATGCTGCAAAGTGTAAATAGGTTGTCCACACTTTTTTTTACAATGTTACAACGACCTTGACCTAGATAACGGACTTAGATATTTTACACTAAGACAAAGATAAACGTAAAAGGAAAAAGGAGAAATATTATACTAAAGATATTATTCAACAGTGAAGAAGGGAGGGGGTAAGCGGGTATTTAAGCAAGCGATTCGGAATATAATTATTAGTTGTATCATCATGAGCGTCAACAGCAACACATGGGGAAAGGAAATTAGCGAAGAGGAGTTGTACGCGATTGCTGAGGCTGCTGAAATTACCGAGGTTTCTAAGATTGATAAGGTTGCGGAGAATGATGCCCAGTCACAACCGCAACAAACTACATCATCGATGCGGTCTACAACGCAGCAACCAAGACCCTATCATGTTATCCTGGAGGAGTATAATGAGGCAATGAGGTACGCCTTTACAAAGTGGTGCGGACAACCGCGTTCTCCTGAACAATGGGAGGAGCACGATGCAGACTTTCGCCTGGTTGCAGACTTAGAACTTGAGCTTCAAAGAGCAAAGGCTGCTCAATAGTGTGAAGATTTATTGTTTACTTTAAGAAATACAGAGCGGGGAATAGATCAGTTTGAGGTCCAAGTGAGAACCACTTACTGCTCTATTCCCCGTTTTGGCAATTTGTTCAGATGACCTTGGGACTTAGAAAATTTTGTTTGGTAAAAAAAAAAAAAAAAAAAATATTGAAATATATATTTCTTACAAAAACATCCCCTCCCTAAAACTTGCACTCCCACCACTTCCATTGGGTATAAAAGAGACACCTTATCGATGGTAAAATTAGTCTGCTGCTTGTATTCGCCCACCTCAGACACCATGGAGCACATCAGAAAACCAACTTCTGACGCCTCTTCTTGTACTGTTTCATCTTCTGCTGTCCCATCGATACTTGTCCAGGCTATGATTCTATCCAACATTTTTCCAGAGACTAGTAATACTTCGCCAAACTTAAACTCGAGATCTCTCAAAACCGAGAGAAACAATGCTAGTTCTCGAAAAATGAGAACAAGGATCGCTGATTGTTATAAAGTATTAAGACGCATATTACCATCTTCCAATCCGTATGATTCTAAATTAACCACTATACAAAAGTCAATAAAATACATTTCAAACCTTCAGTCGCAGCTTCAAGAACCGTCCTTAATTCACAAAGAAGATTTACACAACCCTCCACCTTTTGAAGCTGTTTTTCTTAAAGAGGATGAGTTAGCGGACCAACATTTCTTCGCTGAAGAACCTTCAGCTTACAAACAAATCTTCCTCATGGATGAAGATCAGGACGAGTAACTATCTTAAAAAAACTAAAGTCCTTTGAAATACAAAGCGGGGAATAGATCAGTTTGAGGTCAAAGTGAGAACCTCTTATTGCTCTATTCCCCGTTTTGGCAACTGGTGTAAATGACCTTGGGACTTAGAAAATATTCGTTTGATAAAAAATAATGAAAGATCTTCTTATTTCTCACAACAACAATATCTTTTCCTAACCCCCACCACTACCTAAACTAAGTATAAAGGAGGTTCTCCATCGCTGGTAAAAATTAGTACTCTGCTGAAAATGAATGCATCCACTACTTCTATCTCTGCAGCAACTATAATAGTTAGCAGACGGGTCGAAAACATTGATCAGTTGCTTGCTGTAAGGAGATTACTGCTACGGTATCTTGATATAGAGGTTAGTTGTCAATTGTGCATGTGGAGACCAACAGGTGAAGTTTATAGTAGTGAAAATGAAGCATTTGAAATAAACTACAGTAGAAAGTTATATAAAATCTTTGGTAATATGGTAAGGTTAGTCAATAATGGATGGAACATTAATATAACATTTTATATTGTTCCAAACCTGTAATTAAAGCAAAAAAAAAAAAAACGATGGGTATATAAGCCCGATGTTACAGAGACAATTATCACTTTGGTTCTGAATTGCGTCAAGAGAGCACCTACCATGGTATATCTCCACTATATTGACTCTACTGCTAAAGCGGATACTTTTATCCAGCGTGTTTACCAACTGTTAACGGAGTACCATCATGTTCAGGTCAAAGGATTGGGTATTCGTGGAACAGAAGAAGTAAAAATAGATGTAAAACCAATCCCTTTGAAGAAAAAAATTGACCAATTATTACAAGAAGGCTACACACTGTGCCTTTATTACACAACCTCATAAACTAAATAAAACGCCAAAGGGGGGGGGGAATACAGAACGGGGAATAGATCAGTTTGAGGTTTGAATAAGAATCTCTTACTGCTCTATTCCCCGTTCTGGTAATAGGATAAGGTGACCTTGACCCACTTACAGGACTTAATCATTTGTGTTACAATAATACCTCTTCCCTATCACTTTTCCCTACCACTTGCACTTTCAACACTTACCCCCACCACCACCGAAATCAGGTATAAAAGGTGGTTTCGTATTAGTAGTAAATCAGTCTGCTACTTGGAATCATGTCGCCCAGAGATAACATTTTCCCTTCTAAGAAGACTATACTAGAATTGATTAAAAATATTCCATTAAATTTAAACGAAGATGAAGACGAAGACGATTCAGAGATGGAAGGTGAACTATTTAGTGAAGGTGAACTATTTAGTGATCTTGAACTACTGAGTGAGTTTGCTAGCAGTGAACCATATCTTGGAGAGATGGAGCTGTTGACTGACGACGACGATGTCGATAATAATGAACCGGAATTTTATCATCAGTTGCTTTGCTTGGAGGAAATGGACCTTGTTGATAGTGAAACCCCTCCAAGCAGTATTAATATCGATGATGTAGTTCTAGATCCAGTCACAGGGAACTTTTGTGTTCGTCGTCGCTTATTTAGTGATACGAGCTCATCATCATCATTATCATCGGAAGAATCTGAATAAGTTTTTGTTGTCTTCAAATAGTTTACTTTAAATACAAAGCGGGGAATAGATCAGTTTGTGGTTATAGTGAGAATCACTTACTGCTCTATTCCCCGTTTTGATAATATCGTTGTATAACCTTGACCCATTTACATGATTAAAAAAGTGGGGTAACTTATACATTTAATGGTGGGGGAACGTCTATTTAAAGACGATGCAACAGTGTATATTTATCATATAGGCATGATGAACCCACCAGGAAACTCCGTTTGCTACAGCTTTCCCCTCATCGATATCGATGATGTGATAAAACTTACATCAATAACAAAACGGTTTGAACTCGAAAGGCGACTCATAAAAGTCGACGTAATTCCACAAGATCTTCGTTCGGCAATGTTGACTATTGAATATGTTAAAGATGAATCTACAACTGAAGATCCCTATTGTTTTATGAAATTTTTAGTTGATCAAGATGCAATGTGTACAATCCAACTTCACATCCGAGTTTAAAATTTATCAAATGTTTTTGTTGGAGAAAATTGTCTTAGTTAAATACAGAGCGGGGAATAGATCAGTTTATGGTTTAAAATGAAATCATTTACTGCTCTATTCCCCGTTTTGGCAAATATGCTCAATGTCCTTGACCCAAATACAGAATTTTGTAGCCTCCAGCTACAAACTTAAACTTAACCTAAAACGTACCCCCACCACTTTTTCTAGGGTATAAATAGAGGTGCATTTGCAGTGTTTTTTCATTATTGCGCTGACCCTTGTGAAGAGCACGCCTACATTATGAATCGCTGCGATATTTGTAAAGCTTCTTTCAGAGATGAATGGCTTTTAACCATTCATAAAGAATTGAAACATAACACCAATACAAATACTGAAGAACCAAATGAAGAAGAATTAGATTCAATCAACCAACAATTAGCAAAACATCAAGAAGAACAAAATGAAGAAAAACACAACGAAGAAAAAGAAGAAAATGAAGAAAAAGAAGTTTCAAGACCAAGTGTCATTCATTATGCGCCTGGACCATCAGTAAATGTGGAACTACACGCCCGAGCACTTCCGGGTAATGTTGTAACCCACTTTAAAATTGACAATACAAAATTGAAACTTGAAGAATTTTTAAACAACGCAAAAGGATTGGTTAGCAAAACTCTGAAAAATGAATTAAAAAGATTAAATTTTATTAAATTTGGACTATTACTGGATGCTTTATTTACAAACATTCAAAATGAAACCTCACCGAGAGGTTTCTTAACAAAAAACCGAACTATTATGTTTTCCTCAGATATTGATTCAATCGTATCTGAATGTTTCGAAGAGCTAATGACAAAAATACAAGAACACGAAGGAAGAGGATCTGGATGGAGTTTGTTAAGCATCACAGGGCTAGACTTAAGAGTACACAAACACGGTTATGGAATTCGTGGCAGTAGCTATATCCCTTTACCAAAAAAGATTAGTGATACCAAATCCTGCATCAATGTGCAAAATCAAGATACTGAATGTTTTAAATATGCTATGTTGGTCAAATATGTAACAGACAATCCGATAAGACCAAGTCACAAATATGAAGAAGTACAACATAGATATAATTTTCAAAGGATGACTTACCCTGTTGCTATAACAGACGTTTTGAAATTTGAAAAACAAAATCCTTCAGCTTCTGTCAACCTATTCGGATTGGATTCGTCAAACAATGTGTACCCCTTGCGTATAACACCAAATGAGCGCAGAGATCATACCGATTTGTTATTAATTACTAAAGGTGATATTTCACACTTTGTGTATATCAAAAAATTTGAAAGTCTTGTTTCTAATCAATTATCTAAGCATAAAAGAAAGATGATAATTTGCAAAAGATGTTTTTGTCACGTGAACAAAGAACTAAGAAGGGGAGGGTCAGATTGGCTAGTAGAACACCAACGGCTATGTAATGGAAACTATGAAGTAAGAATTAAATTGCCGCATCCTAGCAGAGCACAGATAAAATTTGATAAAGTAATACAACAATATCGTTTACCTGTTGTTGTGTATGCTGATTTTGAGGCGTCTTTACTTCCGCTCGAACATCAAGAAGAAAACGTAACAAGAAGAAGCAAATACCAGCAGCACACACCAAACAGCTACTGTTTGATGATAAAATCAACACTGTCTGAAGAACATTTGCGAAGATATGAATTAACCACAACACCGAAGATATATCGCGGTGAAGAAGCAGCTCGAAACTTCGTCGATGACTTATATACCATAGCTGCGAAAGTTGAAGAAATGTACAGAAATGTGGTACCGATGATTCCTATGAATGAAAATGAAATTCAACGACACGACTCAGCAACAACATGTTATTTGTGTATTAACACTTTTACACTGACCAACAGTAAAGTGCGAGACCATGACCATCTAACAGGAGCTTACAGAGGTGCAGCCTGTAACTCTTGCAATCTAAACTACAAACTTCCAAACTTTATCCCCGTTGTTTTACATAATCTTAGTGGATACGACTCCCACTTTATAATCCCAGAATTGGGCAGAGATAATGGAGAAATAGATGTATTGGCAACAACCATGGAAAAATTTATAAGCTTCTCTAAAAAAGTTGGTAAAATAAAACTAAGATTTGTTGATTCATTCAGATTTATGCCTTTTAGCCTTGCAAAATTAACTAAAAATTTAAGAAGACAAGATTTGATTGAAACAAGCAAAATTGTGCCTAATGATAAAATGGATTTAGCTCTTCGAAAAGGAGTCTTCCCCTATGATTACATTGACGGACTGCATAGATTTGATGAAACATCACTTCCTACACCAGATAAATTCAAAAACAAACTTAATGATGAAGAAATAAAACCTGAAGATTATCAACATGCACTTCGAGTATGGAACGAGATGAATATGGAGACCTTAGGGGATTACTCAGACTTTTATGTCAAACTAGATGTGACCCTTCTTTGTGATGTGATTGAAGAATTTCGAAACACCTGTTTTGTCGCATATGGATTGGACCCTTTACATTCGTATACTTCTCCAGGATTAGCTTGGCAAGCCATGTTAAAAGAAACAAAATGCAAACTCCAACTTTTAACAGATATTGACATGGTTTTAATGATTGAAGCAGGTGTAAGAGGTGGATTGGTTCAAAGTGTTACCAGGCGTGTTAAAGCCAACAACAAATACCTTCCTAATTACGACGAAACTAAACCAACAACCTATTTGGGATATTTCGATGCAAACAACTTATACGGATGGGCTATGTCAAACCCACTTCCATATGATAATTTCAAATGGATTAACCCCGACTCTATTGACGATATTTCACAAATTCCAAAACATGGTGACACTGGATATATTTTAGATTGCGATTTTGAATACCCGGAGCATTTACACGATCTCCATTACGACCTCCCACTCCTCGCTAAAACAGAAGTTTCTCCAACTGGAAAACACCCTAAATTAATGATGACTCTAAATAATAAACAACGCTACGTGGCTCACTTTTGGATAGTCCAACAAGCCATCGAATTAGGACTACGTATTACAAAAATTAATAGAGTTTTGGAATTTTCTCAGTCATGTTGGTTAAAACCTTACATTGATTCAAACCCCACCAGAAGAGCAGCCGCTACATCAGAATTTCAAAAAGACTTTTTTAAATTAATGAATAATGCGATATTTGGAAAAACATTGGAAAACAAAAGAAGACACAAAAATGTTAAACTTGTTACTGACGCAAAAAAGCTACAGAAACTCGTACAGCAGCCAAACTTTGGATCATCTATAATTATTAATGAAAGACTTGTAGCAGTGTCTATGAAGAAGACGAGTGTGAAGATGGATCGTCCTTTATATATAGGCATGTCAATCTTGGACATCTCAAAAACACACATGTACGATTTTCATTATAACAAAATGGTTGCCTTCTATGGAAGAGAGAACATCGGCATTAGCTACATGGATACAGACGCTTTTGTGTATTGGATTATTACAAATGATATGTATCAAGATCTTCGTACATTTGTTCACAAAAATGAATTCGATTTTTCTGACTACCCAAAAACCCATCCTAACTACGATCAAGACAAAAACAAAAAAGTACTGGGCAAATTTAAAGATGAAGCAAATGGAGTTCTACTTGAAGAGATTGTTGCACTTATGTCAAAACTGTATTCTTTGAAACTATATGATGAAAAAGAAGACGAGAAGAATAGCTATATTAAAAAAGCTAAAGGTGTAAAGAAATTATATTTAGAAAAGAAAGTTATTTTTGATCAATACAAGCAATGTTTATTTGAAGATAAAGTCATTACAGCTAAATTCAATACAATTAGAAGTTTTAACCATCAGATATACAGCCTAACAGAAGTTAAAAAAGCACTTTCTTCCAATGACGATAAACGACACATTCTTCCAGACAACATCCACACTTTACCATTCGGCCACTACTCCCTCAACCCTATTGACGAGTAACCTTTTCATCGTCCTAGATCCTTTATCCTTTTCCTTTCCGTAAAAAAGGGGAAACACAGCAATGTTAAGCTGTGTTTCCCCTTTTTTACACAAGGTTTGAATGACCTTGAACTATATGTGTGTATATATATATATATATAAGGAGATTTATACCAAAGAATATTTAATACCATATCAGCTGCCTTCGTGAAACCATCATGTCAGACCTGAAGGAGAAGATTATTAATGAACTACACAAACCTGCAAGAATAAAGTTTCCAAGAAGAAATACTGTTATAAAAGGGATAAATGATCTATATCAAGCGGATTTAATTGAAATGCGACCGCATAGCAGAATAAACAAAGGATTTAAATATATACTCACTATTATTAATTGTTTTACAAAAGTTGCAGACGCTTTACCTCTAAAGGACAAGACTGGTAAAACCGTAACAGAAGCCATGGAAATAGCCATAAAAAGAGATAAAAACAAAATTAAACATTTACAAACTGATGATGGAACAGAATACTTTAATACAAACTTTGCACAGTTAATGAATAAATATAAAATAAATCATTATTCTACAAATTCAGAGAAAAAAGCAGCTATTGTAGAAAGATTCAATAGAACCTTAAAAGGAGCACTATATAAACAATTTTCAAAAAGAGGTTCTTACGTATGGTATGATGTTTTACCACAATTAATAAATGAATATAATAACAGGTTTCATAGAACTATTGGTATGAAACCTAACAAAGTAAATAGAAGAAATGCAAAAGATGTATTAAAACGCATAAAGAAAAATACAAAGCCAAAAGTAGAAAAAATGCAGCCAAGAAAATTTAATGTAAGTGATAAAGTACGGATTAGTAAATATAAGGGAGTGTTTACCAAGAAATACCTTCCCAATTGGACGAATGAAGTTTTTACAGTGTATAAAGTGCAACCGACTGTACCTGAAACGTATATCTTAAAAGATAACAAAGGAGATTTGTTGCAAGGTGCATTTTATGGACATGAAATGTTAAAGTCAACAGTAGGTGATGTATATCTTGTTGAAAAAGTGTTACAAAGAAAAAAGGACGCAGTTAAAGTGCGGTGGTTAGGGTTTAACAAAACTGAGGATTCATGGATACCTATAAAAGATTTGATTTAATGCAAGCAACTCATTTCATCGTTAACCTTTGAGCAGGATGGAGATTATTCACCATAAAGATCGATTCAATATTAATAACATAGATGATTTAACTGTGGATAACGTTAAAATCAACAATGGTAAACACGGTAGTTTACTTCCAAACACTGTTCGATGTATAGTAAGTGGACCCTCAAACTGTGGAAAAACCAATGTTGTCTTTAATTTGATCACTAATCCGCAGGGATTAAGGTTTAATAACCTATATATTTTTTCAAAGTCCCTACAACAACCAAAGTATCAATTGCTAGATAAAATCCTATCTGATGTGCCCGATGTTAATTTTTACAAATTTAACGCTAGTGATAGCATTATACAACCAAACGAAGCGATACCGTATTCTGTATTTATATTTGACGATGTATCTTGTGAAAATCAGGATACTATTAGAAACTACTTTGCCATGGGAAGACATAATAACATCGATAGCATATATATAGGACAAACTTATAGCAAAATCCCGAAACAACTTATCAGAGATAATGCAAATGTTTTAATTGTATTTAAACAAGATGATACTAACCTAAAACATATATATAACGATCATGTGAATGCTGATATGGCATTTGAAAAGTTTAAAGAGCTTTGCGGAAAAGCATGGGCGGAAAAGTATGGATTTCTGGTTATTATGAAAGATCAAGCTATAAAAGACGGCCGTTATAGAATAGGTTTTGATACATTTGTTTTACTACACTGATTAGCAGTATTACTATACAAGTCGTCAAGGTGTGAAGATGGTTAACCAGGAAAAGCTACTAAAAGAAATAAAATCACTTAGTGATTCTATTAGACAAAAAAACCGAGCTTTAAAATCAGGTATAAATGAAAGAGAGCAATTTTTAGAAACAACATTCAAACCTGTTACTGAACCTTTAAAGCGATTAGCACAAAATATGGAAAAACCTTCAATTCGCTTCGAAGGAGACAAAATGCTACCAATTTCCAAATATGAAGAAGAATTTCAGAATGATGAAAGTTTTGACCAGTTACAAACATCTGAAGAAAGCGACGAGTATGAAGAAAGTGGAGATATAGGAGATTTAAGGGAAAAGAACATTGCAGGAGATACAAGTACAGAAGATACAAGTGCGGAAGATACAAGAGCAGAAGAAGAGGATATCAACCCATCCAACTTAAGCAAATTAGGCACAGATATTATGTTTAAAGGAACACTTGGAAGAAAATATACATTAAAAATGTTACATGGCACACATGCTAATCGAAATTATCATACATATGGAGCTAGAATAGAGGATAAAGGATTAATGATTGGAGATAGAAAGTTAGATATAAACGAAAATGATGATATAGTTATTGGTGATAAGAAATATAAAGGTACAACAGGTTTGTTTGAACTCATCTTTAAAAATAATCCTGGTAAATATACTAAAAAGGATTTACAATTGTTTAAAAATATACTAGAGTATACAAATGCACATAGAAAAAAATATTCCAAAGAAAAACCTATTCATAGAAACAGGTCAATAAAATACACAAACATTATATCTAGTCTTTTCCCCTCGAAATCAAATAAAGCTTCAATTAAAAGAAGAGCTTTATCTTCTGCTGAATTAAATGTTTTGCATAAAAAAAGAAAAACAACTGATCCTACTACATCTGGAAGGGGATTATTAAAAAATTTGTATAAAACCAATATAATATATTACAACGATATAAATAAGTTAGTTGATCGAATGAGGTTATTACATGAAGCTATGGAAGCCGGGCACACTGGTTTAGAAAACGAATGGGTAGCTTTGGTTGATGAACTGCGAAAACGAGAAATAATTGTTCAGTAGACGTATATATATATATATATATATATATATATATATATATATATATAGTAAGAACCTAAACGATAGCGATTCAGTTACATCATGAGTGTGGACAAGTTCGGACGGTATTCCGAGTTTGGAGTAAAATCTGGATATAGTGAAAAAAGAGCTGGGTTTCCATTAACACCTGATGGTAATTATAATTTTGAAGGAAAAGTAATTCAAAATGTTGGTGATCCGCTTTTGTCTTCTGATGCGGTTACGGTACAATACATGGATAAAAGAACCCCAACTGTACACGAAGATCATTGGGGGTTTTCCGGTAAAAGGTTAAGTAATATACAACATCCCGTTTATGATGGCGAAGCAGTAAATTTAGCTACTCTAAAATTGTTAACGATTTACCAAAGGAATGAAACTGACACAAGCTATGATGTAAAAAAATTAAAATTATCAAATGTAGGTGATTGTGAGCAGGATGGAGACGCTGTAAATAAGAAAATGTTTGATATTGTACACAAGAAATGGACTACGGAATATGAAAAACATTTGGAAAGGTTTGGTGCAGCTCTATTTCATTATATCCATCGGGCTTCAGGAAGAGCTGCAGCTTCAGATGTTGACAGCTACAATTATTTAGACTGGAAAAATATACACAATCCAGAGAAACCTAATCAACGAGATAAACCGTCTGAGCCTTCTAAAGTCAAGACATTAGGAAAGGATGATAAAGTGAATGTGATTAATGAACCAACAGAAAACAATGAAGATCACATAAGAGAAAAAAGAATTTAAAATACCCATGATAAGGGACAAAGCATCAGTCATATTCGAGAGATGATACAGAGAGGATGATGGAATCCAATATTACTGCGTGGAGTTTAATATCTCAAGAGCCGAGATTTCCCCAAGGAGTGTTGACAGATGGTTTTGTTCAACGGTTTGATAGATATATGGATTGGGAACAACTTTCCATACACTACCTCTTTACAATGACTATGTTAAGAATTTATTTTCACAGAGTTAACTGGATCCATATTTTACAAAGACAACAGTTTTCAGAAGACTTCCTCGTAGAGATGACATCAAATTTTAATAACTGTTGGGAAGTAATAAGTAAATATCAAAATCTCTCTGAGAATTACATTGACAATTTTAAAGATAAACTAGACTGGGATGTGTTATTCAATTACCAACGATTAAGCGGCAAGTTTCTAAGGGAACATGACAACTATTTAAAGTTTATTCATTTTACCGAAGACAACAATACCATCACCAGCGGAGAAACATCTGGAACATCTTCATTTACACCTTATTTCCATTTTTACTACTTTTATTTAATATGTATACATTTAATTAATAAATCCATTTCTATATAATAAATGGATTTTAAACAGTATATAATACAAGAAACCAAAACTGATATTACATTCATTGTGAAATATTTATAGAGTGCACCTACTGATTGTAGGTTTTGCTATAAATAGTCATGTCGAGGGTTAAACGCATCAGTCATAATCGAGAGAGATTACGGAGAGGAAGGGGAATAGCATCAACAGCATTTTCTCTATTGAGTAAACCGGTTGGAGCTATAGTTAACAAGGCGATTGATTTATTACCTGTGGAATTACATTTACCTGGAGGATATCAATATTGTGGTCCTGGAACCAAATTAAAGAAACGACTTGCTAGAGGAGATCCTGGAATAAATAAGCTCGATCAGGCTTGTAAACAGCACGATATAGCGTATTCCAAATTTGGTGATACTAAAAATAGATCAATAGCGGATAAAGCACTTGCTGAGAAAGCTTGGCAAAGAGTAAAATCTAGTGACGCAGGTATTGGTGAAAAAGCAGCGTCTTTAGCAGTAACAGCAGCAATGAAAGCAAAAACTACGTTTGGAGGAGGAAAGAGAAGAAGGCGTGGGAAAAAACCCGCTAAGAAACAAGGAGGTAATATCAGAAGAAAACGTCGATCTACCAGTGGTAAAGCTAAAAAGAAACCAACAATATGGTCAATGATAAAAAAGGGAGGAGGATTATACCTAAGGCCGTATCGTGTGTATTAAATAAGAAAGAGCAATTAATAATTAAAAACAAAGAATTGACCAATGAAGAACTGATTACATATGCTTCTTGTTTGAAAATCCCATTTTTTAGAGGAGTATTTATGAAAGATGAATTACCGGTTAAAATGTGGAAAAATGAGACTGGTATTGTACATTTGGATAATAGTGAAGGATTAGGCACTCATTGGGTGTGTTACAAGAAACTTGGTAAAACCATTTATTATTTCGACAGTTTTGGAGACCTTCCACCACCGAAAGAACTTCAACAATACTTTCGTGCGGCAGAAAACGTTTTTTACAATCATACAAGAAAACAACCTGATGATACATCCATTTGCGGTCATTTATGTTTAGACTTTTTAGCTAAAAGTGTTAGTCAACTTTAAGATGTCTTCGTATACAGTGTCATTAACCGGTAACTCATGTACTTTGCGCAGTATTCTGTTTCCAGCGCTACGTTTGCAAAAAGGACGACTATGGGAAGCCGCATTATTGGATTTAACAACATATAACTCTATTCCAAACGTTAGTGAAGGAATTAATAACAAAATACATTATTACAAGACAAAAGATGATAAAGGAAAGTATTCAGCTTTGGAAGAATTCAGTTTACCAACAGGAGCTTATGAAATTGATAATATAAATGAAGTTATACAAAAACATATGGGAAAAGAAAATATAACGATAAAAGGCAATAACAATACAATGAAAGCCGAAATTACGTCTAAGTATTATATTGATTTTAGTCAAGAACATTCAATTGGTAGTTTATTGGGGTTTTCTAAGGAAACAAAAGTTTTAGAACCTAATAAAACTCATTCTGGGAATAAAACTGTGACGATCATCAAAGTTAATAGCATAGACATTACATGTAACATTATACAAGGATCCTACAGAGATGGAGAAAATCGTCATATATTACACACATTCTACCCATCAGTTGCACCAGGTTTCAAGATAGTAGAAAAGCCTCAAAACCTTGTGTACCTACCGTTAAACACCAGTTTCATTTCAGACATCGTGCTGAACATAGTGGATCAAGACGGAAACCTTATTGACTTTAGAGGAGAAGCTATTACTGTAAGAATACATATAAAATCATCCGCTTAGACAATGGGGTTATCATTTAAAAAGAGAGAGCCATCCAGCAAAGAGGTCAGTAGCTCATCAGCTGTAGAAGGATTAACAAGTGACAACATTCGTTTTCTAGAAGAAATTGGATTAAAGGTCATTAACAATGGATATACTGGATATAGCGCAGGGTCCAACATTCGACGAGACCTTATGGGAAAAGGAATATCACACGCACAACCCTTACGCTTCGTCCAAATTAAACAATAACGATGAAATTAGGATTCCTATACAACAACAAGACATTTATACTCTTCCATGCGAAAGTTATTTATATATTGAAGGAAAAGTAACAAAAACTGATGGTACTGCTGGAACCACTGTTCCGTTCATAAATAATCCTATGGCATTTTTGTTTGACGAGATTAGATATGAAATTTCGGGAGTTACAGTCGATTCAACAAAAAAGGTTGGAATTTCCAGTACATTGAAAGGATTAGCGTCTTTAACACCAAATGAGAAGAATCTGTTAGCTGTTGCAGGATGGGTTGCACCAGACAAAAGTACATTCGCTCCTGACTCTTCGGGAAACTTTGATTTCTACGTACCTTTAAGATTACTCCTAGGATTTGCTGAAGACTACAGAAGAATAATAATAAATGTAAAACAAGAACTAGTTTTATTAAGATCATCAAACGATAATGATATTATTAAAGCAGCTGCTGGAACAACTGATGCCAATTTAGACTGGAAATTAACATTAGACAAGATTGTTTGGAGAGTACCACATGTGCGACTAAATGATGAACACAGGATTACATTATTAAGAAAGTTAAAATCAGATCGAGACATTGTAATGCCATTCAGAAGCTGGGAGTTTCATGAATACCCCGTTTTACCTACAACACAACGGCATACATGGACTGTAAAAACTTCTACTCATTTGGAAAAAGCGAGATATGTAATATTTGGATTACAAACGAAGAAGAAAAGTATAATAACTGAAAATGCTGGTGAATTTGACCATTGTAAATTAACAAACTGTAAAGTGTTCCTGAATTCACAATTCTTTCCCTACGACAACTTTAATATTTCTTTTGATAAAAAAAGATACAGTGTTTTATACGACATGTACGCTAGGTTCCAAAATTCATATTACGGCAAAACAAATACACCTCTACTATCTCCCGTACTGTTTGAATCGAAAGCTCCGATTGTTGTAATTGATTGTTCCAAACAAAATGAATCTGTAAAATCGTCTAGTGTTGATATAAAAATAGAAATGGAATTTCAAGAAAACGTACCTGCAAATACATCTGCGTATTGTTTAATTTTGCACGATAAAATTGTTACATACACACCGTTGACCGGTATTGTAAAGACAGTATTGTAAAACGTTGTACCACCACCGGCACCGCCACTGTCGCTAACCTATAAATAGCGGAGCAACAATGCAGGTCTTCAGTTGATCGTCTATCGTCGCATGGGTAACATCTTCTACAAAATGAGTTCTCCATCTGTTGTACAAGGTGATGCAGAGGTAGCACCGTTATTGGAACGTGATAATACTAGTGAAACAGAAATCATCAAGGAAATATTTGCATTTTTAAAGTTTGGTAAAAGAGATAGAGAGGAGGAAATTAATGCAGACCCATCAAAGGTAGTACCAAAGAGGAAGAAGAAAGTTGAAGAGAATATTCCTCCTCACATTTTAACTGAAGTTTTTCTGCGAATCTTTTACCCCATCTCAGCATGCATCAGTAAAAGTGTATCAGTTGGATTGATGAAATCATTGGATTATTCCCCTACAGTAATACTACACCATGGAACAAAAAAGGTTTTATTTTCGCAAAATGCTTGGGAGTCATTTTTGAAACATGTACATTTAATAGAATGTTATTTAACTAACAGTTTGTGTGGAAGGAAAACACATATTCGACTTTTGGATTGTGACAATGAAATCGATATTGTTAAACATCGTGGACAACTACAAGTGCGAATTAGAGACTTGACTCAACATGAAAATAAGATTCTACTGTCACGTGAAGAATTCTACGTTTTAAACTACGCAACAGAACCTATTACAAGGTACATGAGACAGTTGGTATTTGCAAGCGCTATTATTAAAGAATATTTGGTCGATACTTTGGAAAAACAACCTGATAGCACCATCGTGTACGGACCTGTGGATACATCTATTTTTAATAGAATACCTCATGAAGTTTGCATGTGGAGAAAGTTAAAGGATTTTGAACCACTTGTAGAAATCGCTACAGAAGCTACAGAAGAAACAACACAGGAAGAAGAAACGGAGAAACAAGAAGAAGAAGAAAACGAAACACAAGAAGAAGAAGAAGTTAAAAAAGACTAAAGTTTGACTTTGTAAAGAAGAACACACGTGGGGTAGGCCTATTGGGGACGGTGCCCACGTTAAATATACACCAACGCGCCTGCAACTGTACGGCCTGGTATTTAACCTACCGTGGTGTGGAAAACAGTTTAGTTGATCGCTAGGTGCCATGATGAGCGGAGGGGATGAAGAAGTGAGTGTAAAGCCTTGTGTAATAGAATTTCAAGCATTTCGAAATAATGATGATAGGTTTATTATCAAGGAATTAGTAATTTTAGACTTGCTTACATTTGTAGCCTACCCATTCACGTTTGAAGCTCCTTTTTCTTTTAACAAACTTAACACCAAAGCGAAAAGTACAAACAAATGGATAACAAACTACTTTCATCACATACATTGGTATGAAAGATTTATAAGCTACAGTAATCTGCACAGTATTATGTTTAACTTTTGCAAACAATATTCACATATATACACAAGAGGATTAGAAAAAAAGAACTGGATACAAAAGTACACGCACGGTGATGTTTTCGATATAACTATCAGTAAGGACTTTAACATTAATCTCGGTAATATTTGTGTCGCTGCAAAAGATCTTAAACACGGTCAAACAAACTGTGCATTGTACAACGCATATCGTTTGGCTGCTTATTTGAAACAAACGCAGGAATGTGGTGGGGGTAGCGGAGAACAGAAATGTGGTGGGGGTAGTGGGGCCTATAAATACGAGGAGGCAGCACCGCTCCAGCACGAGTATTATTCGAGACTCCGAAGAGGCAACACCACAACCACCACTGACGAAGATGACATCACAACAGTTTCTACAAACACTGGTTGATCAATTCAACACTCATTCAAAATCCGACCTTCTGCTAACTAAAAAGTGTTCAGAACTAAAAGAACAAAAACACTACATTATTCATAACATCAAGAAAGTGGAAACCACACATGGAGAAGCAATTCTAGTTTCATTGAGCGAAGGACCTTTCACTCCAGGAGATGAGCCGAAGTTTCAAGTATTTCTTCCAAAACGATTTGTTCAACTGCTACAAAATGAAGATTTGCGAGATATTCAACCGGGGACGTTGTATTTGGTATCACACGGTGTAAGCGGCAACAACTCGACGGAACTCACTCTGCACATCACGCATCCTTGTACATAATGTCTTTGTTTGTATTTTTCTGTTTGTATTTCTAGGCATCAATGTTAGACTTAAGCTTATTGTATTGTAAGATGTTTGTTTAATAAAGAAAATATAAAAAAAATTAAAAAAAAATAAAAACAGCAACACAGCAGTATATTATTTTATATACTGCTGTGTTGCTTTTTTTTAAAATTCAAATGGATGACCTTGAACTTTCATTCAGGGTTAACTTATGAAGAGGTATAAAAGAGAGGGAGCAGTGAAGTTAGTCTCAGTCTTGTCTAACACACGCTGCAGCTAACATGTCGGTGTCACCTATGAAAAATTTATTTTTCGATAACAATTTGAAGACATATTGTTGCGAGTTACAATGTTTTAAAATACCAGGCGATCAAGTTGACGGGAAAGCTTGTCGTAAGTGCAAGTGTTTCAGCTATTGCATATGTAGATGTAAAACGTATCAAATGAACCGACAAGATAAACTACAAGAATTACGCCGAAGGATTGCATTACTGTGGCGGCGAATGTAGTAGCAACCAGCTGCCACCTGCCGCCTGCCATCTGCTGTCCGCCATCTTCTCCGCCCCACCACACTTTTACCCCCACCATTTTGTTTGATACCAGAACGCTAGCTAGCGAATAGTCGGTACACCTCCGGCTCTCGACTGGTGAACATCAAGTGCTCTTCACAAACGTAAAACATTGTATTAAAATGTCCATTAAAATTAGGTGTATTCATTATGACTCTATTCATCTGGCGACTTTCCAAGACCTCGAGGTTTTTAATGAAGAGTTAAGACTTCTCATTGCGTCCGGTTACGATTTATCTTTGAAACTTTACGCATCAAAAAACAACATGGACTCTGCGCAGGGATCGAAGTATCTACCGTCTTTCTTCAGAAAACAAAGTGATGGCCGCAACTCGTCCGGATCAACAACATCGATGACAACCAACAACGGGGAACTATTGTAAACATGAATTATTGTAAATAAAGTAATATTTGTAATATGAATTATTGTAAATAAAATAAAGTAATATTTGTAATTGTTCTACCTCGCACTCGTATCATTCGATTGCTTCATTCGATAATTTTCATTCGATATTTTATCGAATTAAAACTATCGAATCACAATCGGATTTTACGCGTGCGAGGTAGTACTTTTTTAAAATTACCTCCCCGTAACCTTGAACTTTGAACTTTAACTCATTTCGTCACAAAACCGCCTACGTCACTGGCCCAGCCTCAGATAACGTATTTTATCACTCAGCGCTTCCGGTCACGTGACCGGAAGCCATAAATCAAGTGAGCCAGCACCCGCAAACCCCCACTACTCATTATGTTTTAGAACGATTCGTTATTGTTCTAGAACAACTTACACGTCGTTCTCAATTTCTTGGAGGAAACCGCTGTACTAACATAAAACGAGGAAACCTGTGTACTAATGTTAGACGTGCCATGGTTTCTAAATCTTGTCTATCACGCATCAATGTAAAGCTTCCATTCTCTAACTTACTATCTTTTCTTTCTTTTTATATAAACTAATTTAATAAAGGAGGAAACCTGTATACTAACATAAAACGAGGAAAACCCGTGCACTAACATTAAATTTGCCATGGCCTTGACTCTTGTCTACCACGCATAAAGTATGTGTTATGTTACTAACGAAGTGTTCTCGTTGCGATTAATTTGTAAATGCAAGAGACTTATCATATTCGTTGTTGCAGATGAACAGCCAACACCTGTGCGAGGTCTGCGGCCGAGCCTTCAGCCTGCTCAGAAACCTGAGGCGACACGCGGAGTCCGCCCACAACGCTAGACGTCACGACTGCCACGTCTGCAGTAGGCGCTTCACAAGGGGCGACAGCCTCCGCCGTCACGTTGCCACGGTTCACATGCAAGCGGCTCACTCCGCGATGTCAGCAGCAGCTCCTTCCTCCTCCTCAAGCCCCGATCGTCACGTGGAGTGTGAGCGATGCGGTAGACGCTTCAACCGAGACCTGGAACTGAGACGACACGTCCGGACCGTCCATCCTCCCACGTTCCGTTGCGCCTACTGCGACCGCGGGTTTACCCGTCGCTTCAACCGCGACCAGCACGAGTCTCACAACTGCCCTGTTGTAAGGAACCTGGCTCAAGAACCATCCGAGTTCCGCTGCGCGTACTGTGACAAGGGGTTTTCTCGCCGCTTCAACCGCGATCATCACCAGTCTCACAACTGTCCTGTTGTGAGGGACCTGGCCCTAGACCAACTGCCCACAGAGCGTATCTCCAGCTGCCAAGGGCTATTGCAGACACGCGCGCTGTTGTCAATGTGCTAAACGCCGACGACATGTGCTTCATGTACGCTATCCTGGCCAAGTTCGTTGCGCAACACGCGGAGAGACCTGCAGCGTATACGCCGGACATCATCGCCCGCTACGACTGGACCGGTTTGCGTTTCCCCATGACGCTCAAGGAAATCAAGACCTTCGAGGGCAAGAACAACATCAGCGTAAACGTCTACGGGATCGAGCGCGCGATGGTGGGAAGACGCCCTGACGGAACTCCCAAGTTCATGGATAGGGTCTACCCCTTGAAGATCTGCAAGCGAGAGCTCGAAGACCACAGGGACCTGCTGTATGTGACCAACGATGGGAGCAGCCACTACGCATACATCGCGGACCTGAGTCGACTGGTCCGTCGCCAGCTCACTAACCACGGGCATAGGATCTACGTCTGTAAGCGGTGCTTCGCTTACTTCGACAATCGGCCCAGCAAGCTAGGGTTGACGGGTGCCCAGCGCCTCGAGGAGCACAGGCGTTACTGCTACGCCAAGGCTCCCCTTCGCCTGGACTTGCCGAAGAAGCAGCAGATCCGCTTCACCCATCCAGAGTACACTCGGCGCGAGCGCTTTTGCGTCTACGCGGACTTTGAGTGTGCTCTGCAGCCCGTCGCTGATGACCCGGTAGAAGCACCGCCCGGCACGAGGCCCCTGCAACTGCACGTCCCGTACGCCTTTGCCTACCAGATCGTGGACTCGCTCGGTCTGGAGGAGTTTGAGCCCCGCGTCTACTTCGGGGCTGACGCGTCCAAGGTCTTCATGGAGAGGCTCAAGATGGACGTGCTGGCGCTGTGGGAGTTCCTGTTCAGCACGAGAGCTCTGCACCCTTCTCTGACCCGGCAGGAGATGGATGAGTACCTGGTGGCGACTCACTGCTACCTCTGCGGGAAGGAGTTCACGGACCAGGACGTCAAGGTGCGGGACCACAACCACGCCCCACCCTACGAGTTCCGAGGAGCCGCTCATCGCTCGTGCAACCTCAGGTACCGGGAGCAGCGACACATCAACTGCTACTTCCACAACCTGTCCAACTACGACGCCCACTTCATAGTGCGGGAGCTGGCTATCGACCCCGGTGATGTGGACGTGCTGGCGCACACCGAAGAGCGCTACATCGCCTTCACCAAGCGGTTTCACTTTGGTCAGCCCGGGGACAACCAACGACAGAGCAGTTTCGCGGTGCGGTTCCTCGACACCTACAGGTTCTTGTCCATGAGCCTGGCCAGCCTGGCAGCGGGACTGCCCACTGACAAGATGCGCGAGACGAGGAAGCGCTTCCCCGACGACCGGCTGTTCGACCTGGTGCGCAGGAAGGGCGTGTTCCCCTACGACTTCGTGACGTCCTACGACACGCTGTACAGGACCAGGGAGCTGCCACCCAAGGAGGCGTTCAGGAACTCCATGACCCTGGAGGACATCAAGGACGAGGAGTACGAGCACGCCCTCAACGTGTGGCGAGCCTTCGAGTGTCGGCACCTCAAGGACTACGCGGACAAGTACCTGCGCTGCGACATCGCCCTCCTCACCGACGTCTTCGAGCAGTTCCGTGACACCTCTTTGGCCGAGTACGGACTGGACCCCGCCCACTACTACACCCTGCCGTCCTACGCTTGGGACGTCATGTTGAAGACCTGCGACGTGGAGCTGGACACGCTGCAGGATTTCGACATGTACCTCTTCGTGGAGCAAGGCATCCGAGGAGGCATCTCTCAGGCCGTCACCCGCTACGCCAAGGCCAACCACGATCGGTGCCCGGACTACCGCCCCGACGAGCCGACACGCCACCTCCTGTACCTGGACGCCAACAACCTCTACGGCTGGGCCATGTCCCAGTACCTGCCCACCGGAGACTTCCAGTGGCTCAGCCGTGAGGAGATCGACTCCTTGGACATTGGTGCGCTGGATGCCGAAGCGGAACGGGGTTACATCCTCGAAGTGGACCTCCGCTACCCCACCCACCTCCACGACCTGCACAAGGACCTCCCTTACTGCTGCGAGACCAGGCGTCCGCCAACAGGGAAATACCCCAAACTGATGACCACCCTGGACGACAAGATGCATTACGTCTGCCATTACAGGGTCTTGCAGCAGGCGCTGAACAACGGACTGGAGCTTGCGGCTGTGCACAGGGCGATCTCGTTTCGCCAGTCTCGGTGGCTAGAGCCCTACATCCTCATGAACACCGAGCTGCGGAAGAAGGCCAAGACCAAGTTCGAGCAAGACTTTTTCAAGTTAATGAATAACGCGGTCTTTGGCAAAACCATCGAGAACGTCCGCAAGCGCCTGAACGTCAAGCTGGTTTGCACTCCGGAGAAGTTCTCCAAGTACGTAGCTAAGTCCAATTTCCTGGACCGCACGTATTACACGGAGGACGTAGCTCTCGTGCACCTCGCCAGGGTCAACATCGTCCTGGAAAAGCCCATCTACATCGGCATGTCTGTCCTGGAGCTGAGCAAGTGGCTCATGTACGAGTTTCTGCGGAAGATGAAGGACCGCTACGGTGACCGCTTGAACGTAGACTACATGGACACTGACAGCTTCGTATTCGACATCCTATCCCGGAACATCTACAGGGAGATGATGGAGCACTTGGACGACTTCGATACCAGCGCCTACCCGAGGTCCCACCCCTGCTACAGCCCCGCCAACGCCAAGGTGATTGGCAAGTTCAAGGACGAGTGTAACGGCCGATCCTTGTTCGAGTACCTCGGCCTGCGCTCAAAGCTCTACTTCATGGACGTTGAGGACGAAGACAACGGATCCAAGGCGATCAAGCGAGCCAAGGGAGTCGCTAAGGGGGTTGTTAAAAACGTCCTAACCCCCGACGACTACAGGGAATGTCTGTTCGACGGGGTGTTGAAAACCACCGTCAACACCCGTTTCCAGTCGTACCTGCACCGTGTCTTCACCGTACAAGTAGAAAAGCTATCCTTGAGCCCGGCCGATGATAAACGCTACATCTTGGCCGATGGTATCAACACCTTACCTTGGGGGCATAAGGACATCCCACCACTGTCCGCAGCAAGAAGGCGAGGCAATCCCGAGGAGGAGCAGCAAGGCGGGCCTATGGAGGTGGACGAGGAGGAGGACATGGACGAGGAGGAGGACATGGACGAAGAGTTCCCGGTGTAGATTTAAGTGTAAATAGAACTAGGTTAATTTTGTAAATATTTTGTAAATAATATTCGTAAGCAAATATAGTCAAACAGTTTAGGTTAACTTTGTAAATATTTTGTAAATAGTATTCGTAAGCAAATATAGTCAAACAGTTTAGTTTACAGCATACATCTGTGTTGTTACTACCCCTTGCATTTCCCTGACATTTACTTTCAAAAGACTCCTCTAATGCAAACCGAATTTGTCGAAACTACATTCAAAAATTAACCTTTTATGAAATTGTAAAACTATCATGTTTTCAAAACAAAACTTTCAAAATTGTTAAAAATTCGATATTCGTTCTTAAACACTAAAGAGAAGGACAAGTGAAAACAACAGTTAACGAGAAACAAAAAAAAATTATTGAAACACAAAAGTAGTCTTAAGCGAAGATGGAGTCGAAGAGCCTGCAGACCAGTGCGTCGTTGATGGTGGGAGCGACCGGGTCGAAGAGCTGCACGTAGTCGCTGAGTGGTGTTTACTCTGCAACATCACTAGACAAACTGAAGGTGCGCGTCTGCATTTATATTCACAAAATCCATCTCAAGAAGTGTTTCTTTAATTCGACCAATCATAGGGCAGAACGTCTAATTTTAGCCACTAAGAGGGCAGGATATTTTCACCAATCACAGTACCCGCATTTGCTTACACTATCTAGGGTAGGTCAAGAGTCAGCAGACAAGTGCACGCAGGTTTAAGTTAGGTTTGAGGATGCATGAACGTCGCGTGAAGCGATGACAATCACTGAAGTAACAAAGTTACGTACCGTACAGTAGAAGGCGGTGTTCAATTCTCAAAATCGCGGCAATTATCGCTAATGAGTAAACAGCCTGAGGCGGTCACGTAGGCACGGGGATGACGTCACCGCGGTTCACGACTACACTATTTAAGGTAGGCCAATGCGTGCGTGCATGCATGCAGGTTTAGGTTTACAGACGCAGGTTTAAGTTAGGTTTGGTCCCGCACCTTGAAACACAATGTAATGAGCATGCGACTTTCAAGAAGCTTCTAGAATGTTCTAGAACGTCGTGAACTGCAGTGACGTCATCCCATGCCTACGTGGCCGCCCGGAGCTGTTTACTCATCAGCGGTTCCGGGAACTGTTTACCGCTTCCATTACACTGTGAAGCTTCTGGAATCTTCTAGAACGTCGCGGACCGCAGTGACGTCATCCCCCCGCGCCTACGTGTTCATCATAGTGTGTTTTCGTTACGGTAGTACAGTTAGGTTTAACAATGCGCGTGCGTGTGCGTGAGCGTGCGTGTGCGTGAGCGTGCGTGTGCATGAGCGTGAGCGTGCGTGCGTGTGCGTGTGCGTGTGTGTCAGGTGCAAGCCTGGAGTCTGCAGACAAGTGCACGCAGGTTTAAGTTAGATTTACAGACGCAGGTTTAAGTTAGGTTTGAGGATGCATGAACGTCGCGCGCGAATACTATTTACAAAATATTTACAAAGTTAACCTAAACTGTTTGACTATATTTGCTTACGAATATTATTTACAAAATATTTACAAAATTAACCTAGTTCTATTTACACTTAAATCTACACCGGGAACTCTTCGTCCATGTCCTCCTCCTCGTCCATGTCCTCCTCCTCGTCCACCTCCATAGGCCCGCCTTGCTGCTCCTCCTCGGGATTGCCTCGCCTTCTTGCTGCGGACAGTGGTGGGATGTCCTTATGCCCCCAAGGTAAGGTGTTGATACCATCGGCCAAGATGTAGCGTTTATCATCGGCCGGGCTCAAGGATAGCTTTTCTACTTGTACGGTGAAGACACGGTGCAGGTACGACTGGAAACGGGTGTTGACGGTGGTTTTCAACACCCCGTCGAACAGACATTCCCTGTAGTCGTCGGGGGTTAGGACGTTTTTTACAACCCCCTTAGCGACTCCCTTGGCTCGCTTGATCGCCTTGGATCCGTTGTCTTCGTCCTCAACGTCCATGAAGTAGAGCTTTGAGCGCAGGCCGAGGTACTCGAACAAGGATCGGCCGTTACACTCGTCCTTGAACTTGCCAATCACCTTGGCGTTGGCGGGGCTGTAGCAGGGGTGGGACCTCGGGTAGGCGCTGGTATCGAAGTCGTCCAAGTGCTCCATCATCTCCCTGTAGATGTTCCGGGATAGGATGTCGAATACGAAGCTGTCAGTGTCCATGTAGTCTACGTTCAAGCGGTCACCGTAGCGGTCCTTCATCTTCCGCAGAAACTCGTACATGAGCCACTTGCTCAGCTCCAGGACAGACATGCCGATGTAGATGGGCTTTTCCAGGACGATGTTGACCCTGGCGAGGTGAACGAGAGCTACGTCCTCCGTGTAATACGTGCGGTCCAGGAAATTGGACTTAGCTACGTACTTGGAGAACTTCTCCGGAGTGCAAACCAGCTTGACGTTCAGGCGCTTGCGGACGTTCTCGATGGTTTTGCCAAAGACCGCGTTATTCATTAACTTGAAAAAGTCTTGCTCGAACTTGGTCTTGGCCTTCTTCCGCAGCTCGGTGTTCATGAGGATGTAGGGCTCTAGCCACCGAGACTGGCGAAACGAGATCGCCCTGTGCACAGCCGCAAGCTCCAGTCCGTTGTTCAGCGCCTGCTGCAAGACCCTGTAATGGCAGACGTAATGCATCTTGTCGTCCAGGGTGGTCATCAGTTTGGGGTATTTCCCTGTTGGCGGACGCCTGGTCTCGCAGCAGTAAGGGAGGTCCTTGTGCAGGTCGTGGAGGTGGGTGGGGTAGCGGAGGTCCACTTCGAGGATGTAACCCCGTTCCGCTTCGGCATCCAGCGCACCAATGTCCAAGGAGTCGATCTCCTCACGGCTGAGCCACTGGAAGTCTCCGGTGGGCAGGTACTGGGACATGGCCCAGCCGTAGAGGTTGTTGGCGTCCAGGTACAGGAGGTGGCGTGTCGGCTCGTCGGGGCGGTAGTCCGGGCACCGATCGTGGTTGGCCTTGGCGTAGCGGGTGACGGCCTGAGAGATGCCTCCTCGGATGCCTTGCTCCACGAAGAGGTACATGTCGAAATCCTGCAGCGTGTCCAGCTCCACGTCGCAGGTCTTCAACATGACGTCCCAAGCGTAGGACGGCAGGGTGTAGTAGTGGGCGGGGTCCAGTCCGTACTCGGCCAAAGAGGGGTCACGGAACTGCTCGAAGACGTCGGTGAGGAGGGCGATGTCGCAGCGCAGGTACTTGTCCGCGTAGTCCTTGAGGTGCCGACACTCGAAGGCTCGCCACACGTTGAGGGCGTGCTCGTACTCCTCGTCCTTGATGTCCTCCAGGGTCATGGAGTTCCTGAACGCCTCCTTGGGTGGCAGCTCCCTGGTCCTGTACAGCGTGTCGTAGGACGTCACGAAGTCGTAGGGGAACACGCCCTTCCTGCGCACCAGGTCGAACAGCCGGTCGTCGGGGAAGCGCTTCCTCGTCTCGCGCATCTTGTCAGTGGGCAGTCCCGCTGCCAGGCTGGCCAGGCTCATGGACAAGAACCTGTAGGTGTCGAGGAACCGCACCGCGAAACTGCTCTGTCGTTGGTTGTCCCCGGGCTGACCAAAGTGAAACCGCTTGGTGAAGGCGATGTAGCGCTCTTCGGTGTGCGCCAGCACGTCCACATCACCGGGGTCGATAGCCAGCTCCCGCACTATGAAGTGGGCGTCGTAGTTGGACAGGTTGTGGAAGTAGCAGTTGATGTGTCGCTGCTCCCGGTACCTGAGGTTGCACGAGCGATGAGCGGCTCCTCGGAACCCGTAGGGTGGGGCGTGGTTGTGGTCCCGCACCTTGACGTCCTGGTCCGTGAACTCCTTCCCGCAGAGGTAGCAGTGAGTCGCCACCAGGTACTCATCCATCTCCTGCCGGGTCAGAGAAGGGTGCAGAGCTCTCGTGCTGAACAGGAACTCCCACAGCGCCAGCACGTCCATCTTGAGCCTCTCCATGAAGACCTTGGACGCGTCAGCCCCGAAGTAGACGCGGGGCTCAAACTCCTCCAGACCGAGCGAGTCCACGATCTGGTAGGCAAAGGCGTACGGGACGTGCAGTTGCAGGGGCCTCGTGCCGGGCGGTGCTTCTACCGGGTCATCAGCGACGGGCTGCAGAGCACACTCAAAGTCCGCGTAGACGCAAAAGCGCTCGCGCCGAGTGTACTCTGGATGGGTGAAGCGGATCTGCTGCTTCTTCGGCAAGTCCAGGCGAAGGGGAGCCTTGGCGTAGCAGTAACGCCTGTGCTCCTCGAGGCGCTGGGCACCCGTCAACCCTAGCTTGCTGGGCCGATTGTCGAAGTAAGCGAAGCACCGCTTACAGACGTAGATCCTATGCCCGTGGTTAGTGAGCTGGCGACGGACCAGTCGACTCAGGTCCGCGATGTATGCGTAGTGGCTGCTCCCATCGTTGGTCACATACAGCAGGTCCCTGTGGTCTTCGAGCTCTCGCTTGCAGATCTTCAAGGGGTAGACCCTATCCATGAACTTGGGAGTTCCGTCAGGGCGTCTTCCCACCATCGCGCGCTCGATCCCGTAGACGTTTACGCTGATGTTGTTCTTGCCCTCGAAGGTCTTGATTTCCTTGAGCGTCATGGGGAAACGCAAACCGGTCCAGTCGTAGCGGGCGATGATGTCCGGCGTATACGCTGCAGGTCTCTCCGCGTGTTGCGCAACGAACTTGGCCAGGATAGCGTACATGAAGCACATGTCGTCGGCGTTTAGCACATTGACAACAGCGCGCGTGTCTGCAATAGCCCTTGGCAGCTGGAGATACGCTCTGTAGGCAGTTGGTCTAGGGCCAGGTCCCTCACAACAGGACAGTTGTGAGACTGGTGATGATCGCGGTTGAAGCGGCGAGAAAACCCCTTGTCACAGTACGCGCAGCGGAACTCGGATGGTTCTTGAGCCAGGTTCCTTACAACAGGGCAGTTGTGAGACTCGTGCTGGTCGCGGTTGAAGTGACGGGTAAACCCGCGGTCGCAGTAGGCGCAACGGAACGTGGGAGGATGGACGGTCCGGACGTGTCGTCTCAGTTCCAGGTCTCGGTTGAAGCGTCTACCGCATCGCTCACACTCCACGTGACGATCGGGGCTTGAGGAGGAGGAAGGAGCTGCTGCTGACATCGCGGAGTGAGCCGCTTGCATGTGAACCGTGGCAACGTGACGGCGGAGGCTGTCGCACCTTGTGAAGCGCCTACTGCAGACGTGGCAGTCGTGACGTCTAGCGTTGTGGGCGGACTCCGCGTGTCGCCTCAGGTTTCTGAGCAGGCTGAAGGCTCGGCCGCAGACTTCGCACAGGTGTTGGCTGTTCATCTGCAACAACGAATATGATAAGTCTCTTGCATTTACAAATGAATCGCAACGAGAACACTTCGTTAGTAACATAACACATACTTTATGCGTGGTAGACAAGAGTCAAGGCCATGGCAAATTTAATGTTAGTGCACGGGTTTTCCTCGTTTTATGTTAGTATACAGGTTTCCTCCTTTATTAAATTAGTTTATATAAAAAGAAAGAAAAGATAGTAAGTTAGAGAATGGAAGCTTTACATTGATGCGTGATAGACAAGATTTAGAAACCATGGCACGTCTAACATTAGTACACAGGTTTCCTCGTTTTATGTTAGTACAGCGGTTTCCTCCAAGAAATTGAGAATGACGTGTAAGTTGTTCTAGAACAATAACGAATCGTTCTAAAACATAATGAAAATTATTCAACTTCTATTAACAAGCCAGACCTCTCTTTGCACATTATGAATTGAAAGTTGCTGAACGATCATACCTTAAATGAGAATCTTACTATAAAGGGGAATGTAATAGTCTTCCACACTACAACTTATAAGAGCTACATATGCTTACGTTTAACAATCTCGGAATATGGTGCAGTAAAGGCTAGCACAGCACTGAAGTAGAACGTCTACACACATTGAGCTCCAAACACAAACTGAATGAAGGAAGCGATGACAATCACTTAAGTAACATAGCTACGTACCGTACAGTAGAAGGTGGTGAACAATTCTCGAAATCGCGGCAATTGTCGCTAATGAGTAAACACCCTGAGGCGGTCCACACTACAACTTATAAGACTACATATACTTACGTTTAACAGATCTCGGAATATGGTGCGGTAAGGACTAGCACAGCACTGAAGTAGGACGTCTACACACACTGGGCTCCAAACACAAACTGAATGAAGGAAGCGATGACAATCACTGAAGTAACATAGCTACGTACCATACAGTAGGCGGTGAAAGCGGTAAACAGTTCTCGGAACCGCTAATGAGTAAACAGGCCCGGACGGTCACGTAGGCATGGAGGTGATGTCACCGCCGCGGTCCACGACGTTCTAGAAGCTTCTAGATGCTTCGCAGTGTAATGTAAGTGGTAACCAATTCCCGGAACCGCTGATGAGTAAACAGGCTGGGACAGTCACGTAGGCCCTTAGCACGCGCCTCGACACGTGACGCCGCGGAGCCGCTCGCAGTTTGGTTTAGTCAAGCCGGCATATAACGTGTAACGAAGTCACATCAAATTCGGTTGGCAAACAGCCGAGATCCCATGAGGAAAACGCGTTTAAAAATTAATAGCGAGCCCGTTTAATGGTGGATTCTCAATTTTCTTTAAGCGATGGTTTTCTTAGGCCGCCGCCCGACATGTGGTGAAGTTTCATCAAAATCGGTCGGTAAACAGCTGAGATCCCATAAGGAAAACGCGTTAAAAAATTAATAGCGGACTCATTTAACGGTGGATTTTCAATTTTCTTTAAGGGATGGTTTACTTAGGCCGCCGCCCGACATGTGGTGAAGTTTCATCAAAATCAGTCGGTAAACAGCTGAGATCCCATAAGGAAAACGCGGTTATAAATTACTAGCGGCCTTGTTTGATGGCGGATCAATGGGGTTCTTTCGTCATTCGCTTTCTCTGAGATAGGCCTACACTCTGGAAAAAGTCCCGTGGGAATCGGTGGGTAAATAAGCTAGTTATTAATTTTCAAAAGTTTTTTCCTCATGTTCAAGGTCATCACGAAAAGTGCAGCAGACGACGGGGGGGGGGGAGGGGGAGGGGGGGGCTCGGGGGGGGGCTGACGTCACGGGGGGGCTGACGTCACGGGGGGGGCTGACGTCACCGGGGGGGGGGGGCTCGGGGGGGGGCAATGCAGGTTTAAGTTAGGTTTATCGGGGGGGGGGGCTTGCTCCACAGTGGAGCGCTCCACAGTGCTGCTGGTTTTGAATCGGCCATTGCCCCCTACTAATGTCATAGAAATTTGTTGTGAGAAGTTTGAAATATGTAGAATTAATAGTTCATTTCAACGTGAATTTTACATTGTAAATTAAATTAGAGGAAATAAAATTTTAGGAACAACTATTATTATTATATCGCTAACATATAATAGTTAATAAATTGTAATATATCACTTATTAATGCAGATTATACATTAAACACGTAATGCGGACGATTTTTTGCCCGTTTATATATTGTTAAACATAGTTTTAACAAATTTCAAATATGGTATTTTAAACCTTTAAAAAAGGTATTTTACCCCGGATCTCTGTGTAAAGTTTATATATGAAGTCATACATGAGGCGCAACCTGCCAAACTGAACAGAAGCTATCATATCCGGCTCCTGTAAAACCATACGGTCCGATACAGTAGGTTATATATTTGATCAGTGGCCGAGAGCTCTAAAGCGCTAGCCACTCAGCCAGGAGGTAGCACTTGGACCAATGGATCGAATCCTGTCTCACTAAATACATTACCGAGTCTTCTGTATTTTATTGTTGATTTTGATATGAATGAGGCCGCTCAGACTACGACAAAACTTGAATTATTGCCTCCAGCGATGTAAATAGTTGTCCAGGAAGCGTCCGGTGCAATGGGGTAAATTGCCAACATTGACGAGTTTGATACAGTTCTCAAACATTCAGATTTAGTGTGACCACCAATGATAGGCTAAAGCGAAATTACAAGATTATTACATGGCGTAGGTTTACATTAACATTTTATATTTATTTTTATTGTCAATAAAATAGTATTTATTAACTTATAAACAAATAAAAAATACTTTAAGGAGTTTTGTTGTTTGAACTGCAGTAACAGTAAATTTAAAACTAATTTAGTGATTAAAGATATTCTGTTATTTTATATTTTCATTTTGTTGTTTACTTAACAGTTATAAAATATATTAAAGGTCTATAGAGGAATTTAATTTGTTAAACATTTAGCATTAAATATAAACTGCTAGTTTATTTTTGTGCATAGTGTTTTTGTCAGTGTTCATTATTACACAAACACTAAAGCTTTGATAACAGAACATTTTAACATTACTATAAAATATCTCATATATTGTGTCTGAGATATTTATCCCGTCCAAATATTGGATGCTGACCGTTTTGGAAACTTAATTTCCTTCTTTAGATCCACAAACGTAGACACGAAAAAGAATCTGTCAAAAGAAACGTAAGTCACTGAAAGATTATAAATGATCCGTTTGTTAAATTAATTTATAACAATAATGCTATGTTATATATGCTATCCTGCTATGACAGTTGTACCC
Source organism: Allygus modestus (assembly GCA_963675035.1). Lineage (NCBI taxonomy): Eukaryota > Metazoa > Arthropoda > Insecta > Hemiptera > Cicadellidae > Allygus > Allygus modestus. The sequence goes on from OY776116.1 coordinate 90,297,485, forward strand.
TCTGAACTTTCCGGGTACTTCAGCTAGTTTGCTAAGTTGATTTTAAATACTGTTAAATTGCATATAGCTGGTATGGCATTCTCTCTACTTGGTTACTTTAATTCGATCTCTCAGCTCGTGAACAAGTACTTATGTAATTCGAAATTACTTAAGTTAAACTAGTGTACTATATTAAATATTGCAGTCCGTTTGTTTATAAAAACTTCATCTTACTGTACAACCATAGATTACAGATAAAAGTGTATATAAATTACATATTTACATTTTTTTATTAAAACGTACCACAAACTTATCTAAACATTTTTTTTACCGCACTCAGCACATCTACGACTCTTGTACAGCCGAAATCATACTCCTACCACTATGGATAACCATACTGAGTAGGCGAGCCAAGCCGGCCGCTGACCGTGACCTCATATAAACAGCATGGAGACCTACTTGTCCTACCGTAGTAACCCGGATGTCAGACAAAGATGATGTGACATTGACTGGCCTGAAACTTACGTCATAAACATTGCCAAAGCACCACTTTTATATCAATCCATAACATAGACTATGACGGCATACGGTCCTCAGTAAAATAAACTATTAAAAATTAATTCATATTTTTGAGACTAAGCGCTTGAATCTAGCTTTATAAAACTGCAAGAGTTTCTCTTTTAACATTATGTTAGGTAATTATACCTACTATAAGGAAAATTTGATGTTATATTCCATCTAAATGGAAAACAGTTTTTATTGGCTAGATAACTTAAGGCTGCCGTCTGAGGAAATGTCACAGCAAGTTATATTTTATCTCTTAATTTTATTTTTAATAAGTGCACTTAATTACTTAAGTGCAACTGTAATTAACTACAGTTACTACAAAGCGAAAACACGTGAAACACACGTGGCATCACTTTAGTAAGTTGAATAGGTAGCTATAATTTTTTACTCCGAGATCTTGCCAACTCTTGCAATAAAAAAGTACTTCATACGGTCTATTACGGTTGTTTCTATTCGAATATAAGATATGGAGTTGAAATTCGGGGTTATGACTCGTCAAAAACTAAAAGAACACTCCGCGTGCAGAGGAAGGCTATTAGAATAATTTTTGCTATATGTTTTGGTATTTTTGGTCAGTTATTGTAGAGGCATATTTAAAAAAAAAAATTGTCTGATATTTTCCAACATTTATATTCATGACCTATTAAACTGCACGCGTTCTTCACACGGGTTAGAAAAGTAAGTTAGCTTTAAACGCTGTTCTTCCTTCTTCTGTTTAAGCTGTCAAATGGATTCATTCACAGCTGTTCGCATTACGGTTTCTGAATGTTTACTTTCTTCTGAAATGTAATTATTGAAACTTAGGACGTCCACGGGGCGTAGCCCGAGGGGATTTTAAGGAAGTGAATAGGCCTTTGTGTTGCACGGGTTCAAGATCTACCTTTGTGTAAAGTTTCAGGCCAGTCGGTCACACACACACGTACACACACACACACACACACACACACACACAAACACACACACACACACACACACACACACTCACACACACACGCGCGCACACACACACACACACACACACACACACACACACACACACACACACACACACACACACACACACACACACACAAAAGCAGGGAGAAACCACCTCTTCCTTCTAATATTATAGATGACTTCTAGTCTTCCTGAAAAAAAAAACATATTCAATATTAAAAATGGCTAAACCTTACAATCTTCGAGAAATATATACATATATATATATATATATATATATATATATATATCTAGTTCATATACAGGGTGTGCATTGTAAGGTGTCTTAAACAGATTGCAGACGATAAAATCGGCTTAGAATTATGAAAAAACAATATTTCACACTAAATCGACACCAATGAATAACTTTTATATATTATTAGGTTGTTGCAAATACAGGACGTTAAAAAAAACCGCAGTTCACTATTTCGAATCTCGGACTGTTTAAGTATAAACATATGTCAATTTATACCATTTTAAAGATCTACAACAGACTAACATTTTGGCAAAAAAAAATCTCACTTATCTTCTCGTTTAAAATGGCGGCTATTATTTCGAAAAAAGTGACGTTTACGGATTACCCTGTATTTTCTAAACCTCTAAACATATCTTTATTCTGATTTAAAATTCTTACTCGTATACAAATCAGCGTTACCCTGATATGCAACATGAAAGTATTTAAAACCAAATACAAAAATACAAAAAAATACTTTTTCTTAATGTTTATAATAATATGCTCAAAACTCCAAAAAGTCAAATAGAAACGTATGGCAAAAAAGTATGTCATCTTAAAGGTCTAGAAAATCCTAACAATCTAGTTTACACCAACCAACAAAAATCATCATTTTCCCATATAAAATGCATGTAAGCTATACATAATCCATTTACAAAAGAGGTCACAGAGTACTTGTAAGTGTTACTCATGCATTTTATTTTAGGGGAAATGATTGCTAAAACACAAAAAGAGATACGAGTTTGACGTAAATTAAAAGGTTGCTAGGATTTTCAAGAAATTTAAGATGACATACTTTTTGACATACATTAGTATTTGACTTTTTGGTGTTGTGTCGTCCGAAATCTGTTTGAATCACCTTACGTGAGACACCCTGTGTAAATGTTTACTTTAAAAGTCGTTTACTAAAGTGTATCCTGGTATTCCAAAACCAACGTATATAGTTTCCAACCACTCTGCGTGATACAATTACGCTGAAAGCAATGTATTTAAGTGATAACAGATGTGGGTACACGGTGTAATTCCCACCGTCACGACGCCCCACACTAACAGCGTTAAATGCTAAACTAGATGGGGATTATGTACCATCTAGCTAAGCTCCACTCTCTTTCACTTAACTAACCATGTTGCGTTTGTTATGTGTTATATTATAGTTGCTTTAGGGTAACCATTCTATTTGAAGGTGTCTTTACAATTCTATATTTAAATTATAATTGGAAGCAATAATACCAATATCCTTATTATGATGTGGTCAGTGTTATTATATCGAGTTGAACAATAATTATTTTGTAGATTTAATTTTAAACTTTATTCATAACAGTGATAATAAGTATAGCCATGAGTACTAATATTTGAATGGTAATTAAAAGATTTTAAATTTTCTTTATATTTCCAAAAGATTTGACTAAAAAACATAATAAAATAACACCTAAAAGGATACACGTGATTGTTTTATTTTGTAATTGTTTACTGTTTTAAAAGTGATGTTATTACAGCTTATATTGGCCTGTATATTGGCCAGCGGTCTTCGTGGAAGTATGGAAGAGAATGATTGAGGATTGAAAAATATGGATGATTGCATAATACTGGTTCCTTTTCCTATTATTTTTGTTTTTATTAAAATAAAGATTTTATATTGCCAACTTCTTTTTGATCCATCCTATATGCCAATTTTCAAAAGCTGTTCTATTAGTCTGTTATCTGCTTATACTACATAAAAAGTAGTATAAGCCCTAATGAACTAGTATAAGTCTAGTTATTATTTTATACTGTCTATTTTTATTCAAACAAAATATGTAACTCCCGTTAAATATAATGTATATTCTAGTAAACCACAAAAAATTAATTAAAACCAGTTAAATTTACCAAGCAAAATAAAAGTTATGAAATTAATGTTATAAAATTAAAATAACGTTATTGATGAGTTAAGCTATATTTAAAACTATACAGTCGGATAAAGCAAAGGGAGATTAAGGGTCCACTTTAGTAGTACGTGAACTAAAACTTTATACTAGTATGTTGACACCATTTGCCAGTTATACTTATAAAAACAGATATATATTTCAAAATTTATTTTTATATAACAACGAAAATTTCCTTATATCGGTTGGAAATAATAATATCGGTTGGTTTCCTAATATAAATGTTGGTACTGTATTCATTATAAACTTTTAATAACCATAATTACCTTTAAAGGCTACATCATAAAAAATCAATCAAAATTTCTTGTAAAACAATTTTGGCAAATGTAGTGCTGTCAGTTCAAAATCTCCAGTCGAACCATCGTTTAATGCCTTTCAGAGTGTTTTACACAACGGTGGTTGTGAATTGCTCTTGGCTTGATTTCACTTAACACGCCGAAGAGAATCGTTTTATAATAAATACATTTGATCAAAATTTCATTTAAAAAGTTAATTTTATTAAGTCTGAGGAGGAATTCCAGTTATTTCAGTTTATCACAGTTATTACAGTTTATCGTATTTAAATTATAGCTGTCAAATAGGTTTTCATAAAGAACAGTGAGTTTTCCTCGAGAATATAGTATTAATTAAATCCCTTTTAAAATTGAGGATTGAAAAATATGGATCATTGAATTCTTTAAGATAACTAATGGGTGCTATAAAATCATCTAACAATCAATTATAAATATAATATGACTTACAATTGACTTATATAAAACACGATAAATATAAAGGAAATGTATTAAAATTGTTAAACGACTATCGATTTTGATTTTTTTAAACTGAGATGCTTATTTACTTTTTAAGTATATGAGTTAAATGTAGTGAGTAAGTCTTAATAAATTTTAATTTATAAGACTTGTTACGTTACACCCTGTATTTATAATAACATGCATCATTGTGACTGAAATGTTTTTCAAACTATTCACGTGTCAGAACTATTCCAATATTGCTTCAAAAAAATCCTGGTTTTGATATGTTCTGGGTTTTTAAGGACTGACCGTTTCAAACAATACAAATAGTAATTGTAATCATTATGTAAAACTTAGTACTGTATCTATATTTTATTTAGTTGAACAAAACTACCGATTGGAAATGCACTTGGTGTTAGATAAATAAACGGGAGCAGAAAACTGACATGTACTTTCTCCATATATACCTCTATTCAGTAATAAATTCCCTTAGACATTTTATACATAGAATATACCTAAGAGACTAACTTTTTTCCAAATGCAATTAAATATTAATGTTTACAACGTAACTCAGCAACTCATTTATTAAACCATAACATATATTGTACGTTCATCGGTCATGTCTTACAGAAACACAAATTAAATTATTTACAAATTTAAATTAAACATTATAACATCGATTATCAATTCACGTTGTTATTATCGAGAAATCAACTCACCTGCTCATAGTAAAAATGCCCCAATAGACATATAAAGTAGGCTAAGAGTAGTTAGCTAATCTAAATGTTAGTTTAGCAGTTTTCGGTTTCTTTTAGGTATTATGATTTGGAAAACTATATTGCAATGTTAAGATTAACAGTTTCAAAATACTATGATTCTTTATCAAAATAGTATTCTTCCAGGGGTTCAGGGTTTTATTTATATTGTCTAAAGGATTGCAGTTTGACTCGAAATAAATCATTTTTACATACTTTTCCTGTCGTCAATCCTTTTGTTTACTAGCGGATGACTAGTTTTGGGACTACAGTCGTATTATCAAATCTGGTGTCGAAAAATTAAAACATAAAAACCTAGTCACAATTTAAGCACACTAACACAACACAAACGGACGGTACGATTAAAACAAACATTTATTGGTTTGGCCGGCCAAGGACAGTCCAGACAAGTCCAGACAGCGGGACACGAACTCGCAGAAGGATATGAAGCGACTCTAGGATTTTTTAAATTAAGCTCTGACGCCCCCCGAAACCAATATTTGCATAGTCTATACAAAGTCCTTCCACGAGATTCCGAGTTCAATTTTTTCACACCGAGTTTCTCGGATAGGATACAATATGATAGCCTACATGCAAGCGTAAGCTGTGAAACTGATGACCATACCTGAAACTTACATCACACTTTTTAACTAAAGTTATTAGCAATGATAACAAATTACAACTTTCTCTTAGCGGCTTTTAACCATATAAATACCAATCGCTTAGCCTACTTTGAAATACAATATGTGTGGTGGTTTTATCCAAGAGTGTTTTCAGTTTCCGTTTGAAGCAAAGGGAACTGTTGTAAAAATGAGGTTTACTGTACAAATACTAAAGGGGTCGTTCGTTTAGCTCCTCTGAGTTTCTCTTTGAGCTGTTACTCTTTCTAACTGTGGTATTTTTCAAGATTAAAATCTACATTTCATATTTTAGATGTTAAATATGAAATTCAGACAACATTAAAAAATGTAAATAAGGTGACTCAATAGGTAGCGTTGTCCTACTGGACAACGCTAAAAAACAGGCAAAACGAGATTGAGGCAGATTATACGACCAAGAAAATACCAGTAAGCGTATTCAGTCTAAGAGTACAGCACACACGCAACCTTTACCAGCCCTATATAAACAAAGTAGCAAAAGAGTGATTAAGAAGTAATCATTACAACTCCTTAAAAGGCAAAAAGGTTTTTACTTGGATCAGCCACGGTTTTAATCAACATTTACACGCACATTTCCTAAATTAAATAAAACATAATAATTACATAAGTTAGTACGGTTTATTTTTTGCATATAATTAATATCTTATAAAAAATATGAATGAATGATAAGTGTAAACGGGTCTTATGCCTTGTGTAGCCTTTTTGCCGACTTAGACCGACTGAACTTTATTATCCAGGATCATTAGTTAATAGCACAATGATCAATGGCAGCTGGATCCAGTATCGAATATTCACAAAGTTTTCAACCAATAGCAGTGTATAGGTTCTTACGTTATGTATGAAAGCCATCGCAATAATGAGGGACATAAGAGTAACAGTGGCATCCCACTGGTATGAATAAAACATTCGACACTAAGGACCGTAAGCCAAGCTGGACTTTGCTTGTAGCCCCAATGACAGTGGTAAACGATGTTTTGTGGCTTACACAAGATCATTTGTTGTTTACACAAGGTCGTTTGTGGTTTACACAAGATGGTGTGTGGTTTACACAAGTTGGGTTCTCAGCGTTCCTTCCCACAACGGACCTTCCTTTTTACAAAAGGAAAACGTAAAAAGGAAAGACGTTAACTAATTTTAATAATTTTAAGGAATTTATAAGGATGCAATGTAAAGGAATACTAAAGTCGATTGCGTAAGCAATTTCCCGAATGTTCAACTAACGTGGAACTTTAATTACTGTTAATTTTAATGTATTATTACCATCCATTTTTTCGACTTAGTCTCGATTTTCAAAATAGGTCACATGTTTTTCTTTTTACCTACCAATACACTAACTGTTATTTTACATACGTAATCTTAATGAAAAATGAAAAAGTAAAAATAAATGTTTTAAGAATAGATTTCTATAAGAAATATATATATAATATATATATATATATATATTTAAAAAAGTGGGACAATTTGGAGGAGTAAAAGAATCATTATATATTTGTTGTTAAGAATCTCAGAATTATCCATCTAGCTATAAGTCACATTGTATATTCCTTTGATGTATTGGGTATTTCTGGTTGAAATAAATAAATAAATAAGGAAAGTCTAATTGGTCTGGAACACTGAACTGTTAAAGATCATATCCAGACGACATTAATATCATATTTAGCGATATTAACGAATGTAACAGTACTATAACAAGTCGTTATAATGCTTTTATTTAGTTTTAAAAATGTTAAAACTTTTCACTTTGTAATTAAATTATTTTTCAAAATTATAATGTAAATTTGCAAGGATATCCAAATTTTTAGGTAAAAACTAAATTAAATTCCAAAATTTTAATTTTAATTTGGTCGGCAAAATGAGATCCACCACTAAAATCCTCTGACAACGCCTTCAATTTGTTATAACTGTGGTAAGATGTATCACTAAACTCTATAACTATTACGCACTTTACAAAAATTATATTTTTAATATTTATTTTTTTTCAACTATTTGTAACCTTAATTCTTTTGTACATAATTGATAATAATTAATAATTACGTATATTTGTATGTAATGACTATCATCTCATGCGATTTTCACTGAAAAAAGGAAAGCGGCAGTTGTTTGTTGAGTTAAGTAAAGAAAGAATGTTACTTTATAATGCAGTTGGTATAAATAAGTTAGGCATAAAAGGAAGTAGTCTTCACGAAATCAATACTTTAAAAATAAACAATTAAAATTGTAGGACGCGGTAATTACGATTTCTAAGAATTAAATAATTGATTATTTAATTGTCTTTTTGCTTTTGATGTAAGCGGAATTTTATGGGTGGCACCACAATGCTTATTAGAAAAAACGGTTTAAACCTGCCTACTGTTCCAGAACATTCATCGAATTTATAACCCCTTGAACTGTAGTCAAAGTTGTTAAGCGTTTCAAAACGGGACAAACAATCTTTGGCCGTAGTAAAATCAGTAAATGTTTATCCATACCGTTACGCGTTTACTGTGTGGAATGTTTACTAAACGATACTACAGTAATAACTCCTTTCATGATCCATTACTGTTTATCAATATTTTGATAGCCTTATTTATGAAAAAAATAAACTACACAAATAACGAAAATAAGAGTTTTCATAATTAAATACTACGTTGACAAACTACAAGCATGAAACATTGTAGCTTATTAGGAACTATCAATGTGAACAAAATTATAAATGTTAATTTTATTTAACTTACCTTTTTATACGAATTAGCAAAGTTGAAGTGAAGAAAGTACATAGCCTAGGAAATAATGAATACCATCTTATGATGTACTTCTGGTTAGCTTTAAATCCATGAAAACGTGCTAATTTTATCAAGGGGGATTATAACTATGCTATTTACTTAGCTAAGATTAACAATGTATCTTTCATTAATAAGTAATTTACTTTTATTTTGAAAGAGTTTATTAACCTTTTCCCTCCGATTACCTACTTATTTCTGCACGTTACTCAAGGTATGTAAATTATGGATAACACAGTAGCAAAAACCGTTCACCCCTTTTAGCGAATTTCCCCTATAGAGAAGAAGCTATTACCGTAGGTCTCATGGTAAGATTTAAGCCCGAGACCATGACAAATTTTTTTTAGGTCCCCAGATGACTAAAACACTGTTCGTTCAAATTTATATATATGTATATATACATCTATATATATATATATATATATATATATATATATATATATATATATAAATGTCGTGAATGCGATAACTTGAGTAAAAAACGTCCGATTTCGATGAAATTTGGCTCAGATGTGTAAAGTGACATTTATGACTTTAAGTTCGAAAACCAGAAGAATCGGGCCATGGGAAGGGGGGTTTATGGGGGTTTTAAATTTTCCAAAAATCAGTTTTTTTCCTTTTTTAACCTACAATTTTTAAAACACTTAATTTTGGTTTAGACCATGTTATAGAGCTTAAAAAAACAAATAATATGGTATTTTGAATTATTAAGCTAGGTTAAGTGGTTGCGGAGAAAATCCAAAAAAAACCTGCTCATAAAATCTCCTATGTTAATCTTATGGGAAAAAGGTTTTTGGCTTTTCCTAAGTTAATTTTAATGTAAACTTCACATTTGCTTTTACCAATCAACTCAGATCCACAAAACAATCATTTTGGTGTTTAAATTGTGATTCTACGTCCAACCGTTGCAGAGATATTCAAAGTGCTAAACACAGTACGTTGTCCAATGTTATCCTTATGGAGAATAAATACAATTTTATATCTCCATTATTAATGAATGTATATTGATGAAACTTGGCACGTGGGGTCACGTAGTACTGGTATATTGATATTTGCACAAAAAATTTATTTTTTGTTGATTATCCCCGTAGCAACGAACCTGCGTACTCAGCCCCCATGTTATTCTTAGGGAGAATAAGTAAAATGTAATGACTCCCTTAATTATGAACATAAATTAATAAGACTTGGTATGTGGCTTCACCTTGTTGAGTTATATTGATATTTGCATAAAAACCCATTTTTTTAGTTTCTTGTTGCAGCAAACCTGCTTACTCATCTCCCATGTTATTCTTATGGAGAATAATTAAAATGTTATATAGTACTTACTTATGATTGAATATTGATTAAACTTGGTATGTGGCTTCACCTAGTTAAATTATATTTATATTTGCATAAAAACCAATTGTTTGTGTTCCTTGTTTCAGAAAACCTATGTACTCATCACCAATGCTATTCTTATGGAGAATAATTAAAATTGTATATATCGCTTATATATAAATATATTTTTATGAAACTTGGTATGCGGCTTTATATGGTATTAAGACATATATTATGCATTGGAAATTTTCTGATTACCAGGTTTGCTGCGACGGGGGTATTTTTATTTAAGTTAATCTCAAAGGCGAAATACGCGACTAACGTCAACTGAATTATAGCAGTTGAACAAGCAGTGAAACAGCTCTCCACACTCAGAAATTAACATGGTTAGGAGGGAAATAAAGACACCATTGACGAGTTTGATTGTTTACATACAGAGATCAATCATAAGAAGTAATATAATATTTAAACCTGAATATGCACTGTTACAGAATGATATTTTAAATAATGTCTTCCCTTTAGGAAATTGAGTGAACAATGTTATCTTTGATTAAAACAATGTAAATACAACCTAAAAAAGGCCCATTAAACCTACTAAATGATAACAAATATTGACCACATCTTGTATGTTGAATAAGGGTGCTCCATTAATGTGCTTTTCAACTTTTAATTAAATAGTTGTATTATTTTTATTACCATGCGCAAAGTAATCTACTTTCCTCTTTTTACACAAGATCCCTGTAGCGAGATGTGCGATTTAGTTTATTAGGGTCTGCTTTGTTAGCCTTGACATTTTTTGTCAAAGTAACTGATATAATACTGGTGTCATACCTACATGTTAGTAGTAAGGAGGTATTTTTATTCATAACTCCCTTCTAATTTCATCATAAATAAAATTAAAATATTTTACTTAGTACTAAACCAAAATAGGGTAATGTATGAAAAGAATATTCTTGACAGGTTCAAATATAATTATTAAACAAAAGACAACTAATATACACTTTCCCTAAATATAAAAAAAATCTGTTATTATTTAAATAATATATTATCACTCCTACAATCTTCAAGCTAATTAGGGTTAACAGAACCATTTCAAAACCCACGTTTGAAATATGGTCTGGACCAAGGGTCTAGCTTGCTCGTGCTCATTTCGCATTCGCCTACACCGGCTTTGCAGGTTTCCCTCTTTTTGTTCCGCGTTTTATTCATGTGAAAGCAAAACCTCTGCACCTCTTGCGTCCACTCATTTGTGGAATATCGTTCATGTGAAACAAATTTAGAACTTTTATACCGTTGTGACGAAAAAACATAGACATTTTATTTTATAAACGCAGTTGCTAAACTTTTCTATATATCCTAGAAGCACATGATTATCCTAATTTGAGTGAGGATATTGGATGGCTGCAGAGGCCGTTCCGAAGGTTTGGAAGGTCTTATGGGTCAAAATAAGTAAAATCAGTTGCTATATAAGTAAGTACTATTCCGTCATCTATTCGTAGGGGCTTCGTTTTACGTCAGTTAGTCTATATGTGTTTTTATTTATCTTTTTTGGGAGCATTATAATTTATGACGTAAATCTTGTCTCATTTTGATATAATTATTTTAATTTTATTATTATGTACTTTAAATTAACATTTATTGCTTTTAAAGTTTAAAAATATTGGTCTTTTAAAACGTCCATCACCAAATACACTTCAAAGACGATATATTAAACCAAATATATTTGTTAAAAATCTTAATTTATACTAAACAAGATTATGTGCGATTTTAACGATCGCGCAGCCTATTATCTGAGTAATAGTGGTTGTTTTTTCGTTTATAAAACAAAACATCAATTTACTTTTACACAAAAATATAGTTGCACGATTTAATAGATACCCTCATATATAATACGATTACTTATATTTCTTTCATATATTCGGTATAACCATAAATACACGTAAACCAAATTGATCATTTAACTCACGAAGTGATATACGATACAAAGTGTTATACTTCGTGTTTACCAAAACTGATTAAATCAACTAGTGATACTGCTGAGTGCTTCTATGTGATGGAACAACTACCACTGGTGTCAACTGGTGATACAATCACTCGGCAGTGTCACCAGGTAACTTAAACCTTTTTGGTGACATAAAGTGATTCGGAGGTTATTACATCATGACATATTTACCTAACTGTCAGAAATGTTCAACAACAAATAAGTATGATTGTAAATTAAAAATATCCCTAGCGATTAAATATGTATAATGTTAAATCAAGTTAAATACATTTGATATCGTGAATAATATTGTCCTAATAATTCTTCATATGCAAAATCTAAATCGTATACTTTAGGCCTAAAAATAGACTCGTAATCAAATTTAACTTAAATAATATATTAATAAAAAATATATAAATAAACATCTACTCAAAAATAGTCATAAACAAACCCCTAATAACTAAATTTAGTTTAGATGACTTAATTTAATCACTAGCGATTAGTACGATATAATCCATTAGTTATAATTGTAATGTAAATAAATTATCTTTTTACTATATATTTTAATGATATTGTGTATAAATGAATTAATCTTACATTATAAAAAACAAATATTAATATCTATTAAGTTAAAGTGCAGTTTTTTTTTAAACAGAATATTACAAAATTTAATGTAAAATATATTAAAGAACGTAATTTATATCATTGATTGTACATTCTACAGAATGGATATAAAAGAACTTTAATCTAGTAATTAAACATTTATTTAGAGCTTTAAAGTTTTTAAGAATATGAAATTAAGAAATTGTTAATTTAGTATTTTTGTTTTAGCAAATAAATAATTGTTACAGTAATTAAACGAATGTGTATTTTTAATTTGTATTTTTAGTTATTAATTGGTCGTATAAATTTTAAGAATCAAATACTTAAATTTGTATTAAGATACACTTAAACAGTGCAGTAAAATGAATAAATAAAACCTGTGTTTAACTGGGACTTTTTTGATAAATTTAACCATGTCAATATTAGTTGAAAGAACATTATCACCCAATTATCACATTTACAACTATTAAGACAGTTGGTTCTTTAATATTCCGCTAGCTCAAAGTGTTTTTAAATACTTGATATTTAACTTCTGGTGTTATTTATCCTTAAAAAAAAACTACAATAGCTAGTAAAATCATACAAAATAAGCTTGTTAATACTTGTTCTAACTACCCGCTTCCAATGAAGATACCAAATCACAATATCTAATACAAACGTATCTTGGAACCCAGTATTTATTCACCCGCGAATATGTTTTCTCTCCAAACGCAATACCAGAGCCCAGAGACCGCCGGATGTGGCGTTTTCCTAATTGAATAGCCCGGAGCAGCCACGGATCACTGAAATATATTGAAACCTTCCAATTCGTAAAATTAGTTACTTATAAATAATATTGATAACAAAGAAGCAAACAATGTTTAAAGTTTCTGAGGTAAAAATTATCACATCAAAATACAATAAATGGCATATTACAAAACATTACACTACTAACTGCTATATAGTACTACTTAATAAATGTAACAATTTAAAGTAATATATTTTTATACTTTTACTCATAATGTTGAATAATGCTAAAAATCTGTGTACTGAATATCTTCAACACTATTTAACTTGCATATATTAAATTGTTTTAAGGTTTCCTTTTAAGTTGTATTGCATCTCGTATTTCATAGGTTTTATCACAATTTTTACCACCTTTTTAAAACTAGTGTTGGTTTAATTTTTTTTTAATTTATTATTAAATAATAATTGACTAAGGCATGTAACCTTCTAAGGACTTTAGTGTTTCAATTGTTGGCTTCGCAAATTAAAATTGTGTTGGTTTAATTCAAGTATCAAATTATGCAGTTTTCAACCATCGAACACCGTCTCAGCGAAACAAAAATTAACGGCGTAGTAATTATAACTAATTGGAAACCGAATTAAAATTTAAATTTTTATATTTTGAAAATTTACTTTCATATTTAAACAAATGTCTGGGACGGTTTTAATGTTTGGAAAAATATAATCCTATAGTCTAAAATGAGTAAGGTTTGCTAGCTTGCGTCCTCGCGTGCTTGCTTGTTTGCCACTCTGATCTCTAAAACGGCTCCAACGATTTCCTTTAAATGTTAAAAATTACTAATTACTGGGATAAAAAAGAGTTGTAGACATATATAATCCCCGGTAAAATCAAATAATGTAAACAAACTAAAATTAAAAGGTTAAAAAAATTAGGCTTATGGAATTTAAAATCAAAACAAAAGAATTGTAACAGCTGTTCATAATCAACCAGGAAACTGTCAAAGTAATACGCGTATTGTATATAAATGTTAACCTGTGGTTTCCGGAGAGTAGTGACTAAAGCTGTTAAGTGAAGATTGCATGTATAGAGTTGTCATATCCGAAATAGTTCAAAGGGACATTGAACTATAGATAATAACTGGAGTGACCTTAAAAATGAAGAAAAGAGGCAAATGAGCTATACAAATTGTATAATCAGTTGGGGGAGTGGTGAAATATTTCTCCAAGCCATCTAAACAAAATGACTGGCCTTCCCTGAGCAAAGCTCGACCCCCCAGGTCCATTATATCAACTAAGCCATGATATTAAAATGAATGCTACTAAAATTATGCTTTTCATGGGATTTTTGGAAAGGCCTTCAATAAAGGACAAAGCAACTGCAAAACCGTCTTGCATGGAAAACGCACCGTTCATCTTGCAAAACTAACCCACTCCCAGTTGGCAAATTAACTGAGCTGATCAGTCCCAAAATTATGACAAGGGAACGCAAAGTAAGTGTAACATTATCAACATTATTTTTAATACATTTTTACCATTCAAAACCTTACAAATGTTAATAAATAATCTTATAATGAAATAGAAAAATCATCTGAGATAAAACTTGTTAAAGTTTATACTATTGGTTTAACTCCATTGCAACTTTGTATAATTGTTATATCAGGTAATGAAAACCAAAACAAATATTTAGAAGTATGTGGCTGTTTCCGTACAGTATGAATAATATATGACATCAGCGCAGTTGTGGAAATGCGGTCTCCAAAATGTTAAAGCTGGGAGCTTTGAGAGACTGGTATTCCCCGAGGACATTAATTCATAATCATAAGATTCACCAACTTCATTTATAAACCATCATTTTCCTACATCTTAACACTGACGAAGATTTCCATTTGCCATTTAACATTACTTCTTAACAAAATATAGTTGACATAATAAAAAAAAAACTTAGAAAAATACCGAAGAGAACCATTAATTATATTCACTCATAGTCTTATTTTTAAGTATTAATCATAGAGCGTTTGTATTTACTTGGCTGATGCAATTAATTTGTTAATTAGGTGGAATAAACGAGTTATTTAGTTATTGACAACCGGTTTTACAGCACACGGTAACATAATTTAATCGTGATTATAATTTTTCAAAAGTCCTGCATCACGACCAACACTCACGGGGTTTCTGACTTCTAGTATAAATATTCTTCACCCTACTACACAATGAAGTCAACCATCATCTCAAAATATTTTACTCATTTGGCCGCAATATCAAATTTAACAAAGTCTACATCTAAATTTGTGCACAGTAAATAACAATATTTGATGATGCATACATGTCCATGTTTTGTATATGCCGGACAAATTTAGACAGATTGTCGGAGAACGAAGCACTACGAATATCTAACGTAATAGTACCTATTGAAATATTAACTGCTTTTACTTATTTTGACCCATAACACCTTCCAAATCTTCGGAGCGGCCTTAGCAAACATCCAACATTTTTACTGAAATTAGCCATATTGTGCTATTTAATCTTGTAAATATAGAATAGTTTAGCAACAGTGTTTATAAAAATAAAATGTCTATTACGTTTTTTTAAGTTTAATAATAATAAATTATATTTTTTAAATTGCTGGGTTAATTTTTGTTGCTCTTAATACTCTACCAAGTAATCACCCTACTACCAGACTATGTTCTCTTGGCACTACTTATGGGTATGTGTCTTTGCACTCAACATCAGCTAGGCCTACGTGACAAGTTGCCGGGTCAATGATTGAATTCTGAACGACTCCTGGAATCCTTCAGTACCAAGGAAAGGGGTGGGATTGGAATGGTGGTTGATGATATAATAGAGTGAGAATGGGCAAATTAAGTGCCGATTGGAAATGTTACGAGTGTCATGTTGTAAAGAGTAAATTGTTGGGGTTTAAAGAGATGAGTTAGCAGTATGCAATGTTAGTAGGATAATAGTTATGTTGTAAATAGTAGATGTTAGTGGTGAGTAGGATTAACATGTACGTAATTGGTTCTCCTAACCGTAAACTAATTATTCCGCCATTAACTGAAATGTAATTAAATAATACAGTTTATTTCCTATGTTTGAGTAATTTTAACAAACAGGATTTACGTAAACCGCTTCATATTTCAAAATGTAGAATCCATGGTATTTAAAACATAGCTGTGATCCCGTCGTAATTACATGTACGGTGTTCGGTTTCAAATTAGCTCAGTTTAGAAATTAGTTTAATCCACAATAATGGTCCAATCATGTGCTATGCTCTAGTTATTGGGTTATTTAATAGTTATTTAATATAAGGACTTAGTTTACAACCTAAGGTGAAGTGGGATGATTATAATTATATAATTGAGAACACTTTAATTGCTTAAAATTACTTTTTGAATTAGCTTTAATAACACATTTAAATGGGAATATTTACGGGTTTTGGAAAATCCAAACAATTGGATTTAAACGAAATCAAAATCCAAATACAAATACAGGGTGGCCATTTTATCACCATAAATAAAATTTTACATTCTTAAATTACTATATGGTGATCCTGAAATACATTATAGAAATACATTATGAAATACATTATCTTTACATGTGTTTTTAGATTACCCCACAACATCAGTGCTCCTTTTCAGTTATAATTACAAGGAAAGATTATTACTATTTATATTCTTATATAAAATCCAAAGTGCATTCAATATGAAGGGAAATGCTTGATTAAGAATTACATTTTTCAAGTTATTTTCTTTAAATCCGTACCCCTGAAAAGTATAAAACTGAATTGGAAAAAATAAAAGGTAGAGAGGTTGCTGTAATTTAAAATACAGCCAAATAAAACTCCTTGTTCTATGTAAGATAGGTTATTTTGTTTTCTTACACAAAAAAACACGTACAATTCTATGGTTAATGTGAAATGGCTAAAATGTATATAGCAAATTGTGTATTTTTACATATGTTTTGTGAATGAATAGACATTTGAAATTTATTTGAAATTTTATTATTTAAAAAATTGAAATAGACGATAAATATTTTGTTTAATCTCAAAATAAATATAAAATACCCCCGTCGCAGCAAACCTGCGTACTCAGCGAATTTCCAATGCATTGATATGTTTCTCACTAGTACATAAAGCCGCTCACCAAGTTTGACAAAAATACATTCATAAATAAGTGATTTATTACATTTTATTTATTCCCCATAAGAATAACATTAGGACTGAGTACGCAGGTTTGCTGCAACGAGGAAGATAAGAAATGAGTTTTTATGCAATTATCAATGTAACTGAACCAGGTGAAGCTACTTACCATGTTTTATTAATTTATGTTCATAATTAAGGGAGATATTAAACTTTACTTATTCTCCATAAGAATAACATTAGGGCTGAGTATGCAGGTTAGCTGCTACGGGGACAATCAACAAAACATTTATTTTTTGTGCAATTATCAATATACCAGTACAACATGAAGCCACATACCAAATTTCATCAATATACATTCATAAATAATCAAGATATCAAATTTTATTTATTCTCCATAAGGATAACATTGGACCACGTACTGTGTTTAGCACTCTGAATATCTCTGCAACGGTTTGACGTAGAATCACAATTTAAACACCAAAATGATTGTTTTGTGGAGCTGAAGTGATTGGTAAAAGAAAATGTGAAGTTTAAAGTAAAATTAACTGAGGAAAAGCCAAAAACCTTTTTCCCATAAGATTAACATGGGAGATTTTATGAGCATGTTTTTTGGATTTTTTCCGCAACCACTTAACCTAGGTTAATAATTCAAAATACCATATTATTTGTTTTTTTAAGCTCTATAACATGGTCTAAACCTAAATTAAGTGTTTTAAAAACATTAGGGTAAAAAATGCAAAAAACTGATTTTTGGAAAATTTAAAACCCCCATAAACCCCCCTTCCCATAGTCCGATTTTTCTGGTTTTCAAACTTAAAGCCATAAATGTCAGTTTACACATTTGAGCCAAATTTCATCGGAATCGGACGTTTTTTACTCAAGTTATCGCATTCACGGACACATATATATATATATATATATATATATATATATACATATATATAAATTTGAACGAATAGTGTTTTGGACATCTGGGGACCTCAAAACAAAAAGTTATCATGGTCTCGGGCTTAAGTCTTACCATGAGACCTACGGTAATAGCTTCTTCCCTATAGTGGAAATTCGCTAAAATGAAAATAACTACGTGGCCTTGGATTAATACATACCTATCCCACAATACCCAAGTCACATAATGACACATTCATAAAGTTTTTAACATAACTAATTTTAAAGATACTGATTGGTTGATACTGGGTAAGTAGATATATGTTTTTTGCGATTTATGTTTTGTTTGTCCTTTTTATAGTATATTATTAACCAAAACAAAACAACAATTTAAAATAGAATAACCGTACATATAAAGATTAAAGTATAATACTAATTCAACATCATTAAATCCCTGTTATGTCCTTGAAATATATAATTTACAGATATGACTATTGACAAATATATTTAATTCAAATATCAACTTAATACAAGTGATACATAATCAAAAATAATAGACAATCTGGTTATGTTATTATATTTACTTAGGTTTCATCCCATTAAGCACTAAGAACAAGTAAAAAGAAAAGAGTTAAAAATCTAAGGATGGATCTGAAAATGTATTCGTTATTCAGGCAAGGCTTGTGTCAGATTTTCAATACTACTTGTTTATCCAGATTTTTATTCAATTACCATCTGTTACCAACCGTGAAGTGCTCCTGAAATTCCTATCCTTTTATTCAACTTTAGCCAAATAAAAATCAAAAGTATTAAAACAAGCTTTATTGATCTTAAAAGTCTTGTAGATTGAAACTTGTGTTAGTGTTTGCTTTAGTGCGATTATCATATGGTATAAAGGTTTTAAATGGATTCCAAAAAAGTAGCTAAATAAATTACGTCTGCAACAAATATATTTCAACCTTAAAACGTTCATTTTTACTTACTGTTACGTAGAAAGGTTAAGGAGGAGCAATGGTTGTCCGGTAAGTGTCTAACAGGTTGGTTTTCTCAAACTAAATTCGAATTGTTCAAAAAAATTGCATGCAAATTACAAAAGCATTTTCAATATACTTACTTTATAGCTTTAAATGCCCAAAACTTAATTGTATTATTTTTATTCTAAAAAGTATATATTAATTTTATTATCATATATATTAGTTACTCCTCACTATTACCCCTTACCCCTTACTATTACTGTTACCCCTTACTATTACTGTTTTTTTTTTCATACCCAATGGCTGTTTATCTGAGTGGTTGAACAGTTTTAAGAACATGTTACCATAGAAAAATAAAGCAGGTATAGAAGTGTCACGTAATGCTAAAATTTGCTAACACAAAATTGTTAATTCAACCGGCCAGATCATACGACAAAACCGGCCAAGCGACGTTGCCTGTCTGTGCACTCCAGCCGGCTGGCCGGCCGGCCCAGCCGGTAGGGAAAAATTCCCTCGCCCTGCTTGGCGCTTGTCGTATTGAGTGCAGTGTTTACGCGCTCTTCGCATTATCTACTTCTCTGGTTAGTTTTCTATTCAATGATGCTAAAGATTTTGCCTCAATGTTAATTTATCGATTCACCAACTTTAAAAATACATTTAAAATCTTCTGAGATACTGGTACGTTTAATGTTGACTGACGATTTCTTTAAACATTTTTTAGTTCGAGGATAGTTTTCGTGTATGGGTTCATCGCGTCAATAATAAGATTAAAAGCTTAAGCTCTCTCTGTGTGTTTTATAAACATACCCTGATTTATAAGGATTACAGAAAATAGGTAAAATCATAATTTTAAAAGTAAACTATGTTTCACGATTAAATTGTAATGCATTTTATTACTGAATTTAATATTTTACAGTAACTTGTTCCTACGTGAAGAGCTAATTTCTTCAGTGAATTTATAGTAAATTTGTATGGCATCGGCTGCTAACATTTCAACATGTTATATACACTCTGCATTTTATGTACAGTATTCTCCTAAAGAACAACATTAAAGGCTGAGTACGCAGATTTGCTGCATCAAGAAATATAAACAATATGTTTTTGTGCAATTATCAATATAACTTAACCAGGTGAAGCTACATACCAAGTTTTATTTTTTATTTATGTTCATAACTAAGGGAGAGATAAAACTTCATTTATTCTCCATAAGAATAATATAAGGGCTGAGTATGCAGGTTTGCTGCTACGGGGACAATAACAAAAATTGTTTATGCAAATATCAATATACCAGTACTAGGTGAAGCCACAGGCCAAGTTTCATCAATATACATTCATAAATAATCGAGATATTAATTTAGAATTATTCTTACGGTACACATTATTTAGATGAAAGATGCATATATTTTTAATAATTTTAATAGTTTTAGCGAATTTCCCCAATAGGGAAGAAGCTATTATCGTAGTCGGCATGGTAAGACCTAGCCCGGGACCATGATAACATTTGTTTTGAGGCTCCCAGGTGCCAAAAACACCATGTATGCGTGTGTGCGTGTGCGTGTGCGCGCGTGTGTGTGTGTGTGTGTGTGTGTGTGTGTGTGTGTGTGTGTGTGTGTGTGTGTGTGTGTGTGTGTGTGTGTCCGTAGGCATGATAACTTTCGTAAACATGCCTTTTGTATAAACGTGTAAGGCAGCGTCTATTTTCATGAGTTGGAAAACCAGACAGGTCGCTCTATTTTAAAGCAGGTTTTGCACCCCAAAATTTGTTTTAACTTTTTACATTTAATTTTTTATAAACCCAAATTTTAGTTTTTACCATTGAATTCAGCTTACAAAAACAAACAATTCGGTATTTTTATCATCACTCTACGTCAATTGGTTACCAAGATATTGAAAGTGCTAAACATAATACGTTGCCCAATGTTAATCTTATGGAGAGAGTAAAATGTTATATCTCGCTTATTAATGAACATATATTGACGAAACTTGTAATGTGGCTTCATTTGTTTAGGTTTTACTGATATTTAAACAACTTTTTTTCGTACTGATATTTGCATTTAAAACCAATTTTTTGTGGTCCCCAAGTCTGCAAACTTGCGTACTCAGTAGCTATAATATTATTCTCATGGAGGATAAGAAACAAGTGATATCTTGCTTGTTTATGAATATAAATTAGTAAAACTTGAAATGTTGCTTTATGTTATGGTGATCTATTTTATTTGTAAAAAACAGATTTTAGTTGTTCTTGATGCAGCAAACCTGCATACTCAGTCCTAATGTTGTTCTTATGAATAATAAATAAAATTTAATATTGCACTTATTTATGAATATGCTTTGATGAAAGTTGGTAAGTGGTTCATGACGTAGTGAAGTACCATTTGAAATTCTCTGAGTATGCAGGTTTGATGCAACGGGGGTATTTTATTGTTAATCATCATTGCAATTTATGGAATTTAAAAGGTTGAATTTGTCTAATGCAGTTCATGTTTTATCCTTCTGTAATAATAACATTCCAGAAATTTAATAAATACCAGATCAGTTCGAAACGAGATTTGTGCACATCCTCCACTTCCTGTGCATACAACGGGAGAGTGATCTCCACTGCCACACAGCCACACGTTTATCAGATCAGCCTTACCGCCTACCGATGCCGTGGCCGTGGCAGAAGCGACCGAGATTGCTCCCTGCGGGAATTTGGGAATCCCGCACTGCCCGACTTGGCAACAAGGCACCGCGACAGCGCCTGCATTTCCATGATACCCGCGTACGCTTTTTCCCTACTTCGTGACACTTCTGTACCTGATTTATTTTTCTATGATGTTACATTCGTTGCATTACGAATTAAATAATAAAACAGACCTTGCAATTTTATATAGTAATACATCATTGACATTACATTTTTAATATGTAACAATACGTTATTAAAAATTAAAAGTAGCGGAATTACTATTCCTTTAAAATAACGTATGTAACATAAGGGAAGTTGATGAAATTATTCTTTCCAGTATTACTTGCAATTGCTAATATCGTACATAATGCAGTTTGTCTAAATAAATATAGTAGTCATAATCAAACCTGATTTATTTCTATAAATGAAATAGTACAAAGTTTTCAATCTGTTAAAATGATTATCTTCATTATCATCATTTTTTAGTTTTAACCAAAATAAACATGTGTGGTTTATGTCTTTAATAGTACCAGCTAAACCCAACATTTTTATAAAAGTGGTTTGCCCAAGTGTGGTGGCAATATGGCCACAATGGGTCAGCCCGGTTATTCGGTGTGGCCTCTCTCTCCAACTTGTACTCGATTCTCAACATCGTACGTGAGTCCCATAGGTTATTACGTTTCGCTAAAGCCGCTAAATAAAACAAATTTAAGCTTCAGTACTTGTCGTTGGTAATAGTTGTAATCAATCGTTGTTTTTAGCGAATTTCCCCTATAGGGAAGAAGCTATTACCGTAGGTGGCATGGGTAAGACTTAAGCCCGAGACCATGATAACTTTTTGTTTTGAGGTCCCCAGATGCTAAAAACACTATTCGTTCAAATTTATATATATATGTGTGTGTGTGTGTGTGTGTCCATTACCACGATAACTATTGAAAGAAGCGCCCGATTTTTATGAAATTTGGCACAAATGTGGAGAGTAACATTTATGACTTAAGGTTCGAAAACAAGATCGATCGGTTTATGGGAAGAGGGTATTATGGGGGTTTAAAATTTTCCAAAAATCTGTTTTTTTTACTTTTTACCCTAAAATTTTTAAAGCCTTAGATTTCAGTTATAACCATTTTGTAGAGCTTAGAAAAACAAACAATAAAGTACTTTGAATCATTAAGCTAGGTTTAGTGGTTGCGGAGAAAAGTCAATAGATTTGTCCATAAAATGTCCCATGTTAATCTTATGGGAATACGGTTTTTAGGTTTTCCTCAGATAATTTCACTAAAAACTCCACATTTCTTTCTACCAATCAGTTAAGCTCTACAAAAATATCATTTTGGCGTTTTAATTGTTGTTTTACGTCCAACCGTTGCAGTCATATTCAAAGTGCTAAACACAGTACGTTGTCCAATGTTATCCTTATGAAGAATAAATAAAATGTTAAATTTTTATTATTTATGTATGTATATTGATGAAACTTGGTATGTGGCTTCAACTAGTTGTGGTATATTGATAATAGCACAACAAAAGTTTTTTGTTGATTTTTCCCGGTAGCAGCAAACCTGCATATTTGGCCCCCATGTTATTCATATGGAGAATAAGAAAAGTTTTATATCTCCCTTAGTTATGAACCTAAATTAATAAAACTTGGTATGTAGCTTCACCTGGTTGAGTTATACTGATAATTGCAAAAAAAACACATATCTTATCTTCCTTGTTACAGCAAACCTGCGTACTCATATATAATGTTATTCTTATGGAGAATAAATAAAACGCTATATCACTTATTAATGAATATATTTTTGTGAAACTTGGTAAGTGGCTCTAAGTAGTAGTGATACCCATATATTTGCATTGGAAATTCGCTGAGTACGCAGGTTTGCTGCGACGGGGGTATTTTATACTATTTCCTGCCAATAACCAGTTATTTATTAACCATCAGTTTATTTAAAGAGATATATTAGGTATCATACGATTCCGATCAGGAACCCAGCCGTCACATGAATTTGGATAAACTACTAAATAATTATACTATTTGTCTGACAAACATTATTGTATATCTTATCAAGGTATAGTATTTTATTCTGCAATAGTTAAAATTTTTTAAATATCCATCCCATAAAGATGCGACCAAACATAAATTATTGTTTTTAAAAGTAAAAGGTTTAATATACCTTGCACATCAAATAATCCGATGTAGGTGGGAGACGTTTTACGGAACGGATAATTTAAACCTTTTATTTTGTTAATCAATGATCCAGTGGCTGTCCATCATGATTTTTTTCTCTCAGTAATCAGATATTAAAACTTGTACGATAAACGATCCGATGAAGTAATTGACTCATTTTCAATACAGCATATATCACAATAATTTATATATAAAATATGTTTTCTTTCCTATAATACTGGGATAAATTGCCATCTCAGTAACCACGAAATATAGTCTTCAAATAAATAAATAAATACGTAAATATTTTATTTTATTATATTTGATTGGTTATACGAATTAGGATAAACAACATGCAATATGCATAAACAAATAAATAAGTAATCATACTCCCTATTATATAGGGGATTTGTTTTGTTTTTGTTGTTTTAGCGAATTTCCCCCTTAGGGGTAGAAGCTATTACCGTAGTCAGCATGGTAAGACCTAGGCCCGGGACCATGTTCAATTTTCGTTTTAAGGTCCCCAGATGCCAAAAACACCATTCCTTCTCCTTTATTGCTTGAATACGTTTGTATTATAAACCAAAATTAGCAAGAAAATTATTTTTCATAATTTATATCTATCTGTTTTAATGTGTAAGCATATATATATATATATATATATGTGTGTCCGTGAGCACGATTACTCTCGTAAAAATAATCTGATTATAACGAAATTTGGTATAAACGTGTAAAGCAGCATTTATGACTCTAATTTCGAAAACCAGACATATAGACCTATCCGAAGAGGTATTTTTGGGAGGTTTTATACCCCAAAAATGGGGTTTTTGAGTTTTTTACATATAGTTTTTGAAAAATAAAACTTTAGTTTTTTTCTATTGGAATAAGATTAAAAAGACGCACAGTTTGGTGTTTTGATCATTGCTCTACGTTAAATGGTCACAGAGATATTGAACGTGTTGAACACAGGACGTTGCCTGATGTTATTCTTATGGAGAATAAGACTAATTGTATATCTCGCTTATTTATCAAATTATCGTGATGAAACTTTGTATATTGCTTCATATCGTTCTGGTCTATTGATATTTGCACAAAAGAAAACTTTTTTGCCTTTAGTTCCCGTAGCAGCAAACCTGCGTACTCAGCCCCCATGTTATTCTTATGGAGAATAAGTAACGTGTTATTTCCCTTAATTATGAACATAAATTAATACATTTTGGTATGTGGCTTTACCTACTTAAGTTATATTGATATTTGTATAAAACCTCATTTTTTGTGTTCCTTGCTTCAGCAAACCTGCATACTCAGTCGCCAAGTTATTCTTAGGGAGAATAATTAAAATGTCATAAATCGTTTATTTATGGATGTATATTGATGAAACTTCGTATGTAGCTTTATGTGGTATTAAGATACATACATATGCATTGGAAATGCACTGAGTACGCAGGTTTGCTGCTGCGGGGGTATTTTGTTATAGATTAGGATGTCTCTCACACAACTAAAGCAGCTATGCTAATGAGATATTACTTTTTAGTATCTTGTAGATGACAGGGAAAACATTATCCCAAAAATATTATTACTATCTATTTAAAAAATACAAGCAGACAATTCCTTGTAAGATTTCAACTTTTCCGAGTTTTAACTGTAAAAAATAACAAGGAATCTTGTAATTTAGTCACTGAGGAGACATTCTATTGTGGTAGGCTATAATATTACAATCAACAAAAGCAAGGGCTTCTCCCAGGGGGACCCCATAAAATGTGTATATGGAACACAAACCTTGATAAGGGAATACATTACTGGTGCCTTTGTAATGTAGTATTTTGTAACGCACTGTTAGTTTGAGGTTAATATAAAAATATGACAGTGTAGATTAAAATTAAACAAACAACTCTACGATTTTAACTTTTGGTTACACCCAGAGCATGGTATAGAGAAAAGGAGATTCTGCATAAGAATTAAGTTGTTTTTAAATTAAATTAAAATTACTCTTAGGGGTACAGCGGGTGATTTAGTTTTAATTATTTATTTCAAACCTTTTTTCAATACATTAAAATGTTCCTTTACTAGTTTTACTCTAAAATACAAGAAAAAATAGCGGGTTGGAGAGAGATAGTTGTGCCATTTACCATTTGAAATATTTATCATTAATCTATATTTGAGATTATTATTGTTAAAAGTCATAAGTTTCTATAATTATGATATTTGCATATGACATATCGGCCATCATAACACAAGGCCGCTTGTACTCAGTGATATTAATGTGTGAATGATGTTCGAAAAACCTTGAGTTAAATCATATGATTGGTAATGGAAAAATAGACGAATTTCATTACTTTAAAACGCCAAAACTTCCCAATAATACATCCTCATAAAATACCATATTTTTGAACAATTTTTGTTTCATAAATACAAATAAATCTAATTTCAATATTATTATTATATCTATATGCAAAAGATTATGATTTCAACATTACCACTTGGTGCTATTGGAAATATTTTTAGAAATTCATTGAAATTAAAATTGACTATTAATGAACAGCCATGAGTTGATGCGGTCTAAGTCTTCGGTGGATAGCTGGGGAAGCATGCCAAATCCAGGTATACTCTTTACTGTTCATATACCCTTTCCAAAAAAATGACTCGGGCTAACGAATAAGCTTATAAGAAAACAAAAGCTGGATAAATCTTTAAAACTAAATTGCTCTAAATATTCTGAAATAAAAACGTTAAATAGAGCCAATGTTATACTCTAAGAGTAAAAAGCTACGGATGTTATTTTTATCTATGCAACAAAATTGTATAAATATAATACCAATACAGAGAATTACATGCGAAAACGTACCTAGGCATATTATGTAAATATTCAACCAATACCTAAATATTCTAAGGCTTGACTTTAAAAATGCCTAAATTTTTTTACTATTATCACATATTTTTCTACGCTATTATTAATATATGGTAAATTGTAATGGTAATACAATTGCCCTCTCTGATTGGGTCCAATGATGAGGGACTGGCCAAAATTTATTGACTTGCATTATATGTTAGGTATACTTACCATATTGTTTAGTCTAAAAATATTTTTTTTTATTCACTGACTCCTATTTTTTTATTCACAGTAAACATTGAACGTACAATCGTTATTTAAAGAATTAGGGTAAACAACTAAAATCTGTTACATATTACAACACTACCAAATACATTTACACTTACTTACATACAAGATGGTAAATACAGTAAAATATGGTATAAGACTATCGATTATACAAAAAAAACTCAAAAATGTTTTTACTATAAAGTGCAACACTTTTAAAACAATCCATGCCTAACCCAGTATCTTGACGAAATCCTACAACCCTAGGACAGAATTTAGAAATGAATTCGCGTCTTGCAAACGTGGCAATTTGCATAGAGTTCATATCGAAGGATATGTGGGGATTAACCGCAACTACTCTCGACGCAGTGTAAGCTAATCCAGCTTAGAGATGTCGCATATGCCCATAGTATAAGGTACCGAGCCATGCCGTTGACATTTGATTGGTTTTCGTGGGTGAAAAACATTCGATGGACAATTGTTGTGCAGTTCAGCACTTTACGAGAGCTCTTCTAATGGCATTGCCAATGTTAGTTCCCGAAGCAAATTAGTTATATAACTGTTTTATTTATACTACTTTTTAAATTTTAAAATTGTATTTATATATTTTTATCTCATTATTAAAAAAATTGAGTTAATCAGTGAAATTGTCTTTTTAAATGCTACTTGAGTTTTCACTTAAGAAAAAATATTCTTTATGATATTTACAATAAATATTTGGGAATTATCGCTTATGACATTTACCTTTTAGGTTGATGTGTGTATAATATTTTAAGTAAAAATTAAAAGCATAACCGCATCAATCATTATCCTTATAATATCTGCGGAAAACCTGTTATTGTGTTATATTACTACTGCACTATGAATGTAAAATTTGAGAAATTCACACATAGTAATAACATATATTACTCATGCTCATCATACTTTCTTCCGGTGCAGTCGTTATGCTGAAGACAGGAGGAGGCTCGTCTCTGCTGTCAGCGATCTGTCCCCGGACGTCGTGGTGGGGGCGATGCTTCGAAATGAAGACTCCTGGAGAGCGGTTGCGCTCTTCGTGCAATCCGTTCTTCGGGGAAAGCAAGACGAGGGATGCTTAGGTGACCTCTAAGTTTCCCGAAACGGTGACGTGACCCGTCTGGGCGCAAGACACGCGGACTAGTGCCGAAGTTGTCCGATAAGGGTTCCGGCCTGGTTTTTCCCCGCGGCTCCGTAGGAGGTTTAGTGGGTATACCTCGTAAGAGGGAGTCCCACACTGTTCCTTTGGGTTCGCGCATTGCGCGTTCCTCCTACGTAGAAAAAAAAAATAAATAAAAAAATAACATATATTAGTGACAATTACGGGGTAAGTGCACTTTTGTATAAAACAATGGTAGAAAGTATGTTTTATTAGTGTTATCATTATTTTTATTGTAAATAACGACAAATACACACTATCATTGATCAATTATAGCGATTAAACCAATGGTGATTTCCAATTTAATTTTAATGGGCAGCAAATATTTTGCTCCAATAAATGTAGGGATAAGAATAAACGCTCAGCTCAAAAAAAGTTGAATGATCAAAACATATTCACTAAAAGATAAAAAATAAAGACAATTCTATAAAATGTTTAGCGTGGAAAACTTGAAATAAGTAAATATCCTAGGTCCAGGAGAGTAATGGTGGTAGTAGAGGATAGTCTTCATTTTCCTCTACCACCCCTAGGATATATGGTATACGATTTGGGATCAATTAGGCCTACATTGACCTACTATTGACTGATTGAAGAGAGATAAATTTGTTGTACATGCCTGGTCCCATGCCTACAACTGTTCTATGGGTCAACTCGTCGGTAAGTAAGCAAGTAACTTTATTGACGTCTGTCATTGTTCATATGTACTATCGTATTGCAAGTGATTACATTATAAGTTTACACATGTTTTGAAACTTTATAAGAAGTTTTTTAAATGCATCACAATATCCCAGTGCGTTTAAAAACCACAAGATTAAAATAAATAACATAAAAAGAAGGATTTTGATGTTTGTTTTCTGTATTAAATCGTATTACCGCAGTAGTAGTCTACAGAACTTCTACATTTCTAAACTGATTTGTTGGATCAAGATATAAAATCAATTGCGCGGGTACGTAATTGTGCAAAATGGTTTTAAATGGTCAATACTACATTATTAACGGTCATGGGCCATGGCCCGTCATGTTCGGTCTTTATCATAAGGAAAATGTAAGGATCAATATAAATTCACTTTCATAAAACAGCTGTTGAATCAATAAACACAGTAAAATCATTAAAACGCTGCTGAATTGGCAAAATGATCCGTGTAGCTCCAATGAATAACCTTTTGGGTTTCGAGAATTAAGTCTGCTATTTTTATCTATTCTTTATCCATCAATTCTTGAACCGCCAATTATTAAAACATATTCACTAGAGTCTCATTAGATCTTTGTATAAATTATTCCTTAGGGAGATGTTTAGATGCAACTAACACCCAGAATATTCAATATCTTAGGCCTCTTGGTCTAACTATCATGACTTAGGGGGAACTGTTATCACCCATCTTACCTATAACTGCAGCAACGCAAATATATTGTTTAACAGTAATAAATTATTAAGTAAACGTAGAATTTTTTTTATTTAAAATTAAAGAGTAAATTATAATATATTAAATATTCCTTTATAATAATACAAAGTGTATTGCAGTATATTATAGGATAAACATATTTCTAACTAAAAAATTAAAACAGTTATGGGAAATGTATTTGTATTAATAATGTGTTTTAGTGAAACTGAAATCGAAACAGAGAGACAACTTAATTACCACCGCATTGTTTGATAAAAAACCTGATAAATTGAATTGTAATTATTAAGGATTGAAAAAAAAAACATCCTACGAAAGGCAACTGGGAACTCGGCGGAGTGGCAATCTATGTTTGACACTCTTAAAAACTCACACTGCTAAATGTATTGCGCAAGAATGAACTTTACTTTTTGGCTTTTGCAAAGTATTTAGATTGAAAAGGGAGTAACGTGCTTCAAGTGTCTAATTAGTATCACCTGATAAAACTGTAAACACCTAAATGGTTAGCATTTTTTAGAAATCTAAGTCTTATGTATGTGAATTAAAAACTCATACAATAATAAAATGCACCTCCTGTTTAGTAATTATAATACTAATGTTGGAAATGTTATATTTGATTTATTTTTTACTGCTTCGTTTACATTTGCTAAGTTTGTTACCTATAACCATTAATTATGCATCATACGAAAGATGTATAGGCCTAATAAATGCTATAACATAACTATCGTATATGTGTTTATAGCAAGCAGTATGATACACAACATTTAAATAACCTATTATATGTAAACTAGTATCAACACGATATAGTTTTTTTTTTTTAGTTTAATAAGTTTAAAAAGGGGTTTATGAAACAATACACAAACAAATTCAATTATAAAATAAAAGTCTGCTGTGCTCTTTGTGCTTAAGTACTTAAACTTAAATTAAAGTGAGTTTCATGAATGTCAAAATTAACGTATTGTAACTTCTGTAATTTTCAGCGTGCAAATTAAAATTTGTCAACTAGAATATATTTGCTAGTTTAATCAAATGCTGATACAAGCCTACACCACGGTGAGTTTCGAGAGCAGAGGCCACTTGTAGAAGCAGCCAATTAATTTAGCTTCCACCACCGCTGGAGCCTACCCCCAACGAAATATTTTCCGAAGTTGCCTTCCAGACTTGTAATCGTGAGTAGACATAACTCCAACATCAAACCGTCCTATCTTTTATTCCTGAAGAACCAAGATGAGTTGATAAGTAAATAAGTAATATTTTATCCGGTTAATAAAACACCGGCAAAAAAACGTAACCAATAAAATTATACTCGTTGTTCATCGTAGGTGAAGCTAACGACTACATTTTGTTTTGATGAGTCTCTGCAATAAGGTGAAGAACGGCACTTTCATAGTAAATTGATGACCAGTGAAACAGCCTGTTAAGAATATATTAGGTAAATTACTGCAGAACGTTATGATCATTTGATAGAGGTTTTTACTAAGGTATGGCGGATAATCCTGGCACCACGTAAACGTCAATTATATTGTCTTAGTTAAAAACTGACAAATTAGCCTCGTGATTACGTATTGCAGCCGTCAGTGGTGTTATCTATATTTTTTACCCGAATGTTATTTAAATACCGGCCAATCATCCTGATATGTACGGCTTTACAATGCAAACATGATTAAGGGTTTTGTAATACAGTAATGTATTTTGCAGTATTTATATTCGTTTAATTTATATACTGATGAACTATTTTGGCATTTTTAAAATACATTTTTCTATCATAAAACATACTATAATTTACACTGTATTTTATTTGAAAAACTGCAACTGCATAAATTATATCGTTAGTGTTTTATGTTCTAATAATAACTGTGTAATCAAAGCTTAAAATACCACTTACATTGTGGTGAGTGCATTGACGAGATAAGGCATCGTCCACAACTAAGCAAATCCAACAGTTCACCCGGGAAACCCAGAAAACCACAGCAGAGCTGATGTTATCCAGCAATCTTAATCGTGCGCCAGTCGAGAACCTTTTCGCACTTCTTCCTGTTTCGCCTACAAGACCAACAGTTTAACAAATAACATTCAAGACTCTTTCTTTCTCAATGGATTATCTATTATCGTTGATTTATGGCTCGTTTTTAAGTGGCAAATCTACCTAGTGATTTTAGTGAACAAAATTTCAATATCACAAATGTTAATCGTTCAAATATATTCCGAAATATGAAACATGCTCACTGAAATCACTAGATAATTTCTTGTTCTTTAAAATTAACCATTAATCATCAATCTCAGATAATACTTGAGTAGAGACATGTTTAGAAAGTTAATTTTCTTCTTATGGAAGAGGCCGGTAGTCGTAGAGGACTGGAGTCCTGTCTGAAGTGTCGTTAGATTGTGACTTAATGTTCTACATAAACAATTACAACCTGACCAATTGCCCTTTACAAGCTGGCATAATTGCCAACAAATCAGTTTATTTAGAAGGTAAAACGTATTTAGTGCCAATGTTTTAATAATTCCTGATGTGCTGTTAGATATTTTTACATAGAAAATTCATATTAATCCGAATTAAACCAAAATCCATTTCATTTTTAGGTTCGACATTAAAATCTTGAACTCAGTAGTTGAATATGACTTTTGGTTTTGACTAAAAACATAAACAGGAACTTCGTCTGAGAGGAAATAGTTACATGGCTATAACTTGAGTCTGGAAAGTAGTAATGATTATTTTGTATTATGAACTATTAACTTAATCAGCCCAATGATCCCGTTTATTCCATCCGTAATTATTTGATTGGTAATGAATTGGTGAAAACAATGAATCGTGCATTAAACAGACTAAGAAGTTAACATTTTATGGTATTGGGTAAATCGGAAAGTACTAATCATTTGTTGATAATCATGTATTGTAGCGTCCTCCAGTCTGTAACAGCATGCAGACTGGATAGGTATATACATGTATGTGTTCGCACTCTAGCATTCACAACTTTTGTCAGATTTACTTGAAAATTTGTATCAACCTTCCCATCTGTAAACAGTTTGACAAGTTCGTTGGGAAAAACAATCGGGCAACTCTAACCCCTTTTTTGGGATTTTAATTTTTCAAATTTTGAGTTTTTGGCTCCAAAAAGGGATAGAAAAGCCCCGAATGTAAAATTATTGCATATTAAATTATTTTACGTAAAACCCAAACAATGTTAAGCCCTCCTTCATCATTATAGCACAAGTATTTACAAAGTTATTCAAGAAAGTGTTATTTGTCTTAACACAGTACGTTGTCTTATGGGGATTTTGCACTGTAAAAGCTGTTTTTCATATCTTGATGTTGTTTTATCACCCCCAATACCCCTTATACCAACTTCCTATCCTGACTATACATCCTCCTAACCTTATAATGTACAACATTGCCATCTCAATAGTGAATTTAAATACAACCAGGAGCATCAAAACAGCCAAAAAATAAAATTTATCTGTTTTCCAAAAAAATGTCGCCAGTGTGGTTTCAAACCCTTTATTAGATTTTTTTAAGTTTTTATGCGGAAATTCACTTCCCTCACGTCAGCGTGCTGCGTGCGATATCGTTTATCAATATCTTAGCCTTACTTAAAATAAAAATCACAGTGATATGAAATTTACTTTCCCATAAATATATAAGGTTTTCTTAAACAAATAGAGGTCACTAGACTTCATAAATAAAAATTCCTCTGTCAAACCTACTTCATAAAATTATTTTAAAACCCTAGGTGAAGCGTGATAATAACAAATAGATATAATTAAAAAATACAACCCTCCCTCATAGTAATACATTGAAGATGTAATTAAACTTCAAAGTCAATAAATAAACATATGTTTGAATCGATTATTGCCAACATGTAAATAAATGGCAATAAGACAAAAAGAGGAGTTAGCTTGAGGAAATTTATATACATTAATTACGGTTATTTCAACATGCAACAACATTATTTCAACATGTCCAAAAATCAGCTTTATCAGGTACTAAATTACGAATTTTACAGTTTTTATTATAGGTCTATAGACGATAACTTAATTAAGAGTTTTCCAAATGGAATACAATAAGTGAACTGATCGTTGACGTTACACATTTTTTAACAGTTCCAAAAGAAAGCTCTAGGGCCTGTGTTTACCTGTCAGTAAAATAATATAAAAAAATTGGAAATATAATTGAAAATAACTATACTTAGTTAGAATTACTAAGTGTTTTTAGGAAAATGGTTCGAACTAATTTAGAAGTGGACATCGCAGTAATTGAACCTGTGACCTCATAAACTGAGGTCTAACCGGTTAAGAA
Source organism: Allygus modestus (assembly GCA_963675035.1). Classification (NCBI taxonomy): domain Eukaryota; kingdom Metazoa; phylum Arthropoda; class Insecta; order Hemiptera; family Cicadellidae; genus Allygus; species Allygus modestus. The sequence goes on from OY776116.1 coordinate 90,331,485, forward strand.
GGCTATGACAACTTAAAGTTGTGTCTGGTGAAATAACGTAAAAAATCATTATTAAAAATCACTTGGAAGAAAATTCAATAAACCATTGCATTTTTAAAACATTGCCATGATGTTGATACAATTATCTATCCCTTCAAATTAATCTACCAACAGGTAATGGTCCTATAACTTTATAATATACAAATTATAGTTATATTTACATATGTAATTTGTATTTTTTTCTATGGCCTAAGAGATATTACAAATATTTAAGATACATTTTAAATTTGTATCCTTCAGAAACGCACATTTTCAGTAAGCCCTTGGATTTATAATTTTAAAACTAAATGAACTGTGCAAAACGTAACTTATTGTCTATTAAAAAATAATAATAATTTAAACTTGTGGTCACAGCTTTGTTATGATCTCGTGGAGTGTATAATTAGTATTTTATTTCTAAATGAACATGTTATAGAACTATAAAATAATATAACTCTTAAATCCTTATAGATCTAAGGGTCAATTATATAATATGCAATTGGTACTACGGTGTTTGATTTGATTTCCCATCGTGTTATATGTTAATCTGAGGCCCAGCAAGCTTGACTGACTACAAATGAGGATGCTTCGAGAGATAGTGGATTCTATTAGAGCTCTACCGTGGTATTCAGATGCAGATTTTATGAGAATTAGTTTATAGCTCACACTAAATTATAAACTTTTTAAAAGGGGCTTTCTTAACTCTCTTAAAACTCCATAAGGAACATTAAGCATTTTAAATTTAATTTTTAACTTGTTAGAACACTTATTTGCAAGGTGAACTATTGCAATATTATTTGAAACAAAGTTTACAGATAAATAAAATTTCAAAAAACTCTGTAGGTTTTGTTTGTAATATCATTTCTGACTGAAGGTAATTGTGTTTGTACTTCTCTTTCATAGTTTATCCTTTCAATAAAAATCGTTTATTTTTACCTACACACGTTTATTTAAACTATACAGATACATGTTTAGGTAAATGATAACACTACAAAACCGACTTCTACTTCGATTTTAGTGAATCATGTTATTATCTAATAGGAATAGTCTTGGCCACTGCGCATTTTTAGGTTGACAGGTCAACTGTCTGTTGTTGGGTTGTATTTCTAGTTTAATTCCGTATTTCATAGATATTTATAGTTTGTTGCATATCAGTTGTATACTTGAAGATTATTAGATACTTGCATTAATTTTCAACACGATTTAAAAACAATCCTAAATAATTTTCTTTTATAATACAGTTTTTTACAGTTATAGTAGTATTTTTTTGACTATTTATTGTAAAATTAAACTTATTCATTACGTCACTGTTATAGAGTTGTTGCAGGATTAACTTGGAACTGTACGAATATCAGTATTGATTCTATTGGTCTGCACGTGGTTTTAACAATTCATGTTAATAATATATTTGTGTTCTCTGCTTATTATTACATTGATACCAATAAAAAATATTGCATATAACTGTACCAATATTTTAACGGATACTTTAATTCAGAATACAAAATATAAATACAAATTATATACTTGTTGAAAACATCTCAACGACGGAAAACTATTTATTTTAATTTATTACTAGCTTATTCTTTTTGATGATCACCAATTTTCATGGTATTTATTGTATTGGCGAATTTACCCTCTAAAGAAGAAGCTATTACCGTAGTCGGCATGGTAAGACCTAGGCCCGGTACCATGATAACTTTTCGTTTTGAGGTCCCTAGATGCCAAAAACACCATTCGTTCATAACAGTATATTCATTCTTCACTAATTCTCCACCTTCCCATGTAGATAGAGAGCTGACATTTTGTACACTGATTCTTAAAGGCATCAAAAAGGAAAACTAAATGGTTTTCATACTGATATGACCTTAGGGCTCCGCCAGAGACCCCAACAAAGTTCCCATGAATTCCTTATGGGCATTCAATTTTGTTTGAGCTGATGAAAATACAAACAGCTGATCTTGATTTGTAGTATTTCCGCGGGTTAACCACAGAATGCAGCACACAAAACTGTAGTAGTTTTTATAAATCATTTGTGGGGCGAAGCCTGCGGCCATAAGCATATATAGATATATGTGTCTGTGGGTCAAATAACTCTCGTAAAAATTGTCGGATTTTTATGCAATTTTTTAAAAACATTTAAAGCAACATTTATGACTTAAGTTCGAAAACTAGCCAGATCGCTCCAACCAAAGGGGTATTTTGGGAGGGTTTTGTACCCCAAAATTTTTTTTAGTTTTTTACATATAACATTTTAGTAAATCAAATTTTACTTTTCACCATTTGATTTAGTTAAAAAATACGAACAATTTGGTGTTTTTATAATTTCTCTACGTTTATTGGTTACAGAGATATTGAAAGTGATAAACACAGTACGTTGTCCAATGTTATTCTTATGGAGAATAAGAAGAATTTTATATCTTGCTTATTTATCAACCTATCCTGACGAAACTTGGTATATTGCTTGACACCGTTGTTGTCTATTGATATTTGCACAAAAAAACTATTATTTGCTGATAGTTCCCGTAGCAGCAAACCTGTCGTCTCAGCCCCCATGTTATTCTTATGGAGAATAAGAAAAATTGTATCTCTCTTAATTATGAACATATATTAATAAAACTTCCTATGTGGCTTTACCTAGTTGAGTTATGTTGATATTTGTATAAAAACCTATTTTCTATGTTCCTTGTTTCAGCAAACCTGAATACTCAGTCGCCATGTGATTCTTATGGGGAAAAATTAAAAAGTAATAAATAGTTTATTTATTAATTGATATTGATGAAACTTGGTATGTGGCTTTATGTGGCATTAAGATACATATATACGCAGTTATATGTTCATTGATTAAACCGCAATTTCCAGTTATTCTATTTAACCTTAACTATAAGTTACTAGTAAAGCGTGTTGCTCAAGTTTATTTTAGCAAACTTAAGACCAATAAATATAATAAAGCACGTGTTATATTTTGGGGCTAGCAGGTACAGTGGCCCTTTAACAAGGCGGAAGTGTCAGACTCAGTGGGTGTAGCTAATGATAGGAGTTTCCCTCTTACTGACACGATCTGCGGCAGTTCATGTGTGTGAAAGGTTAGTTGTTAACTAAGTGTATTATTAGCATCTTGAGCAATGAGCATTAGCACTTTTCAATATATGAAGAATAATTATTTTTATATTTATATTTTATATTACTGTAAACCATATTTAGTTTTTACTTTACCAGCCCGTTTTATTTATTGTATAGTAAATTACAAGTTTATTTTTTAATTTTAGTTTAGTAACTTCGAGCAATTGCTTTATACGATATTTATAAAAGAACTCGCGTTTATACAACATTATATTTCAAAAATAATAAATAAAAGGTATAAAAGTTTGTGAATTTAAGTTTTGTTCCATCTAATATGTTTGTTACGTTAAATAAAATATAATAAATCAAACCAAATTAGAACAAAAGCTTGTATGACGGTTTGTAAAAATGTAATACTCAATTAAATTTCACGATATTAAATGATCTATTGGGGTGATTGTTAAAAATATTAACAAATTAAAATCCTTAATTTTTATTACATAGTATTAGTATTACTTACTCGCAGATAAGGCAAATAGTTTCGTTGCGGGACGCATTTCGCATCATTAACGATGTATGTTCAGGGACAACTTTACTAACAAGATCACAACAGGGATTGTCAGAGTTGAGCATCAAACTCAACCTATTGGCGTTGCGTGTTATTGTTTAACAACTGTCATTGTCCTGTGAGAAAACGTTTTATCTACCACTACTAAATATCTAGATTGAGCCTTCTTCATATTCTTGGTAGCGCTTTTACGAATGGGCTGCTCAGACTACGGCCAAACTCGAATCACGCGCTTCATGGGTGTGGTAATTGTTCAGGGAGCATCCGGCTCAAAGGGATAAACTGCCGACTTTCACAAGTTTGATTCAAATATTTAACATTCTTCTTTACCGTGTGAAAATATATATGTATTTGATATTTGTATATTATTTCACAACAAATGTAAGAGAAAACGATATTTGCAAACAACATTACAATTAACAAATACACATTTTAACTTAAAAAAGTTTCAGAGCTAAAATGATTAATCTCATAGTCAAATAGTTATATTATTCTTGATATATATATATATATATATATATATAAATATACATATATATACATTATTGAATCAAATAAGAGTCAGCCAGTTATGTAACAATGAAATGAAAAATACATTTTAGTTGTCGCCCATCCAGCGATACATAACCATAGCCATCGGTTCATCGTCTATTTAGTAACATATAGAAAGCAGTTGTATTGAATTAAAAAATAAATACATATTAGTTTTTTTTTTATTCATATACTAAATTTCTTTAGTAAAAACCATGTAAATGAAAAATCTAAAATTTTGATTTATTTAATAATTGAGTTGTTTCAACAAGCTCAGTGCAGTGTTTAAAAACACTAGTTCGGTTAAAAAAAAATGTGTGTGTTTTAAATAATAGAAGATTGAAGTTGCATGACTTCAAAATAACTTATATTATATTATTTGACTTTTTTCATATTTAAATTGTTTTGAGAAGTTCTAGCTAATTAACGATATTTTTGTAATGAAAGATTTAAGTAAAATATCCCTCATTGAACTATGTATCCTTTATTGTATAGATATATTTCACGAAGGAAAACCAATTTAAAATCTGAAAATTCTTTCTATAATTGGATTGAAATACTAATTGAAAAAGAAACTCTTTTCACCAGGGTATGTTTTAATTATATTGAAGGTGTTAAGCGAGTTAGATAGGCTAAAACACCTGTAGTTTATATGAGGTTATAATGACTGTTGGATTTAGTACGTTAACAGCCATTAACAACGGCGAAAATATCCAACTTAATCAATTTTCTGCACACAGTGGCAAGTACATAAAAATATCTTAATACAAAAAGTGTACGTGTTAAACTAGGTTAATACACGTATATTCTGTATGATAGCAAAAACCACTTTAAATGACAACGGAGTGAAACTCAGAGACAAAGAAATGTAAATTTTTTATTTTGACAAAATCTATTCAGTTGTAGCGGTACATATGGCTTCTACTAATATATTCCAACATACTCTGATCCAAGCCTTCGTCTGATCAACTACTCCAACGAATTGTTCTTATATTTTCTTTATAATATATTCTAGTGTTTTTTTTTTACAAATTTGTACCCTATATTTCAGCTTTAAATCATATTTAGACTGTTAATTTTAGTTTTTGATTTTTATAACCAAGCGTATATATTTAAGTTTGAGATAAGTATTATGGAAAGCCTTTGGGAATATTATAATTTAATTTACAAGGTATTGGGAACCCTGCTATTATATGTATGTGGAGGTCACATGGTGCACTGATACCCCTTAAACCCTTTAAATTGAAATTCACAATGGCGCATCATTGATTTACCTGGGTTAGTTAAATAAATATAAGAGTTTTCCTTTTGTCAGAACTATTTTACCTGTTATAAAATATTTGAATTATTCGCAGATACTTGCACAATGTAAAATTCGAGCACAATGTAAGTTTAATTCCATGTATTTAAATTATTTAAAACAATCTCTATCGTTATTCTGAGTTATTTCAATTTCTGAGGACTTTGATTCCAATTACGTTGTGGGAAGTTGGAGGTTATGAAACAATGTGGTCCTAGAGTGGAAGTGAGGTTATACATTTTTAATGTCTTGATTAATTGTAATGTTGATTTGTTTAAAGTATTTGTTAAAGTGTAAAATCAAAGTAAAATATTGTTTTGTGTTGGAAAAATCCATTTTGGTGTTGATGTGAAATGAGCTGGTGGCACGAATTTTCAACTGCTTAGACCATATTTATTGTAAGCTATGGTTAGTTTAATTTGACTTTTCTCTTGTCTAACCATTAATATTAGCCATCAATTCATATTGTTTCATGATCTAAATGTATTAATTTAAACTTTGCTTCTTTTATTATCAGATATGCTTTCATAGACATTATCAACACATATGTCTTCACAGGCCGTAAAACCAGTTCATTCTTGTAGTAGGTTGAGTAAGTGTAAATGTCAAAATAGATTATATTTGCGTAAGTAAAGTGATCTGCCTGCCCCATATTTGGTAAAAACACGATTTATGTAAACCTAATTTGTTAAAATAAATATTTTGTTTTAATAATTAGTCAGGAATAGTTGATAATTGAAAATGATGTAACACTGCGCACTTGTCTGGCTGGGTTTCTGCGATTCCCTCTCCGACATGAGCTGACGCCATGGGCTGACGAAATAAGCTGGCGACATGAACTACTGCGGGAGACAGCCGCAGCCATCCATAGCGCTGTCGACTTAGTTGGTGCCTCCAAAAACTCCTGAGATGGCGGACAACCACTTATATGACCTGATACCAGGGATCGCTCTTCTTCCCCGGTTGCCACCGGACCTGGATCATGAGGGTCGCCTTACTCCAACTTGATCGGGCATTGTTACTCGTCCCGTGAGGTTAGTGTCTTTCATTTCAAATTGCTTGCAACCGGAGCCTAACCATCTACTGTCCATTTGGATAGCTGTTCACTAGTGCTGTGAATTAAGCTTACTTTTGGACTTAATTCCCCAATTCACACTTGTAAATTCATTTGTAGCGTAGGTTAATTTAGTTTACTGAACTTGTTTTTAACACAAGTTTTTTCTACTTCCAATTAGGAGCCCGCTTCTGTCAGTGAGAGGTACAGGGTGTCTTTGGCTTTTTAATTTTAAATTATGTTGTGACTAATTTTAATTTAATTTTAAACAGGCCTAGCCTGAGATTAAATTTGTCTCCCTTGGTTGTTTTAAACAGTTAACTATTTCCAAGTTTAAATTATTTTATTTAAAATGTTTCGTATTTATTTAACTGCTCTTAAGCTTTCTGCTTCGAGCAGTTTCCCTGCAATTGTCTCACCCGTTGGTGACTGCCAAGATGGGATTTGTTTAACGTAACCCAACCACTGTTGTGGAATGGTCTATTACACAGGCGATCACAAGTTGTTTAACTGTCTCTATGTGATTTATTTATTGCATTTTTCAGTACTTAGTAATGTTAGTTTTGTCATGTTATATGTTGCAGTAAAATGTTAATTATTTATTTGTTAGGTTTTGAATAGTAACTTCTTGGTTTAAATGGTGGCCACCCCGATAGATAACAAAGTTAGTAAATTCAATTCTTATATACATTTAAAATGACTGTCATTAATTTCTACCGATGTTTATATGAAAAGCTTTTCATGCTGGACTTATAATTTTTGTAACATTACTAAAATCATGTTTAATTATGTCAAATCACATTTCTAGTTTTATTTAAATTTATTTTATTTAACTTAAGAAAATTGTAAAATGAATTTATAACCACTACTTACTATTCTCATTTACCGTATATTGAATCCTTACACTTTTTTACTTTTACGATCATGTAGATTCTGTTCTAATTTTATAAGCCTACATAGGCTATTATCACTCAATTGTAAAGGTTTGTGAAAGTCTACTATTGTTTCATGCCACGTAGATGTTCTTCATTGCTTTCAATAAATTTATGTCTGGGCAGTTCTGTGTTTGATTTGTGTCCTCCACATTTTGTTTTCCTTTGGACCGGTATCTCCTTTATAGGTGCTTCCAGGGCTTGGCCCCGTCGAAGGTGTAGAGGCTGATACAACTGTTTCTGTTTCATGATTATTTCTGATGCTTGAAAAATTTAATACTATCATCACGAATGGTAAGTGTTTACAGAAATGTCAAGTTTGTCGATAGATAATTTATTTCCTTAGTAGAGTCACTCGCCTTAACCTGGTCTTCTTTGTGACTTGTCATCAGTTTAAACGGACGCAGAATGTCTGAAATTAACTTTCAGATGCGCTTTTATGTTTGGTGTTTTAGTTAGTGTGATTGTTATCTGCATATTTTGTGTAAATAGTATACGGTTACGGATTAACCAGGCTGAGCATCAATCAATAACAAAACTAGCAATCAAATCATAAAAACCAAGTCCTTTATGAAAACAATTTTGTTAGTTTGTCAAGCCCTTTTTCCACAGGCCTTAATTTGAATTTTTAATTAATGGAGTTGTTAACCTTATTCGTGTTGTGGAAACCATATTAGGGATACAGTTGAAGACATATTAAACTTTGAACTTAAATAAACACACTGCAGAAAAACACTTACCGAGGCTAAGATAGAGTTGGGTATTGAGATCGTACGGTTCCCATGTAAGGCCCCTGTGGTGCGATTTATCCTTGCTGGACGTGTGGTGGTGGCGAGGCTCGTTGGGATTACTGGAACAAAGCCATTTAACTGGATGTTTTACGGTAGTAACATGATTATTTGTCTGATTACAATTTAGATAAAGAGCATAAGATTTGATAGAAGATTTATCCATTATTTATTTTCTCCAAGAGTAAAAATGCGAAGGGTTAATACATGCGAACTAAGTAAATAATTAGTCAAACTGTAATAAATATGAATAGTTGATTAGTAATAAAATCATTGTATAATTTATATACGCACACATTAAAAGCACTCCGTCTCCCTACCCATCTACTTACTAATGTCTTAAGTAGACAAAGACTCTTCAGTAAGGTAAGGTACAGAGTATTCAACTTATTGTTCCGTTTACATTTTTTAAATCTTTTTTATATTGTTACTGATTCATAATTATATAATTAGGGACATTTGATATGGTAAATAAAAAAGTCCTATTGGATATTTAGTTTTCTTATTAATCCGCTTTACTCAATATTGATCTGAAGTAGGACACATCATAACCTTTTCAGTTAGAGCACTTTAATAACATCAATGGCTGGGTAGTAGAGTTGGAGTTCTTCTCTTGACATCTATCAGTCTGCAATCAGTCTGCAATTCAATTTTGAGACTCGCTTAGCCTACTTGACAGACGTGAAATTAAATAAATCCAATAATTTGTCATTCGGCTTTTAACTTACAAATTTAACACTAAAATGTATACTAAAATTACCTGGGTGTTTACGGCTTTACCGAAACGTAATCAATTCTATCAGTAACACACATCATATTACAACTTACCTAGTTTTAGTGAAATTTGTAATAAAGTTGACCAAAGTCTCAGACACGGCCATGTCCTGTCGGCTGTAGTTGTGGGGGAAGTAAGGGTGGCCGCCCACTAATGGCTGGCCAAGGACGTAAGCCAAGTCCTCACCTCGCACACTGCCTAGCCTCTGGAATGGGTGGAAAATGGAACAACTGTTAGTATTTAACTTCGGAACTGGTTAAATATCATGGGTTTGTTATGATTTTTACTCATGCCGCAAAAGTAGCCTGTATAGTTGTGGACTCAATATGTTTATTATAATGGTATCAAAGGCAAAGCTACTTTTTAAAATGTCTACTTAACACATACTCAATAGTGGCCGACAAATTAGCCCAACAAATATTATAACTTTTGGTCGTCCAAGTCCCAAGTTTAGTAGTTAATGTGAATTATGAATCTGGAGATCTGTTATTATATACATATCTAACAATCTATTTACATATCTGTTGTTATAAAACAGATTTCCGGGATATATAGTAACATACCTCCACATGCATAATTCACATTAACTACTAATGTAAACAGTAAACAGTAAACAGAATGTAATATTCTGAAGGACACAGGTCCTTGGGCAGGAGCTATCACCAGAGTATATATTTTTTAAGTGGAGTCATGTATATAGATACCTCGTAGACGTTTGAGTCTCTGTTCTAGTTACTTAAGGGAATGAAATAAGAAGGTCTCTAACTATACATAAACTTCATGGAAGTCTGAATCCCTGGGTTTGAAATTTAAGGGAGGCCTGTAAATACAGTATATAGACACTTTGTGGAAGTAGGGTGAGGTTAAAGCTCAGGGATGGTTACTGAAGTGGAAGATACGTGTATGTGGAGGCCTGAAGCTATATGGATACCTCGTGGAATTCTGAATCCCTGGGCTTCTAATTTAAGTGGAGGCCTGTGAATGCAGTTTATAGACACTTTATACACAGTTTTTGACATTTTATGGGAAATTTGTGGAAGTAGGGTGAGGTGGAAGGTCTGGGCTGGTTACTGAAGTAGAGGATATATAAATGTGGAGGCCTTTAGCTATATAGATACCTCGTGGAAGTCTAAATTCCTAGGCTAGTAGTTAAGGTTAAAAAAGTAAGTGCACGTCTAACTATATAGATACCTCGTGGAAGTCTGAGTCCCTGGGCTGGTAGTTGAAGTGGAAGATGTGTGTGGAGGCCTGCCCACGCTTGGTGTGCAGGGCTGCTACCCTCAGTAGCTGTGAGACCGTGTGTCCGTCACTGAGCGCCTCCAGTACGCTCTCTCGTACGTTGATAGGGTGGACTATTGGTTTGTCCCAGTCTGTGTATTCATTCCGCACCGTTGAGAATATCTCGTTCAGGTGGTATACGTAGGCGTTCCTCACGTATGTTCTGGGGAAACAATATGTTAACTGTATAGACATATTTGGCTGAAAGTTATTATACAGTAAGTATATATTTTGCTATGTTTGGCTCACAGCTTTTGGATAACTTTTATAATTATTTAGTTGTATATACTTATTATAAGCTCGTCCTCAAATATAAATATTAATAAGTTTAAACGCTACAAATGTAAATGTTAGTGAAATATATTCAGTCTGTGAAAAATAAATATCTTTTTGCGTTCAAAAAGTGGAAAAACTCTTGACTTTACATATAATTAAAACTCATGATTTGACTTAAAGTAAGGTAGGCTGACTGTAATTAGTGTAGCCCGTTTCTCTGAATAATTGTCAATAAAAACCGTTTCTATTTAGTTTTCTCAAGATAAAATAAGGTCCATTTGTAGTTTAATAATGTTTTATTAGTATTTTAACTTCATTTCATTGACTTTATACTATATTTTCAAAACTATATACTATACTTTAAAGTTTATTAATTTGATAGACAAAATTTGGTGTTAGATTTGTAATCAGCACAATATACTAGGAGGAGCGAATATAGCATAATTTGCAATAACTCAATTATATTTCTGGATCTAAATCAAGACAAAATGTATTTTTTATTTCATATAATACACCATGTGTACATGCTGTACTATCCTATTCCGAATTTGACAAAATATTAAACTCACACAATATAACATAAAACTACATCATACAACTACTTAATTCAACAGAAACAACACATTACATAAACCGGAGATTAAACTACAGATTAGACAGGAATACACATGTCAAGCAGTAACCAGTCTCTACCTCAGTATCTTGTTTCTCTGGTCCTCCTCGAAGCCGTACTGTATGTCGTGCTCGTTCATGTCCAGATAGCTCTCTGTGGTGGTGACTCCTAGGAGCAACGGGATGGAGGAGAACAACTCCCCCGCGTGGTCCATTGTGTAGGAGGGCGAGTTGATGGACCACGGGCCAAACCTGGGCAGGAACCGTGGCGAGGGGAAGTCTACAGCTAGGAGCTTGGATAGCGGTAGGTCCTAGGACAAGCGGAATACATTACTTATGTTATAAAAAAATACGGACGTTGGTTAAAATATAAAAAATAAGGTATGGCATCATTATTTTACTTTCAGTTGTAAATGAGAGAAAACAAACCAATATCAATTTAAATTTTCCTTATAACAATACTTAATACAATATACGTATATTTTACACAGAATTTTGTTTTTTCAGTGTTGTGTTTCCGATTTTGTTTTCTTTGTAAATGTTTGTCCTTAAAAGTAAATTAATTAACTATTGAATATGTACAGGATTAGGATAAGGTGAGGATACCCCCTGTTAACTTTCCAACGGGTCGAAATAAGTTAAGAAAATTAACAAACCTCTATAATAAAGAAAAACACACTTTTTAATCAGTGTCACGACTTTGCCCATGCCCCAAAATCAATATCAATTTAAATTTTCCTTATAACAATACTTAATACCATATACGTATATTTTACACAGAATTTGGTTTTTTCAGTGTTGTGTTTCCGATTTTGTTTTCTTTGTAAATGTTTGTCCTTAAAAGTAAATTAATTAACTATTGAATATAGTATTATTAACTATTAATTTTGGGGGAAGCCCTAGTTTTGTAAATGTAAAAACCCGTTGAGCGATACGTATTTTGAAGAAATACCTTATATAAAAGAAGAAGTCTAGAGGTTTTCATCTCAAGCCAGGACAAAATGGCGTCCAATTGAAATTGTAATTTTTTTCCGATGACGAGAATTTAGAGAAACTACTTACAAATAGGCATGGATAGACCCTTTGCATTTGATATAAGAACTTCTTATAAACTGTTCAAAAACATGTATATCAATACAAATAATACAATGTACAGTAATTAGTTTTTCTAAACCATCGTCATTTTAAAATAATGACAAATTCAATTCGGCACCATTTTGTACTGGGTTGAAATATAAAACGCTTTTCTTCTTTTATAAAGAACTTCAAAATGAGGTGTCACTCAACGGGTCTTTAAATAAAAAAAACCTTGGCCTTCCCCTAAAATTCCCCATTTTGGGAGCATGGGTGAAGCTGTAACACTTTTATGAAAAAGTGCATATTTCTTCATTATAGGGGGTGTAAGTCAGTTTTGTTTTCCTATCTCAACCAATTAAAAAGTTAACAGGGTGTATCCACACTTTTGCCAAAACCTGTAGATTATGATTAACTACAAAATTACCCAAACTACTTTACTTTACTTTATTACATGCCTAAAAACATATATAATTAGAATAGATGTTTGTGGATGCAAAAGGAAAGTGAAAATTTTAATTATTAAATATTAGGTCTATTATCATGTAAAATAAATTATCTCTAAGTTTTAACAAAATGTCCGGAATAAATATACAAAAATATTTCTGAAGCATTCAGGCTGTTTATAAAAAACGTAATAAAACAATAACTACTATGCATTGCTTAATATTTAGTTACAGCAAACATGATAACCTTAGTAAAATATGATAGCCTTTTGTACACAGATTAAAGCCTATTTCTTTTGGATGCAGACCCTTAAAGAACAGCAAGTATTAACGTAATATCAGTTTATAACAGGCTCTTTGGCCCACGGAAATAGCCTTTATGCAGGCCGGAAGATCATGCTTGTCTGGACAGCTTAGGTACGAAGCAACCTGCGACCTCACAGAGTCCGGGCTTGGTACGAGGGCCCAGGGACTCAAAATGGACCCCGACAACAACGCCGCTTTGTGGAGAAGTCCTGAAACATGCCAAGTGTCATCACCACGCTGAATACTATGAGTATTTCATGGATAAAACCTGTTGCTACTGCTAAATAGGTTACTTGCAAATATTTACGAGGGCAAATATTTACTTAACAAGTCCTGTCCCAAAAGAACTTTGATGTAATAAATATTACCATCGTGGATATGACTCATACTTGACCTCTGATTGTTTTAAAATTGTATTTTCATGGTAGTTTGTACTTTAAAATGCTTTTCAAGTTTGTTAAAATGCTAAATTCGTGTACAATATGTATGTTGAGTTATGTTAAATCTGAATATAGACTGACAGTTTACCGTATTTCATTATAAATTGTTCACCTACTAATAAATAGTATATGATATATGACAAAGGAATTATTACACATGGTATTATACTGCCAAACATCCGTTGTCCGCATTGGAAAACGTCCCAGTTTGAAATTACATATTTGTTTGTGATGTCGATGGATTTCATCATCTGCGTGAGGATGAATGTAAGATCAACAGGAACTATAAGTTTAATTTCGTCAGGAGTCCTACATCGGCAGCAGCATTTCTCCAGTATTATGCCAGATGACTATTTCAGGGCAAGGGTTTCTGCCAAAGTGGTGAGGTTAAGCTGATAAAGTCGAAATGCCACCTCTGCCCAATGACTGATGAATGGCCATTGTCACCGTCAAACGAGATTTTATTGAACTATAGCCACCACAGTCCCTCCTAAAGTTTTCTCAGGTTCAGCCAGTAAAAGCAAAACTAATAGTAACCTATTTTGGAGTCCTATTATCAGCAGAAAGAAACAGGTTGACGGCTCGAGTCATGTTTCATAACAGTTCACATTTGTCGTCGAAGGAGGCAATGTTGAGCTGGAGCCACCGCAAAGCCACCACTAGGTTTCCTAGGAATGATCAGTAACAGTAACTCATCTTACCTTTGTTGGAGTCCTGTAGCAGCAGCATGTTGACCAGGGCGGCCCCGCTGTCGTGGCCGATGACCGTCACACGGCCAGGGTCACCGCCGAATGAAGCGATGTTGAGCTGGAGCCACCGCAATGCCGCCTCTACGTCCCTGAGGGCCGGACAGCAGTCGCTGAGGTGGGAAGCCGAGTGGGCCTTGAGGAAACCTGCAGAATTGAACAAGGTCCTTGAAAATTTTCTTTTTTTTATACTAATCCTCAACTTTTCCATTTTTTAATAAGATTCCTTTTATAGACCATATTATAAATTTGAAGTTAGGTAATTTTATATCAAATTTTGTTTCCAAATCTTATTATTCCAGATATGATATGAACTAAACTCCAGACTCGTAAGTATTCGATTGGTCAATCATAATAATGCTTTTAAAGTAATAGAATGTTATGCATTTTTTATTGTGTTTTACAATATAATATAATATAGTTTTGTGTTTGCAATATATTAACTAATTCTCCTTATAATTTATGTTTCAAATTTAGAAAAAATATTCAGTGATTGTTATGGTACGAATCATGAAAATCAAAACAACCTAATGCGTTCGTTAGAAATTTAAAATAATATAAATCAAAATTTTAAAACATTACTTTGTGTTACAGTTGTCATATGTATTTAATTTTACTATACATTTTCAAACTGCGTAATAAAAAACAACCTTAGAGGACGGGTGAAGGGCAGGAGTTTTAAAGGCTATAACTAACGGTGGTGGCTTAGGAGGCATATACTACAAGGGATATGTTAGGGTATCATATTTTAGTCCGGTTGGTTCAAATCCTGTGGGTAAAGATTCATTTTAGGAAAAAAAACGTCATATATGTTATTTGAGTAATTATGACAAATCATATATCTCATAAAGTTAACTATGAGAGTGAATTGTATAAGGAATATACTTAATGGAATATAATTAACTTCGAACTCGTTCGTTTCTTCTTGAGCAAATAGCACTTGGGATTAATCTGATAAATATAGTAAAAGCTTATTGTGTTTACCAGGTGGAACATAACTATGAAGTTTGCTAGGTAATATTATTTTAGCGCTTATCATGTAAATTCGATGTAAATTCAGAAACCTGAACATAAATGTGGCTATAAGTTATGCCAACAAATAAATTCTTCATTCGAAATTTCTCACATAAACTCTAACCAAAGTTGCTTGAGCTAACAGCCAGCAACAAGGTAAACTTTCCGGAAACTTCGGCTTGTTTGCTGAGTCTCATTTAAATAATACTAAATTGCAAGTAGTAGTACGACATGTTCTTTACTTGCTTACTTTAATTGGAGCTTTCAGTTTACGAAAGACTATTTAATAAGAACCAGAACTATTTCATAGGAGTTAAACGTGTAAAATAGTTTATATTGTTTTTCAATAAACTTAGTGTTTATTGAAATCGTTAACTACACATGATAATAAACTTAAATTACGCTTAGAAAATTAGTTTATAATACTTTTATTTTCTTTAAAGAACGATTTTGTAATAAAAGTCGTATTCAATTTTCAGGAAATTTAAAACATAACACTCTAAGAAGGGTACACAGTTGTTTAAGCTGTGTTAAGTAATTAATGAGTATGTTTAGAAGATTCATTGTAGCGGTGTGGGCTTATTATAAACTGAAATTAAAACAGCAATAAGTTTAAAAATGTAAACAAATAATAAGACTATGCAAGAAAATCGTTATAATGTTATTGTTTTAAACCTAAACTATCGCGTTTGTAAAAGCTCCAATAGGTTTATATCATATCTATCTCTAAATTAGGGTTCAATGTAAACAGTTAAATAAACCATTTCAATAACTTGGTAAGGTCCAAATTAATAGGTCTAATGAAATGGTAAAATATAATGTGTAGAGGTTTCTATATATTAAATTGAGAAGTATTAGAATACCTTTCTATAACTCGTTTATGACAAAATGGTTCATATTCTAAATAAACAGATTTTGATAACTGACAGTACAAAAATTATAGTTTTTACACATTAAACTAAAATCCATTAATAATTTGTTTATTTTAAGTAGGTTATTGTCCAACAAGTAACATACACATGGTTTTACAATAGTTAAAACACTTTAATTTTGGTTATGTTGTAACCAATACAGGGACAAATTACATAACATTTAATGCGTTATAAATATAATATTTTAAATTATTATTATATTTTAAAATTAAATTATTATGTAATCAATATATTTTTAATAAGAGCTATAAGAGATGAATTTTAGAAGTTAAAACTCGTTTAACCTTAGGATGTATGAAAATTTGTGTTCCTAAATTTATGCTACATTTTTATGCAATGGAACATAATTATAAAAAATTGCAATATAAAATTAATCAATATTTCAGAAGTCTGTAATTTATAATCAATCAATACCTATACAAAAAAAAATGTCTCAGGCATTTTAAAACATTTTTGGATAAATCACAGAACCAACAAAGAAAACACAAAACCCAATAATCTCTATATTAACAAAAAAAAAACAACGTAATTGATGAAACTAAATACAATTTTATAAAATATTGTATGCAGTTTTGTTAAATTTAATTATATTTAAAATTTTAAATATTACCGGATTATCTAATGCATATAAAGAAAAAATATATTTAGTATTGTAGGTAATTCTGATTCCAATGGCTTATTTGTAACACCACACATAATTTCAATCAAGAAGTACTGTATTGAATACGAGTATAAACAAAAAAATAATCCTGAATGCTTTTAGTTCAGACTAAAACTAATAAAACTAATTTTGAAATGATAAAACGTCAGAGTAAAGTGTTTACTTTATTATAAATGTAGGTAGAGACGTATGCCTGAGGTTGACTGATAAAATGAAGCTCAGCCAAGTGAGACAGCCTGTAGGTTTAAATGATGAGGAGGGAATATTCATGTCGCACTCCTATGCATATTTTAAATTCATGTAATGGAGTTCATTATTTCTGTATAACAAATTAGTCTTGCGATCAATTTACCTTTCTGAACTGCACATGCAAAAAGATAATTTGTAACTAAGGTTTTGTTTTTCTAGTAAGTTTTTAAGATTGAATTTTTCGTAAGCAGTATTTTTCATGGGAATTTGACTGAGAAACCTTCTGGTAACTCTAGTTATTCATTGCCATTTCATTTATTTTTAATACTGTTGATTCCTTACACATATTTTCAAAAACATTCTTTTGGAACTTTTAGTAAATAAAAACAACATGTAACACAGCATTTTCATTAATGTATTACAAGCATAACAATAAATCACATTAGCTTATTACCATGTAACATTATGCAATTGTATGTATAACATGTAGTATCTCAAATCAGTTCCATCATCCCCGTGCAAAATACGTATGTAAAGGGGTCTATGAACGAAGTTCCTAAAAAAATAGAGAGACCAAAATATATATTTTCAGAGTTAAAATCAGATGTGTTACCAAAAATTTTATAAGTAATAGGTCGTAATAGTTGTCAATTTTTTACCTACCGGTATAACAAATAATTAATACAAGTTAAAGTTGTATACACTACTCCTCACATAATTTCTTGTCTAAAATTGATAAACAACACAAATTTTCCGTCTAATACCATTTGACAAATCTTGTAGTAAACAATAACTAAATATATTGCTAAAACGAGTTTCAGCCTTATACCCCACTGAACGAAGCGGGACGGGCTATACATTGATGTACCAACATGTAATGAATTTGTTTTAGATGTGTCTTTATATCTACGTTTTATATATATAATATTCAGTTGTTTATTAACTATTTTGACAGATGATTACCTAGTAGACCGAGCCTGTAGTTGACAGTGACGACTATGACGTGGCCGTGACTGGCCAAGACGCTTCCGTCATAAACATTGCCTGAGTTTCACTCGAATGACTCGCCGTGGACGTAGACTATTACAGCGTAGGGAGCGTCCACTCCTCTGTTTCCTGGGCAGCAGAAATGGCATAACTCAAAATAATTTATCTATACATGGAACCATACGAAATCAGGACCGTTTAAGAAAACTACACGTCAAACACCCCTTTACAACATACTTAAATACATTTTCTGAAAATGAATGTCTTTTAAGTCATATAGCAGTAAATGACACACACATGTAACCTTATGGCTAAGGTCAGAGGCATCTGAAATGACCTGACGACTATATATCCGGTACCAATGACCGAGCCTTTGTTGAGGAAACCGACGGTGGAACCCCAGAAGTCACATTGATTTGACCGGGAATCAACCCTGGTTTTTTTTGGGTGGTAGGTCACTACTGAACCCACTCATCTATGACTTCCACAAAATAACTCAATACAAAATTGTATAATCTTAAAATGCTGTGCAAGTTTCTTGAATTGTAACATTTGAATAATGTGAACGGGACTACTTAGCTTGGCTGGATTTTTATAAACATTCATAGGTTGACTTCTTGGTGTTGATTAATAAATACACCGTGGCTACAGGTTTTGTTTTTCTTATCTTCTTAATGACAAAGTAAGGACAGAATTGTATTATGTTCCATTTAAATATTAATATTACTATCTACGTAATATTAAGCCTAGTATATAAAAATTAGTGTTGGGAGAACGATATTTTTGTTTTGTTTTAAGATTTACTCCAATTTGTTTCCTTTGCAATGCAGATCATATATGTCCTATATTGTAGAACAATACACAACATATATAGAGGACAGCATTGTTATTAAAGGAGCGGCTTGCTCCTTTAATATGAGTGTGCATTGTAAACTATTAAATAATGAAATACCTTATATGACAGCTAGACTTTATGTTTATATATGAGTGCAAAAAGCTTTTTTAAGCTATTAAACATAAAACATAGTAGATTGAAATCATTATCATTATATATTTTCTTTTGTGGATTTTAATAAGGTATTTCTTTATTACTTTGACTATAAATAAGAGTGTGAGCATTTTTCATAGAAGCTTATATTATTTCAAGTTAGCAGTGTAAATGATTACCTATATTTGTAAGTAATAAATTTATCTTAAATCACTTACACTGGCCATCTACTTAGTCTATGCTTACTAATCCTACCACACCACACAGAAGAGGGTTTGTTATTAGAAGTATTGTTAATTAAGTTTACTGATATAACAAAAGTCAGTATTACAAGTTAATCGAAGGTGAAAAAGTTAAATAAAGCTGCAAAAGCGTCCCGGTACACAAAAAAAGGATTTATACAAGTTTGGATGTTGTTATTTTATTATATGTGAATTAAAAAATAATATGTCAACTAATATTATTTTCTCGGTTGTTTTCGTTAAATAATATTAATATGTATTTTTCCCTTGCCGATGATAAGCAAATGATATGCATATGATCAAATAAAATCCAGTGTATTTAACTTTTTTTTACAAATAAATAATAAATAAATTTTTTAAATAATTGTATACCATAAACAATAATGTTTCTTTTAAGAATCGATATTAACAATATTCTTCATTAACTTGTTGCAAATTGCAGTTCCGAGAACATCGAACAATACCTTTAAGTATATTGGAGAAAAGGGAGAGAATTATGTTTTTGGAGGCCGTCCAAAACCCTGAACAAGGTCTTACAGCCTTGTTGGAAAATTGGAGGCTTATGAAGTTGTTTTTTTAAACTCAACTTGTTTCACCCCCTTATCACAATAATGCTATTACACTGTATAATCACAAAATATTGGCATGCTCCTCTCAAGAAAAAATCATACTAAATGTGTTGATAAGATTCGTAAAGTATTCATCTATTATTAGCAAATTAAATTATGTTCAATTTATATTTTAGTGGGGCAACAGGTTTTCTAGTAAAGATAATTCATATGTACTGAATAAATACGACTCGTCTTTAGCACTGTATACTTTTCTTCCAAAATCTTCAACAGAAAAATTACATAAAAATGCCCTTATTGAGTGTTCTGCTAAGATGCTTATTACCAGCATCATAAAATACCAGGATCGTTTACACTTGTAAAGTATACGTAATAATTGTACAAATGTTAGTTATAAAGTATCATTAATTATTTAAGAAAGTGCACTTTCCATCTTATTACATAAATAGACCAAGTTATAATGTGCCGAATGTAATTTCCGACCACTCTACCTGATACAATAATGATGAAGGAGATGCTGTTAAGTGATTAGAGATGCTGGTGTATGACGTAATTCTCACATCCCAACTCCCCCGATAACAGCATTTAATGCTAGATGGAGATTATGTACCCATAAAGCTAAGCACCACTCCGTTTCACTTAAATAACACTGTTGTCTTACAAGGTGTTGTATTTGTTTCAATTTCGTATAACTATGTTATTGAAAGTTATTTTTAAAGTTAAATATTTTGTTTTATTTTCAAGCATAAAATATTATATTCACATATAATATCTGTTTGTTGTTGATGGGTGACTCGAAAAATAATAATTTGGTATATATGTATGTTGAATTATATTTAATCAATTTATATAATATATTAATGTACACAATTACATATATTTGTAGAGAAGTTGTATATTTTTCGTTATTATTCCAGAATTTTGCATTTTATACATTGTTAATATTACATAAAAATTAAAATTTGTATTCTAAATATCATAATATAAAAAGGGAATCTCGCTAGCCTAACGGTTAGCATCTTGGACTAGGGTTCATGGGTTACAGGTTCGATTCCTTATTTCAGGGTTTAGATCGATTTACCTTAACAGCGTTTGTGACAAAAAATAAAATGAATAAATACCGCTGATATTGCAGTGAAAGGCAACCATGTTATGTAGCCGGTTACAGTTAAATTCTACCCATATGCATCTTTCAATTAATGACCAATATTCTTACATCAATACCAGGCTAGCTTAATACAAATTTGTATTTAAAAATTGATTAAATATTTTATATTTAATTTTAATCAATAACTGGATTTTACGAATGTAATCAAAATCAAGATTACAGACTTTACGATATCATAAATAATTATGTTAAAAGTAATAATATTAAAACGTTTAAATAAGAAATTGCAAATTGTCTCTGCAATTGTAAATTTCTTTAGTAAAACTAAAAGTTTCTTGTGGTGTTTAATCTTAATTTTTCTACATGAAAATACCAAGAGCCTCAATTGAACTTCCAATAACTATAAATATCACGTATACATTTATATGTTTTTCCTATATTTTTATAAATAATATGATATATTGGTAGTTTTTAATTAATTTGTATTTGATATAACATGCATCTCGTAAACTTTATAAATGGTTTTTATTGCACATTAAATAAAGATATTTCACCATATTGACGATCCTCCAGTTATCATTTTATATCTTGAACATATCGGTGAAGTGAAGAAATAGCTCTGTTATCTAGGAAAATTGTGCATACCGTTAGTATCACAGAAGCGTCTCCTTAGCTAGGCTATCTTAATCTGATGCTTACTCATGCAACTGTTGCACTAATGTTTGAGAGCTCCCATTCAAATTAATGCTATGCAAGTTGCATCGGCGAATGTTACAACACAACATTTGTCTTTTACCTGATCCCGGTACTGTATATGCTCACCTCTACTTATACCGCTACTGTGTCGTTAAATTATAAGTAGGGCTGATACTGACCACTGGCAGGCACGTATATGTTGAGGTGGAGGCAATCCTCGCTCATATTGGCCAGCAGAAGCACGAGGCAGCGCAGGAGCAGGTAGCGGTCCCTGGGCATGCACTGCAGGGCGTCAGTCATGTTGCTGAAGTCGGGGTAGCGCTGGGGGCATACGGGCGGCAGTGAGTCCGCCAGCCTCGTACCCGCCCAAGGCGGTGGTGGGGATGGTGGCTCGAGGCGCGAGGGGGCGGCGGCGGCCGGCACGCCTAGGAACAACTCCACTGGCTCCAGGTGCTGCGAGTTCAGTTCGTGGATTATCTGGAAAGTAAACATTCCAGTGAACAATCGTAACAAAGAAGTCAAGCCAATATTTCACCTACAGGCAAATTGTTCTGACAAACGTAACCACAACGGGACGAAATAGTTGTTTCAAATAAACTTGATCACAACGAACGGAATATTTATACCAAAGCACAAAACTCAAGCTTTTGGTTATTTGTATATTAAATCACAAAACTGTCCCACCTTTTTCTCAAATTGTTTGAATCATAGGAGATATTTGCGCATACCGTTAGAGGTATTTTCCTGTAAATAAGCAGAAACCCATTATAATTTACATCGGCCTACAGGGCTACGCCCCACACGCTTTGAAAGTTTTAATTTTAGTCTTATGGAAGAACAATATTTTATTGAATTGTATATTTTACAGCTGTTGATATAACAAAACATTTAATTCCAGCGATAAAGCATAAACAAAAACATTTTTCAGACACAATCTATATATTAATAGACTAAGGAAATTTTTACAGTACCAATTTATTGGATATGCGGCATCATAAAATTATGAAACTTGGACCACTTATTTAGTACTATTAATGGATGTGTTGAATGCAAATCATTTTTTGTTAGGGTGTGTAGGGTTATGTCTTTTAGGCTTTCAAAGTTTATATATTATACTTATGGGAACTTTTATCTGATTTTCGTTATGCTTTTAATTTAATAAACAGCTGAATTATTCAAATAAACATGTAGCACAAGGTGAGCACTTTTTCGCCTAAACTGACCCCAATATCGGTTCGGTATCGAAACATTTTACCAACCGGTTGCTCGTTCGTTTTATCGAATGAACTTTCGACCGCGATAGTTGTTTTGTGGTAGAAAAGCATAAATGGTGGTACTATTCAAAGTCAATATATAATTTAAATCAAAAGTTTTTTATGCGATGTTAAATTGGATCTACAAATCTATTTACGTGAACAAAATTACAAAAAATAGGTTGCAGTTCACGAAAAGGTTATAGTAACCTAACCTTACCCCTCCGCAGAGCGCTGTATGGTGGCTGTTCGTTATTTACCATGATTAGTTATAAATGGGTTAGTATAAATATATTAAAGTAAAATTAAACACGAATTTCAGTCCTAATAAAGTAAACAACAATAGTAATATTCAGCCTCGAACAAAATAATGTAAAATTTTAAAAAATCAGATCTCAAAAAGTAAATTTCAACAGTGAGAATTTAATTTTGGACCGCACGATCATGGATCTGACATCATATCAACTGGGCTACAGTAGCTAGACGATATTTCTGAAAGTTACAATTCATCAAGCAGTGAGCAACGATTATAAATTTATTCGATAAAAAACAAACAATTGGTTAAAGAAATGTTTCGACTTCGAAATAAATCATATTAGCGATAATG
This sequence comes from Allygus modestus, assembly GCA_963675035.1. Taxonomy (NCBI): domain Eukaryota; kingdom Metazoa; phylum Arthropoda; class Insecta; order Hemiptera; family Cicadellidae; genus Allygus; species Allygus modestus. The sequence goes on from OY776116.1 coordinate 90,354,935, forward strand.
GGCCGTCAGTGTATGCGAAAATGTGCTCACTGTAGCGTAACAACAAGAACAGATGATTTATAAATAAAAAATATTACTGACTACTGGAATGGTGATACCCTTCTTTTAACTCCTTCTCCGTTTTAACTCCACATTAAAATAATTAAACCTGTTTGTATTGGGGGGAGGAAGAGGGACAGGGAGATGATGAGGTGGAGAGGTATCAAACATAAATAAAAAGGCTAATGATTACTGGAATGGTATCGCCCTTACGCTATCCGTTTTAAATCCACGTTTAAAAAATTTCCTTGAGGTAAGGATGGGGGAGGGAGAGCGAGAGAGATAGGGAAAGAGAGATGAGCGCAACAGAACCCACTAGATATTAAACTTATAACATATATTCCTGAACTTTATATTACAAATATATTTGGTCGAATTTCGACCCTTGGATGGTCTCTAGTAATTATTATTGTGAAACACATTCTGTGGTAAGCCTTGTGTTAAAGTGATCAAACACACCTTTTCCAATAAGAATAACGAGAACGTTTAAATGTCATTGAGGTGAAGCTTCCAAGATATATTATTTTTTGTGATGGGAGATGATTTGTCTTATAAGAGTAATGCAATCGGATGGATATATTGGCTTCAGACTGTCAAACATTTTAAAAATTTGTAGATATATACTATACTTAATATTGGGATTCCATATCTTCACGTTTTTCTTTTAGCTATTACAAGCAATATTTAATAAAATAATTTATGCTAAAATCCCAGTATTTTAAAGACGTTTTATAAATGTTAATGTAACTTTCAATCCATTCAGAAAAGACTAAAATGTATTCAACTAAACGATTACCTCTAAGCATTAAATAGTTTTGGAAAAAAACGATAGCATACTATTTTGTATATTTTGTTCATGAAGGTTAACAACCAAAACCAAACAATCGAGAAATGTTTATACATGGTTATTGAGAGGCATGAAAATGTGCCGGCTAAAATAACACAAAGAAACTACTCTTATATTTTAAATAAACTATTACTAATGTTTTCCACAACTAATATACAACTCATGCGCATCCCAACGAAACGGCAGCTCATGGGAGCCCAACGAAACGGTCATACATTTTGGTATGTAATAATTTCAAAAATATGAGTTACATTATATAAATAAAATCACCTTTCAAAATTATAACAAGAATAAATATTTTCCTTATTTTATAACATTGCCAAAATATAATCTCCGAGCACATATAAATGGCAAATGGATAGTTACTACATTTCGGGTTAAAGCAAAGTGAAAGGAGTACGAACTGTTGAAAAATGTTGTTTACTTTAAAAATATATAAAGGATTGTTTATTTTTCCTTGACAGCGATGTGCTCAACAGATAATCTCACTTGCCCCTGGCAATTTTTCATCAGTTTAAAAGTCTACCTTCATTTCTGTAAAAGTGGGTTTGTAGATAAAAAGCTTTGTATGCATGCTACATCCATCATTTTCTTTTACCTTCAGGTTATATATCTCGGTAATTTAAGTCAGTAAATAACTTTGTTAATGTGTTTTATATTTATTTGAATGCTTTTTTTTATGAAAGGGATATTAAGCTGCTTCAAAGTAAATAGGTTCAAATTTAATATCATATAATTGTTTGGAAATTGTATACTTAACAGCTGATGATAGAGAAAACAAGGGACAACGATGGAAATATAAGTTTTCACGAGCCACGCATAGATTAAAACAAAATCCTAACTATATTCACAAGTGAATAAATACGAAATGTTTTGTTTCTGCTAAATATAATTTTTATGTGTTCTACTACATAACTTAATTTCTTAAACATTTAGTATAGTTTTATTACCAGCCCTACTTTATCATTAGTGTTATTAATCAACTTTTTAACTGACTGTTTAGCACATATTTTGAATATTATAGTAAAACGTATGGTCATATTTTTTATAGATTTTTGCCTATTTTTTCATGCCGTATTGCTAATTACTTTGGGATTAGATATACATTTTATCACAAAATATCGATCGATGATTATGTGTTAAACCATAGTTGTTTATAATAACTGTTATAATATTACGACTTAGTTTTATAAATATTTAATACATACTAAGGAAGAGTCTAACTTAAATATAACCTAATGAAATACTTTAAATTGTGTTCATGCAGAACCATTTGGTCACCAAGCCTCTTGAAAAGTGAGGGACATAAAACAATACGGCGAGATTCATTATGAATTATACATCCGACAAAAAGGTAAATGATGTGAACGAATGCCAAATTACAGTAGCTGGACAGTGCTCTTATAAAATTTGTTTTGCAAATTAAGCTAACCCCTTCTAAGCTACTCCATTTGCTATCAAAACATTGCTAACCATGACCCTTCGTGTTACATGTTACAGGCTCTTCCCTCATTAAAAAAAATATCATATAATTTTTCCTATCGAAGAATACGGAAACAAAGCCATGTTTACATTTAATTTAATTTGAATAACAAGTTTTCATATTTTTTCTAATGATTTACTCTGAACTAACAGATGATTATTTAAGTACCATGGTACTTTGCTACTCAGTTTGCAGCACAACTTTAGTGGCTCACGTAAAATGTCTCAAACAGATTACTAACGGACTACTTGTCCTTGAAGGACGAACAACGTTATTTATTATTAAATAGGTCCCAAGGAATAACCTAAAAAGATATAATTTTGTTTATTAATAGTATTCCAAAAACTGAGGGTTACTATTGCAATTCTCTAAATTTTCAAATATAAACATATTTCATGTTATTAAAAGTCCTATAATAGACTTGATATATTGAAGATTTCACTGCAGGAGTTTCTAAAATTACTGTGAGATTCATTGTTGTGGACACACGTCTATTTTTTTCTATATAGGCGGAACTAAATATAGGTGGGGTCGAACCACTGCGATACTGCGTTATCCCACAACTAAAAGCTGCTGGTGATTGGCGCTGGTATTCCTGAGGTATCGTTTACCAAAGCAGATAAACTAACGATACTAAGGTCACGAACTCAAACCACTAAAGAGACAGTGTCCAAAGCTGTCTGATAAGCTGTGGTAGTTCATATTAGGTAATGATAATCGGAGCATAGTTGCTGACATACCCACAACACAACAATGATGTATAGTAGGATGGGTCCGCCTTCATGTCATTGTTACATTTCACCATCTGTCATGTTAGTTACACTAGTAAATCAGTAGAGGCACCTAATAATCTTACAACATATATTTTGCATCTTGACATTGACTATTTTACAAATTTTAAGTTTGTTTTCCTTTAAATACGATAACACTATATACTGATATGTTATTCACTGAGACACAACTAGATATACAGCCAGCATCTAATATTCTAAGTTTTAAACAGCAGAATATCACGAACTTCGTACCAGTTTAATACACTAATAGATAGAATAGCAGAAAGAAAAATGTGTTTCGGAATGTTTTTTTCCATTAGAATAACATGGGTATCAGTTGTTGAACACGGCCTATACACATTTCCTTTTTGGCCTATACTAGTGTCCAACCTTTGCCTATATTAAATAAATGTTTCCGATCCCAATCCGTCCCCTATATTTATACAATTTATTTTCAAAATCAGACTAAAAAACTAACATTGGTGATTATGGTCCGATTTGTTTAACTTTTATATATGTTATTATTCTAGGCTAGTGTAAATGTACACACCATCCACATTTGACAAATTCAATAATACGGTCAAATTAAAAGAATATTTGGAAAAATACTGACGATTGCCAACTTCTTTAATTACTATCCAATTTGACTGATTTTCGGATATTTTATAGCTCTCACGTAAATAACATCACCACAATACTACCTTTTACATTCCCTGTAATACGGTCGATATTTTGTTTGATTATTTCGCAGTATTTAAAAAACTAACTTTGTTGTTCATGGTCCGATTTGTCTGCGATTTGGATATGTTACTGTCCTAAGCTAATGCAAGTAAATACCGCCTACAACTTCCAAATTCAATATTACTGTCAAATTAAATAATATTTAGTATATTAATATAGTGCCAATTATCAACTTCTTTACCGTCCCATTTGATTATTTTTGGATATAATCCCCTAACTATTATATCTGAAATTACCATAAATTATTTCCAATAACCCTTTAGTCGATGTTTTGTTTGTTTATTTTGCTGTAATCAGAAACTAACTTTGGTGTTTATGGATTCGTCTCCATCTTGGATATTATTATCCTAATGCATTAGTAAATTACACCGATCACTTCCAAATTCGAATTACTATAGTGTCAATTGCCAACCGCTTTAATTACTGTCCAATTTCGTAACTTGGATATTTTACTGTCCTAGGCTACTGCATAATACAATACAAATTAAAATTTACAAGTTTAATTTAAACAATATTTTTTTTAAATGATTATAGTGCCAATTATCAACTTCCTTAATTACTGTCTGATTTGATTTCCGGATATGTTATAGCCCCAATCCATAATATGTGTAACATTACCATATATTATTTATAAATTCGATAATCTGTATAATTTATATAAATAAACTAACTAGAAAGATTAACTTTGGTATTTGCGGTAAGATTGTCTGCAATTTGGATATGATACTGTAATTGGCTAATACATAAATTAATACAACCTATAATTTCCAAATTTAAACAATATGTTTTAATTTGCTATGGTGACAGTTGCCAAATTTTGTATTTACCATTCGATTTTCGGATATTTTAAGGCTCCAGTTCTTATATGTAAAGTTTTATTATTTCCAAATACGACACTTTATAGTTTATATATATAATACCTCCAGAAAAAAACGAACTTTGGGGTTTATGGTCCAATTTGTCTGCAAATTGGATATGTTATTGTCCTAAGCTAATGCATTAGTAAACTCTACACACATCCCTCAATCTTAATTTAAACAATATATTGTATATTACCATAGTGCTTAATGCCAACTTCTTTACCATTCGATATAACTTATTTTCATATATGTTATAGCACCTTACTATATTATATGTAAAATTGAATATTTTTTTCAAATTCAATTCTTTATACGATTTATATAATACATCCATAAAATACTAAGTTTTCCGTTTATGGATTTGTCTGCATTTTGCATATGTTACTGTCCTAAGCTAATGCTTTAGTGAATTCGACCAATAATTTCCAAATTTAAACAATATTTTTTTTATTATAACAGTCAGTCAATTGGCAACCTCTTTATTTACTAGCTCATCTGATTTATTTTCGGATATTTTACTATCCTAGGCTATTACATAATTAAATACCCAATATAATTTCCAAATCTATCAAAAAATATAAATTACAATCGTGCAAAATGCCATCTTATTTATTTACCATTATATTAGGTTAATTTTCGGATATGTTATAGTCCTTGACTATTTTATGTCTAATTGACATACCATATCTCCAATTTCAATTTTTTGTATGATTTGTATATGACAAATCTACAAAATGCTAATTTGGAGTGGAATGCTAATTTGCCACGCATTGGCAAATTCCGCCTATAATTTCCAAATTAAAGTTAAAATATATGTTGTAATTTATTAAAATGCCGTATGCCAACTATTTACCGTCCGATTAGATTGTTTTTCGGATATTTTATAGCCCTTGTTTTATCCCCATTTCGATACCATGTAACTGTATTTCTGAAAAAGAATACTAACGTTAGACGATTTAATTTATTATTGCATATGTTGTTGTCCTAGGCTAAAATGAATATAATTATCTCAGAAATTCCATTATGAGATAACTATATTCTTAAATATAAATCACTATGGGGCTAGCTTCTTTATTTTGCCATATGATTTTATCAGTTGTCATGTATGTTACAGCACAAATATTGTATATATAATTAGCATATATTATTCCCAAAATACCGACTTTGGTGTTTATTGGTCGATACCAAAACCAATATCTTGGATATGTTGTACTATACTAGTTTTTGCATAAATACTTCAACAAATTATGGTGCAGACTTCCACATCCATCAGATCAGACCGGACTACCATGGTTGTTATATGTGTTATTTATTCTTGGCTAGTATAAAACACATATTTTATGTGTTATCTAACTAATTTCATCAATATCTTCGCCCCCATTTCATCAATGAGTGTAGATTTGTATCCGTTTTATTTTAGCTATTTCATTTCTTCTGCTTGTTGATGAGTGGTTAGTTGTCACAACACGTATTATGCTACTAAAAAAATTATTTAATTGATACAGTAAATAACAATCTTGTATATCTTATTTAAATTAATTTAAGAATACAATATGGGGAGAAAATGCAATAATTTAGTTAACACAATACAGGTCATTCATTTTAAAAACATACAGATATATTTACGAATTATACAATGCAGAAAACATTAGTATCTTAAAATGGTCGACTATCTTCCCTAACCAAACTAACATAGTATAAAGCTTATCTTTGGTTTAAATAACATGTTATATCTTTTACTATTTCTCTCCACCTATATTTTAAGAAAATCAGTATTACTATAATGTACACTCATCTCACCTAGAGTTGGGATTTAATTCTCTCGTTCATTCCTTCATATGAATTGAGCGATTGTCTAATTGGACCTGATGATGATGAGTGTAACCGTTTAACAATGATTGTATTTTACCATCTTTTATGAATGTATGCCGTCTTGTATAAGAACACAGAGCAATATTAAATATAGTTAATAGTGTTGTAAGACTTGTAATTTATACCCTGAAATTATATCAACTCGTATAATTATAATACAGAATTGATTTAATAGAATTACGTCTTAAGGGTTCTGAAAAAAGATTATTGCCGAACAACTTAGAACCGTATAAACTAAGCCTGGACTGATCTCACTTGGATTACACCTCTTAAAATAGCAAAAATATTAAATTATAATTTTAAGCTAAAAGTTTATTTCTAAAGCAATACCAATTATTGTTTTAATTTTTATTTAATAAGGAGATGGTTTACATTAAAGAAATTTTTCATTTCCATTTGAAGCAAAAGTCACTGTTTGAAACATGATGTGTGCAAACAAACGAGGTTCGTGTGTTTTGCCTCGGTGATTTACTATGAGCTGGTAATCTTTCTTGCCTCTGGTATTCCCATGGTTTAAAATTTTACTTTAAAATGACTGAACATGAAGAATATAAGGACCTGACGATAACAGCTATAACTATAAATAATATTTCAAAGGTGCCATTGACTTAGTATTTTACGTTTGATGTTCTTTTGGATTTCGTCGTTGTAGTATTTACAGTATATGTACGTGCACATCTTGCTATTAGATTCAGTAACACCCAATAGTGTATTAAATTTCATACATCAAATTGTATAAGAAAAGTTGTCAATCCATTGTTGTAATATGTGTTTGTTTCATAATCAGTGTAAGTATATAAACTTAGTAGAATTATTGTATTACTTTCCTTTGCTAGGTAAATATTCAAAATTGCGACGGGAAAGTTGCTCTTAAATGTTTAAACATTAAATAAAACCTTCCTTTGAACATGTTGTAAGATTTTGTTGGTTGATATTCATGATTTGTTTTGTAACTATTCGTAATAAAAACGCAGTCTTTGAATTACCCTATAGATGTTGAAAGATTGCAAACCTAATAAACACCAAAATATTTGGTTATACACCTACCCCTATTCTATTAGTCAGTTAGATTTACTATTTTAGCAGTCAGGCTTGATCCTCACTGATCACTAATGATGATTTGCTTATTGATATGCTAAGGCCACGGAGCTCACCTGAAGCTTTAGGACTGCCTATATCGAAATAAAAATAGACAGAAGACTCTTGGGGCTAGAAGACTGTCTCTGTAGTAAATGCCTCTCAACAACAGGCATACAATAATACAATAAATGACTGGAATTTAGGCATTTATTATTATTTTTGGATTGGATTTTAACAATCCATACATATGCACAAATAATATTTTACATTGTAAACTCACAAACAAACCTTCAACTATTGATTTATTTAAAATTATTAAGATAAAGCTGGGAGACGACGACGACCAGGTACGAATAAGGCAGACGTTTCAATTATAATTACAAATAAAGGTACATACATTTTATTAACCAAGCGGTTTCTCTGGATAGCCAGGATGACAGCATGTATAAACTACAAAATTACTGTTAACATTTCAATCACGTTTTGCATTTTAAATATTTTTTTACGTAAAATGTAAAATGTTACCTTATTATGCATTTCCATACCATCACTATCACATATTTTAATGTAAAATACAATTCAAAAGGATCTAACAAGTTATTTTGAAGTTTGTCAACTTTCTTAGTAGCATGTTTCTCCAAGTTTAACTTTATTACCAAATCGGTTTCACTATTGTATTCGAAACTTGTAAGCTATTGTTTGCAAAACTAAACAATTTCAAATTTTTTTGTCGTTGTGCGATTATATATCGACTGTCAAAACAATTGACATCGAGTTTAATAGTGGTAGTGAAGCGTATTAATTAACTTACATACTATCAATGTCTATAGACCTATAGTTCAATTACATTTGCCCATCACTTCTAATCATCATCGGTTAATGAGTTTAGTGGTATAAATATAATAAACCTTAATATTTTAAAGGTTTTATCACAACTTAAATTTGATAGTTTCAAATTTAATTAAGCCTAAAATATTAAAATGGGTTTATTTTGGAATAATTGTAATGCCTTATTAATATATATATAAGATATAAAATACATAACATTAATATACAAATTTATATATTAGTTTTTGTCCCTTTACGGTAATGGTTTTGTTTTGAAAATTAAAAATGTAAATCACCTTCATCTACTTTAGCGGAACAAACACTGGCTAAAATCTACTCCACAGATTCGTTCAGAACAATCTAAATACTGTAATGTATAAAATTAATTTTGGTTAGATTATGGAAGTGGGTCTTTTATGGTTTTAGAATTGAAAATAAACCTGTGCCAACCCAGCCAATAATTACGAAATCAAGATATTCCACCATCCATTTCTGACTTTAATTTTCTAATTGGCTTCGTTGGCCGTTTCAAAATATTGTACGCCAGGTCACACACACTGAATGAATGAATTTTCAGTCAAATGTTGAGTTAAAAGTGTACATAGCATACACTAATATTAAATAAGTACTTAGTTTTTCTAGCAAATGGTTTGTTTTTGGAGGTGAATGAAACTTAAACAATATTAGTGATGTTTAAATGTTTTAATTAATTTTACAACGGTGACAGTAAGATCTGTTTTTAGTTTAAATTGTTAAGTTTTATATTTTGTTTTCCAGACAACACGGATTAGGATACGGTTATGTGAAGTGCAAGAAGCTTTTCTTGAAATAAACGTCACAAGCATGATAAACTTAGCCAGAGACTTTAAATTAATAAGAAGCTGCTTCTATTTTATTAATAACATTATAGAGAAAATACATTCAGGTGTTGGGACAAGACCAGATACAATATTTTTTATATACCGAATTATATATATGTAGAGCAACTAACCATTTCAGCTAGCAGCTAGCAGCGTTTGTAGTTTTAATGTTGGGTTAGGTTTTTTTTATATTTATTTTACATCTATAATACTGCAGATGTGTTAAAAGTACGGATTAAAGATTTGTAAGTATGAAATGTAAACGAAATTGACATAAAGTTGTTCCAATACTCACTCAATCGTGATATGCCGCATCGACAGCTGCCACGAATGCGGAGCTTTAATTAGACCTCAGCCTTAGCTAGCAATCTATAAAAAAAAGTTGAGCTTGTAGTAGTTATATATTGCATTATTATTCGTATTTTATTTTAATTTACGGTATGTTGATTGGTTGACAATAGTTTAACAGTAGATCTTATACTATTAATATAAGTGAATACAATTTAAGAACTAAAACACAGATAATGTAGGTCAATTTGACTTCCAATGAATTAAATATAATTTTTAATTAACAGGCTAAAATTAACTACTTATCACAGCAACACAAAATATATTTACACTTAAACTGTAATTACATACAAGTCGGATCATACAAAAAGATGGTACAAGGCGATCGATTTCAACCAGTCACACCAGTTATCATCGGGTCCTATCAGCGAATCAGTGAATTTTGAATTTGAGTTTGAATTTGACTACGCTAAACTAACCCATTTCAATTCCATAAGATTACAATATCGATTTATAGTTAGATAGTATATAATACAACAGTGTACGTTTTTAATTTCTTCTTTAATTTAGGGTGAAATATGAATTCTTCATAATTGTATTATTTATAGAAGTATCTGTAGTAATACTGGCCAAAAATAGTATAATATTTCTGACTCCCAGCCTTGATGATACCGATTCTTTTTGCCGTAATATTTAGTTATAATATACCATATTTTTATATAGTATAGAGTATAGTATTGTGTGTGTAATATCTGTATCTGAATCCCTACAACGTATGAGAAAATTTCCAATTGAAAAAGTAATCAAACATTTTATTGCAATGCATTTTAATAAAAGCCACACACAACCACTAAATACAACACTATTGTCTCACTTATTTGGTTAATTGTATATAATAATAATTTGTTATTGATCTAGGTTTCCTTTATTTGCAGTGGAATATAAGCAAAGTCGAGGCATGGAAATATACAGAATGAGATAATTTGTGGTGAGAAGTATAGGCAATCCCATGAATGCTTGGTGATTAATATTGCATCAAAGCTCTTGGGGTGTTGTATAGCAGAGTGATAATCATAGCCATGCCATCAGTAAACTTTAACTAACTCTTGTCCATCAATCAGCTTTAATGATATGTATTTTTTATTTTAATGCAGTAATACTAATTAATTTGCTGGTGTTCAAAACAAGTCAAATTTATGAGTGATATAGATCCTTTCAAAATACGTAGGAGACAAAACCTGTGTATTAATTAAAACCTATATCTCGGTCACAATATGAATTTTTTGCATTTCTTTCGTTTGATTTTAACATTTAAAAAGATCATATTCGTTTTAAAATTTATTTGTTGCAATAAAATATGTAATTCATATTTTATATAACTTTACACACTGTATTATTCTTTTAAATATTTTAACTTTATGTTAGAAATATGGAAGGATTGTTACATCGTTAATTAAAATTATGTTAGTGGAAAGAAGTTTTCGCAAAGTCGAGTCCTTCAAAAGAGAGAATTGAAACTTCTTGACACGGTGGTTGAGAAGGAAAAAGTGTTTTACTGTAAAAACTCCTTTCGTGTCACACAATTAAATTATTTCATAAGTATTCCTTAAGCCTCAGAAAAAAATAAAAATAAAAATTTAGAAAACTGTCAATACAGCTCCTACATTTTAAAACCGTAAATATTAAATTCATTTTATCTTACGTTGACATGGGAACCATCTAATATTTATTACTTGTTTATTTTTACATTACATACATTTTATTTAATGTTTAAGGCAATTTATCATAAATATTGTCTTATGATTTAAGTCGTTTATCTTTATCCAAACGAAAGATTTCTTCTTAAACTGAAAATTTACATAAACAAATTTTTCCAAAAAGACACTACAAGCTTGTCAAGCAAGCATGCTACTTCTTCAAATTACTTTGTTTCACATGAATGTCGTTTTGAAAGTTAATGGACAAAAAGAAGATATAACTCGATTTGGCATGAATAAAACAAGGAACAAAAAGAGGAAAACCTGCAAAGCCGGCGGAGGCGAATGTGAAATGAGCACCAGCCAGCCAGACTTGTGGTCCAGACCGCATTGCAAACGTGCGTTTTGAAATTGTTTTCTTCTATCTCTAATTAACTTTACGGCTAATGAGACTGTAATACCCGTTTAATTTCTGACCCTTTATTTTCATACTTTTATTCGCTCATGGTTTTGAAAGCGTTCATTAAAAAATTAGTTTCCTTTTTTTCTAAACTTGTATAGTCAAATTGTGTAAATTTATAAAACCTTGAACTTTATTGATCTTTTATATCTTGCAGATGCATAACTCAATACTCGTAATTACTTTGTCGTCTGTAAAAGGCAAAAAGCGGAAAGACAGGGCAATGAAAAATATATTGGACTTTGTTACTGATCAAATTTGCTTGGCAAGACTGGGATACAAACCCACAAGATTGCCACTGCCACGATTCCGAAGTTCTTTACCTTGACCACAACCCCGACTCAACGAAAATTACCATTTATACGTAAAAACTGTAAATACCCCCGTCGCAGCAAACCTGCAAACTTAGAGAATTTCCAATGAATATATAACATAACACATTAAAACACTTAACAGGATTCATAAGAAATGTATTCACAAACAAGCGATATTTAAAATATTAATTATTCTCCATAAGAATAACATTGGGGATGAGTACGCAGGTTTGCTGCAACAAGGCAAACAAAATAATGGGCTTTTATGCAAATATCAAAAGAACTCATCTTGGTGAAGTCACATACCAAGTTTCATGCATATACATTCATAAATAAGCGATATATAACATTTTAAGTATTTTCCATAAGATTTACATGGGGACCAAGTACCTAGGTTTGCTGCAACAGGAACCATAGGCGAACAATTTTTTGTGTGCAAACAACAATAAAACACAACCAGATCAAGCCATATACCAAATTTCGCCAGTTTATGTTCATAAATAAGCGAGATATACAATTTTTCTTTTTTTCCGTAAGAATAACATTAGACAACGTACTGTGTTTAGCTCTTTCAATATCTCGGTAACCAATTGACGTAGAGCAATGATCAAAATACCAAATTGTTGGTTTTTTAAAGCTAAATTCAATCGTTTAATTTAAATTTGATTTAAATTAAAATTACATGTGAAAACCCCAAAAAACACATTTTTGGGGTACAAAACCCCCCAAAAACCCCCTTTTGGATAGTGCGATTCATCTGGTTTTCGAACTCGTTCAAATAAGTGGTACTTTACACATTTGTACCAAATTTCATTAAGATCGGACCTTTTTTACGAGAGTTATCATGCTAACGGTCATATATATATATATAAATATAAATATATAATTATATATACATATATACTAATTTGAACCAATGGTGTTTTTGGCATCTGGGGACCTCAAAATGAAAAGTTATCGTGGTCTCGGGCTTAAATCTTACCATGAGACCTACGGTAAAAGCTTCTTCCTTATAGGGGAAATTCGCTAAAACGAAAATTACCATTTATATGTAAAAACTGTACTTTATATGTAAACCTTATAATCTCGACCTTGATCAAAGTAAAGGTTTATATCTCGACATTGATATAAAGTCAACTTTAAATTAAGTGAAGGAAAAGGGAGCTTTTAATCAGAATGAAAAGAATAAAAGAAAGGAAAGAGCGTAAAACTGATAATAATGTTGCCCTGCTGTTTCTTCATGTATTTTCTTGATAAATAAAAGGTTTAACAAAATAGTTAAATTAAACTTGGTCCCATCTTGGTTATTATTTATACTGGTTTGCTACAACACAGTAGGAAACCAGTATATCCTGTGGAAACGAGTCATTTAGTTTCTTCACTATTCGTATTATTTTTTATTTGTATTGTTAAATTAATATGCGTAATAATAATTAAGTTTCTTCTATGACTCGTGCTAAAAATTAAATACAAATTTATAAAGTAAAAATTTAAATATTTTAATGTACCGGAATGATATCTTACCAAACGTGAAACGTGGAAAAACCAAATTATTAACATCTTTTTTAACTGTATGAACATTTAAGAAACAATGAAAACATCATAAGATATTTCTTACAAATGCAAAATTATTTGTTATTAGCAACTCAGGGGACCCAAAGACTATCACATAAAAAAACATAAATTTCTATTTATAAAAAGCACATACTTTTCATTAAATAAATTTAACGAAAACATGTTATTATGAATGAACACGTTATTTTCAAAAAATATAGTTTGAAAAAAACAAGTTTTACCTTTGATAAATTTAATGTTGTTATAAAAATAGTTATTAACACATTTTTATAGTTGATTGAAACGGAAATTTATTTAACACAACGTAAGACAGTTTTAGAATAAACAAACTTCAGTGAATAAAGGAAAAATTTCTAGTAATTTGGGCATATGTTAAATTCCAAAAATATTGTTTAAAAATTGGGAAAAAGAGACGTAATTTAGATACTTAGATTTATTTTAAAATGCATGCAACAAGAACTGTTATTTAGTATAGGTTTATGCATATGGCGTGATTTCCAATAAAATAATATCATAACATTTTTAAAGAAATAATGTTACAAATGCTTATATTACTCACAATTGAATATTATTATCTACAAGAGTTAATACGTTAGAGTTTTTTGTTAACTGATTTAGTATTAATGGTTCTTAGATTGTATATATCATTAATATATTACAACGTTTGAATATATTAATCCATTTATTAAATTATGTTGTTATTTTAGGTTTTGAATAATTATATTTTTTTAATTTTTTAGGTTGTAATGGTAGATAAGTCAAATATTACTTTAATCAGTGAACAAATTAGGAACCCGTGAGAGATCTTATCGGTATGGGTCGTAAGTAAAGTACAGAACCATTAGTTGGGTTTTAGTAAATAATGATTCTAATTAAAAGGCGAATATGTTATTTTTATTTATAATCCATAGTACGGTTTCTTGCCTCAACCCTTTATATACTATCTTTATAATTTATACTTGTGTGTTTACGCTATGAGAATGTTTCACCTACTAATTTCTTCTTTACTCCGTCCACTTCTAGCAATCTCACCACCCAACCAAGGCATAATAAATAAACTATATTTTTCTATTGTAGCAGGCTTGTATTAATTGTTAAACACTGTATCATATGTTTGACTTAAAACGCATGATGTCCATTACATTTAAAACAGAGAAATACTTTGCTAAACATTATTAATAACCTTTTACGTTAAATTGATCAAACAAAAAACAATATCACGATCTCTTACATAAACTTCTTCTAACACCCAGTATTTATTCGCCCATAGAATATGTTTTCTCTCCAAACGCAATACCAGAGCCCAGAGACCGCCGGATGTGACGTTGGCGAGTTCCTAATTGAATAGCCTGGAGCAGTCACGGACCACTCAAATATATTGAAACCTTCCAATTTGTAAACTCAGTCAGATACTAATGAAAAAATAGTAAAAATTAAACTGAACAATCAAAATGACTTATCTTTGGTTAATATTGAAAAATACTGAATTTCAACTAAACACAAATGCTATTAGCAATAATTACTTCAAATCCAAGAAAAAATATATTAATGTAGTACAATATTGCTAACTATTCCTAGAATCAGGAAAGCATATCTTAAGTGATTTATAAAGAAAACTAACAACTATTTTTTCAATCAAGAAGAAATATTGTGATTTGTAATGTCACAAGGCTGCATTATATTAGATTCAATAAAATACAAACAATAATAAACAAAATAAAAAATGCAATAATAAAATAACCTGAAACAAACTATAAATCGATTAGTGTTCATTATATAAACGTACTGTACCCTATATATTATCAACGATGTGCATTTGCCTTTCAAATATACTCTTCCGGATGGTTATTAGAGATCCTATCAAATAATATATATTTCATCGCTAAATACTGACATGAATAAATGAGTAAGGTATTTAAAACCTAATTTATTTTAATGATAAATAATAATTTTATCTAACAACATTTCTCTACTTTATACTAAGGTTGTTTTTTTCTTTACTAAGTTATTTAACCTAGGTACCTAAAATTGAAAGCCATTTTGATCAAAAATACAAATGATCTTGCAGTTTTCAAGATAATGATAGTTTTTTCTTGAAATTTAACTAGAAATAAGGGCAAATAAGAGTAAGGGCTTTATGTAAATTAAATTAAACCTAACATAAGATTATACATTATGCCAGAGTAAGTAAATCAATTTAGTAAATAGTAATTAATCAAGGTTGCATTATTTTTTAATATTTGTTTATACCCTAGTAATTTTGAAAAACAAATCTTACGATTTCAAATCCATCTTAGTTATTATACATATTTTACGACATTATACAAATTATGTATTTTTTAACTATATAGTAATTGAAGTGCGGAAAAAGATAAGATTATTTAGTAGTGCTGTTCCTGTGCCGGGTGAATAAAATATCGCATTACTGGTGGAAAAGCGGGCTCCAAAATATATGAGCTGGAGCTTTGAGAGACTGCCATTCCCTGAGAGCATTCATAATCATGAGTTTCAGCAGCTTCATTTTAAACCACCCAATTTCAAGATCTTAACAATGTTGAATATTTTCATATATCGAATGATATTGTTTTATAACAAAATTCAAAAGAATAACTAGTTCAATAATTTAAGATGATTGCCGAATCAATGTAAAATTAGGGTTTACTAATCCCCATTCATGGTTAATATCAAACCGTGATGGTATATAGTCACAGTCACTGTGAAATAATTACTGAATGAAAAATATCTAAAAAAAAACTGGAGCTTAACAAATATTCTATATTTTGTTATTACTATACTATTAATGATTAATTTACAATGCAATTGAGTAAGCGTAAAAAAGAGCTTGTATAACGGATATTTATATATTATAAATCATAAGTTTAGACTAATTTAAAGTTCTCAGAGGATTTTCCAAACAAATGTCATATAAATGTATCATTGTCTTAGTGGATCAATGTAACAAATCCAATTTTAGGAATTTAGCCAAGCTAACCTTACACAGATTTACTTATTATAATACTAATTATTAACCTCAATTAGAATCGTGTAAAAGTAATAATATTTATAAACCTTTCCCACTTGTGATTATGAGGTTTATTTACAAATTAACAGTAGACGGATCTGGATTCGATACACTAATACGATATAACTATCTTACAAGTTAATCATTGTAAAGTTCACCATAAGCAGCATTTTTATCGTATATTCAAGAGACTAAAATATCGATCAGGACAGTGCTAGCAAGAGAATAATCTATTACGGGCAAGGTCTGATGGAAATAGACTAATAAATATATTTTATGCTGTTTGCTTAGGATAAAATAACAAATTCCGATATTATCTTTCTTAACAAATAATATAATTGTGCGAAATTTTCGTAAAAATATTAAACTAAATTATAATTACTATTATTGTGAAAGGTTTTACGGTAAATCCAATTGCAAATGATCCAGTAAATCCAGTAAATCAAGTAGCAATTACAAACCTCTTACCCCTAAATAAATGTTAGATAATTAAATCAATAAAATTTAATTAAATATACCATTCACATTAATGTTATTGATTAAAATTAAAATGATTTATCCCCAGAGCTATTATATAACTAAATAAGGGATTATCTTCCGTAAATAGTTTTTGTTGGAGCCATTGACTGAAGGTAAATCCTTATTTAGTGAATTTATTAGGTTTTTAGGTTTTTTAGGCTTTTAGATTCTTTAAAAGTGTCAATTTATTAAAGGATTTAATATTAAAATAGCGTTTTTTTTTTTATTTTGTTCATATAAAATATCTATCTCAAAGAGTTCCTAGAAAGGATTAAGGTTTAAAAATGATTGGGCAGTTCAGAGACAAATTTATTGATGTGATATCTTAAAAAGGGTGTTAGCACCACTTTTGACTACATAATTATTCTACTATCTTTTGTTATCAAGGCTAGATGAAATCAGTTAAAAACTAATTTTAGACAGTAGATTATTTACCAAGGAACATAGCTGGCAAAATGAAATAAATAATTGGGAAATTAAAGTATCACATCTGCTGAGAGCCTCCACCGAAGCAAAAGTAACACTACTCATGAGGTAATCTTTACTGAGTTAACGGTGGGGACCATGACTTGAGAAATTCCTTTCCAACGACAGAAATCAAGTGACTCTCATTACCTTTCTTACTGAGAGACTTGAAGGTAAAGGCTGCTCAGTCTTTGCTAAGGAAGACGCAAGATCAGGAAGGCGCAGACCACTTTATTGTTGCAATGTTCCTTGAGACATCACAAGAGCATGAGAAGGTTGTAATAGTTGGTCCGGATACAGACCTCTTCATATTCTCAACGATCTAGACACACTATCAGCTATATATTTCAAAACCTAGAAGAGGAACAACCCCATCAAAAGTATTTGGTTATAACAACTTTGAACTCGCAAACAACATCAGAAGACCAATCATATTTCTCCATGACATAAGTGGATTTGAACTAACCTCAGCACTCTTCAAGCAGGGCAAGAAGATGGTGGTGAAGCTGTTGGTAAAAAATTAAAGCCTTCACAAATAAATACAACTTTTCCTCGAGCATGACACCTAATCTTAAGCTATTGCCGAAGCTAATCTACGATTTTTAATACCCCTCTACGGAGGTAGATACACATTGCGATTCTACCTGATTTCCTAAGCCCTTGTAAAATAAAAATTCAAGCTGATATCCATACCACCAATATCCTAAGCCACCCACCAACCTTGCTAGAGAACTTACCTACAAGTACAAATGTGGTTAGGACACCGAATGGATCCGCTTCTCTGGGAATTCAAAGTTTGGTATTAACCCCAATCCTACCTCCAAGGAACCAGCTCCACAGTCTATTCTCTCCACAATTATTTAAAAAGGCAACAAGGGGTGTGCAGGTGATTGTGGGTGTCGGAAGACTTGAATAAGGATGCTAATTGATTTGTGTCAACTGCAAGGAAAACTTCTGCACCAACTCCCTCCAACCAGATGACATTGACAAACTAGATGTTGACAAAGACGTGGACTGCATATATGGGGAAACAGAAATTACAGACTTAGAGGAGCCGAGTGGCCCAACGGCAGTAAAACTTCGAAGTCTGTGAAATTTACTAACCTACTAATTTGTCCCCCTTTCATCAACATATCTAATTAAAATTGTTTTTTTTTGTAAAATATAATCACTAATTGATTTCAAGATTCGTAATTATTATCCTGCCTCCATCTTCATATCAGTAAAATAAATCTCATCGCATTCTAAATAAAAACATTTGTTAATGTTATCTCTGTATATGTTCTTTAATTTTAATATTTTCTTGTAATACTATAATTACTGAGTAAAAAAAATAGTACTTTGTACTGTTACAGAATTATGTTTAATATAGTGTAAATAACACTTATTGAAGACCTGCAGCTTAAACGGTCTTCATTGATGATGAGAAATATTCACATACAAGGTGGAACTGTATGGCACGGGTGGTCAGTAAATCTATTAGTCTGATAAAAGACAAAATCTATTCCTCTATATCGTTTGTATAGACCACTTTATTGATGGATGGGTCACTATTCATAATTGTACAAAGCTCCAGAAGTTAAAACAAAAGTCTTCATAAATATGTAAATTCTGTCCATCTTGTAAGAGCAAACTTATGTAAACATGTAGTTCGATAAATATGCTTTTGGTCTCATTTGATGCAGAATTTAACGCTCTACAACTTTTAAGCTCACAAAGTTTTTTATTTTGTGAGTATTTTACGGGATATAACCGTATAACCGCAGAAATACCCCTTTGTGGGAGACATGTTTATCCCCCACTATTTAAGGATAACTCCACCGAGGGGGGAAACCACGGATAGTCATATTGGGCTATAAATGAACCCATTAAACAATAAAACCGTTTTTTGCAATTAGTTTCAATTTAATTATTAAGCCTACTGGCCTACAACTGAAACTGAAACATTGAATATCTAGTATGGTGTTATTGCCCTTTAATGGTCATAATGTGCCCCATAGCTTCATTTCCACTAGCCCAAAAACAATTATACAATTTTGGTAAACAGTGATTTTTTTAGCACCGCGGGTCTGCGTTTGTGGGGAAGGAAACGATATAGCAGGAAATGAAAGGATGAGATGGGACAGGCAGCCAAATTGACCTTTCAGACAGCCAACTCCCGTGCTCCTGTGACAGCTGTGATCAGGCTCAAACAGGCAGACCCGCTCTGCCCTCCAACTGGCCAACTCAACTGACAGGGTATCCATGTACAACAGCCAGGTACCACATTCTCAGGTTGGGGACCAAACCCGGAGTTTATGTCCCCAGCTGCTGCAAATGGAGGAACAAAAGGTTGAAGAGAAGCTCGTCATAACGGACTGCCAAAGGATTTACTATATGTAATGACAACTTCATTTGCTGTACCCAATGTCAGCCTCAAAACTGGTGTAGACCAGTTTTAAGTTTGTCCTGAGCCGTGAAGCCATATGCCAAGTTTCAACAATACACATTTATAAAATATCGAGATACAGCATTTGAATTAATCTCATTAAGGATAACATTGGACAGCGTACTGTGTTTAGAACTTTAAATATCTCTGCATCGGCTCGGCAGATATTTAATTCCAATTCAAATACAGAAATTATTGTTTAGTAGAGCTGAACTGATTGGTTAAAGCAAATGTGAAGTTTACAGTAAAATTAACTGAGCAAAAGCTATAAACCTTTTTCTCATAGTTTAACATGGAAGATTTTATGAAAACGTTTTTTGGATTTTCTCTTGGACTGATGATTCAAAATACTTTAATATTTGTTTTTAAGCTCTATGAAACTGCCAAATTTAAAAATGGATATTTAAAAGATTTTAGGGTGAAAAATGAAAAAAAAAAACATTATTTTTGGACAATTGTAAACTCCCATAGAACCCTCCTCCTATAGTCCGATCTTTCTGGTTTTCGAACCTAAAAGTCAGAATGAAACTTTACACGTTTGAGCCAGATTGCATTTTATCTAATAGTAGGATAATTTTGTCTAAAGTTATCGTGTTAACCAAAACACACACACACACACACACACACACACACACACACACACACACACACACACACACACACACACACACACACACACACCCACATACATGTATATATAAATATATACATTTGAACTAATATTGTTTTTGGTATCTCGGGACCTCAAAACGAAAAGTGATCATTTTCTCGGGCTTAAGTCTTACCATGAGACTTACGGTAATAGCTTCTTCCCTATAGAAAAATCGCTAATACTTAATAATATTAATGGTAGTTTCATTTCATTTATTACAAACTACATAAGTATAATGAATACAATATTCGTAATAACAGAACTTTCACAATTTTCTTATTACAAAAAACGTGCACAAACCTTGCACTGGTTGGTAATTTGATATACAAATTTAGCTATTCCATTATAATGTTATTTCTTTTTGTGCATTGCTTATGTTTTTCTTCAGATAACTCTGAAACCAGGGTTTAATTGTAATAAATCTTACATTAGTTTGTCTTTAACGTAATTAACTTAGTAAGAAAACCATGTCGTGGCCGCCAAGAGGAAGCAGTCGACCAGAACATTCAACAGACCGACGTCGAAGTCAAAAAGCACAGACGGGGTGTCCGGGTACAGATCTCTTGCACTGTCAACATATCTGCCGAGCAACCTCCTCTCATGTGGATCATCAGTGGCGTATATCTTACTGGTAACTCTGGATAGCAATTGAGACCGTTTCCATTCAAGCAACGTGCATAAAACAACTGGCACTAGTAGTATTGCAACTGTCCTAAGGTATGTCAAAATCATAAAGCATTTTGTACAAGAATAATTCCCGGAAGGTCCGTCTAGCGAGTGAACTATAAATATGACTAAGGACGCATTGCCTACCGAGATTACACAAAATGGAAAGTGCATGAATCGGTTTCGGAGGAGGCGTAATGTTTTGCTATGAAGGTTGACTAGGACGCCCGCACGATATTGAAGGGTAGTTTCTTGCCCACCAGCTACGGAACACCTGTTTTCTTCATCGACAGAATCTACTTCAGAATTCCCGTCTAAGTAATCATTTTCCACATACACTGATAGATTGTACTCTATCATACTGCTCAATATAAAAATATAAAAAGCCAAGTAGTCTTTGAGCTCCAACAATGCTCGAATACCCACTAACATTATGACTGTGTAAGTAATTTTGCGTTTTTTATCCAGCGAGATGAAGCCGATTTCAGTGAATGCGTGTGTCGTCCAGAAAATTAAAGAAAACGTGATTTGTAAAGCCGTAACACAACATTTAGCGGCCGACAGCGAGTTTCCTATTTGTGACACGCTGTTGTTCACCATACGAAAAATACGATCCGCCGTTTTTTGCATGATATTCAACATTACAATCACAACCAACTGTAGCAGGCAATTGAAAATCCTGGCTGCTATAGTGGACGTTGTCATGATTGAGCTCTGCATTTCTACTGCAGTCATCAAGTCACGCACATTTCCCCAAAAGAAAAAAGTTAAAGCGGAGACAATGCAACAAGTGTGCAGAAAATACACACATTTCACGGCTTTACTTCCGGCCTTCAGCACTGATACCCCAGCTACTACTAACAGAGCGGAGCCGAAATTACATAGCCCTAAGGACAAACGTCTTGGTGAAGCCATTGCTGTGCAACTAAGCTGTTAAAACTAACAATTCATTATGTTATAAACCGAATATATTGATTTGTTTTTGTATCAGTTGCCAAGTAACCAGGATATCGACTTCAGTACATTAGCATATTGTATTGTATTGGATTAACACTATAAAATGTATTATTAAAAGTGGTCAATTACTTATCTATATTGTATAACATTACTAAATATTGTTTTACATGAGATAAACCCACTGTAATGTGTTTTTTACTCGTAAATTATATTTAATAACAAATTTACTTCAGATTATGTCCAAGTACGTATGAACTATTACGGTAGTCGTAGAGGACTGCAGTTCTGCCTGAAGTGGCGTTAGGTTGTGATTTAATGTTCTAACTTAAACAATTACAACCTGACCAATTGTCCTTTACAAGCTGGCATAATTGCCAACAAATCAGTTTATTTAGAAGTTAAAACGTATTTAGTGTCAATGTTTTAATAATTCCTGATTTGCGGTTAGATATTTGTACATAGAAAATTCATATTAATCCGAATTTAACTAAAACCCATTTAATTTTTAGGTTCGACGTTAAAATATTGAACTCAGTAGTTGCATATGACTTTTAGTTTTGACTAAGAACATAAACAGTAAAAACCTTCGTCTGAGTGGAAATAGTTGCATGGCTATATCTTTAGTCTGGAAAGTAACACTGATTATTTTGTATTATAAACTATTAACTTAATCAGCCCAATGATCCCGTTTATTCCGTCCGCAATTATTTGTTTGGTAATGAATTGGTGAAAACAATGAATCGTACATTAAACAGACTAAGAAGTTAACATTTTATAGTATTGGGTAAATCGGAAAGTACTATACTAATTATTTGTTGATAATTATGTATTGTAGCGTCCTCCAGTCTGTAACAACATGCAGACTGGATAGGTATATATATGTATGTGTTCGCACTCTAGCATTCACAACTTTTGTCAGATTTACTTGAAATTAGGTATCAACCTTCCCATCTGTAAACAATTGGACAAGTTCGTTGGGAAAAACAATCGGGCAACTCTAACCCCTTTTTTGGAATTTTAATTTTTCTAATTTTGAGTTTTTGGCTCCAAAAAGGGATAGAAAAGCCCGGAATGTAAAATTATTGCATATTAAATTATTTTACCTAAAACCCAAACAATGTTAAGCCCTCCTTCATCATTATAGCACAAGTATTTACAATTTTATTCAAGAAAGTGTTATTTGTCTTAACACAGTACGTTGTCTTATGAGGATTTTACACTGTAAAAGGCTGTTTTTCATATCTTGATGTTGTTTTATCACCCCCAATACCCCTTATACCAACTTGCTATCCTGACTATATATCCTCCTAACCTTATAATGTACAACATTGCCATCTCAATAGTGAATTTAAATACAACCAAGAGCATCAAAACAGCCAAAAAATAAAATTTATCTGTTTTCCAAAAAAATGTTTCCAGTGTGGTTTTAAACCCTTTATTAGATTTTTTTAAGTTTTATGCGGAAATTCACTTCCCTCACGTCAGCGTGCTGCGTGCGATCACGTTTATCAATATCTTAGCCTTACTTAAAATAAAAATCACAGTGATATGAAATTTATTTTCCCATAAATACATAAGGTTTTCTTAAACAAATAGAGGTCACTAGACTTCATAAATAAAAATTCCTCTGTCAAACCTACTTCATAAAATTATTTTAAAACCCTAGGTGAAGCGTGATAATAACAAATAGATATAATTAAAAAATACAACCCTCCCTCATAGTAATACATTGAAGATTTAATTAAACTTCAAAGTCAATAAATAAACATATGTTTGAATCGATTATTGCCAACATGTAAATAAATGGCAATAAGACAAAAAGAGGAGTTACCTTGAGGAAATTTATATACATTAATTACGGTTATTTCAACATTCAACAACATTATTTCAACATGTCCAAAAATCATCTTTATCAGGTAGTAAATTACGAATTTTACAGTTTTTATTATAGGGCTATAGACGATAACTTAAGTAAGAGTTTTCCAAATGGAATACAATAAGTGCACTGATCGTTGACGTTACACATTTTTTAACAGTTCCAAAAGAAAGCTTTTGGGCCTGGATTTAACTGTCAGTAAAAAATATAATGAATTGGAAATATAATTGAAAATAACTATATTTAGTTAGTATTACTAAGTGTTTTTAGAAAAATGGTTCGAACTAATTTAGAAGTGGACATCCCAGTAATTGAACCTGTGACCTCATAAACTGAGGTCTAACCGGTTAAGAAGGCTATGACAACTTAAAGTTGTGTCTGGTGAAATAACGTAAAAAATCATTATTAAAAATCACTTGGAAGTACATTTAATAGACCATTGCATTTTTAAGACATTACCATGATGTTGAAAAAATTATCTACCCCTTCAAATTAACCTAGTAACAGGTAATTGTCATACAACTTTATAACATAAAATTATAGTTATATTTACATATGTACTTAGTATTTTTTTCTATGGCCTCAGAGATATTAAACATATTTAAGATTCATTTTAAATTTGTATCCTTCACAAACGCACATTTTCAGTAAGCCCTTGGATTTATAATTTAAATAATAAATTATTTGCGCAAAACGTAACTTATTGTCTATTAAAAAATTATAATAATTTAAACTTGTGGTCACAGCTTTGTTATGATCTTGTGCAGTGTATAATTAGTATTTTATTTCTAAATGAATATATAATAGAACCATAAAATAATATAAATTTTAAATCCTTATAGATTTAAGGGTAAGTTATATAATATGTAATTGGTACTACGGTGTTTGATTGGATTCCCCATCGTGTTATATGTTAATCTGAGGCCCAGCAAGCCTGACTGACTACAAATGAGAATGCTACGTGAGATAGTGGATTCTATTAGAGCTCTACCGTGGTATTCAGATGCAGATTTTATGAGAATTAGTTTTCAGTTCACACTAAATTATAAACTTTTTAAAAGAGGCTTTCTTAACACTCTTAAAACTCCGTAAGGAACATTAAGCATTTTAGCTTTAAGTTTTGACTTGTTAGAACACTTATTTGCAAGGTGAACTATTGCAATATTATTTGAAACAAAGTTTACAGAAAAATAAAATTTCAAAAAATTCTGTAGGTTTTGTTTGTCATATCATTTCTGACTGAAGGTAATTTGGTTTGAACTTCTCTTTCATAGTTTATCCTTTCAACAAAAAGCGTTTATTATAACCTACATACGTTTACTTAAACTATACAGATACATGTTTAGGAGGTAAATGATAACACTAAAAAACCGACTTATACTTCTATTTCAGTGAATCATGTTATTATCTAATACGAATAGTCTTGGCCACTGCGCATTTTTAGGTTGACAGTTCAACTGTCTGTTTTGGGTTGTATTTCTAGTTTAATTCTCTATTTCATAGATGAATTATTTATAGTTTGTTGCATATCAGTTGTATACTTGAAGATTATTAGTTACTTGCATTAATTTTCAACACGATTTAAAAACAACACTAAATAATTTTCTTTTATAATATAGTTTTTTTACAGTTATAGTAGTTTTTTTGACTAGTTATTGTAAAATTAAATTTATTCATTACGTCACTGTTATATAATTGTTGGAGGATTGCCTTGGAACTGTATGAATATCAGTATTGCTTGGATTGGCCTGCATTTTGTATTAGCATTTCGTGTTAATAATATATTTGTGTGCTCTGATTATTATTGCATTGATATTAATAAAACATATTGCATATAACTGAACCAATGTTTTAATGGATTCTTTAATTCAGAATAAAAAATGTAAATACAAATTACATACTTGTTTAAATCATCTCAAAGACGGGAAAATATTTCTTTAAATTTATGAAAGAAAGCTTTTTCTTTTTGATGATCACCAATTTTCATGGTATTTGTTGTATTAGCAAATTTCCCCTCTAGGGAAGAAGCTATTACCGTAGTCGGCATGGTAAGACCTAGGCCCGGGACAATGATAACTTTTCGTTTCCCCAGATGCCAAAAACACCATTCGTTCAAAACTATATGTATATATCTATATCTATAAAAGGCCCTGGCTGACTAACTGACTCACTCATCATATAATTCTTCACATTCCCATGCAGATGGAGAGCTGAAATTTTGTACAATGATTCTTTAGGCATCAAATAGGAAAAAGAAATTGTTTTAATCCTGATCCGATCCTTGATCCTGATCCTTAGGGCTCCACCAGAGACCCCGACGAAGTTCCCATGAATTCCTTATGGACATCAATTTTGTTTGAGCTGAAAATACAAACAGCTGATCTTGATTCGTATTAGTTCCTCGGGCTAACCACAGAATGCAGCACACACAACTGTAATAGTTTTTATAAATAATTTGCGTGGCGAAGTCTGCGGATATCAGCTGTATATATATATATATGTGTGTGTGTGTGCGTGTGCGTGTGTGTGTGTGTGTGCGCGCGCGCGCGCGTGTGTGTGTGTGTGTGTGTGTGTGTGTGTGTGTGTGTGTGTCCGTGGGTGCGATAACTCTCGTAAAAATTTTCCGATTTTAATAAAATTTGGTACAAGCGTGTTAAGCAACATTTATGACTTGAAGTTCGAAAACCAGACAGATCGACCCATCCGAACAGGTTTTTTTTTATGGGGGGGTTGTACCCCAAAATTGTTTTTTTTTGGAGATTTTACAAGTAATATTTAAAAAAGTTAGATTTTAGTTTTCACCATGGAGTTCAGCTTTAAAAACACACAATTTTGTGTTTTTATCATTTCTCCACGTCACTTGGTTGCAGAGATATTGAAAGTACTAAACACAGTACGTTGTCCAATGCTACTCTTAGGTAGGATAAGAAAAAACATTATATCTCGCTTATTTATTAACGTATACTGACGGAACTTGGTTTACGGCTTCATCTGATTGTGGTCTATTGGTATTTGCACAAAAAAGCAATTTTTACTGATAATTCACGTAGCAGCAAACCTGCGTACTCAGCCCCCATGTTATTCTTATAGAGAATAATTAAAATTGAATGTCTCCCTTAATTATGAACATAGATTAATACAACTTGCTATGTGGCTTCATCTTGTTGAGTTATATTGATATTTGCATAAAAACCCATTTTTTGTCTTTCTTGTTGCAGCAATTCTGCAAACTCATCCCCCATATATTATTCTTATGGAGAATAATAAAAGCGGTATATATATAGCTTATTTATGAATGTATATTGATGAAACTTGGTATGTGGCTTCACCTAGATGAGTAATATTGATAATTACATGAAAACCCATATTTTTTGTTCGTTTTAGCAGCAAACCTGCGTACTTATTCCCAATTTATTCTTTTGGAGAATAATTCAAATTGTATACATCGCTTATTTGTGAATATATTTGTATGAAACTTGGTGCGCGGCTTTATGTAGTATTAAAACGTATATTATGCATTGGAATTCCACAGAGTATGCAGGTTTGCTGCGATCGAGGTATTTTAACATGGATATCGGTTAAATATATAATCACAAATGACGCATAATATGGTAACAAAAAATAAATTAAAACATATAACTATTTATGCTAGAAGGCATATCGAAAAAGTTGACACTCACGTAAGACTAGCTGAATCCAGCAGCTGGTTGTAAACATTAAATGACAATACAAATATAATCAACAACAACATTTTTAGTCTAATTTATGAAATGAAAATTAAAAAGGTTTTACAGAAAATAAAATTATTTTGGGTTTAGAATATAATGAGGATGGTTTTATTTATTTACTGAGATGCCAGACCGACATAAAATCTAAACACTGTTTTGTTAAACACAAAAAACACGAACTTTACATAACAGTAGATGCAACCACTTTAAACAGAAGGTGAAAACGTAAGCTATAAATACAGAAGTTTAATCAGTCAAATAATATAAGCAAGCAGGCTTTATAAAAGTAAATAACACTGATTTTTCTTTATATATGTCATTGTGTAAAGAAAACCTTTCAGAAAAGCAAAGTGTATGTTGCCATTACATTATATTAATAGCTTTGTCATTAGCGAAAGAATTCTGTATAAAATGGTAGAGGATATCCACAAATGAATAGAATACACTAACAGATTACGAGTATGTTGAACTCTAAATTCAACAAGCGATGTTAAACTTGTATAAGTAAACTTTAAAATTTTATGTTGTTATTTTGTTATTCTACATTGTTGTTTTGTCGAAAGGTGTAAGGTCCTGAATTTGTTGACACAGTAAGTTATAGCAATGTACGCAAAACCTATGTTGTGTGCTAAAAGAAAAAATACATAACTCAAGGTACAACGCACAACATTACAGTTCGTTTCTTAAATAAATTTATATCCTCATTATTATAATAGTTGGTTAATCAATTCAAACAAAACAAAAAAAAAAAAAATAATACATATTACAAATATTATGAATTAACAAACAGTTTTTTTTTTCAAAAAAAGTTTATAAAGGAAATACAATAAATTAAATTACCCACACCATTGATTTATTAATCTCGGTTAATGATACACAGTTGTCACAATAAAACGTAGTGGTATCATAGTTCCGCCGTTTACCATTGTGTTTTGTGATTGATCTGTTAAGTGTTCCACGTCATCCTCGCCGTCACCAACAGACCGCGCTGTCATCAGTTGTCACGTGTGGCAATTCTGCCTGTGATCGGTTAATATACATGGGGTTTGTATTGGATCAGTTAATCGTTTTATCGAAAATTATTACACAATTGGTCCTTATATGTTAATATACAAAGTACAGTTTACAAAATGATATACCACCACCATACACTACACGCTACACCTACTCACTCAGAGAAACGCTTATTTATGTATATCAATACCATATGAACCCACTTAATAAGTTTTATCAACATGTTATATTACAAATAAACTAAATTTATAAATAGTTCATTACATTTTTTTACAAAATATCATCAAGATTGGATTTTTTACGTTAGTCAGCACGCCCAAGAAAAGACATTTACATATATGAAAACGAACATTAGTATATATATATATATATATTTAGATTATTGATATATTTTAATTTAAAAATGGCATAAATAATAAACATAAATGACTTTATTGGCTAATGGACTAGTCATTGAAATATAAATCATGCAGATGACATAGGGTGTTAAAAGAATTATAGTAGAAATAACGGATACAATTTCTAACGTACCCAAATTGGCACTGGGTAGGACTAATGATACAAATAACTGTAATAGCATTCCAACTCATTAAACCGTTTTAGGAATTTGTATTTTATTTTACTTGTTGTATATATGTTATGTTGGGTTTACAATTTTGATGACTGTGATTATGGATTCAATGTCTAAACATGTTAGTTTGGAAAACTCAAATTAACTAAAACAGGGTACTGAGTTACAATGTTAATACAGTTATTTACAAATGTTAATATATACAGTTTGACAAATGGTGTTTCTGGCATTACAGGGCCAACTTAAGCTTAGATGCTTAAGCTTAGATATTTTACATTTTTAACTTGATTTATATCGGTCAAACACGTCGGACCTTTATAACAAATTTAAAAATTCACCACCCAGACGAACTTTGATCAAAATAATGGGAACTTTGAAGGCCAGTGAGACAGAGCCCTTAAGTTGGATTAAAAATGTTCTTTTATAAGACCACCTTCCTGACATTAATGATCACCAAAAAAAATTATTACATTTTTTGCACTCATTCTCAAGTTATGGAATCACAAAGGAAAAAAGGAATTCATTTTAGCGAATTTCCCCTATAGGGAAGAAGCTATTACCGTAGGTTTCATGGTAAGACTTAAGCCCAAGACCATGATAACTTTTCATTTTGAGGTCCCCAGATGCCAAAAACACCATTCGTTCAAATTTGTATATATGTATATATATATATATATATATATATATATATATATATATATATATATATATATATATATATGTGTGTGTCCGTAAGCATGATAACTCTCGTAAAAAAGGTCCGATCTTAATGAAATTTGGTACAAACGTGTAAAGTACCATTTATTTGAACGAGTTCGAAAACCAGACGAATCGCACCATCCGAAGGGGGGTTTTGGGGGGTTTTGTACCCCAAAAATGGGTTTTTTGGGGTTTCCACATGTAATTTTTATTAAAATAAAATTTTTATTTTCACCATTGAATTCAGCATAAAAAAACAAAAAAATTGGTATCTTGATCATTGCTCTACGTCAATTGGTTACTGAGATATTGAAAGTGCTAAACACAGTACGTTGTCTAATGTTATTCTTATGGAGAAAAAGAAAAATTGTATACCTCGCTTATTTATGAACATAAACTGACGAAATTTGTTATATAGCTTCATCTGGTTTTGGTTTATTGTTGTTTGCACAAAAAAACAATTTTTCACCTATGGTTCCCATAGCAGCAAACCTAGGTATTCGGTCCCCATGTTACTCTTATGGAAAATAATTAAAGTGTTATATATATCGCTTATTTATAAATGTATATGGATGAAACTTGGTATGTGACTTCACTTAGCTGAATTCTATTGATATTTTGCATAAAACCCCATTATTTTGTGTTCCTTGTTGCAGCAAACCTGCGTACTCATCCCCAATGTTATTCTTATGGAGAATAATTAATATTTTAAATATCGCTTGTTTGTGAATATATTTCTTATGAATCCTGTTAAGTGGCTTAGTGTGTTATGTTATAATTCATTGGAAATTCGCTGAGTATGCAGGTTTGCTGCGACGGGGGTAATTATATATTAAGATATCTATCACTCACGTGATGAACAAGCTGGTTGATATAAATTAAAAAATTATGTAGAAGTACAAAAATTTTTCTTGAAATCATTGCTGACTGTCCAGACTGTCGAAACCTAACCACCCGTGTAATGTTTGTAATTATCGTTAAGGGTCAAAGGTGGCTCCAAGGGTTGAAACTCTGCTGTTCAAAATAACCCTATAAATATTTAAATTCATCTGTCATAATAACATTTGAATAATAAAGTTTTAAAATATGACTCTGCTATTTGTTTAAAATTCGTGCCAAAAAATACAAAGAATAATAAACGTAATAAAATCCTGACGCACAATTTCTCTTTTTCAGCCCAATTTTAGTCGATACATTACTTTATATTAACTAAACTAAAAATATTATAATTTAATGAAATTTTACTTTATAAATTAATAAATATACTAAATGTTTAAACCTTGTAAAAAAAACTAGGCAAATATACGTAGCAAAATAATTACATAATCTAGTTTTAATGCCGTTATATTGACTATTATAGTAAAGTTACTTTTATTTTATTATTTCAAAGAATACTTTTATTAATGATTTATTTCCTCTTTATATTGAGTCGAGGAATCGGTTATACCTTCTCTTAACTGACACTAAAACTGTATTACGCTAACATTTATGAGATTAAAAGAAAACCCGTTTGGACTGGTTATGAAGGGAAATGGGGTTAACTTTTTTATTGGTTATACTTTGGTCTTATTAGTAGGACTTTGCCTATGTTTATGTTTCATGTTCTTGTGTAGGTCGTATTTTCCCAAATGTTTAATTATTGAACATTTTGGATAAAACAATTAGTAAATTAATAAGTTAAAGGTAAGAACATTGTTAATTAAAGTTGTTTTTATTATTTTTCACATGTTTATGATTAAAATATTGCATCACTCATCATTATTGATGTGGGCCAGGTAAATACCCAATGGGTAGGTAAATACAAAATAGGTATTAACCCGGGCACTTACCCCAAGCCCCGGATAAATACCCAAAACAGGGTTATTTATGATTTTTATAACATTTAAGAGATTTTTACTAGGTTCATTGAAATTCCCATGCTGTAAAGATTATAAAATGATCATAAAACCTGTTTTGTAGAGTATAACATGGTTAACACAAGCATTTAACTTCTGAACAAGATCGAGATAAATACCCAGGACTGGGTATTTACTACTCAAAGCCTTTTGGAGAGTTTAATAAATTTGAAAATTTTGAGGAAAAGAATGGAAATTCAATTAAATTGTAAATTTGTTCTGTTTTTGTCAAATTATAAAATTATATATTTTTAAATTGTTATAAAATGTCTCGTATTTAATCAGCTTCTTTATAGTTTTGTGGTGATGTGGTTTGAACATTTGACTGATATAAAAAAAAAATTGCAATGTTATAATTTATTTATTTGTAAATTAATAAATAATTGGAATCAATAAAATATGCTCAAATGTTATACATTGATAATAACATGGGGAGTAATGGTAGATATGAATTAAATTGGCGTTTTTATGTAAAATATCATAAATACCCAAAATACCTGGGTATTTATGACTTTTGGGTATTCACCCCGAGTTTTAAATACCGGATATTTTACATCACTACTCATCATTTATAAATCGAGTCTTCTATTATACATTCTTGTTGATGTTGTTATGAATGGGCCGTTCAGACTGTGGCCAAACTCGAATTACATGCTCCATTGGTGTAATAATTGTCCGGGGAGCTTCCGGCTCGAATATATAAACTGCCGACATTCACGAATTTGATACAATCATCAAACATTTGGCTTCAGTGTAGCCTATATTTCACTCAATGAGAAGATAAATTTACTTAGGTAATTTTTCTTCATCACCATGTGTGGCGAGATTTCCTGGCGAGGCCAGGAACTGTAGGTTATTTGTAAATGAATCCAAATCAATGCAATGGAATATTTTAAATATTCTCCGATATTTCTGTGTGATATGCCGCTATACAATAAAGGTTGCATTGACCTTAGAAGACATTTTAGCTTAAATGTTACAGAACAAATATATTATCATTGTTATTGTTCTTCCGAACATTTTATGGTCTTTTAAGAGACTTAAATATTACAATTATATTCCATTCTTAATTATTCCGGTAGAAAGTTGTTTCATAATATGAGTATATTATGCATACATGTATGTTTTAAAACTCAACAAGTAGTTGTATTAATGAAACAGAGTTTACTGACTAAATATAACTAACAACAGAATATTTGTTTAATAAACTACCAGTATATATAGAGGTTATTGCCCCTACGAGCTTCTAGCATACATTTGTATATGATATAGTATAAAAATTGTGAGTTATTTTAATATTTAACGTGCATAAATATTTGTTATTTCTTCCGTCCTGAGAAAGTGTTTATCATTATTTTATAATATAAAGTAAAGTTCGTGTATCGTTCTGCAGAAATTATGCTGTTTGTTTTCAGGTCGCACTATTTTACACAAATAACCACATAACTAAATGCTCGATTATAATCAATAACCACCTTACTTTACAACTTAAGTTGGTGGATTTTTGTCTCATTATTTTAAGAAACCAAATAAGCGGTATACTAGTAAGAGTTTAGTTTGTTTTTACTGAGCAAAAGGTCTTTTTAAAACGAAACAGGACAAACGACATGTAAAATGCGCGCTAAGCTTTAACAAGCACTTAGCTGTTTGCCTTTGCGTCCGTTTGACGTAAAGGGAGCAAAATGTTAGAAAAACACATGTTGCCTGTTAAATACAACACGACTCTTGTTTTTAAGCACTGGTATGTATAATCGTAAAAAAAATGTCTTGCAATGTTTTTTTCGGGTCAAACTGTGAAATTTCCACCAAGTTTGCAAGTACTTCTTTAAAAAATCGAACTCTTCGAAAATATGGTAAAAAAATAGGTTTCTATGTATTTTATAAAGACGAATTGTGCATTATATTTACAACTGTAAGAATGAATATTTTACTCTGAACTAAATATAGTAAGTTATTAAATACTATTCATTTATCTTATTAAATAATAATACTTTCTTAAAATCTAATTTGTTTTTCTCATTGTGCCATTAAAACTTAAAATGTAACGACGGATATTGTTCTTGTATTTTTAAATGAAAAAAGTAAGTATTGTTATAATACGCAGCTATAAAATCTCAACCAAGATCTTGTTTTTCTTTCCGAGGAATTAAGATTTTGGAAAACATGTTTTTCTCAAAAGTACTGAAAGTATGTTTCCATCTGTAAAGAGTTAAATTTGTTATTTCATTTATTATGCTCATGTCTTTCAGGTCAAACCTTTTAAAAATTACAGTTAGTAGATAAGTTGTAAATCTTAAGTATTAAATAAATACCAATTACTAAATAATATGTTAAAGAATTGTGGTGATACGTTGTATCCCTTGATTATTTTAACTAAACATCAATCTCATATTTATAATGATTTCTTAAATAATAATTTTCATAAGCTTAAGTTACCTTTGTTGCTGTTGTGAGTGTCCAAATGTTTACTACAATTTGTTTAATGTTATAATGATATTTGTTTAAGAGTAAACTATCATTCAAACAACCACTGATCTAATATTTACAGACTAGACTATTAGTTATAGCCTGTACCAGTACTAATACTCTAACATGCAAAGCCCTGAATTTTGATCAAATCGGTTAAGGATGTGTAATACAATAACACTATCCTTGACATGTTAGGATTTAAACACTTCACTGTAGATACAATTTTAACGGCCAAGGGGGATCCTATGAGATCATTAGACCATATACTTGATTGGGTTGGTATTTACGCATTTGGCGTGGTACCTGTACAATATGGTTTTTATTCGGTAATTTTACCGATATATCGATATTGTTCGTTATCATGATTGTAAACATATGAAATCGGAGGTGAAAATTGCCAGTGTCATTAAGGGTATGAATATATCGATATGCAATATTGAATATACTTGTTATATCAGGGTAGAAAATGAAATAAGTATACAATTGAACGATAAAATGTAATGCTAAAATCAATGAGGTGTATCCTAAATTATAAACTGTCGTTTGCAAAAAACTCTTCACACGAACAATAAATTAATCTCAATGCTACAAAAAAAAACAAAAAAAAACAGAAGTTCAGTATGTTCAAACCAGGTTCCATTATGTAAACGTACTAGTTTACTTCTCGCTTTAACTTTGCATCCCCAAACTTACAGACATAACAGACGGACGTTTTCACTTTTGATCAGATGGAATCATCCTTTAGTTTACAGAAAAATAATGCAGTAACTTGTTCTTCGGATCTTTTTAGATCACTCAACGTAATTGGTTCACTCGTGATAAATCTCAAAACAAATTGCCAACATTCTTAACAAACATAAATTTGTTTGTTTACAAGCATAAATTGATTTGTTGATATTTGGAATAATAAATCAGCTATTTTTATAACTGATTCATATGGAATCAATAATTAGAATCGCTATATCAGTAAAAACTCAGAATAAAACCATATTATTAAGGTATTCTGACAACTAGATAAGTACCGGTCTGCCTTATCATCCTACCTAATCCTAATTTTAGATATACACTTTATTAGATTTTGCCAGTTGCTTTATTCCTTTTTTATTAAATAGTTAACAAATCACTATTATTTAAAATCTTAAATTGGAAGTATACTAAAGAAAAAGAATTGTATTATACTATCATGATTACAAAGACGCAAATAGGCTTTGTAAGTAAACATGATCTATTTGTAACTAATGAAGATGTCTACTTGTTGTTAGCTTCAGTGTTGTTGGCGTTTCTTAAGTGTGTCCTATGGAGGTTTTTATTCATTTTTATACTTTATTCATCAATTTTATGTTGAAGCTAAATTTTTCTATTATGATACTGTAAGACGTAATACTAAGTTCACGATAACTTAATTTAAAATAACAGTAAAAAAAGGATTTTCCACAGCTATTTTGATGTGACATATAATTATTATTTAATAGTTGTGCTTTTTTAAAAAACCAGTAACTTAAAACACTTTAGTAATTAAGTGAGTATGCAATTGATTGCCAAACTTGAGACTTAATATATGCGAGTATAAACAAATAGTAACTTAACTATGCATTTTATTCTAGAACGTTATTCTAAGCTTAAACCTAACTAGTAGTACAACAAACATTTATGATATCTTTAAATAATCCCATATTTAGATTGAATGTAAAATCGAAAGTATGCTACTTAAACTACAATTAATTTTATTTGGGATTTTATTTTTAGTTGGAGCAATGCTCTTAACATTTATAGCTTTACTAATTAATTATATCAAAAACCTTGATCTTACATTGTCTATCAGATATCAAAAGTATTGTCGTAACATAAAAAACCGGCCTCCTTTTCAATGAAGATGTTGGTTGTTTCACTCTTTATTGAAGAGGTTCTTCAGAAAGAACATCCAATACACAAGGTTCAATCAAGAAACGCCTCACGCCTGACTGTCCTTTCAAAGTACAATGTGTTTGAACTACCATCCGTAATAGAGCTTGTAAAATGTCATAGAAATTTGTTGTGAGAAGTTTGAAATATGTAGAATTAATGGTTCATTTCAACGTGAATTTTACATTGTAAATTAAATTAGAGGAAATAAAATTTTAGGAACAACTATTATTATTATATCGCTAACATATAATAGTTAATAAATTGTAATATATCACTTATTAATGCAGATTATACATTAAACACGTAATGCGGACGATTTTTTGCCCGTTTATATATTGTTAAACATAGTTTTAACAAATTTCAAATATGGTATTTTAAACCTTTAAAAAAGGTATTTTACCCCGGATCTCTGTGTAAAGTTTATATATGAAGTCATACATGAGGCGCAACCTGCCAAACTGAACAGAAGCTATCATATCCGGCTCCTGTAAAACCATACGGTCCGATACAGTAGGTTATATATTTGATCAGTGGCCGAGAGCTCTAAAGCGCTAGCCACTCAGCCAGGAGAGTAGGGGGCATTGGATGGTTCAAAACCAGCAAAGGCGTGCGAGGAGGAATGAGGAATCGCCCCCCCCCCGACCCGACCCCCCCCCCGACCCGACCCGACCCGACCCCCCCCCCCCCGACCCGACCCCCCCCCCGGTCACGTGACCTGGCGGAAACCTAACATAGGCTTCTTCCACCAGTTTTATTATATATATTTGTTTTGTTTTTAGTTTTTTTTTTTTTTTTTTTTTTTGTTTTTATTTAATATTATATAAAAAGGGAAAAGGACATGGGGTATAGTCTTTTATTTTTAGTCCCACCCGTCGTCGTCCGAGAGCAGCTGGACGTCGGAGCCGGAGTCGTCAGAGGCGGCCTCCTCGGCATGGCGCCGCCGCTGTGCCTCCTCCTCCAGCTCCCGCAGGAGGCGTTGGCGGGCCTCTTCCAGCTCCCGCCTTCTGGCCTCCCGCTGCTGCCTGTCCCGCTGCTGCTGCCGCACCTCGTCCTGGAGCCAATTCTGGTTCTGGTGAACCTGAGGGCGGACAGCGCCTGTAAAGGAGAAGTCAGTAATTAGTAATACTGTCTAGAGCGCGAACCATCAAGGCCCTAACCCGTCCCTAACCCATCCCTACGATACTTACATACGGGACGCTCGACGACTGACGTCTGGGTGGAACGTTCAGACGTTTCCACCCCGACCTGAACGGCCACCGAAACATTTTCGGTGGCGGTCTGGGTCGAGGTGGTGGCGGAGGTTGGTGGAGGCGGGACAAGGGCAAAGGGTGGTTGCAGGGCGGATGAGGAGCATGGTGTGGAGGCGTCAAAGGTAGTCTGTGGAGCGGAGGAGGTGGAGGCATGAGTGAGGAGGTGAATCCTCAACTTGTCCCCCCTGCGGAACTCCTTTCCGCAGACGGGACAGTAATAGGATTCACCTCCTTCACCATGTGTGGAGTGGAGGTGACGGATGAGATGGTCCTTGCGGGAGAAGGTGGCGGAACAGTAAAGGCAGGAGAACATGCTGGTGGTGGTTTGCGGTCAGGGAAGGAATGATGGTCCGACCCAGAGGTGTAAACAACAGTAGGTGAAAGCGGTAGACTCCAGAGTAGTCAACAACGTAGAACGTTCCTCAGAGGTGTAAACAACAGGTGCCCCCCCCCGTCAGCCCCCCCCGTCAGCCCCCCCCAGCCCCCCCCGTGCTAAGGACTACGTGACTGCTCGGGGTTGTTTTCTCATCAGCGGTTCCGGGAACAGTTTACTGCTTACATTCCACTGCGAAGCTCCTATGGGTGAAAGCGGTGTTCGAGTCAGTCTTGATCAGAGCCGCTTTCATAATGGACGTCCTTACTGTAGAAATTTTTATCAACGTTCCCAACATCAGCCGCTACCTCTTGCTCGGACCGGAGTACCTCACCCCTACAAGGACTCGGGTTAAGGAGGCGATGAGGAGAGGCGGTCACGTCTTCCTCAGACCGGGGCGGTGGAGTCCGCCCAATCCCGTGATGTCCTCTCGTCGTTACGACCCGGGAGACCCAGCGCAGTGGAACGAGGTTCTGCAAGTGTTGCAGTTAACCTTGAACCAAGGCAGCATGGCGGTGTTGGACGTCCAGGAAAATTATAGAAGGCCTGGACAGTAATCGGTTAAACCCTAAACCGGTTACTTTTACCCCAACCTAGGACCCTCTGTCCTACCCCAACCCAAGACCCTCTGTCCTATCCCAACCCATAATCCTATTCCCATCCCACCCTAATAAAATTAGCAACGGTGGAGTGAGGACCCACCGGAACATCATGCAGGTGAGGAGCGTTACGTTTCTGGAAGCTTCTAG
The DNA here is from genome assembly GCA_963675035.1 of Allygus modestus. Taxonomy (NCBI): domain Eukaryota; kingdom Metazoa; phylum Arthropoda; class Insecta; order Hemiptera; family Cicadellidae; genus Allygus; species Allygus modestus. The sequence goes on from OY776116.1 coordinate 90,393,890, forward strand.
AAGGTTCGCTGGAGCGCACGACTCGGCTATAAAGAAGCTTCTAGAAGGTTCGCTGGAGCGCACGACTCGGCTATAAAACCGAGGCAGAGCCGCGCGCGCGCGACCTCAGTGTTGTTCGAGACGTCACCATGAACGGAAGCGGAGTCAGCGCAGCCGAAGTGGACCAAACGATCCGCTCCTTCCTAGAGGAGCTGAACGCAATGAACGATGAGAACGCCAACGCACCGCCAGTTCAGCAGGGATGTGCGTCAAAGAAGAAAAAGCTCGATGGGTGGACTGTAAAGAGGAAGGAAGTGCCTATCGATTCCCCGGCACTGTGCTGGTCCTTTGGCGGATATCAGTACACTGTGAAGAACCCTACTAACAGCGGTAACGTACTGTTGAAGATGAATTGTGACGTCCATTTTTTTAGGGGGGGGTAATATTTTGTTGGAAAACAAATATTACAAAAATCTAATGAAATATTAATTTAAATTAGGGGATATGTTAAATTCTAAAACGCAATCGATATTAAATTCTAAATTATATTTTGGCGAAATTCGGTTAAACGATTTATTCATCATCAACAATTGGCTCGGAACCTTCTTTGTTCTTATCACGAAAACAAAAGCAAGGGAAGCAGTGACGTGCATAATCGCGTGCTGGAGTAAATCGCTTCCGACGACCACCGTCAGGGGCGCTGCAGAAGAATCTTCGAGATCGCTGGAGGCACGAGCGGCTGGACATTCGCTCTCTGACCGCCGCGTTGTCCGTTTCGGTTCATCTGCCCACGTCGTCGTCCTGCACTCACTTGGTGACAACCAGTGTCCACGTTTTGTCTTCGTTTTGGTAAGTTGACGACTCATCTACGCTAATAAAAGTAGTTTTGCTGTTCATAACGATTGTTTTCAGCTTGCCGCCCGCTTTATTTAAATTAAATTTAAGCGTCGTGATTGCGTGACTCACGCCGCGACAGGTCCGCTCATTAACGCCCGCTAACTTAGTAGCCATTTATGTAGTTGCTTCATTTATAGTAGGGTAGTTATTAGAAGCACGCTTTTTCCACGTAAATTTTGCCCTAATTTCTTCAACAATAAGATTTACATAAATTAAGTTACGCTCACGCCAGAGGCGCGTAACGCCTGAAATTTCCTGCACGTTTTGTCACGTTATGTCTTGTCTGCTTGCTTGATTTTTGCTAACTTGCTAATTCGCTTTGTCTGAGTAGTTAACTAACAGAAAAGTTACGAGCTTAAAATAAAAGAAGAAACATTAATTAAACGAGTTTTATTACTTTCCTAAATTTAATTCTTTTTTAATAGAACGGACACGAACACATTTTAAACGTAACGAATAGTCACGGTGCGAATTCGCCCACTGAACACGAGGACCGGAATACCAATTCGGGTCATTCCTGGTGTAATGAACGTGAAGAGCTGCTGATCGACACTGCATAAAATAGTTTAAGTAGGAATCTGTACTGGTGTATTTTATGCTGACTTAATTTAGTGATAAGAGTATTGTGTGTCGACGATTTCAGGAAGTCTACGTATACGTAAGGATATTTACTCCTGTTTTAATGGTATAAAGAGAGTTATCGAAGATGTTATCAATCTGCGACGCGCTGTAGTAAATATCCACGTAGGGAACACGTTATCACTACCGAGCCACGCAGGTGTTAAATATCGCAGCTACAGTGGTAAACAAGCCTAGCCGGTCGTCTGAACTCCGTATAATTAAATTCACGTTTTTACTACCGTTTACATTTTTTTTATCTTAAATTTAGTTCGATAAATCTCTCCTGGGAGCCAGCAGTATTTATGTTATTGCTTGGCGAAGGGAATTAGGTCTAAATTCTAATAAATAAAAATCATTGGAGTTAAATCGGTACTACAAATTGGCTTTAAATTGATTAAAATCTCGTACGATTGGCATTAAGTGCAATTTTATTTTTGTAAAATTTATTTTCTAAATTCAACCCCAAAAACCTTTTACGAGTGGCGAGGATGAATAAATAAATGCGAATCGCTATGGCATCTTTTATGTTTTGATGTTCTGAGCCAAGACAACTCGTTTATTAAATACGAATAAAATATTATTCAAGTGATTGTCGGTTGAGTAGTATTTTACGAACCCTGGACTACTCATAGTAGACTGAGCGATCTCGGTATTTTTCTTTGTAACACAGGTTAGCTAAATAGAAATAAAATAAAATTTTCTTTTCGTAAATACTGTCGTTACAAGATGGCGCCCGAAGCATAGTGACCTTTAAACGCTTGGCTCAGAATATAGTATAGAACGTTATTGCAAACTTTATAGTTTGAACACTGTTGTAAAACGTGTTAATAAAGTAAATCATTTTGTGTTACTGGAGATAACTGATTATCGTATTGTAAGGGAGGCAATTAATTCGTCCAGTTGAATTTATTAAAGGCAATTAAACCCCTTTATATTGTATAGTGAAATTTTAGTGAGTGAAAATGAGTCCGTGGAGTTTGTTTTGCCGCGTTTGGCTTAGGTTCCTATCAATGATGTATGTGGTGTCACCTGACAAATCTAAAGGTGCCCCGCGAAAAGTTACCCAGCAGTCGACGCAAAGCGTAACTACAATCACGGCGGCCGCCATTAATGCCCCTTCCACGACCACGCCTCCGGCGACCGATGTCACGACCCCATTGGCTGTCACGTCTTCGGCCCCTCCCCTTACCACTACTGGTATGGTAACTTTGCCGACGCCACCCTCCACCGTCCCCCGAACCCCTCTCGAAGACCCTAGGGTTGGTTGGATCTATAGCCTGCCTAAAGAAGACTTACGAAAGGAGATGCAAAAATTTAATCTTAGCACCGAGGGCAAGACGAACGAATTACGGAAAAATTTTGTGGATTTTTGGCGCACACCTTTCAATTCGATCCCCCCGTCAGTTACTTATCAAGTCCCCCCTCAGACACTCAATATCGCTCCAACGCTATCGCTACCGGGTTACGCGGGCAAAGACAGACTTAACGTGCGCAGAGATGTCGACGAGATGGCAAGCGTGCGCGAGATGTTAGGTTTATCCCCTAATGCTGACTCGGATCACGTTAAACGTGTCCTCGGCTCTATGGTGCGAACCTTGAGGCCGGATGACGACGCTCATTTGAGACACCAGCTCGGAAGTGTAACGTACGGATACGCCGCGCCTACTAACACGGCATATACCGGATATTTTAACGGTAATATCCCATTCCCTAGTACGACGTCGGCTCACGTAATCCCCGGTCAGGACTTTGGAATTAGCCGCCTAGATTTACGCCCCCCTCAAGAGCAACCACGAACACACGATGCGCCCTCCATATGTAACCTTGTGCGCAAATGGAATTTACGCTTTGACGGACGTAAGGACCCCGTATCTTTTCTTGAACGACTGGAAGAGTTATTGGAGGCGTATTCCGTAACTCCGGACGATATTTTAAAAGCTCTCCCTGAACTTTTGACCGGGTCCGCGTTGCTATGGTACCGGAATAGCCGCGAAATGTGGGCGAACTACCGGGATTTTCGTGACCATTTTGAAATTCAGTTTCTGCCACCGGGCTATCGACGTAATTTAGACGAGGAAATACGGAAACGTACCCAGGGCGACTTAGAATCATTTAAGGATTTTGTAGTGGCGATTAATACATTGATTAGGCGGAGAGGATCAATTTCAGCACATGAGAGGATTGATTTGATTTACTCAAACATGCGTCCGGATTATAAACTGATGGTCCGGCGTCAGGATTGTTTGACCTTGACCGAGATGATAAGGCGCGCCGAAGATTACGAGGCTTATCTGCGTGACAAGAATGCCTTCCGTCCCCCACCGCCCCCCGCAATATCGCTAGTTCCTGAGACAGCGTACCACGGTAGGAAGCGTTACGATCGCGCGTCAGATAACGCGGCGGTTGAGACTAATCCGCCGAAATGGAATAAGGAACCGTTCTCGCACGGCCAGAAGCGTGTCGCCTTTGTTCAGCCGGCAGATTCGCGTCACCAGAGCCTAGGAAAATCCGCGCCTAACCCCACAGTTAACGCGCGAGGGGCTACGGTGCTGGAGAAAAATGGCCGCGGTAACAGCGAATGGATTTGTTGGAACTGCGATAAAACCGGTCATCTTTTTCGGAATTGTCCAAAGCCCAAAACTCTTAAATGTTTTTATTGTAAAACTGAGGGCATATCTACCGCCAGGTGTAACTGCGAGGCGGGAAACGAGTACAGGATTCGGTTCGGAGGGGAGCGACCGAGTCCGCGCCGGCAAACCGGAAACCATCCCCCGAGGAATGGAGCGCCTGGCTTCAGAAAATAAGCAATTTCTCTGTCGCAACTAATCACGATTGCGCTGCCATCGATACCAGGCCGTATATCGGTGTACGAATTTTCGATCAAACGTTTCGGGCCTTAGTGGATACAGGTGCGGCCGTTAGTCTGATAGGTGACCGCGTCGCCGAACTTATGAAATCTCGGGACGTGCACACTATTGATAGCAACGTTGACGTTAGGATGGCAAACGGCGCACTATCACATTCAAATACGGGCTATCGGATCACCGGTATGGTCGGCGATTACGATTACGAATGGGACGCGCTATACGTACCGGGCCTCACGAGCGATATTGTATTAGGCATACAACAGATAAACGATCTCGGCCTAGTGCAATTCGAACTCGCGATTGAATACGGCCTTGGTGATCGAACCGGGCCAGATAATGAATCGTGCGCCGTGAGTAAGCTTTCCGACGATCAGAATTTGCGACTAAAAAGGTTTTTAGCCGACGAACTCGCGCTTTTTGACCAGGTTGGCGGAAAAACCCACCTGATAAAACACACGATCCGACTTAAAGACGGCGCCGAGCCGGTCAAGCAACGACCCTACCCTAGGAACCCTGCTATGCAGGATATCATTAAAACGGAAGTCGAAGCTATGCTCAACGACGGTATTATTGAACCTTCTAATAGCCCCTGGAGTTCGAACATAGTGATGGTTAAGAAAGCATCGAGAGAACCGGCCCCTGTCTCCGAGCCGCCCACACCCGGACCTTCAAGGACGCCGCCAGCGTCGACTTCCGTGGCGGCCCTCGCTCAGTCCGACGTTGACGACGACGGAGGCGAGGATCCATCTCGAGATGACGACGTTATGGACCTCGACACTTCTGATATCGAGGTCGAGGGGTTCGAGGAGCCCCCTCCGAAGACGACGCCGGCTTCGGCGACCGCGCCGGTGGAGTTTTCCCTGGCCGGTTTGCCTGCTCCAGGACCGTCCCGCGAGGAGCCCTACATTCCTCCGTCCCCGGCCGCAGTCCCAGAAGACATTAGGCTGCGATTGACTGGGATGCCCGCCCAGCTGACTCCCAAACAAAAAAAAGATCAGCGATGGAAGGTGTACCGACCGGACGGGACCTTTTTCCGGATGCGGACCAAGAAGCTGCGGAACCTCGACCGTATCTATTGAATCCACTAGATTTGTTTCGCAGCGAAGAATTTTCGTTTGATTTTGTTTTATTTCCATTCTCTGTTTTTCGTTATGCTCAAGTCGAGCACCATTTTTTTTAAGGGAGATCCCTAATACCCCGAGTGAGGGTATTCTTTTTTCTTTTTTTGATTTTCTTTTTTCTTTTCCCCAAGTCGGAGGGGGATGTGACGTCCATTTTTTTAGGGGGGGGTAATATTTTGTTGGAAAACAAATATTACAAAAATCTAATGAAATATTAATTTAAATTAGGGGATATGTTAAATTCTAAAACGCAATCGATATTAAATTCTAAATTATATTTTGGCGAAATTCGGTTAAACGATTTATTCATCATCAACAATTGGCTCGGAACCTTCTTTGTTCTTATCACGAAAACAAAAGCAAGGGAAGCAGTGACGTGCATAATCGCGTGCTGGAGTAAATCGCTTCCGACGACCACCGTCAGGGGCGCTGCAGAAGAATCTTCGAGATCGCTGGAGGCACGAGCGGCTGGACATTCGCTCTCTGACCGCCGCGTTGTCCGTTTCGGTTCATCTGCCCACGTCGTCGTCCTGCACTCACTTGGTGACAACCAGTGTCCACGTTTTGTCTTCGTTTTGGTAAGTTGACGACTCATCTACGCTAATAAAAGTAGTTTTGCTGTTCATAACGATTGTTTTCAGCTTGCCGCCCGCTTTATTTAAATTAAATTTAAGCGTCGTGATTGCGTGACTCACGCCGCGACAGGTCCGCTCATTAACGCCCGCTAACTTAGTAGCCATTTATGTAGTTGCTTCATTTATAGTAGGGTAGTTATTAGAAGCACGCTTTTTCCACGTAAATTTTGCCCTAATTTCTTCAACAATAAGATTTACATAAGTTACGCTCACGCCAGAGGCGCGTAACGCCTGAACTTTCCTGCACGTTTTGTCACGTTATGTCTTGTCTGCTTGCTTGATTTTTGCTAACTTGCTAATTCGCTTTGTCTGAGTAGTTAACTAACAGAAAAGTTACGAGCTTAAAATAAAAGAAGAAACATTAATTAAACGAGTTTTATTACTTTCCTAAATTTAATTCTTTTTTAATAGAACGGACACGAACACATTTTAAACGTAACGAATAGTCACGGTGCGAATTCGCCCACTGAACACGAGGACCGGAATACCAATTCGGGTCATTCCTGGTGTAATGAACGTGAAGAGCTGCTGATCGACACTGCATAAAATAGTTTAAGTAGGAATCTGTACTGGTGTATTTTATGCTGACTTAATTTAGTGATAAGAGTATTGTGTGTCGACGATTTCAGGAAGTCTACGTATACGTAAGGATATTTACTCCTGTTTTAATGGTATAAAGAGAGTTATCGAAGATGTTATCAATCTGCGACGCGCTGTAGTAAATATCCACGTAGGGAACACGTTATCACTACCGAGCCACGCAGGTGTTAAATATCGCAGCTACAGTGGTAAACAAGCCTAGCCGGTCGTCTGAACTCCGTATAATTAAATTCACGTTTTTACTACCGTTTACATTTTTTTTATCTTAAATTTAGTTCGATAAATCTCTCCTGGGAGCCAGCAGTATTTATGTTATTGCTTGGCGAAGGGAATTAGGTCTAAATTCTAATAAATAAAAATCATTGGAGTTAAATCGGTACTACAAATTGGCTTTAAATTGATTAAAATCTCGTACGATTGGCATTAAGTGCAATTTTATTTTTGTAAAATTTATTTTCTAAATTCAACCCCAAAAACCTTTTACGAGTGGCGAGGATGAATAAATAAATGCGAATCGCTATGGCATCTTTTATGTTTTGATGTTCTGAGCCAAGACAACTCGTTTATTAAATACGAATAAAATATTATTCAAGTGATTGTCGGTTGAGTAGTATTTTACGAACCCTGGACTACTCATAGTAGACTGAGCGATCTCGGTATTTTTCTTTGTAACACAGGTTAGCTAAATAGAAATAAAATAAAATTTTCTTTTCGTAAATACTGTCGTTACAGAATGTGTTCAAAGGAGGTCGCCCCACGTTCAGCTGCGGCTTGTACTTGGACGAGGAGCGAAACGATGAAATCTGCATATGTCTAGAGGACCTGCTATCCAGATTGCAAAACCTATGGCTGGCAAATAGCGAGACGGGAGAGTCAAGATACGACGGGATCACTAGGACCGCTACTCCTCTACCCACTTGGCGAAAGACCGATTGCATCATCTCAGGGAAAACCAAGAGGAGTGCGCTCTCCAAGCGCGCTACCCAGTAAACGAGAGAGCGTGGAAAATTCCACTAAGCAGTTAATAACCGAGATGCTTCTAGAACAATCCACTTGTTTACGCAGTAAAGCTTTCCATTACGTCAGCCTTCCTGGAATTGAGCGTGGAAACTTCCACTAAGCAGTTGATAACCGAGACGCTTCTAGAACAATCCACTTGTTTACGCAGTAAAGCTTTCCATTACATCACCCTTCCTGGAATTGAGCGATTAACTATGCCATCATGTTGTTGATACGCGTGAGTCGGCACGTAGACACCGCCAATAAAAGGTGACTCGGTGGCGAGAGCCGGTCATTCTGCATCCAGCCGCTGCGCCATGCTCAACACGGACCAGAAGATGGACCTCAGGACAGCCCTCAATAGCTGCAAGGCCGCGGGTTACACTCGCATCGCGGATCTGCGGGACAACGCGGTGTACCCGATTCGCTCATTCGAGCGGGTAGATACACCGTACGGCGAGGCGGTGATGGCCACCTTGGAGGGTCTCGTCGGCGACGACCCGATCCGGATCTACATGCCTCGACGGTTCCTCACGGTCCTGGACGACAACGCCATCTCCCAGTACAACGTTGGCGTGGGGCCGAGGACGAGCCTTGTAAAGAGGAGCGGCCCTCCTGGCAGCAAATCTCCTTTCCTGGAATTTGTATAAAATAAACGGTATTTCCTATTCCCTTATTTCCTTCCAAAATTGAAAAAATAAAATCAAATAAAAAAAGAGCAAGAAAAGAACCTTTAGTTACAAGAGCCGAGGTGGCGGTGCACGGCGGTCAGTAGACGCCATGGACTTGAGGTGGAAACACCCGTTCACCGCCATCGTGGCCGGGCCTTCGGGCAGCGGCAAGTCGCACTTCGTGGCTCGCTTCATTGAGCACGCTGACCACATGTGCGATACGCGGTTCGCCCGTATCACTTGGCACTATGGCAGTGGCGGTGGCAAGAGCCGTGCGGACTCTGCCGTGCGCTACGTAGCCGGCCTGCCAGACCTGGACGACTATGACGGTAGCGAGCCCGCCCTAGTCATCATAGATGACATGATGCGTGAGGCTGGCCCCGGCGTAGTGGACCTGTTCACCAAGGGCTCACACCACCGCAACCTGAGCGTGTTCTTCATCACGCAAAACCTTTTTCACCAGGGCAGGGGCCAGCGCGACATATCGCTGAACGCCCACTACATAGTGTGCTTCAAGAATCCCAGGGATCGCGCTCAGATCAAACACTTGGCTCGCCAAGTATACCCGGAAAACCCCAAATTCGTGGAGGAGGCTTACGCAGACGCCACGCGTGATCCGCACGCCTACCTGCTCATAGACTTGAAACAGTCCACGCCCGAGGAGATGCGCGTACGTTCAACCATTTTCCCAGACGACCCGGTGAACTACGTGTACCTGCCCAAGAAGAAGTGATAAATAGGCCGAGCGCGCGCCAGCGTCAGTCATCATGTCACACCGCGTGAAGAAGGACGCGGCGCTGCTGAGGGCCCTAATACACGCTACGCCCAAAGAACGCAAGGCCCTGTTAAAAGCGTGCGACAAGAGTCGCATCAAGTCGTTGTGCGAGTGCGCGTATAACGTGCTACGCGGAAACGTACCGCTTTCCCCCTGTCTCAAACGCAAATTGAGCAAACACAAACAGGCGCTCAGACGGCTGGTGAAACGCGGCGAGGGCTGGACCAAGAAGCGACACTACCTTGTCCAACGGGGCGGAGGGATCTTCCTACCTCTGCTGTTGAACGCTGTTCTGCCCGTTCTAGCGCAGAAGCTAATCGGACATGGAGTACGCTAGGAAAATGGTGGTTGTACCGCAGGAGCTCATCGAGAGATTGCGAGAAGGACCGGGACCAGGGCCGGAGCCAAGAGGAGGAGCAGGTAGCGCCAATAAGCCAGCCAGCCTGGACGCTGAGATGCATCGCATATTGAGCGACAAGCGGCTGGACGATACGGAGAAATGGAAACAATATCAGCAGGTGTTACAGCGGTTCCTGCACTTTTCCGCGGCTAAACGTCAACCCATAGGTCTGTCAATCATTGAGGGTGAGGAGAGGGAGGAGGAAGCGGCGGGAGGTCCGAGTCAGATGAAGCGCGAGTCTAGCGCCTCGGCGGAGGAGGACATTGTGGAATCGTTCTCAAAAATCTACAGGTCGGTGGCGCGCAACTTGTTGCGATTCATGACCCGGCAAGGCAGCCCCATCTCCTGGGATGCAAGTGGGGCGGTGTACGTGGACAAGGTGAAGATCCCCGATTCCAATATAGTGGACATCGCGCACAGCATAGTGAGAGCGCGAAGGGCGGACCGATTGCCTACCGGCTGGCATCAAGTGATGGCCGCCTTGAAGGACATGAACGTGCCCAAAGAATACGTGAGCAATCCCACGGCGTTGCGTTACTTAGGCGTGGGACTGGACTCGGCATCGAGCCCCTGGGGAGACACGACGACAGCCTCGTCGACACCCCTCTCACCGAGGTTGACGCCGATACTGGACCGCTTGAGACCGCGGCCCCCAGCGGCCCGGAGAAGGATAATAACCGAGGAACCCGACCGGGAATCGTCATTGGACAACTGGGAGCCGTTCACACCGTAATGGAGAAGTTGTACTACGACCCGAGCCAGCCCGGTTCCCTCGGCGGGGTGGCCGCCCTGGCCAGAGCCGCGCGCCTACCGAAACGTCGGGTAGCCGACTGGCTGCGCGCCCAGGACACCTACACGCTGCACAAGCCTGTGCGCAAGCGGTTTCCCCGCAACCGCTACGCCGTGTTCGGGCCCCGGGAGCTGTGGCAGGCGGACCTGAACGACATGCGCGGCCTGAGCCGGTACAACGACGGAGTCAACTACCTGCTGACTGTGATAGACGTATTCAGTAAGCGGCTGTTCGCGGTACCGCTGAAGAGGAAAAGCGGGCCTGAGGTGGCTGCTGCGTTCGAGAGGATATTCGCTGAGGCGACTCCCCGCTGCCTACAGACCGACAAGGGGACGGAGTTCACCGGGGCCGCGACCAAGCGAGTGTTCAAGAGTCACGGTGTAAACTACTTCACCACGCAGAACCCCGACGTGAAGGCGGCGGTGGTGGAGCGAGTCAACCGCACGCTCAAGACCCGCATGTGGCGCTACCTGACCTACAAGAACACGTATCGCTACGTGGACGTGTTGGACAGGCTTGTGGACGCCTACAACCGCAGCCCGCACAAGAGCCTGGGTGGCCTACGACCCGTGGACGCGGACAGCGGCGATGGTCAAACGGTGTACAAGGTGTGGCGTCACATGTATGGAAAGGCGATCCGGCGACACAAGCCCAGGTTCGAGCCGGGCGACACGGTGCGCATAGCCAAGGAGAAGGGCACGTTCGCCAAAGGTTACGAGACCAACTGGAGTAAGGAGCTGTTCGTGGTGAACCACGTATACGGGTCGCATCCTCTACCATTGTACGTGCTGCGAGACCTGAACGGGACGCCGCTGGAAGGGCGCTTCTACGAGCACGAGATGCAAAAGGTAACGATCGCCCCGGACCGCCTGTATCAAATAGATAAAATACTGGACACCGAGGGGCGAGGCTCCAGTAAGCGCTACCTAGTCAAGTGGGCCGGTTACGGAGAGGACTTCAATTCGTGGGTACCCGCAGCGGACGTGCAACAGCTGCGATGACGAGGCACGACCAGTTTTACCTGACGTTGCCCAGTAACAGTTCAATGAATTACTATCCCAACAACATGGTGACAAACTACACGACCCATCTACCCTCGACCGTTGATCTGTCAGACGGCGAGTGGGAGGTCGCTCTGGCGGAGGCGCACTACCCCTTCTCTTTTCTGACCGTCGGTGAGGGAACCTACATCAAACTAGTGCTGGGAATGAGGGACTCGAAAGGCGGGTTGGCCGTGGTGGACAAGTTGTTAATCAAAGTGGAGCCGGGCAATTACAGTAGTACCGAGGAACTCGTAGACGCAATCAACAACCACCCTCAAATGAAGAGTAACCTGTGCGCCTTCTCGTATGACGAGAGGTCCTCCAGGGTGGAATTGATGTCGACGTCTTCAGCCGTTCAGAGCCTCAAACTGAGCCCCGGTTTGGCGCTACAGTTTGGCTACGAGGTGGATACGGATATCGTCAAGCGTCACAGGTCCGTGAGGCCGGCTAACCTCTTCGCCGGTCTGCCATCACACATGTACGTGTATTGCGACCTGGTGGAACCCCAACTGGTGGGCGACGCTGTGGCGCCACTACTGAAGATCCTCAACATCGACATCAGGAATTACACGTACGGTGCCAACACGACAGTGTATATAATAGACCCGCACTACGTGCCGGTGATTAAAACCTCATTCGAGAGCGTGGAAATCGATTTAAGGGACAACCAAGGGCGACACTTGCCATTCCACTTCGGGACCACGTGCATGAAGCTTCATTTCAGGAAAGAGAGGCAGCGGCAATGAATCCGAGCGATCCCTATCTGGCGTATTACCGCCACCAGCAGGCGGGCCATGGCGTATCCTCCGTATTCAGAGGAGCCGCTTTCCAACGCGGACACGGCATCGGCAGTTTCCTAGGTGGGCTGATGCGTACAGTGGTCCCGTTGATCAGATCCGGCGCATCGGCGCTGGGCAAGGAGGCGCTGAGGTCCGGTGTGGGCTTCTTGGGCGACGTGGCGGCGGGCACAGCCAACCCCCGAGTCGCAGCCAACGCCCGACTCAGACAGTTTACCGGGTCGCTGAAACGCAGGGCTGATGAAAAACTGGATCGCGTGCTGAGCGGTGGTGGCGCCTATAAGAGGAGGCGTGTACAGCAGGTTACTCCTCAGTCTCTAGCGAAACTCCTCGGAGCGAGGAAGAAGAGCGCTGTCCCCAAGAGGAAGCCCGCAAAACGTGTCGCTAAGAAGAGGAGAAGCAAGAAGAGCAAGAGTACCGTGAAGGACATTTTTGGATAATGGCGTTTCTACATCAGAAGTCGTGCGAGTGTGTCAAGACCGAGTTGGACCTGTTCTCGCTACCGCCCACGCAGACCAGTATAGAGAGCGGTAAATGGGTGCAGTACAAGCCCATCTCCTCCCTGACAGACGACTCGCCCGTGGAGTTCATAGTTCCGGGCCACGGGGACGAGTACACGGATCTGTCACAGACGCTACTGCATGTGAAGGCTACCATTAGAACGGCTAGCGGAGGCGCTGTAACGGGTGATCAAGCGATAAAAGAGGTGGGTCCGATTAACAACTGGCTGCACTCGCTGTTCAGTCAAGTGGACCTGTACCTGAACAACAAACTGGTGTCTCCTCAGAACAACACGTACGCCTATCGCGCCTACCTGGAGAATCTGTTGTCCTATGGCGGTGATGCCAAGACATCGCACCTCACCGCGGAGTTGTTCTACGAGGACTATGCCGGGTACATGGACAATACTGAGGAGGATAATGCCGGGCTCAAGAACCGGAGGGAGTTTGTCAAGGCCAGCCGGTACGCGGACATGGTCGGACATCTGCACGTCGACCTGTGCAACCAGGAGAAGTTCATGTTAAACGGCGTGGAGATGCGCTTTCGCCTGATCAGGTCAAAGAACTCATTCTCCATCATGTCCAAAACCGTGACAGACTACAAAGTGGACATCGCCGAAGTCAACCTGTTCATGCGCCGCTGTAAGATCAACCCGAGCGTGCTGTTGGCTCACAGCAGGACGCTGGAGTCGGGCACAGCCAAATATCCCATTACGCGCGTGGAAGTCAAATCCTTCACGCTACCCTCCGGTATCAGCAGCAAGACTCTGGACAGTGTGTTTCTGGGACAACTGCCGAAACGCGTTATAGTTGGCCTGGTCAGCAATCAGGCGTTCAACGGGGACTACAAGAAGAACCCGTTCAACTTCACCCACAGCCACGTGAACTTCTTCGCGCTGTACATAGACGGTGAGCAAGTGCCATGTAAGCCGCTTCAACCGGATTACACGTTCGGTAAGGAGTTGTGCGTGCTCGCCTACCACACGCTGTACACCGGCACCGGCATCAATTTCTCAGACTGCGGTAACGAAGTCAGTCGCAACGAATACCCCTACGGATACTGCCTGATGGCGTTTGATCTGACGCCCGATATGGCGGCCTCTCAATCCAGCCACTGGAACCTGGTGCGCAACGGTAACTTGCGCATAGAGATTGGGTTCTCCGAAGCCTTGGCGGAGGCGTTCAACTGCATAGTGTACGCCGAGTTGGACAACGTCGTGGAGGTGGACCGTCATCGCAACGTCACAGTCGACTTTGGCGGGTAAACGAGTTGCCGCGCGCTCAAGGTCACCGCGCGCGCGCACCGTTAGGTTTTGGCAGGTAAACGAGTTGCCGCGCGCTCAAGGTCACCGCGGACCGTTAGGTGATGGCGGCGCGCGCACCCAAGGTTAACCCGCTAGGCGCGCTCCCGCCAGCGCTCAGTCGAGTTCAGTCAGCCGTACGGGATGGACGTGCCGCCACCGATCTACATCGAGCCGCCGCCAGCGCGCTGTCATCACGGAAGCGTGGTGATGGATATGCAGTGTTTTAAAGACAGTGATAATGACTTTCTACTGAAAGAGGTTTGCGTGGTGGACGTGACTACCGGCACGCTGCTCCTACATCACATCGCCCGCCCGCCCTTCAGCAAGGACCTCCTGACTTCCGAGAAACAGCGCGAGAGCGTCTGGGTCACTCGCCACTGCCACGGCTTGGAGTGGGACCAGGGGGACATCGCGTACGTCGCCCTGCTGGACAAGCTGCGCTCCTGCCTCATCCACCGTCCCCTGGTCTACGTCAAAGGATCGCAGAAGAGGGACTTTGTACAACGCCACCTCATAACCGAGCCCGCCGCCACCACCGCTCAGGACATGGAGGATCTGGGCTGTGGGTCGCTCAACGGTGCGCCCACCTACCGGACCCTGCGCTGTCGCCACCATAAGAGCTCCCACAACCGTTGCGCCCTTCATAACTGCATAGTATTGCGGGACTGGCTCGTGGCTAACGACAGTCCAGACCCGTCCACCTCGAGCTGCCTGTGCTGCTTCCGCCCACGATGAATACCGTCCAGATCAGAGAATGCCTGGCGAAGATCCCCGGACTGAGGAACGTCACGGTCTACGCCTCTGACCAACTACCGGACGCACCGGTCAAGCCTCTCACCGCCATCGTGTCCAACACGGTAGCACACACCGAGGGAGGCGAACACTGGGTGGCGTTTTACTGCTCGGAAGAGGACAGACTCGAGTACCTGGACAGCTACGGGAGGCCGCCATACCAGGCCGACTTTCAAAGGTTCCTGAGGCGCAATCCTCATCACCGCCACTACGTCTACAACAGGTATCGGCTCCAGGGCTACGATACTTCTGTTTGCGGCTACTACTGCCTCACTTACCTGTACTGCCGGGCTGTTCTCCGCACGTCACTTAGCGACTACGTCCAGCTCTTCGACTTCACCGCTCCCGCTGTCAACGACGCTCTGGTCCGCAGGCTCTTCCACTCCATATTCGCTTAAAATTAGTTTGTAAGGTTTTTGTAGTATGTAACCTCATTACTGTACAATACATGCCTCATAATGATAAAGCTTGTGTTTTCATTTCTCCTTTCTCCTTACTAAATTTTAAAAATAAATTAGCAAAACTGAGGCAGCGGGGCTGGACCTCAGGTTTATATACCAGCGGCGCGTGTCACTGGCTGAGCCCCCGCCAAGCGGCAGTGAAGGCCGCCAAAGAGGGCGCGCCACAAGACCCCTCGGGCATCAGCAAACCACTTAGCAACTCAAGGGTGCAACCTCGAGCATCAGCAAGCCGCTGAGCAATTCAAGGGTGCAACCTCGAGCGTCAGCAGACCGCTGAGTAATTCCTTCCTGGGCAACTCCTTCAGGGCCGTCCCCCGACACGCGCCGCCAACCGCTCCCGGTTGGCGGGGGCTTTTTAAGCTGCACGGCTCGGGCCAAACGGCCCATAACGCCTTTCTCACACACTTTAAGCCTAACGGCTTTTGAGTGAGCAAAGGGGAGGAAATAAACAACTCAGGTTCGTGCTGTACATAAAGCTATTATATTTTCTTACAAATACTATTTACAAGTTTTCTTAAAATTAATATTTAAAACTAAACAGGGAATTCCTCTTCCTCGTCTTCGTCCTGGCGCTCCTCCTCCTCCTCACCGTCCACCTCCATCCGCTGAGGTCGATCTCCTCCTCTCCTGGCTGGCGGTAGTGGCGGGACGTCCTTGTGTCCCCACGGCAGAGTGTGGATGCCGTCGGGGAGGACGCACCGCTTGTCGTCAGTCGGGCTGAGGCTCAGCTTGTCCACTTCCACGGTGTAGATCCGGTGCAAGTGAGACTGGAAGCGGACGTTGGTGGTGCGCTTTTGGACCCCGTCAAACAGGCACTCTCTGTAGTCGTCGGGGGTGAGGACGTTCTTGACAACGCCCTTCGCCACCCCCTTGGCCCGCTTGAGAGCCTTGCTGCCGCCTGTCGCCGCGTCCTCGATGTCCATAAAGTATAATTTGGACCGCAGGCCGAGGTACTCGAATAAGGACAGGCCGTTGCACTCGTCCTTAAACTTTCCGATGACCTTGGCGTTGACGGGGCTGTAGCAGGGGTGGGACCTCGGATATCCGCTGGTGTCGAAATCGTCCAGGTGTTCCTTCATCTCTGCGTAGACGTCCTGGGACACGATGTCAAAGACGAAGCTGTCCGTGTCCATGTAGTCCACGGTGAGGCGGTCACCGTAGCGCTCCTTCATCTTGCGCAGGAACTCGTACATGAGCCACTTGCTCAGCTCCAGGACTGTCATGCCTACGTAGACGGGCTTGTCCAACACGATGTTGACCTTGGACAGATGCACCAGGGCCACGTCCTCCGTGTAGTACGTCCGGTCCAGGAAGTTGGATCTGGCGACGTACTTGGAAAACTTCTCCGGGGTGCACACCAGCTTCACGTTGAGGCGCTTCCGTACATTCTCGATGGTCTTGCCGAAGACCGCGTTGTTCATGAGCTTGAAGAAGTCCTGTTCGAACTTCGTCCTGGCCCTCTTCCGCAGCTCCGTGTTCATCAGGATGTACGGTTCCAACCACCGCGACTGGCGAAAGGAGATCGCCCGATGCACCGCGACCAGCTCCAATCCGTTTTGCAGCGCCTGCTGCAAGACCCTGTAGTGACAGATGTAGTGCGTCTTGTCGTCCAGGGTCGTCAACAGTTTGGGGAACTTCCCTGTCGGCGAGCGCTTCGTCTCGCAGCAGTAGGGAAGGTCCTTGTGCAGGTCGTGTAGGCGCGCGGGGTAGTGGAGGTCCACCTCCAAGATGTAGCCTCGATCGGCCTCTGCGTCCAGCGCCGCGACGTCCAACGCCTGGATTTCCTCTCGGCTGAGCCACTCGAAGTCTCCGGTCGGCAGGCGCTGGGACATGGCCCAGCCGTAGAGGTTGTTGGCGTCCAGGTACAGGAGGAAGCGCGTGGGCTCGTCCGGGCAGTAGTCCGGGCACCTGTCGTGGTTGGCCTTGGCGTAGCGGGTGATGGCCTGAGAGATGCCTCCCCGGATCCCCTGCTCCACGAACAGGTACATGTCAAAGTCCTGCAGCGTGTCCAGCTCCACACCGCAGGTCTTGAGATCACGTCCCAGGCGTAGGACGGCAAGGTGTAATAGTGGGCGGGGTCCAGCCCGTACTCTGCCAACGAGGTGTCGCGGAACTGCTCAAAGACATCGGTGAGCAGGGCGATGTCGCATCGCAGATACTTGTCCGCATAGTCCTTGAGGTTGTGACACTCGAAGGCTCGCCACACGTTGAGGGCGTGCTCGTACTCCTCGTCCTTGATGTCCTCCAGGGTCATGGAGTTCCTGAACGCCTCCTTGGGCGGCAACTCCCTGGTCCTGTACAGCGTGTCGTAGGACGTCACGAAGTCGTAGGGGAACACGCCCTTCCTACGCACCAGGTCGAACAGCCGGTCATCGGGGAAGCGCTTCCTCGTCTCGCGCATCCTGTCCGTGGGGAGTCCCGCCGCCAGGTTGGCCAGGCTCATGGACAGGAACCTGTAGGTGTCCAGGAAGCGCACCGCGAAACTGCTCTGCCGTTGGTTGTCCCCGGGCTGAACAAAGTGGAATCGCTTGGTAAAAGCGATGTACCGCTCCTCCGTGTGGGCCAACACGTCCACGTCGCCGGGGTCGATGGCCAGCTCGCGCACTACGAAGTGGGCGTCGTAGTTGGACAGGTTGTGGAAGTAGCAGTTGATGTGTCGCTGCTCCCGGTACCTGAGGTTGCACGAGCGATGAGCGGCTCCTCGGAACTCGTAGGGCGGGGCGTGATTGTGGTCCCGCACCTTGACGTCCTGGTCCGTGAACTCCTTCCCGCAGAGGTAGCAGTGAGTCGCTGCCAGGTACTCGTTCATCTCCTGCCGGGTCAGAGAAGGGTGCAGAGCTCTCATGCTGAATAGGAACTCCCACAGCGCCAGCACGTCCGTCTTGAGCCTCTCCATGAAGACCTTGGACGCGTCTGCCCCGAAGTAGACGCGGGGCTCGAACTCCTCCAGGCCGAGCGAGTCCACGATCTGGTAAGCGAAGGCGTACGGGACGTGCAGTTGCAGGGGCCTTGTGCCGGGCGGCGCTTCCGCAGGGTCAGCGGCGACGGGCTGCAGAGCACACTCAAAGTCGGCATAAACGCAAAAGCGCTCGCGCCGAGTGTACTCGGGGTGGGCGAAGCGGATCTGCTGCTTCTTCGGTAAGTCCAAGCGGAGGGGAGCCTTGGCGGTGCAGTATCGCATGTGCTCCTCCAGACGCTCGGCACCGGACAGTTGCAGCTTGTTGGGCCAGTTGTCGAAGTAGGCGAAGCATCGCTTACACACGTGGATGGCGTTGACGTGGGACGTCAGCTGGGGTCGCACAAGCCTACTCATGTTTGTGATGTAGGCGTAGTGACTGTCCCCGCCGGTGGTCACGTACAGCAGGTCCCGGTGATCCTCCAACTCCCGCTTGCAGATCTTCAGCGGGAACACGCGGTCCTGGAACTTTGGCGATCCGTCGGGGCGTCTCCCCACCATGGCGCGCTCGATCCCGTACACGTTGACGCTGATGGCGTTCCTCCTCTCGAAGACCTTGATGTCCTTCACAGCCACGGGGAAGCGTAGGCCGACCCAGTCGTAGCGTGCCATGACGTCCGGTGTGTACGATGTGGGCCTCTCCGGGTGTTGCGCGACGAACTTGGCCAGGATGGCGTATGCGAAGCACATGTCATCGACCTTTTGCACGTTGATAACGGCACGCGTCTCGCAGATGGTCCTGGGAAGCTGGACGAACCTGGCTCCGCGTTCTCCCAACGGGGTGTAGAGGTTGACGCGGATCTCCAGGTCCCGTATCCGGAGATAGCTCCACCCGCTGCCCACTAGCAGGCACTGCTCCTTCTATTCCTCCAGCTTGTGGAAGGAAGCCGATAGGAAGTCCTCCAAGTTGGACGCGGCGGTGAGAGGCACGTTCTTCGTCTTGAAGGCCCGCAGACAGGTGGCTCCGTGAACGTTGGCGAATTCACATTCCAGGAACATGTTGACCTTGATGTTAGGGTGTCGAGTCCTGACGTCGGCCAACAGTTCCAGGACGCTGTCGAACAGCAGCACCAACGCGTCCTCCACGGCCAAGAAGTCCTCCATGGGCCGGGACAGGCCGAAGGTCAGGAGGCGTCCGCGGAACGCCCGTTGGATAGGGCGAAACGTGGGTAGTCCGCCACCACCCACCATCCCGTCGGGTGCCGTGCTTGGTCCGGGCTGGGGCTCGCGGCTGGGTCCGGGCTGAAGCTCGCGGCTGGGTCCGGGCTGGGGCTCGCGGCTAGGCCGGGGCTCGGGTGACAGAACGGGCAGGCACGGCATCTCGTCCACTAACGAGGTTCCTCACGACGGGGCAGTTGTGGGCCTCGTGCCGGTCCCGGTTGTAGCGCCGGGTGAAGCCTCGGTCACAGTAGGCGCACGCAAACCTCATGCCGCGGTGAGCGCTCTCCATGTGCCGCTGGAGAAAAGCGGCCCTGTGGAAAAGGGCGCCGCAATCGGGACAGCGGACCTCGTTGGCGTGCACCAGCTGCACGTGACGCCGGAGCAGGTCCCCGCGGGAGAATCGCCGCCCGCACGCGTCGCACTCGGGCCGTGGGTCTCTGAAGGGTGGCGTTGCGGAGGAGGAGGAGGAAGTTGAAGCAGACGGGCTCGCACCGTGGACCGCTTCCATATGGTGGCGAAGATCCTCGGGACCCGCCAGGGCGACGGAGCACAACGGGCACGGATGGCCTGCGAACAGGAAAACAAGTCCTATTAGTGACCCCGATAAACACGAAGGTGAGGAACTGGCAACCTCTTTCTCATCTCAATCACCAGTTTGAGCCCGGTAAATACAAGGGTGAGGAATTATATAGAGGCTTGGCGACCTCTTCCTCATCTCGAGCGCCAGTTTACCCGGGCCCAGTAATACAAGAGTGAGGAATCACACAGAGGCTGGCAGCCCCTTGTTTACTACTTGAATCTGTTTACTCGACTAAAGCCGTTTACTCTCTCTCGAAAACATGTCATTAGTACTGGCGGTTTCTTGTTTAACATAAAAACCATGACTGACGCTTGATCGTGAGGATGAGTGAGGAACTGTATAGAGAACTAACGACCTCTTCCTCATCACAATCGCCAGTTTACCTAGGTCCAGTAAATACAAGGGTGAGGAATTACACAGAGGCTAGCAATCCACCTATTCTTGTTTAACATAAAAACCGTACCT
This sequence comes from Allygus modestus, assembly GCA_963675035.1. Lineage (NCBI taxonomy): Eukaryota > Metazoa > Arthropoda > Insecta > Hemiptera > Cicadellidae > Allygus > Allygus modestus. The sequence continues at coordinate 90,414,304 of OY776116.1, forward strand.
GGCGCTTGGTCGTGAGGAGTGAGAAGATGAACTGTGGCGAGGTGGCGTCGCAGGTTATCGCTTCGCCCGAAGCGTCTACCGCAGACGTCGCAGTTGAGATGGCGGTCGCTGTGAGCGGCTCTCGTGTGGCGAGTCAGGTTTCCGGCGTTTGCGAACACGCGGCCGCAGACCACACACATGCAGGGACCAACCATCTACAAAAACATCGGGTATCTGTATTCCCCGTCCGCTACAAAGGCACAATTGTCGCAGCAAAAACACTTTGGTAGCGATACCCCTGGGAACGAGGCGAGTCTAACCCTTTTAATAATGTTAGATAGAAATAGATGGCATGAATCGCTCGTATGACATTCCCAACACTGGTACACGTCTTTGTCTTTGTTACGCTCACACATAGCGATTTCGCCCTCGTCTGTAATTCCACTAGGCACTTGAAAGTTAGATTTAAAAGCGAAACCAAATTTTATTTCACTCAAAACGTTTTTAAAAAGGAGTGGAAGCGAGTCTATTTTACTTTTTAAATTTGATTCGTTAACTTTAATCGTTAGAAAACACAACTGTTCCAAGGTCATTACGGTTTCACTCATCTCCATCTGAAAAGAGACAAGGACAAGAGTCAGTGTACCGAGATATTCAAAACATTAAATATTAATTTTAGCTAATAAGATTTTAGAGCATTGGTAAACTTTCTGATGAAAAAGTAAATTACATGTTACTTACGTTAACTGTTACGGGAATCCAAAGGCAATGAACAGCAAGTTGTGTAGGTATACCGCAGAGGCAGCACTACTTCGTCCGCACAGTAAGAGCTCCAAAGACAAACTGGTGAAACCTCTGAAGACGCGCTCATAAATAGCACTCCGGTCGGGAAGAGGAACTTTCCACTGGAACCGCTAATGGGTAAACCGACTGTGGCGGTCACGTAGGCGGAGGATGACGTCATGGCAGTTTCGGAGAAATCGGTCGTGGGACTTTCCACTGGAACCACTAATGGGTAAACCGACTGTGGCGGTCACGTAGGTGGAAGATGACGTCATGGCAGTTTCCTCCGAGTTGTCCTCCGAGTTGTTTACACCTTCGGTCTTACTCGTTAGTCTCCTTCTAACAGTATTGACAAGCGGTGCACCATGTTTCATTTATTCTCAATGGTTTCGGAGCCGGTAGGGACCTATCCAGCAACAATGCCTTTCCATATACATTCCACGATATCAGAGATGGATTCAATAGACGCGGAGGTATTTCTACAAACGGTGTACTACTATACGAGATGCTTCCCCGGAAAATTACATGTTGAATTTTGGCTAGAAAGACCGTTGACCCCACACAAATGTCGACAACTCAGGGCTGACCTGGGAGACTTTAATGTGATACCGACACACGTCTTATGCCGCAACGCCATACTTTGGCTCCTTCGGGAGATTAATCCTCCGATATATGTGAGAGTTGTAGTAAACGGAGGGTAGGTTAGGGTATTGCTTTTTCTGAATAAAATAAAGGATATTGGAGGAAACGCTCAATACAGTTATAGCTTGTTTACTTCAAAAGGGTTTTCCAACGGAGCGGTAAAAGGCTTCTGGAACGTTCCACTTGTTTACGACGTGGTAATGGCTTGTTTGTTAGCCGAACCCTCATTCTTCAGTTGACGATCAACGGAACACCATGTCGGACACCATGTACGTCTTGCGCTGCCCCTGCACTGTGGCCATTGCATTTCAAAAAATAGAAGAAGAAATGTTTCATGGATTAATAATCCTCCACCTCGGCTGGGTAGAAGAAGACGGAAGAGTACACTTCTTCCCCCGTTGGTTCAATGCCAATGTACCGGTGGAGCTGAGCCTAGTAAAAGAGAGGGTTAACGGCTTCCTCTCCAATGGTTTCACAGCTGTCATAAGCTATCGAAGGGTTCAACTTCAATAATCTATTATATTCGTATTTGTACTTTTATATTCGTATTTTATAATATTATATTAAATTATTAAACTAAACAAAAAAAAAAAAAAAAAGAAACAACAAAAACAAACAAAACAAATTTATAATACAACTGGTGGACAAAGCCTATGTTAGGTTTATGTCGGGTCACGTGACGGGGGGGGGCTGACGTCACCGGGGGGGGGGCTGACGTCACGGGGGGGGAGGGGGGGGGCGATTCCTCATTCCTCGCGGGGGGGGGCTGACGTCACGGGGGGGGGGCGATTCCTCATTCCTCCTCGCATGCCTTTGCTGGTTTTGAACCATCCAATGCCCCCTACTCAGGAGGTAGCACTTGGACCAATGGATCGAATCCTGTCTCACTAAATACATTACCGAGTCTTCTGTATTTTATTGTTGATTTTGATATGAATGAGGCCGCTCAGACTACGACAAAACTTGAATTATTGCCTCCAGCGATGTAAATAGTTGTCCAGGAAGCGTCCGGTGCAATGGGGTAAATTGCCAACACTGACGAGTTTGATACAGTTCTCAAACATTCAGATTTAGTGTGACCACCAATGATAGGCTAAAGCGAAATTACAAGATTATTACATGGCGTAGGTTTACATTAACATTTTATATTTATTTTTATTGTCAATAAAATAGTATTTATTAACTTATAAACAAATAAAAAATACTTTATGGAGTTTTGTTGTTTGAACTGCAGTAACAGTAAATTTAAAACTAATTTAGTTATTAAAGATATTCTGTTATTTTATATTTTCATTTTGTTGTTTACTTAACAGTTATAAAATATATTAAAGGTCTATAGAGGAATTTAATTTGTTAAACATTTAGCATTAAATATAAACTGCTAGTTTATTTTTGTGCATAGTGTTTTTGTCAGTGTTCATTATTACACAAACACTAAAGCTTTGATAACAGAACATTTTAACATTACTATAAAATATCTCATATATTGTGTCTGAGATATTTATCCCGTCCAAATATTGGATGCTGACCGTTTTGGAAACTTAATTTCCTTCTTTAGATCCACAAACGTAGACACGAAAAAGAATCTGTCAAAAGAAACGTAAGTCACTGAAAGATTATAAATGATCCGTTTGTTAAATTAATTTATAACAATAATGCTATGTTATATATGCTATCCTGCTATGACAGTTGTACCCTCTGAACTTTCCGGGTACTTTAGCTAGTTTGCTAAGTTGATTTTAAATACTGTTAAATTGCATATAGCTGGTATGGCATTCTCTCTACTTGGTTACTTTAATTCGATCTCTCAGCTCGTGAACAAGTACTTATGTAATTCGAAATTACTTAAGTTAAACTGGTGTACTATATTAAATATTGCAGTCCGTTTGTTTATAAAAACTTCATCTTACTGTACAACCATAGATTACAGATAAAAGTGTATATAAATTACATATTTACATTTCTTTATTAAAACGTACCACAAACTTATCTAAACATTTTTTTTACTGCACTCAGCACATCTACGACTCTTGTACAGCCGAAATCATACTCCTACCACTATGGATAACCATACTGAGTAGGCGAGCCAAGCCGGCCGCTGACCGTGACCTCATATAAACAGCATGGAGACCTACTTGTCCTACCGTAGTAACCCGGATGTCAGACCGAGCCTCTAGTTGGTAGTGACAAAGATGATGTGACATTGACTGGCCTGAAACTTACGTCATAAACATTGCCAAAGCACCACTTTTATATCAATCCATAACATAGACTATGACGGCATACGGTCCTCAGTAAAATAAACTATTAAAAATTAATTCATATTTTTGAGACTAAGCGCTTGAATCTAGCTTTATAAAACTGCAAGAGTTTCTCTTTTAACATTATGTTAGGTAATTATACCTACTATAAGGAAAATTTGATGTTATATTCCATCTAAATGGAAAACAGTTTTTATTGGCTAGATAACTTAAGGCTGCCGTCTGAGGAAATGTCACAGCAAGTTATATTTTATCTCTTAATTTTATTTTTAATAAGTGCACTTAATTACTTAAGTGCAACTGTAATTAACTACAGTTACTACAAAGCGAAAACACGTGAAACACACGTGGCATCACTTTAGTAAGTTGAATAGGTAGCTATAATTTTTTACTCCGAGATCTTGCCAACTCTTGCAATAAAAAAGTACTTCATACGGTCTATTACGGTTGTTTCTATTCGAATATAAGATATGGAGTTGAAATTCGGGGTTATGACTCGTCAAAAACTAAAAGAACACTCCGCGTGCAGAGGAAGGCTATTAGAATAATTTTTGCTATATGTTTTGGTATTTTTGGTCAGTTATTGTAGAGGCATATTTAAAAAAAAAATTGTCTGATATTTTCCAACATTTATATTCATGACCTATTAAACTGCACGCGTTCTTCACACGGGTTAGAAAAGTAAGTTAGCTTTAAACGCTGTTCTTCCTTCTTCTGTTTAAGCTGTCAAATGGATTCATTCACAGCTGTTCGCATTACGGTTTCTGAATGTTTACTTTCTTCTGAAATGTAATTATTGAAACTTAGGACGTCCACGGGGCGTAGCCCGAGGGGATTTTAAGGAAGTGAATAGGCCTTTGTGTTGCACGGGTTCAAGATCTACCTTTGTGTAAAGTTTCAGGCCAGTCGGTCACACACACACGTACACACACACACACACACACACACAAACACACACACACACACACACACACACACACACTCACACACACACGCGCACACACACACACACACACACACACACACACACACACACACACACACACACACACACACACACACACACACACACAAGCAGGGAGAAACCACCTCTTCCTTCTAATATTATAGATGACTTCTAGTCTTCCTGAAAAAAAAAAACATATTCAATATTAAAAATGGCTAAACCTTACAATCTTCGAGAAATATATACATATATATATATATATATATATATATATATATATATATATATATATCTAGTTCATATACAGGGTGTGCATTGTAAGGTGTCTTAAACAGATTGCAGACGATAAAATCGGCTTAGAATTATGAAAAAACAATATTTCACACTAAATCGACACCAATGAATAACTTTTATATATTATTAGGTTGTTGCAAATACAGGACGTTAAAAAAACCGCAGTTCACTATTTCGAATCTCAGACTGTTTAAGTATAAACATATGTCAATTTATACCATTATAAGATCTACAACAGACTAACATTTTGGCAAAAAAAAATCTCACTTATCTTCTCGTTTAAAATGGCGGCTATTATTTCGAAAAAAGTGACGTTTACGGATTACCCTGTATTTGCTAAACCTCTAAACATATCTTTATTCTGATTTAAAATTCTTACTCGTATACAAATCAGCGTTACCCTGATATGCAACATGAAAGTATTTAAAACCAAATACAAAAATACAAAAAAATACTTTTTCTTAATGTTTATAATAATATGCTCAAAACTCCAAAAAGTCAAATAGAAACGTATGGCAAAAAAGTATGTCATCTTAAAGGTCTAGAAAATCCTAACAATCTAGTTTACACCAACCAACAAAAATCATCATTTTCCCATATAAAATGCATGTAAGCTATACATAATCCATTTACAAAAGAGGTCACAGAGTACTTGTAAGTGTTACTCATGCATTTTATTTTAGGGGAAATGATTGCTAAAACACAAAAAGAGATACGAGTTTGACGTAAATTAAAAGGTTGCTAGGATTTTCAAGAAATTTAAGATGACATACTTTTTGACATACATTAGTATTTGACTTTTTGGTGTTGTGTCGTCCGAAATCTGTTTGAATCACCTTATGTGAGACACCCTGTGTAAATGTTTACTTTAAAAGTCGTTTACTAAAGTGTATCCTGGTATTCCAAAACCAACGTATATAGTTTCCAACCACTCTGCGTAATACAATTACGCTGAAAGCAATGTATTTAAGTGATAACAGATGTGGGTACACGGTGTAATTCCCACCGTCACGACGCCCCACACTAACAGCGTTAAATGCTAAACTAGATGGGGATTATGTACCATCTAGCTAAGCTCCACTCTCTTTCACTTAACTAACCATGTTGCGTTTGTTATGTGTTATATTATAGTTGCTTTAGGGTAACCATTCTATTTGAAGGTGTCTTTACAATTCTATATTTAAATTATAATTGAAAGCAATAATACCAATATCCTTATTATGATGTGGTCAGTGTTATTATATCGAGTTGAACAATAATTATTTTGTAGATTTAATTTTAAACTTTATTCATAACAGTGATAATAAGTATAGCCATGAGTACTAATATTTGAATGGTAATTAAAAGATTTTAAATTTTCTTTATATTTCCAAAAGATTTGACTAAAAAACATAATAAAATAACACCTAAAAGGATACACGTGATTGTTTTATTTTGTAACTGTTTACTGTTTTAAAAGTGATGTTATTACAGCTTATATTGGCCTGTATATTGGCCAGCGGTCTTCGTGGAAGTATGGAAGAGAATGATTGAGGATTGAAAAATATGGATGATTGCATAATACTGGTTCCTTTTCCTATTATTTTTGTTTTTATTAAAATAAAGATTTTATATTGCCAACTTCTTTTTGATCCATCCTATATGCCAATTTTCAAAAGCTGTTCTATTAGTCTGTTATCTGCTTATACTACATAAAAAGTAGTATAAGCCCTAATGAACTAGTATAAGTCTAGTTATTATTTTATACTGTCTATTTTTATTCAAACAAAATATGTAACTCCCGTTAAATATAATGTATATTCTAGTAAACCACAAAAAATTAATTAAAACCAGTTAAATTTACCAAGCAAAATAAAAGTTATGAAATTAATGTTATAAAATTAAAATAACGTTATTGATGAGTTAAGCTATATTTAAAACTATACAGTCGGATAAAGCAAAGGGAGATTAAGGGTCCACTTTAGTAGTACGTGAACTAAAACTTTATACTAGTATGTTGACACCATTTGCCAGTTATACTTATAAAAACAGATATATATTTCAAAATTTATTTTTATATAACAACGAAAATTCCCTTATATCGGTTGGAAATAATAATATCGGTTGGTTTCCTAATATAAATGTTGGTACTGTATTCATTATAAACTTTTAATAACCATAATTACCTTTAAAGGCTACATCATAAAAAATCAATCAAAATTTCTTGTAAAACAATTTTGGCAAATGTAGTGCTGTCAGTTCAAAATCTCCAGTCGAACCATCGTTTAATACCTTTCAGAGTGTTTTACACAACGGTGGTTGTGAATTGCTCTTGGCTTGATTTCACTTAACACGCCGAAGAGAATCGTTTTATAATAAATACATTTGATCAAAATTTCATTTAAAAAGTTAATTTTATTAAGTCTGAGGAGGAATTCCAGTTATTTCAGTTTATCACAGTTATTACAGTTTATCGTATTTAAATTATAGCTGTCAAATAGGTTTTCATAAAGAACAGTGAGTTTTCCTCGAGAATATAGTATTAATTAAATCCCTTTTAAAATTGAGGATTGAAAAATATGGATCATTGAATTCTTTAAGATAACTAATGGGTGCTATAAAATCATCTAACAATCAATTATAAATATAATATGACTTACAATTGACTTATATAAAACACGATAAATATAAAGGAAATGTATTAAAATTGTTAAACGACTATCGATTTTGATTTTTTTAAACTGAGATGCTTATTTACTTTTTAAGTATATGAGTTAAATGTAGTGAGTAAGTCTTAATAAATTTTAATTTATAAGACTTGTTACGTTACACCCTGTATTTATAATAACATGCATCATTGTGACTGAAATGTTTTTCAAACTATTCACGTGTCAGAACTATTCCAATATTGCTTCAAAAAAATCCTGGTTTTGATATGTTCTGGGTTTTTAAGGACTGACCGTTTCAAACAATACAAATAGTAATTGTAATCATTATGTAAAACTTAGTACTGTATCTATATTTTATTTAGTTGAACAAAACTACCGATTGGAAATGCACTTGGTGTTAGATAAATAAACGGAAGCAGAAAACTGACATGTACTTTCTCCATATATACCTCTATTCAGTAATAAATTCCCTTAGACATTTTATACATAGAATATACCTAAGAGACTAACTTTTTTCCAAATGCAATTAAATATTAATGTTTACAACGTAACTCAGCAACTCATTTATTAAACCATAACATATATTGTACGTTCATCGGTCATGTCTTACAGAAACACAAATTAAATTATTTACAAATTTAAATTAAACATTATAACATCGATTATCAATTCACGTTGTTATTATCGAGAAATCAACTCACCTGCTCATAGTAAAAATGCCCCAATAGACATATAAAGTAGGCTAAGAGTAGTTAGCTAATCTAAATGTTAGTTTAGCAGTTTTCGGTTTCTTTTAGGTATTATGATTTGGAAAACTATATTGCAATGTTAAGATTAACAGTTTCAAAATACTATGATTCTTTATCAAAATAGTATTCTTCCAGGGGTTCAGGGTTTTATTTATATTGTCTAAAGGATTGAAGTTTGACTCGAAATAAATCATTTTTACATACTTTTCCTGTCGTCAATCCTTTTGTTTACTAGCGGATGACTAGTTTTGGGACTACAGTCGTATTATCAAATCTGGTGTCGAAAAATTAAAACATAAAAACCTAGTCACAATTTAAGCACACTAACACAACACAAACGGACGGTACGATTAAAACAAACATTTATTGGTTTGGCCGGCCAAGGACAGTCCAGACAAGTCCAGACAGCGGGACACGAACTCGCAGAAGGATATGAAGCGACTCTAGGATTTTTTAAATTAAGCTCTGACGCCCCCCGAAACCAATATTTGCATAGTCTATACAAAGTCCTTCCACGAGATTCCGAGTTCAATTTTTTCACACCGAGTTTCTCGGATAGGATACAATATGATAGCCTACATGCAAGCGTAAGCTGTGAAACTGATGACCATACCTGAAACTTACATCACACTTTTTAACTAAAGTTATTAGCAATGATAACAAATTACAACTTTTTGTTAGCGGCTTTTAACCATATAAATACCAATCGCTTAGCCTACTTTGAAATACAATATGTGTGGTGGTTTTATCCAAGAGTGTTTTCAGTTTCCGTTTGAAGCAAAGGGAACTGTTGTAAAAATGAGGTTTACTGTACAAATACTAAAGGGCTCGTTCGTTTAGCTCCTCTGAGTTTCTCTTTGAGCTGTTACTCTTTCTAACTGTGGTATTTTTCAAGATTAAAATCTACATTTCATATTTTAGATGTTAAATATGAAATTCAGACAACATTAAAAAATGTAAATAAGGTGACTCAATAGGTAGCGTTGTCCTACTGGACAACGCTAAAAAACAGGCAAAACGAGATTGAGGCAGATTATACGACCATAAAATACCAGTAAGCGTATTCAGTCTAAGAGTACAGCACACACGCAACCTTTACCAGCCCTATATAAACAAAGTAGCAAAAGAGTGATTAAGAAGTAATCATTACAACTCCTTAAAAGGCAAAAAGGTTTTTACTTGGATCAGCCACGGTTTTAATCAACATTTACACGCACATTTCCTAAATTAAATAAAACATAATAATTATATAAGTTAGTACGGTTTATTTTTTGCATATAATTAATATCTTATAAAAAATATGAATGAATGATGGGTGTAAACGGGTCATATGCCTTGTGTAGCCTTGTTGCCGTCCTAGACCGACTGAACTTTAGTAGCCAGGATTATTAGTTAATAGCACAATGATCAATGGCAGCTGGATCCAGTATCGAATCTTCACAAAGTTTTCAACCGATAGCAGTGTATAGGTTCTTACGTTATGTATGAAAGCCATCGCAATAATGAGGGACATAAGAGTAACAGTGGCATCACACTGGTATGAATAAAACATTCGACACTAAGGACCATAAGCCAAGATGGACTTTGCTTTTAGCCCCAATGACAGTGGTAAACGATCGTTTGTGGTTTACACAAGATCGTTTGTGGTTTACACAAGATGGTTTGTGGTTTACACAAGATCATTTGTTGTTTACACAAGAACGTTTGTGGTTTACACAAGATGGTGTGTGGTTTACACAAGTTGGGTTCTCAGCGTTCCTTCCCACAACGGACCTTCCTTTTTACAAAAGGAAAACGTAAAAAGGAAAGATGTTAACTAATTTTAATAATTTTAAGGAATTTATAAGGATGTAATGTAAAGGAATACTTAAGTCGATTGCGTAAGCAATTTCCCGAATGTTCAACTAACGTGGAACTTTAATTACTGTTAATTTTAATGTATTATTACCATCCATTTTTTCGACTTAGTCTCGATTTTCAAAATAGGTCACATGTTTTTCTTTTTACGTGCCAATACACTAACTGTTATTTTACATACGTAATCTTAATGAAAAAATAAAAAAGTAAAAATAAATGTTTTAAGAATAGATTTCTATAAGAAATATATATATATTTAAAATACCCCCGTCGCAGCAAACCTGCGGACTCAACGAATTTCGAATGCATAATATTTGTCTGAATTCCACATAAAGCCGCAAACCAAGTTTCATAAAAATATATTCACATATAAGCGAGTTTAATTATTCTCCATAAGAATAACATTGGTAATGAGTATGTAGGTTTGCTGAAACAAGGAACAGAAACAATTGTTTTTTATGCAAATATAAATAGAATTTAACTAGGCGAAGCCACATACTAAGTTTCATCGATATTCAATCATAAATAAGCGATATATGACATTCTAGTTATTCTCCATAAGAATAACATGGGTGCTGAGAAAGCAGGTTTGCTGCAACAAGGAAAAGAAAAATGGGTTTTTATATAATTATCAATATAACTCAACCAAGTGAAGCTACATACCAAGTTTTATTAATTTATGTTCATAATTAAGGGAGTCAGTACATTTTACTTATTCTCCATAAGAATAACATGGGGGCTGAGTACGCAGGTTTGCTGCTACGGGAATAATCAACAAAAAATCAATTTTTTGTGCAAATATCAATATACCAGTACTACTTGAAGCCACATACCAAGTTTCATCAACATACATTAATAAATAATCGAGATATCAAATTTTATTTATTCTCCATAAGGATAACATTGGACAACGTACTGTGTTTAGCACTTTGAATATCTCTGCAACGGTTGGGCGTAGAATCACAATGTAAAAACCAAAACGATTGTTTTGTGGAACTGAACAGATTGGTAAAAGCAAATGTGAAGTTTACAATAAAATAAACTGAGGAAAAGCCAAAAACCTTTTTCCCATAAGATTAACATGGGAGATTTTATGAGAAGGTTTTTTTGAATTTTCTCCGCAACCACTTAACCTAGGTTAATAATTCAAAATACTAAATTATTTGTTTTTTTAAGCTCTATAACATGGTGAAAACTAAAATTAAGTTTTTTTAACGATTTTAGGGTGAAAAATTCAAAAAACTGATTTTTGGAAAATTTAAAACCCCCATAAACCCCCCTTCCCATGGTCCGATTTTTCTGGTTTTCGAACTTAAAGTCATGAATGTCATTTTATACATTTGAGCCAAATTTCATCAAAATCGGACGTTTTTTACTCAAGTTATCGTGTTAACGGACACATATATATATATACATATATATAAATTTGAACGAATAGTGTTTTTGGCATCTGGGGACCTCAAAAGAAAAAGTTATCATGGTCTCGGGCTTAAGTCTTACCATGAGACCTACGGTAATAGCTTCTTCCCTATAGGGGAAATTCGCTAAAAGTGGGACAATTTGGAGGAGTAAAAGAATCATTATATATTTGTTGTTAAGAATCTCAGAATTAGCCATCTAGCTATAAGTCACATTGTATATTCCATTGATGTATTGGGTATTTCTGGTTGAAATAAATAAATAAATAAGGAAAGTCTAATTGGTCTGGAACACTGAACTGTTAAAGATCATATCCAGACGACATTAATATCATATTTGGCGATATTAACGAATGTAACAGTACTATAACAAGTCGTTTTAATGCTTTTATTTAGTTTTAAAAATATTAAAACTTTTCACTTTGTAATTAAATTATTTTTCCAAATTATAATGTAAATTTGCAAGGATATCCAAATTTTTAGGTAAAAACTAAATTAAATTCCAAAATTTTAATTTTAATTTGGTCGGCAAAATGAGATCCACCACTAAAATCTTCTGACAACGCCTTCAATTTGTTATAACTGTGGTAAGATGTATCACTAATCTCTATAACTATTACGCACTTTACAAAAATTATATTTTTAATATTTATTTTTTTTTCAACTATTTGTAACCTTAATTCTTTCGTACATAATTGATAATAATTAATAATTACGTATATTTGTATGTAATGACTATCATCTCATGCGATTTTCACTGAAAAAAGGAAAGCGGCAGTTGTTTGTTGAGTTAAGTAAAGAAAGAATGTTACTTTATAATGCAGTTGGTATAAATAAGTTAGGCATAAAAGGAAGTAGTCTTCACGAAATCAATACTTTAAAAATAAACAATTAAAATTGTAGGACGCGGTAATTACGATTTCTAAGAATTAAATAATTGATTATTTAATTGTCTTTTTGCTTTTGATGTAAGCGGAATTTTATGGGTGGCACCAAAACGCTTATTAGAAAAAACGGTTTAAACCTGCCTACTGTTCCAGAACATTCATCGAATTGATAACCCCTTGAACTGTAGTCGAAGTTGATAAGCGTTTCAAAACGGGACAAAAAATCTTTGGCCGTAGTAAAATCAGTAAATGTTTATCCCTACCATTACGCGTTTACTGTGTGGAATGTTTACTAAACGATACTACAGTAATAACTCCTTTCATGGTCCATTACTGTTTATCAATATTTTGATAGCCTTATTTATGAAAAAAATAAACTACACAAATAACGAAAATAAGAGTTTTCATAATTAAATACTACATTGATAAACTACAAGCATGAAACATTGTAGCTTATTAGGAGCTATCAATGTGAACAAAATTATAAATGTTAATTTGATTTAACCTACCTTTTTATACGAATTAGCAAAGTTGAAGTGAAGAAAGTACATAGCCTAGGAAATAATGAATACCATCTTATGATGTACTTCTGGTTAGCTTTAAATCCATGAAAACGTGCTAATTTTATCAAGGGGGATTATATCTATGCTATTTACTTAGCTAAGATTAACAGTGTATCTTTCATTAATAAGTAATTTACTTTTATTTTGAAAGAGTTTATTAACCTTTTCCCTCCGATTAGCTACTTATTTCTGCACGTTACTCAAGGTATGTAAATTATGGATAACACAGTAGCAAAAACCGTTCACCCCTTTTAGCGAATTTCCCCTATAGAGAAGAAGCTATTACCGTAGGTCTCATGGTAAGATTTAAGCCCGAGACCATGACAAATTTTTTTTTAGGTCCCCAGATGACTTAAACACTATTCGTTCAAATTTATATATATGTATATATCCATCTATATATATATATATATACATATATATATATATATATATGTATATATATATATGTGTCGTGAATGCGATAGCTTGAGTAAAAAACATCCGATTTCAATGAAATTTGGCTCAAATGTGTAAAGTGACATTTATGACTTTAAGTTCGAAAACCATAAAAATCGGGCCATGGGAAGGGGGGTTTATGGGGGTTTTAAATTTTCCAAAAATCTGTTTTTTTGCTTTTTTAACCTACAATTTTTAAAACAATTAATTTTGGTTTAGACCATGTTATAGAGCTTAAAAAAAGAAATAATATGGTATTTTGAATTATTAAGCTAGGTTAAGTGGTTGCGGAGAAAATCCAAAAAAACCTGCTCATAAAATCTCCTATGTTAATCTTATGGGAAAAAGGTTTTTGGCTTTTCCTAAGTTAATTTTAATGTAAACTTCACATTTGCTTTTACCAATCAACTCAGATCCACAAAACAATCATTTTGGTGTTTACATTGTGATTCTACATCCAACCGTTGCAGAGATATTCAAAGTGCTAAACACAGTACGTTGTCCAATGTTATCCTTATGGAGAATAAATAAAATTTGATATCTCCATTATTAATGAATGTATATTGATGAAACTTGCCACGTGGGGTCACGTAGTACTGGTATATTGATATTTGCACAAAAAATTGATTTTTTGTTGATTATCCCCGTAGCAACGAACCTGCGTACTCAGCCACCATGTTATTCTTAGGGAGAATAAGTAAAATGTAATGACTCCCTTAATTATGAACATAAATTAATAAGACTTGGTATGTGGCTTCACCTTGTTGAGTTATATTGATATTTGCATAACAACCCATTTTTTTAGTTTCTTGTTGCAGCAAACCTGCTTACTCATCTTCCATGAGTAGTGGTGAAACAAGAAAGAGGCGCCACTTCCGGCGTTTTTTTCCCATGTTATTCTTATGGGGAGCCGTTTTTGCACCGACGCCAGCTCCCGCCTATAGAGCTCCCGCGCGTTGGCCAATACTAATGTCCAACCCTTGCCTATATTAAATATATTGTCCCCATCCCCATCCCTCCTCTATATTTTTAAAAATTAATTTTCAAATTCAGGCTAAAAAACTATCTTTGGTGTTTACTGTCCGATTTTTCTGCAATTTGGATATGTTATTGTCCTAGGCAAGTGTTTTAATAAATTTCACTTACATTTCCCAAATTCACTATTACGGTCAAATTAAAAAATTTTTTTTGAAAATACTGCCAATTGCCAACTTCTTTATTTACTGTTCGATTTGTCTTCAATTTGGATGTGTTATTGTCCTAGGCAAGTGTTTTAATAAATTCCACGTACATATCCCAAATTCACTATTACAGTCAAATTAAAAAATATTTTTGAAAAATACTGCCAATTGCCACCTTCTTTATTAACTGTCTGATTTGTCTGCAATTTGGATATGTTATTGTCCTAGGCAAGTGTTTTAATAAATTTCACTTACATTTCCCAAATTCACTATAACGGTCAAATTAAAAAATATTTTTTGAAAAATACTGCCAATTGCCACCTTCTTTATTAACTGTCTGATTTGTCTTCAATTTGGATATGTTATTGTCCTAGGCAAGTTGTTTAATAAATTCCACTTACATATCCCAAATTCACTATAACGGTCAAATTAAAAATTATTTTTGAAAAATACTGCCAATTGCCAACTTCTTTATTAAATGTCCGATTTGTCTGCAATTTGGATGTGTTATTGTCCTAGGCAAGTGTTTTAATAAATTTCACTTACATATCCCAAATTCACTATTACGGTCAAATTAAAAAATATTTTTGAAAAATACTGCCAATTGCCAACTTCTTTATTTACTGTCTGATTTATTTAAAATTTGGATATGCTATTGACCTAGGCAAGTGTTTTAATCAATTTCACTTACATATCCCAAATTCACTATTACGGTCAAATTAAAAAATATTTTTGAAAAATACTGCCAATTGCCAACTTCTTTATTTACTGTCTGATTTATTTAAAATTTGGATATGCTATTGACCTAGGCAAGTGTTTTAATAAATTCCACTTACATATCCCAAATTCACTATTACGGTCAAATTAAAAAATATTTTTGAAAAATACTGCCAATTGCCAACTTCTTTATTTACTGTCCCATTTGTTTAAAACTTGGATATGTTATTGTCGTAGGCAATTGTTTTAATAAATTACACCTACATTTCCCAAATTCACTATTACAGTCAAATTAAAAAATATTTTTGAAAAATACTGCCAATTGCCAACTTCTTTATTTACTGTCCGATTTGTTTAAAATTTGGATATGTTATTGTTGTAGGCTAGTGTATATACACCATCCACATTTTACAAATATTGCGGTTAAATGTTAAAAAATTTTGGAAAAATGCCGCCAATCGGCAACTTCTTTATGGTCTGATTTGTTTAAAATTTATGTCATTATTCTAGGCTAGTGTATATGTACCATCCACATTTGACAAATTAACTATAATGGTCAAATTTAAAAAATATACTAACAATTTCAAACTTCTTTATTTACTGTCTGATTTATTTTCGGATATGTTAAAGCTCTTATATAGGTAACAAGACCACACTACCACACGCTCCACTACCCCCATACAATACAGTATTTTGCTGTAATCCCAAAACTGACTGTTTATTGTCCGATTTGCCTACACTTTGGATATTGTCCTAAGCATTTATTGTCTGATTTATTTTTTGGATATGTTATAGCCCCCAACTATTATATCTAAAATTACAATATTATTTCCACCTATAATACTGTTGTTTGTTTTGCTGCAACCTAAAAACTAACATTGGTATTTGTGTTTTTACAAAACTATATTTTGTAAATTACTACCAACAACTCCTTTATTTACATTTCGACTTGTTATATCACCCTATATCTAAATTTACCATATATTTTTTTCCCCTTTAGCGCTGTTTTGTCGTAACCAAACTTTGAATATGACTGCAATATATTACTGGCCATTGCATAAGTAAATACCCCATTTCCAAATTCAATATTACGGTTCGATTAAAAAAATAAATGCAAGCTTATTATATTTGCCACAAGCATATTATATACATCCAGCTGTTATATTTGCCACATTTCCAATATTGTTGTGACCCTCTCAACTACCTCTCATTGTAATATAATAAGTAATCCACAAAATATTTATGGAACTGCCTAAACTTTGGATATGTTTTAAGCCAATGCAAAAATAAATTTTTAAAACCCAAAACAACTAATCTTTCTTTGTGCTTGTTTGGAGTAGTCTTTATTTTATCCAACTTAATTTTAATTTTGTAGTTAAAATCAAACTTCCCACATTCTAGCTCCCTTTCCAGCCAGTGACATAAAGGTTACGAATATTTTCAAACAATATATCTTTTTCTTCCCCTATGTTGGACTTGTTTAATAGCGCACCATATTCCAAATCCTCCAGTCTACTACATTCTTTAAATTTAACATTGCCTTTAATATCTCTATGTCTTCTTGTCCATTGTTACGGAAACTTAGGTTTTCTATTTTTGGAATCGCCACAAAATGTTGCGGTTCCGTTAGTGTTAAAGCTTGCAAGTGGCTCGTTGGTAGGTAGATAAATAATGTCCATAAGACTGTAATAAATATCACTGCATTAACACGGAGGTGACGATTTCAGAAATGAAATATGAAACATATTGATCAGTCCAGCGACGATTCATTTTCCAAATAATCCGCAGATTAAAATCCACTCACTCAAACTATGTCTATCTGTAAATTAATGCATTTCAACGTAAATATTTGGGGTTATAAAATTGATAGCCACCTCTTTATGAAGACATTGCAGATATTTATTAATGAGATGACCGAGCTGCTTTCATTACAGTTTAAAATGAGCCTTTGCGGTACCGATAAAACAATGTGTTGGCTTATTCATGATGAGTTGTTGGCTTATTCATGATTGTTGGATTTTTATAAATCTATTTTGTGAGGGAAGACCTGTTCGAAGGAAAGCCATTAAAATTGAACTTAAAATCAAATGCAGACTTTGACAGGATAGAAGTTGAATTTTTGAGCGGTAAGGCTATGCTAAATAGCGGATTCTCTAAAGAAATGGTTATAAAAAAGTAGCTAAATTCTCCACGATGAATTAGAATATAACATTTATTTTGACGATACTTTTAGCGCTCTTTATTCTTAAACGTTAACTTCACTCTACCTCGGTCACTTTTGAGGTAAGACCTTACGTTGCTCTGATCTGTTCTATTGCACGATACTTGATATAAAATGTCTAACTTAACCTCTTATATATTTAATGATCAATCTGTTACTGTACTGTTTGACAGTGAAAATAATCCTTGGTTCAAAGGAAAGGATGTTGTTAAAATCCTGGGCTATCAAGATTCAAAACAGGCATTGCGGATAAATGTTGATGAAGAAGACAAGTGTAAGGCTATAAATATACTCTCTAAAGGGGGGGGGGTGTATCGATACACCCCCCCTTAACTTCCAATATCAGTCTAACTTCATCAATGAATCTGGTTTGTATTCTCTTATTTTGCGCTCATTGAAACCAGAAGCTAAAGCATTCAAAAGATGGGTTACAAGTGAAGTCTTGCCTTCCATTAGAAAGTATGGAGTGTATAAAATCAAACATGAAAATAATCAGTTAAAAAATCAAAACTCTCAACTCTTGGCTGAAATTACAAGGTCTCTGGAAGACAACCAAAAGCTCACTCAAATTAACTCAGAATTTAAAACTAAAAACGACATATTGTGTAAAGAGAACCGGTCACTGAATGAGTTGTTGAGTTAAAGTTTTCTGTAAGATATTGGCACATTTCCTCTTTATTAAATATTCCAGCCAAATCTAGTGTTATATCGAAATCCATAAGATCTTGCAGTATCTTTGGAAGGTCTTCCAACAAATCCTTAATTTTAACATTTGCAAGCTCTATTTTATAGGGAATTGCTATAGGATCATCATACTTTTGTTTAATTTGGTCAATATCTTTCTTTATTATTTGTAACACACCCTCGCTTTGGGAGAATGGTAGTTTGGCCACAACACCATGTCGAGCTAAAGAGAACTTTTTAAATATTCCTCATAAGTAGCTATTAAACGAGCCACATATTTCCTTCTTAACTTTAAATTTATTCCGAACGTCCCCATCACAATCCGTAACATTGGTTATCTTAACTAACATTATGTTATCACAAAACGCATCCGTTATAGATGTTATTTAATTTTGGTTCGCCCCCGCAATAGTTTATATTACCCATGTCTGTAAGAAGGTTATTATTACGTAGATTTTCTAATAAAAACCATATACCGAATCTTTCGTTAGTAGGTTTAATAAATGGCTAACAGAGTACATTTCTTTTATACAAAAGTAGCGGAAACATGTAAACAGGACAGATTACACTATAGGCATATAGAGGTTGTAAATATATTGTATATAAACATAGGTGAGCGGTAAGTGTAACATGTAAGTGGACACCCACATGCAAATATGGAATACCCCCAAATTCGACTAAATAAGTTTATAGTCTCAATATAATTAACATATTAACATTAGTACCCAAATTGTCGAAATTCTATAATTCTATTCTTAGTCCTTGTATTAGGTTTTGTACTATTAAACCCTACATCCTGTGCAGTAGAGTAATATATGTATTTAATACAGATACGCACATTCTACAAGACCTATGCATCTGTTGTATAAGCAGCAGAATAGACGCCTCATTGTGTTGTTGTAAAGTAAAACATAAATGTGCTGGATACAACCGCCAGACATTAGACAGGAAATGTGTTGGAAGTGTATTGCCAAAGACAAACACCACATAGTGCAGCATGTAATCAATCCATTACCATTAGCCAGTATTGGTACAACATCCGATATATTAGCGAAACCCACAATCAAACTTGGAAAACAAACAGTAAAAAATTAATATTATAGTAACAGAAATAGTAAGAGTATAAGGACATAGTAATATTTAAAGTTTATAAAACAACACAAATGCAGAGACACAACAAACAACACACTCTAACGCATTAAAACACAGGCACAAATACTGGTTTACAACCATTTTACACAACTTTACACATTCTGTCAACTGACACAAAAATAGTTTGTAAATTGTGTAAGAAATACATGTAATATAAACAAATTTAACACAATCATAACATTGTCCACAATGTTATGATTGTGTTAAATTTGTTTATATTACATGTATTTCTTACACAATTTACAAACTATTTTTGTGTCAGTTGACAGAATGTGTAAAGTTGTGTAAAATGGTTGTAAACCAGTATCTGTGCCTGTGTTTTAATGCGTTAGAGTGTGTTGTTTGTTGTGTCTCTGCATTTGTGTTGTTTTATAAACTTTAAATATTACTATGTCCTTATACTCTTACTATTTCTGTTACTATAATATTAATTTTTTACTGTTTGTTTTCCAAGTTTGATTGTGGGTTTCGCTAATATATCGGATGTTGTACCAATACTGGCTAATGGTAATGGATTGATTACATGCTGCACTATGTGGTGTTTGTCTTTGGCAATACACTTCCAACACATTTCCTGTCTAATGTCTGGCGGTTGTATCCAGCACATTTATGTTTTACTTTACAACAACACAATGAGGCGTCTATTCTGCTGCTTATACAACAGATGCATAGGTCTTGTAGAATGTGCGTATCTGTATTAAATACATATATTACTCTACTGCACAGGATGTAGGGTTTAATAGTACAAAACCTAATACAAGGACTAAGAATAGAATTATAGAATTTCGACAATTTGGGTACTAATGTTAATATGTTAATTATATTGAGACTATAAACTTATTTAGTCGAATTTGGGGGTATTCCATATTTGCATGTGGGTGTCCACTTACATGTTACACTTACCGCTCACCTATGTTTATATACAATATATTTACAACCTCTATATGCCTATAGTGTAATCTGTCCTGTTTACATGTTTCCGCTACTTTTGTATAAAAGAAATGTACTCTGTTAGCCATTTATTAAACCTACTAACGAAAGATTCGGTATATGGTTTTTATTAGAAAATCTACGTAATAATAACCTTCTTACAGACATGGGTAATATAAACTATTGCGGGGGCGAACCAAAATTAAATAACATCTATAACGGATGCGTTTTGTGATAACATAATGTTAGTTAAGATAACCAATGTTACGGATTGTGATGGGGACGTTCGGAATAAATTTAAAGTTAAGAAGGAAATATGTGGCTCGTTTAATAGCTACTTATGAGGAATATTTAAAAAGTTCTCTTTAGCTCGACATGGTGTTGTGGCCAAACTACCATTCTCCCAAAGCGAGGGTGTGTTACAAATAATAAAGAAAGATATTGACCAAATTAAACAAAAGTATGATGATCCTATAGCAATTCCCTATAAAATAGAGCTTGCAAATGTTAAAATTAAGGATTTGTTGGAAGACCTTCCAAAGATACTGAAAGATCTTATGGATTTCGATATAACACTAGATTTGGCTGGAATATTTAATAAAGAGGAAATGTGCCAATATCTTACAGAAAACTTTAACTCAACAACTCATTCAGTGACCGGTTCTCTTTACACAATATGTCGTTTTTAGTTTTAAATTCTGAGTTAATTTGAGTGAGCTTTTGGTTGTCTTCCAGAGACCTTGTAATTTCAGCCAAGAGTTGAGAGTTTTGATTTTTTAACTGATTATTTTCATGTTTGATTTTATACACTCCATACTTTCTAATGGAAGGCAAGACTTCACTTGTAACCCATCTTTTGAATGCTTTAGCTTCTGGTTTCAATGAGCGCAAAATAAGAGAATACAAACCAGATTCATTGATGAAGTTAGACTGATATTGGAAGTTAAGGGGGGGTGTATCGATACACCCCCCCCCCTTTAGAGAGTATATTTATAGCCTTACACTTGTCTTCTTCATCAACATTTATCCGCAATGCCTGTTTTGAATCTTGATAGCCCATGATTTTAACAACATCCTTTCCTTTGAACCAAGGATTATTTTCACTGTCAAACAGTACAGTAACAGATTGATCATTAAATATATAAGAGGTTAAGTTAGACATTTTATATCAAGTATCGTGCAATAGAACAGATCAGAGCAACGTAAGGTCTTACCTCAAAAGTGACCGAGGTAGAGTGAAGTTAACGTTTAAGAATAAAGAGCGCTAAAAGTATCGTCAAAATAAATGTTATATTCTAATTCATCGTGGAGAATTTAGCTACTTTTTTATAACCATTTCTTTAGAGAATCCGCTATTTAGCATAGCCTTACCGCTCAAAAATTCAACTTCTATCCTGTCAAAGTCTGCATTTGATTTTAAGTTCAATTTTAATGGCTTTCCTTCGAACAGGTCTTCCCTCACAAAATAGATTTATAAAAATCCAACAATCATGAATAAGCCAACAACTCATCATGAATAAGCCAACACATTGTTTTATCGGTACCGCAAAGGCTCATTTTAAACTGTAATGAAAGCAGCTCGGTCATCTCATTAATAAATATCTGCAATGTCTTCATAAAGAGGTGGCTATCAATTTTATAACCCCAAATATTTACGTTGAAATGCATTAATTTACAGATAGACATAGTTTGAGTGAGTGGATTTTAATCTGCGGATTATTTGGAAAATGAATCGTCGCTGGACTGATCAATATGTTTCATATTTCATTTCTGAAATCGTCACCTCCGTGTTAATGCAGTGATATTTATTACAGTCTTATGGACATTATTTATCTACCTACCAACGAGCCACTTGCAAGCTTTAACACTAACGGAACCGCAACATTTTGTGGCGATTCCAAAAATAGAAAACCTAAGTTTCCGTAACAATGGACAAGAAGACATAGAGATATTAAAGGCAATGTTAAATTTAAAGAATGTAGTAGACTGGAGGATTTGGAATATGGTGCGCTATTAAACAAGTCCAACATAGGGGAAGAAAAAGATATATTGTTTGAAAATATTCGTAACCTTTATGTCACTGGCTGGAAAGGGAGCTAGAATGTGGGAAGTTTGATTTTAACTACAAAATTAAAATTAAGTTGGATAAAATAAAGACTACTCCAAACAAGCACAAAGAAAGATTAGTTGTTTTGGGTTTTAAAAATTTATTTTTGCATTGGCTTAAAACATATCCAAAGTTTAGGCAGTTCCATAAATATTTTGTGGATTACTTATTATATTACAATGAGAGGTAGTTGAGAGGGTCACAACAATATTGGAAATGTGGCAAATATAACAGCTGGATGTATATAATAAGCTTGTGGCAAATATAATAAGCTTGCATTTATTTTTTTAATCGAACCGTAATATTGAATTTGGAAATGGGGTATTTACTTATGCAATGGCCAGTAATATATTGCAGTCATATTCAAAGTTTGGTTACGACAAAACAGCGCTAAAGGGGAAAAAATATATGGTAAATTTAGATATAGGGTGATATAACAAGTCGAAATGTAAATAAAGGAGTTGTTGGTAGTAATTTACAAAATATAGTTTTGTAAAAACACAAATACCAATGTTAGTTTTTAGGTTGCAGCAAAACAAACAACAGTATTATAGGTGGAAATAATATTGTAATTTTAGATATAATAGTTGGGGGCTATAACATATCCAAAAAATAAATCAGACAATAAATGCTTAGGACAATATCCAAAGTGTAGGCAAATCGGACAATAAACAGTCAGTTTTGGGATTACAGCAAAATACTGTATTGTATGGGGGTAGTGGAGCGTGTGGTAGTGTGGTCTTGTTACCTATATAAGAGCTTTAACATATCCGAAAATAAATCAGACAGTAAATAAAGAAGTTTGAAATTGTTAGTATATTTTTTAAATTTGACCATTATAGTTAATTTGTCAAATGTGGATGGTACATATACACTAGCCTAGAATAATGACATAAATTTTAAACAAATCAGACCATAAAGAAGTTGCCGATTGGCGGTATTTTTCCAAAATTTTTTAACATTTAACCGCAATATTTGTAAAATGTGGATGGTGTATATACACTAGCCTACAACAATAACATATCCAAATTTTAAACAAATCGGACAGTAAATAAAGAAGTTGGCAATTGGCAGTATTTTTCAAAAATATTTTTTAATTTGACTGTAATAGTGAATTTGGGAAATGTAGGTGTAATTTATTAAAACAATTGCCTACGACAATAACATATCCAAGTTTTAAACAAATGGGACAGTAAATAAAGAAGTTGGCAATTGGCAGTATTTTTCAAAAATATTTTTTAATTTGACCGTAATAGTGAATTTGGGATATGTAAGTGGAATTTATTAAAACACTTGCCTAGGTCAATAGCATATCCAAATTTTAAATAAATCAGACAGTAAATAAAGAAGTTGGCAATTGGCAGTATTTTTCAAAAATATTTTTTAATTTGACCGTAATAGTGAATTTGGGATATGTAAGTGAAATTGATTAAAACACTTGCCTAGGTCAATAGCATATCCAAATTTTAAATAAATCAGACAGTAAATAAAGAAGTTGGCAATTGGCAGTATTTTTCAAAAATATTTTTTAATTTGACCGTAATAGTGAATTTGGGATATGTAAGTGAAATTTATTAAAACACTTGCCTAGGACAATAACACATCCAAATTGCAGACAAATCGGACATTTAATAAAGAAGTTGGCAATTGGCAGTATTTTTCAAAAATAATTTTTAATTTGACCGTTATAGTGAATTTGGGATATGTAAGTGGAATTTATTAAACAACTTGCCTAGGACAATAACATATCCAAATTGAAGACAAATCAGACAGTTAATAAAGAAGGTGGCAATTGGCAGTATTTTTCAAAAAATATTTTTTAATTTGACCGTTATAGTGAATTTGGGAAATGTAAGTGAAATTTATTAAAACACTTGCCTAGGACAATAACATATCCAAATTGCAGACAAATCAGACAGTTAATAAAGAAGGTGGCAATTGGCAGTATTTTTCAAAAATATTTTTTAATTTGACTGTAATAGTGAATTTGGGATATGTACGTGGAATTTATTAAAACACTTGCCTAGGACAATAACACATCCAAATTGAAGACAAATCGAACAGTAAATAAAGAAGTTGGCAATTGGCAGTATTTTCAAAAAAAATTTTTTAATTTGACCGTAATAGTGAATTTGGGAAATGTAAGTGAAATTTATTAAAACACTTGCCTAGGACAATAACATATCCAAATTGCAGAAAAATCGGACAGTAAACACCAAAGATAGTTTTTTAGCCTGAATTTGAAAATTAATTTTTAAAAATATAGAGGAGGGATGGGGATGGGGACAATATATTTAATATAGGCAAGGGTTGGACATTAGTATTGGCCAACGCGCGGGAGCTCTATAGGCGGGAGCTGGCGTCGGTGCAAAAACGGCTCCCCATAAGAATAACATGGGAAAAAAACGCCGGAAGTGGCGCCTCTTTCTTGTTTCACCACTACTTCCATGTTATTCTTATGGAGAATAATTAAAATGTTATATAGTACTTACTTATGATTGAATATTGATTAAACTTGGTATGTGGCTTCACCTAGTTAAATTATATTTATATTTGCATAAAAACCAACTGTTTGTGTTCCTTGTTTCAGAAAACCTATGTACTCATCACCAATGCTATTCTTATGGAGAATAATTAAAATTGTATATATCGCTTATATATGAATATATTTTTATGAAACTTGGTATGCGGCTTTATATGGTATTAAGACATATATTATGCATTGGAAATTCGCTGAGTACGCAGGTTTGCTGCGACGGGGGTATTTTTATTTAAGTTAATCTCAAAGGCGAAATACGCGACTAACGTCAACTGAATTATAGCAGTTGAACAAGCAGTGAAACAGCTCTCCACACTCAGAAATTAACATGGTTAGGAGGGAAATAAAGACACCATTGACGAGTTTGATTGTTAACATACAGAGAACAATCATAAGAAGTAATATAATATTTAAACCTGAATATGCACTGTTACAGAATGATAGTTTAAATAATGTCTTCCCTTTAGGAAATTGAGTGAACAATGTCATCTTTGATTAAAACAATGTAAATACAACCTAAAAAGGCCCATTATACCTACTAAATGATAAAAAATATTGACCACATCTTTTATGTTGAATAAGGGTGCTCCATTAATGTGCTTTTCAACTTTTAATTAAATAGTTGTATTATTTTTATTACCATGCGCAAAGTAATCTACTTTCCTCTTTTTACACAAGATCCCTGTAGCGAGATGTGTGATTTAGTTTATTAGGGTCTGCTTTGTTAGCCTTGACATTTTTTGTCAAAGTAACTGATATAATACTGGTGTCATACCTACATGTTAGTAGTAAGGAGGTATTTTTATTCATAACTCCCTTCTAATTTCATCATAAATAAAATTAAAATATTTTACTTAGTACTAAACCAAAATAGGGTTTTGTATGAAAAGAATATTCTTGACAGGTTCAAATATAATTATTAAACAAAAGACAACTAATATACACTTGCCCTAAACTTAAAAAAACCTGTTATTATTTTAATAATATATTATCACTCCTATAATCTTCAAGCTAATTAGGGTTAAAAGAACAATTTCAAAGCCCACGTTTGAAATGCGGTCTGAACCAAGGGTCTAGCTTGCTCGTGCTCATTTCGCATTCGCCTACACCGGCTTTGCAGGTTTCCCTCTTTTTGTTCCGTGTTTTATTCATGCGAAAGCAAAACCTCTGCACCTCTTGCGTCCACTCATTTGTGGAATATCGTTCATGTGAAACAAATTTAGAACTTTTATACCGTTGTGACGAAAAAACATAGAAATTTTATTTTATAAACGCAGTTGCTAAACTTTTCTATATATACTAGATGCACATGATTATCCTAATTTGAGTGAGGATATTGGATGGCTGCAGAGGCCGTTCAGTAGGTTTGGAAGGTCTTATGGGTCAAAATAAGTAAAATCAGTTGCTATATAAGTAAGTACTATTCCGTCAGCTATTCGTAGGGGCTTCGTTTTACGTCAGTTAGTCTATATGTGTTTTTATTTATCTTTTTTGGGAGCATTTTAATTTATGGCGTAAATCTTGTCTCATTTTGATATAATTATTTTTATTTTATTATTATGTACTTTAAATTAACATTTATTGCTTTTAATGTTTAAAAATATTGGTCTTTTAAAACGTCCATCACCAAATACACTTCAAAAGACGATATATTAAACCAAATATATTTGTTAAAAATCTTAATTTATACTACACAAGATTATGTGCGATTTTAACGATCGCGCAGCCTATTATCTGAGTAATAGTGGTTGTTTTTTCGTTTATAAAACATAATATCAAGTTACTTTTACACAAAAATATAGTTGCACGATTTAATAGATACCCTCATATATAATACGATTACTTATATTTCCTTCATATATTCGGTATAACCATAAATACACAAAAAACAAATTTATCATTTAACTCACGAAGTGATATGCGATACAAAGTGATATACTTCGTGTTTACCAAAACTGTTTAAATCAACTAGTGACACTGTCGAGTGATTCTATGTCTTGGTACAACTACCACTGGTGTCAACTGGTGATACAATCACTCGGCAGTGTCACCAGGTAACTTAAACCTTTTTGGTGACATAAACTGATTCGGAGGTTGTTACATCATGACATATTTACCTAACTGTCAGAAATGTTCAACAACAAATAAGTATGATTGTAAATTAAAAATATCCCTAGAGATTAAAATATGTATAATTTTAAATAAAGTGAAATACATTTTATATCGTGAATAATATTGCCCTAATAATTCTTCATATGCAAAATCTAAATCGTATACTTTAGGCCTAAAAATAGACTCGTAATCAAATTTAACTTAAATAATATATTAATAAAAAATATATAAATAAACATCTCCTCAAAAATAGTCATAAACAAACCCCTAATAACTAGATTTAGTTTAGATGACTTAATTTAATCACTAGCGATTAGTACGATATAATCCATTAGTTATAATTGTAATGTAAATAAATTATCTTTTTACTATATATTTTAATGATATTGTGTATAAATGAATTAATCTTACATTATAAAAAACAAATATTAATATCTATTAAGTTAAAGTGCAGTTTTTTTTAACAGAAAATTAACAAATTTAATGTAAAATATATTAAAGAACGTAAGTTATATCATTGATTGTACATTCTACAGAATGGATATAAAAGAACTTTAATCTAGTAATTAAACATTTATTTAGAGGTTTAAAGTTTTTAAGAATATGAAATTAAGAAATTGTTAATTTAGTATTTTTGTTTTAGCAAATAAATAATTGTTACAGTAATTAAACGAATGTGTATTTTTAATTTGTATTTTTAGTTATTAATTGGTCGTATAAATTTTAAGAATCAAATACTTAAATTTGTATTAAGATACACTTAAACAGTGCAGTAAAATGAATAAATAAAACCTGTGTTTAACTGGGACTTTTTTGATAAATTTAACCATGTCAATATTAGTTGAAAGAACATTATCACCCAATTATCACATTTACAACTATTAAGACAGTTGGTTCTTTAATATTCCGCTAGCTCAAAGTGTTTTTAAATACTTGATATTTAACTTCTGGTGTTATTTATCCTTAAAAAAACTACAATAGCTAGTAAAATCATATAAAATAAGCTTGTTAATACTTGTTCTAACTACCCGCTACCAATGAAGATACCAAATCACAATATCTAATACAAACGTATCTTGGAATCCAGTATTTATTCACCCGCGAGTATTTTTTCTCTCCAAACGCAATACCAGAGCCCAGAGACCGCCGGATGTGGCGTTGGCGTGTTCCTAATTGAATAGCCCGGAGCAGCCACGGACCACTCAAATATATTGAAACCTGCCAATTCGTAAACTTAGTTACTTATAAATAATATTGATAACAAAGAAGCAAACAATGTTTAAAGTTTCTGAGGTAAAAATTATCACATCAAAATACAATAAATGGCATATTACAAAACATTACACTACTAACTGCTATATAGTACTACTTAATAAATGTAACAATGTAAAGTAATATATTTTTATACTTTTACTCATACATGTTGAATAATGCTAAAAATATGTGTACTGAATATCTTCAACACTATTTAACTTACATATATTAAATTGTTTTAAGGTTTCCTTTTAAGTTGTATTGCATCTCGTATTTCATAGGTTTTATCACAATTTTTACCACCTTTTAACTAACACTAGTGTTGGTTTAATTTGTTTTTAAATTTATTATTAAATAATAATTGACTAAGGCATGTAACCTTCTAAGGACTTTAGTGTTTCAATTGTTGGCTTCGCCAATTAAAATTGTGTTGGTTTAATTCAAGTATCAAATTATGCAGTTTTCAACCATCGAACACCGTCTCAGCGAAACAAAAATTAACGGCGTAGTAATTGTAACTAATTGGAAACCGAATTAAAATTTAAATTTTTATATTTTGAAAATTTACTTTCATATTTAAACAAATGTCTGGGACGGTTTTAATGTTTGGAAAAATATAATCCTATAGTCTAAAATGAGTAAGATTTGCTAGCTTGCGACCTCGCGTGCTTGCTTGTTTGCCACTCTGATCTCTAAAACGGCTCCAACGATTTCCTTTAAATGTTAAAAATAACTAATTACTGGGATAAAAAAGAGTTGTAGACATATATAATCCCCGGGAAAATCAAATAATGTAAACAAACTAAAATTAAAAGGTTAAAAAATTAGGCTTATGGAATTTAAAATCAAAACAAAAGAATTGTAACAGCTGTTCATAATCAACCAGGAAACTGTCAAAGTAATACGCGTATTGTATATAAATGTTAACCTGTGGTTTCCGGAGAGTAGTGACTAAAGCTGTTGAGTGAAGATTGCATGTATAGAGTTGTCATATCCGAAATAGTTCAAAGGGACATTGAACTATAGATAATAACTGGAGTGACCTTAAAAATGAAGAAAAGAGGCAAATGAGCTATACAAATTGTATAATCAGTTGGGGGGAGTGGTGAAATATTTCTCCAAGCCATCTAAACAAAATGACTGGCCTTCCCTGAGCAAAGCTCGACCCCCCAGGTCCATTATATCAACTAAGCCATGATATTAAAATGAATGCTACTAAAATTATACTTTTCATGGGATTTTTGGAAAGGCCTTCAATAAAGGACAAAGCAACTCCAAAACCGTCTTGCATGGAAAACGCACCGTTCATCTTGCAAAACTAACCCACTCCCAGTTGGCAAATTAACTGAGCTGATCAGTCCCAAAATTATGACAAGGGAACGCAAAGTAAGTGTAACATTATCAACATTATTTTTAATACATTTTTACCATTCAAAACCTTACAAATGTTAATAAATAATCTTATAATGAAATAGAAAAATCATCTGAGATAAAACTTGTTAAAGTTTATACTATTGGTTTAACTCCATTGCAACTTTGTATAATTGTTATATCAGGTAATGAAAACCAAAACAAATATTTAGAAGTATGTGGCTGCTTCCGTACCGTATGAATAATATATGACATCAGCGCAGTTGTGGAAAAGCGGTCTCCAAAATGTAAAAGCTGGGAGCTTTGAGAGACTGGTATTCCCCGAGGACATTAATTCATAATCATAAGTTTCACCAACTTCATTTATAAACCACCCTTTTCCTACATCTTAATACTGACGAAGATTTTCATTTACCATTTAACATTACTTCTTAAAAAAATATAGTTGACATAACAAAAAATAACTGATATATAGGATTGGTAGTATTTGATTGATTAAGCGTTTTTGTATCAATTGTATGATAAATTGGGCCTAAATTATTGTTGTACAGTGAGGAATTTAAAATTGTTGTATTAATTTATCTTAAAATTAAGTGGGCGATTAACATGTTTGTGATAACTAAATATGCCAACAATATCATTGAAGTCATTTTATGCCCAAGGTCGACAAAGAAAACTTCTGTCTATTTAGAAAAATACCAATGAGAACCATTAATTATATTCACTCATAGTCATATTTTTAAGTAGTAATAATAGAGCGTTTGATTTTACTTTGCTGATACAATGAATTTATTAATTAGGTGGAATAAACGAGTTATTTAGTTACTGACAACCGGTTTTACAACACACGGTAATATAATTTGATCGTGATTATAATTTTTCAAAAGTCCTGCATCACGACTAACAACCACGGGGTTTCTAACTTCTAGTAAATATTCTTCACCCTGCTACACAATGAAGTCAACCATCATCTCATAATAGTTTTCTCATTTGGCCGCAATATCAAAGTTAACAAAGTCTACATCTAATTTTTGCACAGTAAATAACAATATTTTATGATACATACATGTCCGTGTTTTGTATATGCCGGACAAAAAATTTAGACAGATTGTCGAAGAACGAAGCACTACGAATATCTAACGTAATAGTACCTATTGAAATAGTAACTGCTTTTACTTATTTTGACCCAAAACACCTTCCAAATCTTCGGAGCGGCCTTAGCTTACATCCAACAATTTCACTGAAATTAGTCATACTGTGCTATTTAATCTTGTAAATATAGAATAGTTTAGCAACAGTGTTTATAAAAATAAAATGTCTATTACGTTTTTTTAAGTTTAATAATAATAAATTATACTTGTTAAATTGCTGGGTTAATTTTTGTTGCTCTTAATACTCTACCAAGTAATCACCCTACTACCAGACTATGTTCTCTTGGCACTACTTATGGGTATGTGTCTTTGCATTCAGCATCGGCTAGGCCTACGTGACACGTTGCCGGGTCAATGATTGAATTCTGAACGACTCCTGGAATCCTTCAGTACCAAGGAAAGGGGCGCGATTGGAATGGTGGTTGATGATATAATAGAGTGAGAATGGACAAATTAGGCCCTGATTGGAAGTGTTACGAGTGTCATGTTGTAAAGGGTAAATTTTTGGGATTTAAAGAGATGAGTTAGTAGTATGCAATAACTATGCAATAATGTAGCATTAAAATGTACGTAATTGGTTCTCCTAACCGTAACCTAATTATTCCCCCATTAACTGAAACGTAATTAAATAATACAATTTATTTCCTATGTTTGAGTAATTTAAAAAAACAGGATTTACGTAAACTGCTCCATATTTCAAAATGTAGAATCCATGGTATTTAAAACATAGCTGTGATCCCATCGTAATTTCATGTACGGTGTTCAGTTTCATATTAGCTCAGTTTGGAAATTAGTTTGTTCAACAATAATGGTCCAATCATGTTCTGTGCTTCAGTAAACATATTTGAGTTATTGGATATTTAATATAAAGGACTTAGTTTACAGCCTAATGTGAAGTGGGATGATTATAATTATATAATTGAGAACACTTTAATTGCTTAAAAGTACTTTTTGAATTAGCTTTAATAACACCTTTAAATGGGAATATTTACGGTTTTTGGAAAATCCAATTGTATACAGGGTGGCCAATTGATAACCATAAATACAATTTTACATTGTTAAATTACTACATGGTGATCCAAAAATACATTATTGACAGCTGTAGATTGGCATGTGTTTTTAGATCACCCCATAACATCAGTGCTCCTTTTCAGTTATAATTTCAATCATAGATTATTACTATTTATCTTCTTATATAAAATCCAAAGTGCATTCAATATAAAGAGAAATAATTGATCAAGAATCAAATTTTCAAATTATTTTCTTTAAACCCGTACCCCTGAAAAGTATAGAACTGAATTGGAAAAAATAAAATGTAGAGAGGTTGCTGTAAGTTAAAATACAGCCGAATAAACTCCTTGTCCTCTAGGTTATTCTAGGTAGTCTGATAGGTTATTTTGTTTGCTTACACAAGAAAATAACACGAACAAATTTATAGTTTAAGTGAAATGGCTAAAATGTATATAGCAAATTGTGTATTTTTACATCTGTTTTGCGAATGAATAGACTTTTTGAATTTATTTGAATTATTATTATTTAAACATTGAAATAGACGCTAAATAATTTGTTTCATCTCAATATAAATATTAAAAATGAAAAGAACTACATGGCCTCTGATCTATACACCTATCCCACAGTACCCAAGTCACATAATGACACATTCATAAAGTTTTTAACATAACTAATTTACAAAATACTGAATGTTTGATACTGGGTAATTAGATATATGTTTTTCGCGATTTATGTTTTGTTTTTCATTTTTATTCTATATTATTAACCAAAGCAAAACAAAAATTTAAAATAGTATAACCGTATATATAAATATTAAAGTATAATAATAATTGAACATCATTAAATCCCTGTTATGTGCTTGAAATATATACTTTACAGATATGACTATTAAAAATATATTTAATCCAAATATCAACTTAATATAAGTGATAAATAATCAAAAATAATAGGGGGTGCAGGGTGTGGATCCCGCCCGCGGCGTCCTTGTCGCGCACCTTGGGCAACGGGGCGTCACAAGCCAGTGGCGTCATGGCTAGGCGGGTGAAATCCACTTGGCTGTGAGACTCTTCTTCTCACAGTTTCTTCCAGGGCCAAGGCCTTTCTTCTCACCTTTTGGGCCTTGGCTCGCCTTCCTTCTTCTTTACTGGGCAAGCCTTGCTCATATTCTTCTTTTCTTCGACCCCGCATCATGGGTGTCTTTCCGCCTTCTTTCGACCGGTGTCCACTGGGGGGTCCCTGGGAGTGTCCCTGGTGTCGCAGGGGCTGATGTGTGCTTGCACTGCCGATGGGTTCTCCTCAGTGGGTGTCAGGAGCCAGCCCCTTCGGGCCCTGGTCAGGGAGTGCGGCGTGGGTGCAGAGGTCAGACTCTGCACTGCCACGGTGAACCCCGGCACGTCTGGAATCCGGTGCCGGCAAACGGAGGTCGGGTCCCCGGGGAACTGGGGTGGGGGCATCGTCCTCCTGGGTATACCCTCGCCTGGCCAATTCCGGGTTCACCCTCGTCGTGCAATGCGCTGGTTAAACTAAAGTATGGCAACCCCTAAAAACAACGACAACATCAACATTGGCAACGATATGAGGGAGTTTCCAGAACTCGCTCCTCCTAGCACCAGTACTGCCTCCATTTTTCTGAGGAGTAGCTTGGTAGCGAGGTCCCCACCACCGGCCTCTTCTTCTGTGGTCGCGCTGGCTTCCACGGATTCAGCCAGCTCGAGGAATACCCCAAAGCCAAGAACGGTTCAAGCTCCGTCTCCGGTAGTTTCGCCGGATGAAAGGAACGTGGCTATTGCTCAGGAAAAGGTCGAGGAGGAACTGCAGAGGATGCGGGACACTCTCCTCGACATGTCCGCCGCGGTTGCGAAGCAGAAGAACGTGTCGATGGGCCTCATGAACGGGATAGTGACCCTGGATGCATCCCTTGATGTCTTCGACTCGATGCTCGGTCTCTGGAAGGCATCGCTAAGGCGGCTCAGGCTTCTGGAGGAGAAGCAGGGGCAAGCTCCACTTCCATCTTCGGAGTCTGGGGTGCCTGGTGGTGGTGCCAAGAGATCGGCGACTAGCCCTCCTGCGGAACAGCAAACGGAGAAGAGACCGGACGTCAAGAACAGGACCGTCCACGTGGAGAGGAACGGAGAAGAAGCCACCACTGCGTCTGCGGACAGGGAGGGTTTTAATCAGGTCCTCTCCAAGAAACAGAGGAGGAAGTTTCGGGCGGAGGTGAAAGCCCAGAAGAAGCGGGAAGAGGCGGAAAACACGCCTTCCCAAGTACCCAGCCAAAAGAAGGGGAAACCAAAGAAGACTCGGCCTAGGAAGACCAGGAACCAGGTGGTCCTGATCAATCCGACCACTGGCAAGACCTACTCGGAGATCCTCGGATTGATGAAGAGTGAGGTGACGCCAGCGGACTCCGGATCTGTGGTTCGACAGATCCGGAAGACGGAGGCCGGGGGGGGTTCTCCTTGAGCTCTCGAAGTGTGACGACCGGGGGAAACTCCAGGAAGCACTTCAGAGAGCGATAGGGGACAAGGGCGAGGTCAGCTCCATCATCCCGAAGCTGAAGGTAGAGATCTTGGATCTAAACGCCCTGGCTTCGGAGGCCGACGTCATTGCGGCTATCACAAGAGACCTTCCGACAATCTCTGGTGTGCCTAAGGTCACCCTGTTCTCGCCAAACAAGCGGGAGCAGAGGAAGGCTGTCGTTGAGATGGAAGAGAAAGACGGGCTTCTCTTTCTTCGGTCTGGGAAGATAAAGATTGGCTGGGTCGTCTGCCGAGTTCGGCAGCGCCTCGAGGTAGAACGCTGTTTTCGGTGGCTCGGGTACGGCCACACGCGTCAGAGTTGCTCGGTCCCGACCGCGGCAACAATTGTTGCATGTGCGGTAGTGGCGAATATAAGGCCGCTGCTTGCACAGCAGCCGCTTCCTGCGTTCTCTGCACCGGTACACCTGGAGCGTCCGCGGACCACATTCCGGGCTCAGGGGCATGCAGGGCTTTCAGGAAAGCCCTAGACGCTAAGAGGGCTCGATCTGCCACGAAATGATCCGTTTCATCCAGGCAAACCTGCAGCGGAGTCAAGCAGCTGACGCCATTCTTGAGCAGCTTTCTTGTGAGGTCAAAGCCCTACCTAGATCGTGATCGTCAGCGAGCCTTACCGGATCAAAAACAGTCCATCTTGGTTTTATGACCGGCTTGGCACCGCGGCTCTCTGGATTCCAGACAGTCGGGGGATTCAGGTGTTGGGTCACGGATCCGGTGACGGTTACGTCTGGGTGAGACTTCGGCGAGTCAAAGTATACAGTGTCTACCTCTCTCCCAACTATTCCGCCGAGGAGTACCGGGAGAGGCTGGAGGCGCTAGAAGACAGCCTTCAGGGTGTCTCAGGGGGCGTAATAGTGGCTGGGGACTTCAACGCGCGTGCCGTTGAGTGGGGCATGCCAGTCACTAACGCCCGAGGGAGACGAATCTTGGAGATGGCCTCGAGGCTCGACCTGGAAGTGACGAACAGAGGGGACACGCCGACATACCGAAGACCTGGTTTTGGTGACTCCATACCAGATGTCACGCTGGTATCGTAAGGGTTGTTTCCTCTGGTAGCGGAGTGAGGGGTGATGGACGTGTACACGGCCAGTGACCACGAATTCATCTCCTTCAATCTGGAAGAAAACGAGTTGTCTCGTCGATGCAGTACCCGAAACCCAATTGGCTGGAATCAGGCCAAACTGGACAGGGGAAAATTCGTCGAGCGGCTCAGTCGTAGCCCCGAGGCCGGTTTGACGGAGTGCTTTGACTCCGATGATCGAGATCGGGTCGAAGCTCTCGTGGGTTCCACAATGCAGCTGATCGAGCGTGCATGCGACTCGTCGATGCCTCGGAAAAACCTGTCCGGGGTCGTCGCCACGTGTACTGGTGGACGGACGAAATCGCGGAGCTCAGGAGAACGGCACTGATGCTTCGCAGAAGAGCGCAGAGAACTCGAAACCGACCGGAGGCTTTGGCCAGGTCGGCAGAGCACAAGACTGCGAAAAAAGCTCTTGCCAGTGCAATTCGCCTGAGCAAGGCTCACTGCTGGAAAAACCTGTGCCGGGACGTGGACTCCGATCCATGGGGAAAAGGGTACAGGTTCGTCACGAGAAAGCTCGGGGGAATGGGGGCCAGCAGTGCGTCTATGCCTGCAGGCACGGTCACGGCCATCGTCGATGCTCTCTTCCCAAGTCACCCTGTGAGGCGAGAGGAGAGAGTAACGGGGCCGGTGCCTAATGTTCCTTTGTTCACAGAACAGGAGCTCGTGGCAGCGTCGTCTGCCATGCACAACAACAGAGCTCCAGGCCCTGATGGCATTCCGGTTGAGGCTCTGAAGGTTGTGGCGGGAAGTCACCCACATCTGCTGCTGCGCATGTTCAACGCGTGTTTGGCGGCGGGTGTGTTTCCGTCACGCTGGAAGACAGCTACTCTGGCGCTCATCAGCAAAGGCAAAGGTGACCCGGAGTCCCCGTCGGCATACAGACCACTCTGTATGTTGAACACGGCGGGTAAACTCCTTGAGAGGTTGCTGAAACCCAGGTTGAGGTCGGCCGTCGAAGCCGCTGGGGACTTGTCCCCCCGGCAGCACGGCTTTCGGAAGGGCCACTCAACCTTGAATGCCGTGGCTGAAGTCCTGGGTGCCGTCCAGCGGGCTGACACGGCCTGCCATCAGACCAGGCCGATCGTGCTGCTGGTCACCCTGGACGTTAAAAATGCTTTTAACTCGGCCCGTTGGGTGGACATGCTCGAGGCGTTGCAGCGGGAATTCAGGGTACCCGACTATCTCTTGGTCGTGGTACAAGACTACCTGAAGGAGCGCAGGCTGCTATATAGCACCGAAGCAGGGGTCTGTTCCAAAGTGGTTACCGCCGGCGCGGCGCAAGGGTCGATCCTTGGCCCTGACCTTTGGAACGTGGCATATGACGGAGTGCTTCGCCTCGAGATGCCACCACAAGCCTATCTCGTGGTCTACGCAGACGATGTAGCCGCAGTCATCACGGCTCGGAATCCGGAGGTGGCCCAGCTTCGCCTCAACCAGGTGATGTTTCGGGTCAACAGATGGATGAGCGGTCATGGACTTGAGCTGGCGTTCGCCAAGACCGAGATCGTCATGCTCACGCGACGGAGGATCCAAACAGTAATCCCTATGACTGTTGGTGACGTGGAGGTCCAGACGAAGACTGCGGCGAAGTATCTGGGAGTGGTGCTCGACCGCCGCCTCAAATGGTGGGAGCACATCCAGGCGGTTTGCAACAAGGCGACGAGGGTTGTTCTGTCGCTCAGCAGATTGATGGGGAACGTCGGAGGCCCGAGGTCCAGCAAGAGGCGACTTCTCATGTCCACCGTCAACGCCACTCTCCTGTACGGCGCAGAAGTGTGGGCGGGTGCCATGAGAGTCAAAAAACACAGCAAGAGAATTCTCTCCGTTCAGCACAGGGCGGCTCCTAGGGTTGCCTGTGCGTATCGCACTGTGTCTGGACTGGCTGTAATGCTTGTGGCTGCAGTGTTTCCACTTGATCTGCTCGCCGCTGAGAGGCAGAACATCTTTCGCCGTGCCCCTGATCTCGGAAGAGACCAAGCTGCTGTGGAAGCCAGACTCGAAACTCTGCGAGTTTGGCAAGAGCGGTGGAACGGTGGACTGGAAGGGCGATGGACGTTTCATCTCATCAGAGACATAAGCCCGTGGTTGAGCCGTGAATTTGGGGAAATTGACTTTTTCTTGTGTCAATTCCTGACGGGCCACGGGTACATCAGGGAATACCTTTTCCGCATGGGGAAGGTGAGGTCACCTCAGTGTAGTTACTGCCCGGAGGAGGTGGATGATGCTCATCATACTTTCTTCCGGTGCAGTCGTTTCGCTGAAGACAGGAGGAGGCTCGCCTCTGCTGTCGGCGATCTGTCCCCGGACGTTGTGGTGGGGGCGATGCTTCGAAATGAAGACTCCTGGAGAGCGGTTGCGCTCTTCGTGCAATCCGTTCTTCGGGGAAAGCGAGACGAGGGATGCTTAGGTGACCTCTAAGTTTCCCCAAACGGTGACGTGACCCGTCTGGGCGCAAGACACGCGGGCCAGTGCCGAAGTTGTCCGATAAGGGTTCCGGCCTGGTTTTTTCCCGCGGCTCCATAGGAAGTTTAGTCGGTATACCTCGTAAGAGGGAGTCCCACACTGTTCCTTTGGGTTCGCGCATTAAGCGTTCCTCCTACGTAAAAAAAAAAAATCAAAAATAATAGACAATCTGGTTTTTGATATTATATTTACTTAGGTTTCATCCCATAAAGTACTAAAAACAAATAAAAAGAAAACAGTATATTCAAATATAACTTAAAAATCTAAGGATGGATCTGAAAATGTATTCGTTATTCAGGCAAGGCTTGTGTCAGATTTTCAATATTACTTGTTTATCCAGATTTGTATTCAATCACTATCTGTTGCCAACCGTGAAGTGCTCCTGAAAATCCTATCCTTTTATTCAACTTGAGCAAAATAAAAATAAAAAGTATTATAACAAGATTTATTAATATTAACAGTCTTGTAGATTTAAACTTGTATTAGTGTTTGCTTTAGTGTGATTATCATATGGTATAAAGGTTTTACATGGATTCCAAAAACAGTAGCTAAATAAATTACGTCTTCAACAAATATAGTTCAACCTTAAAACATTAATTTTTACTTACTGTTACGTAGAAAGGTTATGGAGGAGCAATAGTTGAGAGGTAAGTATCTAACAGTTTGGTTTTCTCAAATTAAATTCGAATTGTTCCAAAAAATTGCATGTATATTCCAAAAGCATTTTCAATATACTTACTTTATAGCTTTAAATGCCCAAAACTTAATTGTATTATTTTTTTCTAAATAGGATGTATTAATTTTATTATCATATATATCAGTATTAACCCCTTACTATTACTCTTTTTTTTACTCCCAATGTCTGTTTATCTGAGTGATTGAACAGTTTAAAGAACATGTTACATTCGTTGCATTACGTTTCGTGTTAAATAATATAAAGAGATCATGCAATAATTGCATGGTCTGTTTTTATTATTTAAAATTACTTATATAAAATTATTTTATATAGTAATATATCATTGAAATTAGATTTTTTAATATATAACAATACGTTATTAAAAATTAAAAGTAGCGGAATTGCTATTCCTTTTATAAATAAACGGAATCAGGAAACTAACACATACATTCTCCTTTTTAGCCCAACTTTAACAAATAAATTACTTTTTATTTACTAAATATATAATACAAAGCACGGTCGAATGTACAGAAAATCTTGTAAACAAGTTGTTTTAAAAATCATCCATCCAAATCCCTTCTTTGGAGGCCCTACAGAATCCATTGATACACTCGTGGTTTTAAGAGGGGAAATGCCCATATTCCCCCCAGGGTTATTAAGGGGCAACATATTTCGAATTTCCTCTGTTGTTCAATGCTAAATTGACAAACATGTCATGTTTGAATGAAATTTATCAGTAAATAAGAGAGAAATAGTAATATTTGTATTACCCATAAGAGTAACATTGGACAACGTACTGCGTTTACCGCAAAATGAAAATTTCAATTTTCTGCGAAACCAGCAATCGTAGAATAGTAATTCAAAATACTAAATCATTTAGTTTTTTGAGCTCTTTTTAATGGTGAATAATATTTTTTGATATTGATATCTTTTTAAGAAAAATAAAAAAAAACTAAATGTTTGATGTTTTAAGTCCTGTAATATCTGATTCCGAATTTTTACAGGAATGCGGGTGGTGTACTTTTGTTGGGAAACTAAAGCTCTACAAACGACTAAAGTTTAATCAAAATCGTTAGAGACGGTTTTGAGAAATTTAGATTGTTCATGTTTTTTGGTGGTTTTGGGGGGATAATTACCTTTAAAAATCAAAAATTCAAAAAATGAAAAAATACCTGGAGGTATAGTGGATTATTACCTACATACCAAATTTCATAAAAATCGGCCCATTGGTTAGGGCTCTAGCTCTGTACACATTCACACAGACACACACACACACACACACACACACACACACACACACACACACACACACACACACACACACACACACACACACACACACAAACACACAGACAGACGTCACGTATAAACCACTTTTTTGGTTTTATCGAGCACCAAAACGAATATTTCCACTAGCAACTCAAATTCGAAAATTTTGACGAAAACAATACTTTCTCCATATACTATGTATAGAGGGAGAAAGTAAAAAACTTATGTGCCATAAGTCCAGTATCTGTGCCTGTGTCGTAATGTGTTGGAGTGTGTCATTTATTGTGTCTCTGCATTTGTGATTGTGGGTTTGGCTAATATATCGGATGTTGTACCAATACTGACACACTATGTGGTGTTTGTCTTACTATTTGGCAATACACTTCCAACACATTTCCTGTCTAATATCTGGCCGGTTGTATCCAGCACAATTTACATTTATGTTTTACTTTACAACAACACAATGAGACGTCTATTCTGCTGCTTATACAACAGATGTACGGGTCTTGTAGAATGTGCGTATCTGTATTAAATACATATATTACTCTACTGCACAGGATAAGAATGTAGGGTTTAATAGTACAAAACCTAATACAAGGACTAAGAATAGAATTATAGAATTTCGACAATTTGGGTACTAATGCGGGATGGCACCGTTAGTTAATATGTTAATTATATTGAGACTATAAACTTATTTAGTCGAATTTGGAATTATATTAATAGTGGGTATTCCGTATGGGTCTAGGTGTCCACATACATGTTACACTTACCGCTCGCCTATGTTTATATACAATATCCATATATTTACAACACACATATACCTATAGTGTAATCTGTCCTGTTTACATGTTTCCGCTACTTTTTTTGTATAAAAGAAATGTACTCTGTTAGCCATTTATTGGGAAATTGTATTAAACCTACTAACGAAAGATTCGGTATATGGTTTTTATTAGAAAATCTACGTAATAATAACCTTCTTACAGACATAGGTAATATAAACTATTGCGAGGGCGAACCAAAATTAAATAACTTAACATCTATAACGGATGCGTTTTGTGATAACATAATGTTAGTTAAGATAACCAATGTTACGGATTGTGATGGGGACGTTCGGAATAAATTTAAAGTTAAGAAGGAAATATGTGGCTCGTTTAATAGCTACTTACGAGGAATATTTAAAAAGTTCTCTTTAGCTCGACATGGTGTTGTGGCCAAACTACCATTCTCCCAAAGCGAGGGTGTGTTACAAATAATAAAGAAAGATATTGACCAAATTAAACAAAAGTATGATGATCCTATAGCAATTCCCTATAAAATAGAGCTTGCAAATGTTAAAATTAAGGATTTGTTGGAAGATCTTCCAAAGATACTGCAAGATCTGGAAAAAGAAATGTACTATCTTATGGATTTCGATATAACACTAGATTTGGCTGGAAT
This sequence comes from Allygus modestus, assembly GCA_963675035.1. Taxonomy (NCBI): domain Eukaryota; kingdom Metazoa; phylum Arthropoda; class Insecta; order Hemiptera; family Cicadellidae; genus Allygus; species Allygus modestus. Next base: position 90,455,665 of record OY776116.1, read on the forward strand.
ATTTAATAAAGAGGAAATGTGCCAATATCTTACAGAAAACTTTAACTTTTGCTACCAAGGGAGTACAAGAATGGATATAATGTTATTGTAGATAATGTTAGTAAAGATTGTTTAACATGGTTTAATGTAAATAGCAGGGTAAAAATATATAATAAATTTATATGCCAGATTACAAGTCCTGGAGTAATTAAAAGTATAGGAAACCATATAATAAACTTTGTAAACTGTCCAGATGGGAGGCTAAAAGAAACGTTCTCGTCTAAACTAGCTAGAGAGAATGGAATAACAAGGTTAGAGGCAACAATCTATAACTATTGTAGAGGTTTTGGTAAAGGGTTTGAACCTTTAAGAGATTGTTTAAGTCTAATAGAAGACAACAAACGGTACTTTCAAAATGCTCCATTCTATGCTGTACCTCTGCATAAGATGTGGGTGAAAGTTGCCAATCAATTACAAAACAGTTGTTTAGTGTTTAACGATTTATTACAATACGCATATTGGGGGAAGATAACTGGAGTACAACTAAAACTGCCAAAAGATAGTACACAAAGGGAAAAGTTAATAAAGTATGCTCTATCTGCATTTGGCTTTAACTGTTTACCAACTAACTATGTAGAGGTAATAGAGGAGGATGCCATAAGTGTAAAGCATAAGTGTTACATCAAATCTGGGGGCGCATGTTTTACAAAATCAAATACACCTTCCTCCACTATACCTAAACACATAAATTTAGAAGAATTAGGCTTAGTGGAAAGTCCTAACCTTACTCCCTACGTTTTAAGAAGCCGGACCAATAAACTGTACCCATACACTATTAAAGAAATAGAGCCACTTTCCAAGCCTTTCTTAGAGGGGTGTTCCAAAAAGAGGAAATTGGAATTAGAAGACATTGGAATATGTGGAAAATACTGTTGCAGAGGAATACAAAGCACAGTTGGCTAAAGAAAGAAGGGAAAGAGAGGATACATTAAAAGATTACTTCCTGCGACGTTGGGAGGATCTAGAGCATTATGGACATTATATAGTGTATGCGTTTGTAGTAAACAACAAGTTTGTGGGAGTGTTGGCAGAAAAGGATGGAGGGGTGTATACTATGTTAAAGGTGTCTGTAAAACTGTATTTATAGAGATAAATAAGAATAGGCAAGGTTATAGCGTGTTGCCATACAGTGGTGATTTGGACATTATTTACCTACCTACCAACGAGCCACTTGCAAGCTTTAACACTAACGGAACCGCAACATTTTATGGCAATTCCAAAAATAGAAAACCTAAGTTTCCGTAACAATGATTGGGATGTTGGACAAGAAGAGATAGAGATGCAAGATATTAAAGGCAATGTTAAATTTAAAGAATGTAGTAGACTGGAGGATTTGGAATATGGAATTATTAATAAGCGCTATTAAACAAGTCCAACATAGGGGTAGAAAAAGATATATTATACAGTTTGAAAATATTCGTAACCTTTATGTCTCCAACCACTGGCTGGAAAGGGAGCTAGAATGTGGGAAGTTTGATTTTAACTACAAAATTTAAATTAAGTTGGATAAAATAAAGACTACTCCAAACAAGCACAAAGAAAGATTAGTGTTTTGTGTTTAGTTGTTTTGGGTTTTAAAAATTTATTTTTGTTATCGCATTGGCTATCCAAAATTTAGGCAGTTTTGACCATAAATGTGGATATATATTACTTATCGGCTGGATGTATATAATAAGCTTGTATTTATTTTTTTTAATCCAACCGTAGTGAATTTGGAAATGGGGTATTTACTTATGCAATGGCCAGTAATATATTGCAGTCATATCCAAAGTTTGGTTACGACAAAACAGCACTAAAAGGGAAAAAATATACGGTAAATTTAGATTTAGGGGGATATAACAAGTCGAAAAGTAAATAAAGGAGTTATTGGTAGTAATTTACAAAATATAGTTTTGTAAAAACACAAATACCAATGTTAGTTTTTAGGTTGCGGCAAAACAAACAACAGTATTATAGGTGGAAATAATATTGTAATTTTAGATATAATAGATGGGGGCTATAACATATCCAAAAATAAATCAGACAATAAATGCTTAGGACAATATCCAAAGTGTAGGCAAATCGGACAATAAACAGCAAAGTCAGTTTTGGGATTACAGCAAAATAAACAAACAAAAAAGACAAAATACTGTATTGTAGGGGGTAATGGAACGTGTGGTAGTGTGGTCTTGTTACCTATATAAGAGCTATAACATATCCGAAAATAAATCAGACAGTAAATAAAGAAGTTTGAAATTGTTAGTATATTTTTCAAAATATTTTTTAAATTTGACCATTATAGTTAATTTGTCAAATGTGGATGGTACATATACACTAGCCTAGAATAATGACATATATACATTTTAAACAAATCAGACCATAAATAAAGAAGTTGCCAATTGGCAGTATTTTTCCAAATTTTTTTTAAATTTAACCGCAATATTTGTAAAATGTGGATGGTGCATATACACTAGCCTACAACAATAACATATCCAAGTTTTAAACAAATCGGACAGTAAATAAAGAAGTTGGCAATTGGCAGTATTTTTCAAAAATATTTTTTAATTTGACCGTAATAGTGAATTTGGGAAATGTAAGTGTAATTTATTAAAACACTTGCCTACGACAATAACATATCCAAGTTTTAAAGAAATCGGACAGTAAATAAAGAAGTTGGCAATTGGCAGTATTTTTCAAAAATATTTTTTAGTTTGACTGTAATAGTGAATTTGGGATATGTAAGTGGAATTTATTAAAACACTTGCCTAGGACAATAACATATCCAAATTTTAAATAAATCGGACAGTAGATTAAGAAGTTGGCAATTGGCAGTATTTTTCAAAAATATTTTTTAATTTGACCGTAATAGTGAATTTGGGATATGTAAGTGAAATTTATTAAAACACTTGCCTAGGACAATAACATATCCAAATTGCAGACAAATCGGACATTTAATAAAGAAGTTGGCAATTGGCAGTATTTTTCAAAAATATTTTTTAATTTGACTGTAATAGTGAATTTGGGAAATGTAAGTGTAATTTATTAAAACACTTGCCTTGGACAATAACATATCCAAATTGAAGACAAATCGGACAGTAAATAAAGAAGTTGGCAATTGGCAGTATTTTTCAAAAATAATTTTTAATTTGACCGTAATAGTGAATTTGGGAAATGTAAGTGTAATTTATTAAAACACTTGCCTACGACAATAACATATCCAAGTTTTAAACAAATCGGACATTTAATAAAGAAGTTGGCAATTGGCAGTATTTTTCAAAAATATTTTTTAATTTGACTGTAATAGTGAATTTGGGAAATGTAAGTGTAATTTATTAAAACACTTGCCTTGGACAATAACATATCCAAATTGAAGACAAATCGGACAGTAAATAAAGAAGTTGGCAATTGGCAGTATTTTTCAAAAATAATTTTTAATTTGACCGTAATAGTGAATTTGGGAAATGTAAGTGTAATTTATTAAAACACTTGCCTATGACAATAACATATCCAAGTTTTAAACAAATCGGACCATAAACACTAAAGATAGTTTTTTAGCCTGAATTTGAAAATTAATTTTAAAAAATATAGAGGAGGGATGGGGACAATATATTTAATATAGGCAAGGGTTGGGTATTAATATAGGCCAACAAGGAAACTTGTGGCTTATTAGTATAGGCGGGATCGGGTGTCGGTCCAAAAACTGATCCCCATAAGAATAACATGGGGAAAAAGCGCCGAATAGTATGCCTCATTCTCAGTTCACATCTACTTAATTTAAACCTTTTATTTTGTTAATCAATGATCCAGAGGCTGTCCATCATGATTTTTTTCTGTCAGTAAGCAGATATTAAAACTTGTACGATAAACGATCCGATGAAGTAACTGACTCATATTCAATACAGCATATATAAAAATAATTTATATATAAAATATGTTTTCTTTCCCGTAACAATACTGGGTGAAATTACCATCTCAGTAACCACGAAATATAGTCTTCAAATAAATAATTAATTAATTACAAAATTTGGTTTAATTATGTTTGATTGGTAATAAGAAGTAGGATAAACAACATGCAATATGCAAAAACAAATAAATAAATAATCATTCTCTCTATTGTACAAGGGATTTTTTTTATTTTATTTTTTTTTTTTATAGGTTAAGATTTCTCTCACACAACTAATTCATCTATGCTAAAGAGATATTACTTTTTAGTTACCTTGTAAGTGGCAGGCAAAACATTATTCCAAAAATATTATAATTGTCTATTATAAACATATAATCAGACGAGTTCTTGTAAGATTTAAACTGGAACGAGTATTAACTGTATAAAATAAAAAGGAATCTTGTGATTTAGTCACTGAGGAGACATTCTATTGTGGTAGGCTATAATATTACAATTAAAAAATGCAAGGGCTCGTCCCAGGGGGACGGTGTATAGAATGTGTTTAAGGAACACTAACCTTGATAAGGGAATTCATTACTGGTGCCTTTTTAATGTAGTATTTTGTAACGCACTGTTAGTTTGAGGTTAATATAAGAATATGACAGTGTAGGTTAAAATCAACGAACAACTGTACAATTTGAACTTTTGGTTACACCCAGAGCATGGTATAGAGAAAAGGAGATTCTGCATAAGACTTAAGATGTTTTAAAATTAAATTGTAAATTACTCTTAGGGGTTTACAGCGGGTGATTTATTTTTAATTCTTTATTTCAAACTTTTTTTCCAATACATTAAAATGTTACTATAATAGTTTAACTCTAAAATATAACAAAGAAAATAGCAGGTTGGAGAGTGATAGGATTGCTATTTACCATTTTAAATATTTATCATTAATCTATATTTGAGATTATAATTATTAAAAGTCATAAGATTCTATAATTATGATATTTGCATATGATATATCGGCCATCATAACGCAAGGCCGATTGTACGCAGTGATATTAATATGTGCTTTAAGTTCGAGAAATCTTGAGTTAAATCATATGATAAACCGTCTTTTTTGAGTGGCAAAATAGACGAACTTCACTACTTTAAAACCCCAAAACTCTTCAATAATAACCCTCATAAAATACCATATTTTTGAAAAATGTTTGTTTAATAAATACAAATAAATCTAATCTAAATATTATTATTATATCTATATGCAATTAATTATGATTTCAACATTACTACTTGGTGCTATTGGAAATATTTTTAGAAATTCATTGAAATTAAAATTGACTATTAATGAACAGCCATAAGTTGATAGGGTCTAAGTCTTCGATGGGTAGCTGGGGAAGCATGCCAAATCAAGTTATACTCTTTACTGTTCATATACCTTTTCAAAAAATGATTCGGGCTAGCGAATAAGCTTATAAGAAAACAAAAAGCTGGATAAATCTTTAAAACTAAATTGCCCTAAATATTCACAAATAAAAACGTTAAATAGATCCAATGTTATACTCTAAGTGTACAAAGCTACGGATGTTATTTTTATTTATGCAACAAATTTGTATAAATATAATACCAATGTAGAGAAATATATGCGAAAACGTACGTAGGCATATTATGTAAAAATTCAATCAAGACCTAAATATTCTAAGGCTTGGATTTAAAAAGCTTAAATATATTTACCATTATTAATATATATTGCCCTCTCTGATTGGGTCCGATGATGTGGGACTGGTCAAAATTGATTGAATTGCATTATCTGAAAAGTATATCAACCGTATTGTTTAGTCTACAAATAATATCTTTGTGTAAACGTATACTGACTTCTGTTTTTATTCACAGTAAACAATGAACGTACAACCGTTGTTTAAAGTATCAGAGTAAACAACTACAATCTGTTACTATTAAAGCACTACAAAACATATTTCCACTTAATTACATACAAGATGGTAAATAAAGTAAAATATTATATAAGACTATCGATTATACAAAAAAAATCAAAAATGTTTTTACTATAGTAAAATGCAACACATTTTGAAACAATCCACGCCTAACCCAGTTTTTTGACGAAATCCTACAACCCTAGGACAAAATGTAGAAATGAATTCGCGTCTTGCATACGTGGCAATTTGCATAGAGTTCATATCGAAGGATATGTGGGGATTAAACGCCCTTCCTCTCGACGCTGTGTAAGCTAATCCAGCTTAAAGATGTTGCATATGCCCATAGTATAAGGGACCGAGCCATGCCGTTGACATTTGATTGGTTTTCGTGGGTGAAAAACATTCGATGGACAAAAGTTCTGCAGTTCAGCACTTTACGAGAGCTCTTCTAATGGCATTGTCAATGTTAGTTCCCGAAGCAAATTAATTATACATCTGTTTTATTTATACTACTTTTTAAACTTTAAAATTTTATTTATATTTTTTATCTCATTATTCAAAACATTGAGGCAATCAGTGAAATTGTCTTTTTAAATGCTACTTGAGTTTTCACATAAGAAAAAATATTCATTATGATATTTACAATAAATATTTGGAACTTATCGCTTATGACATTTACTTTTTAGGTTGATGCGTGTATAATATTTTAAGTAAAAATTAAAAGCATAACCGTATCAATCATTATCCTTATAATATCCGTGAAAAACCTGTTATTGTGTTATATTACTACTGCATTATGAAAGTGAAATTTGAGAAGTTCACACATAGTAATAACATATATTAGTGACAATTACAGGTTAAGTGCACTTTTGTATAAAGCAATGGTAGAAGGTATGTTGTATTAGTGTTATAATTATTGTTATTGTAAATAACGACAAATACACCCTATCATTGATCAATTATAGCGATTAAACGAAAGGTGATTTCCAATTTAATATATGGCAGCAAAAATGTTGCTCCAATAAATGAAGGGATAAGAAGAAACAGGGAAACGGTCAACTCACAAAAAGTTGAATGATCAAAAAATATTCACTAAAAGATAAAAAAATAAAGAAAATTCTATGAAATATTTAGCGTGGAAAACTTGAAATAAGTAAATACCTTAGGTCCAGGAGAGTAATGGTGGTAGTAGAGGATAGTCTTCAGTTTCCTCTACCACCCCTAGGAAACCTTTATGTAACTGGTATACCATTCGGGATCAATTAGTCCTACATCGTCCTACTATTGACTGATTGAAGAATAAAATAGATGAATTTGTTGTACATGCCTGGTCCCATGCCTACAACTGTTCTACGGGTCGACTCGTCAGTAAGTAAGCAAGTAACTTTATTGACGTCTGTCATTGTTCACATGTACTATCGTATTGCAAGTGATTACATTATAAGGTTACACATGTTTTTAAACTGTATAAGAAGTTTTTGAAAGACATCACAATATCCCAGTGCGTTTAACCCACAAGATTATAATAAATAACACAAAAACAAGGTTTATGATTTTTTTCCTATATTAAATCGTATTACCGTAGTAGTAGTCTACAGAAATTCTTCATTTATAAACTGATTTATTGGATCAAGATATCAAATCAATTTCGCTGATACGTAATTGTGCAAACTGGTTTTAAATTGTCAATACTACATTTCTAAAGGTCATGAGCCATGGGCCGTCATGTTCGGTCTTTCTCATAAGGAAAATGTAAGGATCAATATAATTTCAGTTTCATAAAAGAGCTGTTGAATCAATAAACACAGTAAAATCATAAAAAAGCTGCTGAATTGGCAAAATGATCCGTGTAGTTCCAATGAATAACCTTTTTCGGTCTCGAGAAATAAGTCTGCTATTTGTATCTAGCTCCATCAATTCTTAAACCGCCAATTATGAAAACTGTAAGAGTCTCATTAGATCTATATATGAATAATTCTTAGGGAGGTGTTTAGATGCAACTAACACCCAGAAAATTCAAGGTCTTAGGTCTCTTGGTCTAACTATCATGACTTAGTGGGAACTATTAAAACCCATTTTACCTATAACTGCAGCAACGCAAATATATTTTCTTGTTCAATAGTAATAAAATATTAAGTAAACATAGAATTTTTTTGGATTTAAAATTAAAGAGTAAATCATAATTTATTAAATATTCCTTTATAATGATATAACGTGTATTGCAGTATATTATAGCATAAACATATTTCTAATTGCAAAATTAAAACAGTTATGGAAAATGTATTTTTATTAATAATGTGTTTTAATGAAACTGGAAGTACGAAACAGAAAGCATTGGACAACTTAATTACTACCGCATTGTTTGATAAAAAACCTGATAAATTGAACTGTAATTAGTAAGCATTGAAAATAACATCGTACGAAAGGCAACTGGGATCTCGGGGGAGTGGCAATCTATGTTTGACACTCTTAAAACTCACACTGCTAAATGTATTGCGCAAGAATGAACTTTACTTTTTGGCATTTGCAAAGTATTTAGATTGAAAAGGGAGTAACGTGCTTCAAGTGTCTAATTAGTATCACCTGATAAAACTGTAAATACCTAAATGGTTAACATTTTTTAGAAATCTAAGCCTTATGTATGTGAATTAAAAATTCATACAATAATAAAATGCACCACCTGTTTAGTCTCTGTTTAATAATTATAATACAAATGTTGGAAATTTTATATTTGATTTTTTTGTTACTGCTTCGTTTAATTTTACTAAGTTTTTACCTATAACAGTTAATTATGCATTATACGAAAAATGTATAGGCCTAATAAATGCTATAACGTAACTATTGCATATGTTTTTATAGCAAGCAGTATGATACACAACATTTAAATAACCTATTTTATGTAAACTAGTATCAACACGATATCGCTTTATTTTAATAAGTTCAAAAAGGGGTTTATGAAACAATACACAAACAAATTCAATTATAAAATAAAAGTCTGCTGTGCTCTATGTGCTTAAGTACTTAAACTTAAATTAAAGTGAGTTTCATGAATGTCAAGCGTACAAATTAAAATTTGTCAACTAGAATATATTTGCTAGTTTAATCAAATGCTGGTACAAGCCTACACCACGGTGAATTGCGAGAGCAGAGGCCACTTGTAGAAGCAGCCAATTAATTTAGCTTCCACCACCGCTGGAGCCTGCCCACAACGAAATATTTTCCAAAGTCGCCTTCCAGACTTGTCTTTGTGAGTAGACATAACTCCAACATCAAACCGTCCTATATTTTATTCCTGAAGTACCAATATTACTTGATAAGTAAATAAGTAATATTTGATCCGTTTATGAAAACACCGGCGAAAAAACGTAACAAATAAAATGATACTCGTTGTTCATAGTGGGTGAAGCTAATGACTACATTTTGTTTTGATGAGTCTCTGCAATAAGGTGAAGAACGGCACTTTCATAGTAAATTGATGACCAGTGAAACAGCCTGTTTATATTAGGTCAATTACTGCAGAACGTTATGATCATTTGATAGAGGGTTTTACTATGGTCTGGCGGATAATCCTGGTACCACGTAAACGTAAATTATACTGTCTTATTTAAAATCTGACAAATTAGCCTCGTGATTACGTATTGCAGCTGTCAGTGGTGTTATATATTTTTCCCCCAAATGTTATTTAAATACCGGTCAATCGTCCTGACACGTACGGCTTTACAAGACAAATATGATTAAGAGTTTTTTAATAATGTATTGTGCAGGATTTATATTCGTTTAATTTATATACCGATGAACAATTTTGACATTTTTAAATTAAATTTTTCTATCATAAAACATACTTTAATTTACACTGTATTTTATTTGAAAAACTGCAACTGCATAAATTATATCGTTAGTGTTTTATGTTTTAATAATAACTGTGTAATCAAAACTTAAAATACCACCTTACATTGTGGTGAGTGCGGTGACGAGATAAGGTATCGTTCACAACTAAGCAAATCTAACAGTTTACCCGGGAAACCCAGAAAACCACAGCAGAGCTGATGTTATCCAGCAATCTTAATCGTGCGCCAGTCAAGAACCTTTTCGCACTTCTTCCTGTTTCGCCTACAAGACCAACAGGTTAACAAATAACATTCAAGACTCGTTCTTTCTCAACGGATTATCTATTATCGTTGATTTATGGCTCGTATTTAAGTGACAAATCTACCTAGTGATTTTAGTGAACCAAATTTCAATATCACAAATGTTAATCGTTCAAATATATTCCGAAATATGAAACAAGCTCACTGAAATCACGAGGTAATTTCTTGTTCTTTAAAATTAACCATTAATCATCAATCTCAGATAACCCTTGAGGAGAGACATGTTTAGAAAGTTAATTTTCTTCTTATGGAAGAAGCCGGTAGTCGTAGAGGACTGGAGTCCTGTCTGAAGTGTCATTAGATTGTGATTGAATGTTCTACCTTAAACAATTACAACCTGACCAATTGCCCTTTACAAGCTGGCATAATTGCCACCATATCAGTTTATTTAGAAGGTAAAACGTATTTAGTGCCAATGTTTTAATAATTCCTGATGTGCTGTTAGATATTTGTACATAGAAAATTCATATTAATCCGAATTAAACTAAAAACCATTTCATTTTTAGGTTCGACATTAAAATCTTGAACTCAGTAGTTGCATATGACTTTTGGTTTTGACTAAAAACATAAACAGGAAAAACCTTCGTCTGAGAGGAAATAGTTGCATGGCTATATCTTTAGTCTGGAAAGTAACACTGATTATTTTGTATTATAAACTATTAACTTAATCAGCCCAATGATCCCGTTTATTCCATCCGTAATTATTTGTTTGGTAATGAATTGGTGAAAACAATGAATCGTACATTAAACAGACTAAGAAGTTAACATTTTATAGTATTGGGTAAATCGGAAAGTACTAATCATTTGTTGATAATCATGTATTGTAGCGTCCTCCAGTCTGTAACAGCATGCCGACTGGATAGGTATATATATGTATATATATATATATATATATATATATATATATATATATATATATATATATATATATATAAATCTCACTATCTATTCAGCTGCCGTACGAATTTAGGTTAAGTAGCTGCCACCTCAAAGGTTAGAGTATATTTAAGTTTTAACGTGTATCTCTACTCAAAATTACGTTATTAATATAACTATTAACTTATTTTCATAATTTTTTTATTATAACTATGTGTATTAAAACTCATGTAATTTGACTGCCCTAAGTTTACATTTGATTCGGCGCACCATGTATGTCTAGCAGCTAAGTGACTGCCAGCAATAATACTCCATAAATATTTCGCGTTATTTGGCTGCCACCACTGTTGCCAATTCGTCTTGACGATCTTCCTTGATTAAGATAGTGGTCATAATTATCTCTCCTCTCACTGCTTTAACGTGTATTAATGTATTAATCATGGATGATGCGTAAAATGATGTTAAAATATGTAATTATAAAGAAATACAAAATAAGGCATAATTTAAATCATGAATGGTATGACCAACACACAATTTTATTTGATTATTGACACGGTATAAAATGAAAAACATCTGTAATAAATATATCATTGTCCTTTTAATTCACACTTGTGGATTAATTTGTACGTAGTATTCACCAATTAATGTTAATGTATTATTTCATTTATTAAATCTCCGAACTGTTAGCTTTTTCAAAAGCTCTGGAACTGCAGCACAAAACGACTGTCGTTATCGAAGTAGTAAGGCACTGACATATTTCATTGCATCATGAACAATCACAGGTCCAATGATAATATAAAACATTTTATTTGTCACTTTATATTGACGTGTTTAAAATTTTGAATTATATACCACAAAGAGAGTGACTTGTTTACGTCAAACATCGATAACGGCACGGTCGGTAAGCGAGGAGTTGGACCATCCAAAGTTGGATTAGTGTAGTTCTACTATAATTATATTCTCTTCTTATAAAACCAATCTAGGTACAAATAATGTATAACGGTGAAAAATCATGTTTTTAACTTATCAAAATCACAATTTCTCAGTTATTTATAATTCTATAGCTCATATCTTCATATCATTGTTTTTAGGACGACATGACACAGCTTTTTAAACCTTACTGTTGTTTCCAAAATATTGCCGTTTTAAAGATATAGCTTTGAAAAAACAAAAATGGCCGCCATTTTGAAATGGTACTAAGTAGGAACTTGATATTGCAAGCAAAAATGGGTCGTATTAGATGTAATAAATGTATACCAAGTTTGAATTTGATATCTTCAGGTGAAAGTTTTTTCCGACACGTATATTTTCAACAGATAAGTCAAATATAGGTCTCGTCTCAATTAAGGCAGAATAATGAGACTATTGAGATTGGTGAAAATTAGCTCGTGCATATTTAAAATTCTGTATAGATATAATTTAAATTTATTTAAATAACGTAACCCCGCAGTTTTATAGATAACTCATATTATTCAGTTACGTTAATTTGTAATGTTGGGAAAAGTGTTCAGAAATAACTTAATTTATGCAAATTTTTCACCTTGGTTTATCATGGTCTGATTCGCCCAGGGATTCACATTTGTATACACTTGTTAAAAATGTGTATATACAAAATAGCCAATATTCGCTCCAAAAACGTAAAAAATTGTAGTTTTAACGTTCGACATTTAATATAGATCACAAATTGTAATCATATTTAATGATGTATGTACTTTACTGTAAATGTAACTTACTCGTAGTACAATTTATCCGTGATCCATCTACTGGTCTAGTTAATTTATCACAAGCAGGGTAGTATAGGAAAAATACAGTTATTTCATTTTTAATCCGGATGTAGTTTTTCCTCTAACGTTTTACTTTAAATCACCCAGTGTTTTAAAAATCTGTAATGTTCTTGTATGTATAACAATAATTTAATAAGAAATCCAAATATATATGTAACAGATTTTACGAATATTTTCCGAACGTTACCTAATTACCGAATCCGCCAGTTAATTAATCTAATTGTAGTAACAAAATTACAGTTCAGACATCTAATATCTGTAAATCATTATAGTCAATATCTTAGAGTTAGTAAAAGTGAATCATTGCACGTAAGTTCTCCCATTATTTATGTATTAAATTTCCCCTGGAGTTTTTTTCATTGCTTCATTGTTCATTGTTTCATTGCATTACACAATTTTGAAAGAAAAAACGGTTAGGCATGGCCTGGACCTTGGTTCCCTCAGCTCGCCTACCCTCTGCCACACCCCCACTCGTTTGCTCCATCAGAGACTACAGAAACTACAGCCTTGCGAAGGGATACTAATTTTACACAATCTTCATTCATAAATTTTCAAATGATTTGTCATTACTAAGCATTTTGATATATGTTAGTTTGTTATATCATCATTTATTATATGTACACTAAACCTGTTCTATATCAAAATCCTATTTTCCCTTTTAGCTTAAAAGCTAAGCTTTTAGCTTATAAAATAAGATTACGCAAAACGAAAATTGCAGGTTAACTTGAAAATAAATAAATAGGCTACATCTGCATACATCGTGTTAAGGAACAATGGTTTGAATCGTAGTGTTCGTCAACATTGGTAACCGTGAAGACAGCCCTGGTGCACGGCCGGCAAGGGCAGCGCGGCATGTCAAAGTGATTTTCCCGACAAAGCGTGAGTGAAGAGTTGTAAAATTTTGGCTGTGGGAAGGTCGCATCTTATTCGATATATACGTTTCCCTCGCCCGGAGTAATATTTTAGTATCATTTGGTTGGACGGGGGCTATGAGATTGAAACAAACATACTCCATGTATAACACTACCAAAATCTACAAACTTCAATTACCCTTATTCTGGGTATTTATTGTAAGCTTGCGTCTTAAACTCAATCACCTTCTACGTACTATACAATGCTCACGTAACACTCCTAGGAATATTAATCATTGTAACATTATGACCTCTTTACATAATTTATACGATTAAATCAAAATGATGATGGAATTATTGAAGTGAAGTGTCCGTCAGCAGCTGGAAGTCTATAAGTCCTAAAGAAGCCATAGGCCAAAGAGAGGCGTTTTTAGCATTGTTTGAAAAATTAACAATAAAACCAACAAACATGAAGTTAACAAAAATCACACCAACTTCTTTCAGATTCAAGGCCAGCTCCACATAACCGGTAAAAAACATTGCATATTTGTTGTATGGGCACTGGGCACCTAAAGGTAAGAAAATTGAAATAATTGACAAGGAAAATAGTTTTTGGACAGAGAAAATGGAACCAAAACTGACAAGATTTTACAAAGATTGTTTGTTGCCTAAAATTATAATCCTCTAAAAACCCAAAACATGCCAATCAGGAATCCTGACCAAAATATCCTAATCGCTTAAAAGAAGCGGAAAAAATAGGATGACATTTACAAGTTTAATTTATACCGTACTAGTTGAGTGATATTCTTATTGATCTGTAAAGTAACAACTTTCTGTTTTTGTTTATTTTCTTCACTGTGTGACAAACCTTATATATAATACGTGAAGCAGTTTTTTGTCAACGCAACTCGCCCCTTGTTTCTTGACCAATTTTAATGTTTCAAGAGTCAACAAATTCGTCTCAGTTCGTAGTTTTGCAATAAGGTTTTCAACTTCCCATATTTTAAATCTGAAGAGCACGACCGCCCTCAAAGTTTGTTTTTTGCCCATAAGATTAACACGGGGAATAATTTGATTCTAATTGCAGCTGTTAATACATTACGGACAAGTTATTAGTAATATAAGATGTTACTGTTACAAGTAAGGAACGTATTTATCTATATAAATATAAATAAATATTTTTCTACATCGCTTTGAGCAGTGAAATGTTGTATGCAACGGAGATATTTAAATGTTGTTTATCTGTCTGTTTATTTTTTACAAGCCAGGTTTGTTCCGCGTTTCACAAAAAAAGACTGAACCGAATGAAATAAAAAATATTGCCTATTTTCGTGTGGGGCTTCAAACTAGGCTTCTGCAAATCATTACATCCGTCATTAGTTATGCCCTTTGGAGTCACTGCTCCAAAGATATATTACGGTATATCAAATCTAATGGTACAGGTTACTCAACCTTTCACTGTACCATGCACGATATTTGTTATAATGAGCATTTAATCAGGTAATTTATCTTTTACCATAGAATTGAGGAAACACGTGCTTTACTAGCTACTCCACAACGGTATACTAAACAATAAAAAATAACGGCACGGCAACGATCCATTGGGTAAGAAACACATGAACCCTTGCAAAATGGTATTTAAAGCTCAGTTTGTCTAGGAAGTCATTGGTATTATAATGATGCATTTGTTAATTATTTTTTCCCATTGTGCACAAACGATGTTCGAAAAAACAACATTGGGGTTAGGGTTAAGATTTGTAAATAAAAACAAAATAATTTTAACAGCTGTTCAAAAACCATTAGTTCATTTTAAAAATAACACTCACTTTGTAAATTATAATCATTTTATTTTTGGTGAGAGAAGTGATTAGAATGAAGGAATTTTGAACAAACTGACTGGTTTTTCAAGCAAAGCTCGGTCCCCCAGGTTCTTTAACAAATTTATATAACTTTTCAAACATAATATTGCACTATGATCGCGAGCGAAGCCGCTTTGGCCGACTAGTAATTTAAAATGTCTGAATTGTAAATATGTTAAGTTTATATTAGAGTTTTAGGTGTTAATTTTCTTGTTTGTATATAATATTACTGTAAACATTACGCCAACAAATGCATTAAGTGCGTACAAATCCATTAAGTGATCATGAGTTTTGCTTATGTTTACTGTTAATCTTTTACATTTCGTTATCCAATTACATGCCAGAGTTCTACATTTAACTTTAAATATGACTGTTTACTATCTGTATGTGTTGTTGTGACTACTGTTCCACATTGCGTTACACTATATTTGTTTAATTATTTTAGTTTATATTTGAGTTTTACGTGATGCCTATTATTTGTATGTATTATTACTGTAATACATAAGGCCAAAAAAAGAAGTAAGTCCATAAAAATACATAAAGTGATCATGATTTTTGTCTGTATTTTTTTATATTTTTAAAGCATTTATAATGTCTCTTTAATACTGTATTTTCAAATAAATAATATTATCAAGGATTGCATTACCTACAACTTAACTCTTGTAAACCTTTTTAATGAGAAAACAATACAAATATTGGTCAATGATTATAATTATTTGGGTCACTGAACTGGATTCAGATGGGACAATACTAGTTTTTCTTTTACATGTATAACTTTGGTTTCTAATGTGACCATTTTTAGAAACTATGAAAATTACATTAACAAGGCTTTTTGAGCTACTTTAATTTGACTTTAATCTGTTAGTCAAACTAAATACATAGGAGTTAAAAAGGTTTAATTAATTTTGAATATCATAAAAATATATTTAACGTAATTGTGTATATGGATTAATTCCACAAAAAGTTAAATAAGATTGAACTCTTGTTTATTGGCTCCGACTAAGTTGTAGTGGTACTGGTCTTGGCTACTTGGCTACGGACCGTAGGCCCGGATTCGGGGCTGGCTCCAAGGGTGCGAGTTGTAAAACGTGACACACTAGGGGCTATAAAAGAGAGAGAGGGTGCGAGTTAGTGCGAGCGAGACGCGAGTCGGCCGTTTTTCAATAGGCCTACTTTCTGCGGAGGCGGTGACACGTCTAGCGATTTTGCTGTCGTAGTTCCATCTGAGCTCACTAGTCTCTCAGGAAAACGAAAAAAGCCAGAGGTAGGGAACCCTCTTAAAGAGCAGAAGCAAGAGCGCTGTTTCAAGCTAACTTACCTTTCTAACCCGTGCGAAGAACGGGTTCATTCTACTAGTACTCAATATATACCAAAAAAACTGCCACTGCTATTACAAAGTGTAATAACTTCAAATAATTTTACATTTTTATCTTTCCGTCATGGGATGAAATGTTTACAACAAAACTTATAGATAATTTGATTAGCTTTAAAATTATAATTATAGTAAGGATATTTGTTAACATGATGGTTTCTTAGAGAGCGGACACCGCGCCGCCACGCCGGGCCTAGCATCGCCGCGAATTGCGTGGTGGCCATAGAACCATTAGAACTCTACTAATAAGGTGTATTAATGATGACATGGTGATGACTCAGGCGCTTGTTTGTGTGCATGACTGCATGAGTCGGACTGCACATTTCTACTTATTTGTTTAATGCCTGTCTACGATGGTTGTTTAGTACTGTCTATGTTTATAATAATATGTATCATCTTATAAGGTTTGTATTCATTGTTAATCGTGGGCCTTGTCAATTTAGTGTTCAGTTGGCATTGAACAGTACGTTGGCATTTTGTGTTTCGTTATAACGTTTTATTTTTTGATCATAAATTCGGCTGTTTTGCGCCAAGTGCAGTTAAATGCTGATAGTTGTGCTATTGTCATGGATTGTTGAACGAGGGGAGGTAGAAATTCTTCAGCCTGTTTCCCACGATAAATAGTAAACATAGACAGACACAGGTGGTATTATCAGTAAGGAGCCAACACATTGCGATTTCCTTAAACCAGTCTATACTAGGTTACGTGCGGAATACTGTGTAAAGACACTGTGTCTCGAGTGTCACGTGTGTACTCCGTGTGTTTTTTTTTCGCTGGACCACTGCGCGGTCACTTTCTAAAGACACCTCCACACCTCGCAATTAATTGGTCCTCATAACAAAATCTGGTTTTTAAACCTATTCACCAGCATATATAAATAAATATAGTTTAATCATAATGTAAATAAATTAAAAATCTTCTTACCAATGTAGGTTGCGCTAGCACAAAGAATACCAAACAAATTATTTTAACTGTTGCTGTATTATTAGGGAGTGTTTCATAGCCGTTATTGCAACCATTTAAAATTTGGATTGATCTAGTTTTAATTTTTTCCAAAAATCAAGAACAAAACTTGGGATTGTTCCTCTTGAACCGATGAGCAATCGAGTTACTTCAAAGTTTTCAAACTAGGCACTATCTGGTAAAGTTTGTAGCAGTTAAGCTAAACAGTCTTATCGACAATCGATATAAATAAAGCATAGTTCTTGTCTAAGTGTGGATCGCCGTACGGCTAAACTATAAGGAGTTAAGGCATGACATTTTCAGGGTAGGTTCCTTTAGGTTACAGCTATTGTACCTGACTTTCAGTTTCCTGTAAATCCTCTACGACTACTCCCCCTGGGACATCCAAAATTCCAATGTTAATCAAATGACACCATACGGTTATAGTTTTCTTAATCTATCTTTTCCCTCTTAAATCTAAGACCTTAATACTTAATCTTCTAAGGAGTATGTTTAATCCATGGTGGAATGTAGGCGAAGACGTCTGTCAGGTCCCAGGTCTCAGTAGCACATGCAACCTCAGTGGCATATGCCCCCTCCGTTTACAAACGGGCACCTAATTGAGTCGGGTCGGCCGCTTTTGTCACACTTCAGTGGTTTCTTTTAAGACTATAAACTTCTCACTCATCGTTTATACTTGCGGGTGGTTTATGGTGGTGGTGATGGCGACTACATCTCTGCCATTTACCTTGTCCGGGAATTCGCCTTTTCTAACTGCACTGGCTAACAATTTGCAGCAGTGATATGTAAATAAAAAACGTACTGATTAGTATATCATTAAATCGAATGAAAACTATCACAATCATTGTTTTTTAGTTAGTGGAATGTAAACAAACATTAGGAAAAAATAAAATAAAATACATCGTAGTAGCATTACTTGATAATAAACATAACATGAATAGCGGTTGCAGAAAATATTGAAAATATCAGTCTCCATTATTAGTTATACAACTTCGTAAGCCCTATAAGGAAACAAAGCATTGTAGGGAAAATAAGAAAAAACTAAAACACATTATTTTAGAGTCATGAATACAACTATACTAAATATATATGTACTATAAATTTATTTCGAAGTTTAACCCTTAAGTTTAAGTCATTTAACAGATTGTTCAATAACTGTTTACTCTTGGGTCCTATTTTATTAGTATGTTTTGACAAATAACGCTATACAAATTGCAGATATGGATTTAGACGTTACAACCATTATTGTTTACCATATTGCTACAATTACAACGACGTTCTATCCGGTGGTATATCTCATACAGTTACGGAGATAGTGAGGGTTTTCCTACACGGCACCGTCTGACCCTGACGCTGCGGTTAACTTGAGCGGACAGATGTTCAAAGAATTGGTTGACATATCTTGATAAACTATTCATATATTAACGCTGTAATATGGACCAACTAACTCTTGTTCTAAGTTATTTTCATTAAAACGGTAAAACTAACATACTGATTACATTTTCCATAAAAATGTGTACCTTAAAGATTTGTTTTATGACGTTTTATTATGTAGCTCTTTTATTAATCGAGATACGGGTTCAGACCTAATAACAGTTATTGTTGTACATATTGTTGTGGGTATAACAATGCTTAAACCAATGTTATATCTCATACTGTTCACAAGATATCGTCATATTTACGATTAGCGCCCGCCGCCATCTTTACCCCCCTCCCCCATTATGTCGACCACATAGGAAACTGACGACATACATTTTCGCTATCACCTAGATCCATATAACATATAACAGTAATCAGCAAAAATATTGCGTTACCCTTTTATGAATGCTCAAACCCCCCTAGATCCTGTACTATTAAACTTATAACTTAGACATTAAAATATTTCAACAGGCCATAGTCAAGGAAACTAATCAAATTGCTCGAGTTGTTTTAAGTCCCACTATGTGAGCAATAAGAACATGCAAATGTATGATTTACTCCAAAATCGTCGAGTGGTCTAACCGACCTCTAGGTGTGAAGTTACAGTGAAGCGGGCGCCTGATAACTTTCTCATGTTTTATTGAAGTCGATTGATTGCCTCGTATTACCTCGTATATACATTTACCTAATGGAATTTCCTGTAAGCAATTTTCATACACATCCCTTAGTAACAATAACACGTACTAAGGTCATGAAACAGAGTTATTAAACAATTGAAAAAGTTGTCCTAACCATTTACACCTCAAGAGCAAAAATTGACCCTCTTCAAATTGACACCATCCACCTGTGCAGGTGTAGTATGCAGTATGCACAAGGTAGAGTGTAGGCGAGGACGTCGCGTCGGTCAGGTCCCAGGTCTTAGTGGCATATGTCCCCTCCTTGTACAAACGGGCACCTACCTGAGTCCGGTCGGCCGAGTTTGTGACACTTCAGTGGTTTCTTTTAAGGCCATAAACTTCTCTCTCATCTTTGATACTCGAGGTTAGTTTATGGTGGCGGTGATGGCGACTGCATCTCGGCCATTTGCCTTGTCTGGAAATTTGCTTTTTCTTACTGCACTTGCTTACTATTTGCAGCCGTGATATGTAAATACAAAACGGGCTGATTACTATATCATTAACTCGAATGAAAACTATTACCATCATTGTTTAGTTAGTGGAATGTAAACAAAAATTAAGAGGAAATAAAATATAATACATCGTAGTAGCAGTACATGATGTTCAAGCATAACATGAATATTGGTTGCAAAAAATGTTGAAAATATCAGTCTCCACTATTAGTTATACAACTTCGGAAGCCCGTAGGACAAAGCCCTATAGGGAAAATAAGAAAAAAATTCAAACACATTTTAGAGTCATGAGTACAACTATACTGAATAGTTAAGATGTCCTGTAAATGTTATACCTAAGCTAATTAGTTTTCCCTTAGACAATCAAGTTTTTATTACCGTTATTTCAAAATTTGGTTTAATTTTATATTTTCACAAACAAAAACGTTTGTTTAATCAGTTATCCCATATCGAAGTAAGTATTTCTACGCACTAACTATTGGACAGGGCTGCTTATTATACGTATTAACAGAGACAATTTAGGACCGGGGACACCGAGCTATGCTCGTTGATATTTGATTAGTTTCGTAGGTGAAACATATGTCTATAAACAATCTTAATTCAATGGGTCTGGTCACCGTTTTCAAGAAATTATGTGTTGATACTTTAACTCAAATGCTACTTCAACTGCTACTTTGACAGTTTACTGGTTAATTTATTCCCTGCTGTTATGATGCTTTTCTTTTTATTTTAAACTTCTTAAGTCCAATGTTAAAATTTTCCATTTTCAAATGAGATTTTTATCCAAATATGAATTTCCCTGGGGCTGAGGTTTTTACCAATCGTACTTTTAGGTCCAAACGAACATAATTCCAAGGTTTGAACAAATTGTTCCGCTGGATTCCGAGATAAATTTTGCAGACAGACAGACATTGCTCATATCAGAGTAAAGGATTGGCCCTCGACATATAAATTATTTGATAGGTTTTTTAATTCCGAATTATCATGTAGAATATTTTCAAATACATTTTATTACCCTCCACATTTATTATATTTGGGTGTAGAATCTTAAAATATATAGCCAGTGCTACATTTTAGTTACACCTCGTATATATAATTTGTTCCAAGGTTATTATTAATTTCAACAGAATATAAATCGTTATATTATTGTAGAATGCTCGTGTATAAATCGCTTAGAGTAATACAGTTGTTACAAATTGAAGTAAACGGTATTGTACCTAAAAATGTGATTGGTGAATCTACATTACCGATACAAATGAAGTAGGTTTAGTCGGAAACTCCAACGATTCGGAGCAAATACGTTCAACTTATATTGATTTCAATAGGCCATAGTCAAGGAAAATAATCAAACTGCTCAAATTTGTTTGAGTCTCACTGTGTGAGCAATAAGAACATGCAAATGTATGATTTATTTGGAAAGCGTTGAGTGGTCTAACCGATTCACGGTCAAGCGGGCGGGAAGTATGCAGGCTCGGAAATATCCCGGGCCTCGAGTGAGTACAGAAAATTATGATGGAAGATAACAATCTTTGAACATCTGCAAGTGAGTCAGGCCAGATGTGTTTTGGCTGCCACTTGCGCGGCAAAAATTTGTGATCGGGATGTGTATTCATCTTAACAATGTTGCCACTTTTAGGCTGCCGAGTCCACGGCAATTATTTATAGGAACATACTCGTGGTGTATCCTTTAAAAGCAGCAGCGTTCCATGTGGTAGAATGGCGAACTACATTTTGTCATACACCTATCAAAAATACGTTATTTGGCTGCCTCTTCAAATGATCAGAATTTCTTCCTGCCGGCTTCCTCAGTTGATATAACACGTGATGTGCGAATGGCGGCCGGATACGGCAGCCAAGTGCACCGGCCGCCATGTTCAATGCGGTTTTCACCATGAAAGGCAGCCAAATGCCGTATGAGATTTATATATATATATATATATATATGTGTTCGCACTCTAGCATTCGCAATATTTGTCAGATTTACTTGAAATTTTGGTATCAACCTTCCCATCTGTAAACAGTTGGACAAGTTCCAACAACAAATATATTTGGGAAAAACAATCGGGCAACTCTAACCCCTTTTTTGAATTTTAATTTTTCAAATTTTGAGTTTTTGGGTCCAAAAAGGGGTAGAAAAGCCCCGAATGTAAAATTATCGCATATTAAATTATTGTACGTATAACTCCAACAATGCCAACAATGATTTTAAGCCCTCCATCATTCTAGCATAAGTATTTACAGACTTAATCAAGAAAGTGTTGTTCGTCTAAACACAGTATGTGTTATGGGGATCTAACACTGGAAAAGGCTGTTATTCATATCTTGTTGTAGTTTTATCACCACCAATACCCCTTATACCAACTTTTTATCCTGAATATACATCTTCCTAACCTTATAATTTACAACATTGCCATCTTAATAGTGAATTTAAATATAACCAGGAGCATCAGAACAGCCAAAAAATAGCATTTTTCAGTTTTCCAAAAAATGTTACCAGTTTGGTTTTGAACCCTTTATTAGATTTTTTGTTTTTTATGCGGAAATTCACTTCCCTCACGTCAGCGTGATGCGTGCGATCTCGTTTATCAATATCGTAGCCTAACCTAAAATAACAAATCACAGCGATGTGAAATTTTGTTTTCCATAAATTTATAAGGATTTCTATAATTAATAATTAGGAGGATTAAATAATATAACTCTTGAATACTTATAGATCTAAGGGTCAATTATATAATATGTAATTGGTACTACGGTGTTTGATTGGATTTCCCATCGTGTTATATGTTAATCTGAGGCCCAGACAAGCCTGACTGACTACAAATGAGGATGCTACGTGAGATAGTGGATTCTATTAGAGCTCTACCGTGGTATTCAGATGCGGATTTTATGAGAATTAGTTTTCAGTTCACACTAAATTATAAACTTTTTAAAAGGGGCTTTCTTAACTCTCTTAAAACTCCGTAAGGAACATTAAGCATTTTAGCTTTTAGTTTTAACTTGTTAGAACACTTATTTGCAAGGTGACCTATTGCAATATTATTTGAAAAAATGTTTACAGAAAAATAAAATTTCAAAAAATTCTGTAGGTTTTTTTTGTCATATCATTTCTGACTGAAGGTAATTTGGTTTGAACTTCTCTTTCATAGTTTATCCTTTCAACAAAAAGCGTTTATTATAACCTACATACGTTTACTTAAACTATACAGATACATGTTTAGGAGGTAAATGATAACACTAAAAAACCGACTTATACTTCTATTTCAGTGAATCATGTTATTATCTAATACGAATAGTCTTGGCCACTGCGCATTTTTAGGTTGACAGTTCAACTGTCTGTTTTGGGTTGTATTTCTAGTTTAATTCTCTATTTCATAGATGAATTATTTATAGTTTGTTGCATATCAGTTGTATACTTGAAGATTATTAGTTACTTGCATTAATTTTCAACACGATTTAAAAACAACACTAAATAATTTTCTTTTATAATATAGTTTTTACAGTTATGGTAGTATTTTAGCGAATTTCCCCTATAGGGAAGAAGCTATTACCGTAGTCGGCATGGTAAGACCTAGGCCCGGGACCATGATAACTTTTCGTTTTGAGGTCCCCAGACCCCAAAAACACCATTCGTTCGAAACTGTATATATATATATATATATATATACATATATATATATATATATATATATATATATATATATATACATATATATATATATATATATATATATATATGTGTGTGTGTGTGTGTGTGTCCGTGAGCACGATAACTCTCGTAAAAATTATCCGATTTTGATGAAATTTTGTATGAACGTGTAAAGCAACATTTATGACTTTAAGTTCGAAAACCAGCTAGATCGCACTATCCTAAGGGGTATTTTGGGGGGTTTTTTACCCCAAAAATGAGTTTTTTGAATTTTTTATATGTATTTTTTGAAAAAATCAAATTTTAGTTTTTACCATTGGACTCAGCTTAAAAAAACACACAATTTGGTATTTTGATCATATCTCTACGTCAATTGGTTACCGAGATATTGAAAGTGCGAAACACATTACGTTGTCTAATGTTATTCTTATGGAGGAAAATAAACATTTTATATCTCGCTTATTTATGAACGTATACTGACGAAACTTGGTATACGGCTTCATTTGGTTGTGGACCATTGGTATTTGCTTAAAAAAACAATTTTTTTACCCAAGGCTCCCGTAGCAGCAAACCTGCGTACTCAGCCCCATGTTATTCTTATGGAGAATAAGTAACGTGTTATCTGCCTTCATTATGAAAATAAATTAATGAAATTTGGTATGTGGCTTTACCTACATGAGTTATATTGATATTTGAATAAAACCCCATTTTTTGTGTTCCTTGCTTCAGCAAACCTGCATACTCAGCCGCCATGTTATTCTTATGGAGAATAATTAAAATGTCATAAATCGTTTATTTATGAATGTATATTGATGAAACTTGGTATGTGGCTTTATGCGGTATTAAGATACATATATATGCATTGGAAATACGCTGAGTACGCAGGTTTGCTGCTACGGGGGTATTTTTAACTAGTTATTGTAAAATTAAATTTATTCATTACGTCACTGTTATAGAATTGTTAGAGGATTTCCTTGGAACTGTATGAATATCAGTATTGCTTGGATTGGCCTGCATTTTGTATTAGCATTTCGTGTTAATAATATATTTGTGTGCTCTGCTTATTATTGCATTGATATTAATAAAACATATTGCATTTAACTGCACCAATGCTTTAAGGGATACTTTAAGTCAGAATAAAAATCAGTGAGTGTAAATGCAAATTACAAACTTGTTTAAATCATCTCAAAGACGGGAAAATATAACTTTAAATTTATTACTAGCTTCTTCTTTTTGATGATCACCAATTTCCATGGTATTTATTGTATTAGCAAATTTCCCCTCTAGGGAAGAAGCTATTGCCGTAGTCGGCATGGTAAGACCTAGGCCCGGGACCATGATAACTTTTAGTTTCCCCAGATGCCAAAAACACCATTCATTCAAAACTATATGTATATATCTATATCTATAAAAGGCAAAGCCCTGGCTGACTAACTGACTCACTCATCATATAATTCTTCACATTCCCATGTAGATGGAGAGCTGAAATTTTGTACACTGATTCTTTAGGCATCAAATAGGAAAACAAAATGCTTTTAATCCTGATCTGGCCTTAGGGCTCCACCAGAGACCCCGAAGAAGTTCCCATGAATTCCTTATGGACATTCAATTTTGTATGAGCTGATGAAAATACAAACAGCTGATCTTGATTCGTATTAGTTCCTCGGGCTAACCACAGAACGCAGAACACACAACAGCTATAGTTTTTATAAATCATTTGCGAGGCGAAGTCTGCAGCTATCAGCTAGTATATATATATATATATATACACACACACACATATATGTGTGTGTGTGTATATGTGTGTGTGTGTGTTTTGTGTGTGTGTGTGTGTGTGTGTGTGTGTGTGTGTGTGTGTGTGTGTGTGTGTGTGTGTGTGTGTGTGTGTGTGTGTGTGTGTGTGTGTGTGTGTGTCTGTGGGTCGGATAACTCTCGTTAAAATGGTCTGATTTTTATGAAATTTGTTACAAACTTTTAGAGCAACATTTATGACTTTAAGTTCGAAAACCAGCCTGATCCCTCCATCCAAAGGTGTATTTTTTTGGGGGGGAGAGGGGTTTTTTACCCCAAAAATGTTTTATTTTTTACTTTTTACATATAGCATTTTAGTAAATCACATTTTACTTTTCACCATTGAATTTGACTTAAAAATACGAACAGTTTAGTGTTTTTATAATTTATCTACGTTTATTGGTTACAGAGATATTGAAAGTGCTAAACACAGTACGTTGTCCAATGTTATTGTTATGGAGAATAAGAAAAAATGTATATCTCGCTTATTTATCAACTTATCCTGACGAAACTTGGGATATTGCTTTATATCGTTGTTGTCTATTGATATTTGCACAAACAAATATTTGTTGCCTAAAGTTCCCGTAGTAGCAAACCTGCGTACTCAGCCCCCATGTTATTCTTTTGGAGAATAAGTAACGTGTTATCTCCCTTAATTATGAACATATATTAATAAAACTTGGTATGTGGCTTTACCTAGAAGTTATATTGATATTTGTATAAAAATCTATTTTTTATGTTCCTTGTTTCATCAAACATGAATACTCAGCTGCCATGTTTTCTTATGGAGAAAAATTAAAATGTCATAAATAGTTTATTTTTGAATTTATATTGATGACATTCGGTATGTGGCTTTATGTGGCATTGAGATTTTAATATACGCATTGGAAATTCGCTGAGTACGCAGGTTTGCTGCTACGGGGGTATTGTTTTAATCATTGTGTATATTAATTATACTCATACGTTTATTGATAAAAGCACAATTTCCAGTTATTCTATTTAACTTTAACTATAAGTTAATAGTATAGGTGTTGTGTTGTTCAAGTTTATCTTAGTAAACTTAAGACCAATAAATATAATAAAGCACGTGTTATATTTTGGGGCTAGCAGGTACAGTGGCCCTTTAACAAGGCGGAAGTGTCAGACTCAGTGGGTGTAGCTAATGATAGGAGTTTCCCTCTTACTGACACGATCTGCGGCAGTTCATGTGTGTGAAAGGTTAGTTGTTAACTAAGTGTACTATTTGCATCTTGAGTAGGCACTTTTTAATATATGAAGAATAATTAATTTTATATTTATATTTTTTATTACTGTAAACAGTATATGGTTTTTTTTCTATATTGAAAATACGGTTTTGAATAAAGCTATTTAATCATACTAAACTTGTTTAACATGATCCCAAAATAAGACTAAACAAAACAAAAACAAACAAACAACAGTTTTATAATAACACCTGATTTTAAATCTGTTAATTAGAGGAAGTATGCAGAAGAGTACGTTAGTACACTTCAGTTTTTACTTTACTAGCCCATTTTATTTATTGTATAGTAAATTACAAGTTTTTTTTTAGTTTAGTAACTTCAAGCAATTGCTTTATACAATATTTATAAAAGAATTCGCGTTTATATAACATTGTATTTCAGAAATAATAAATAAAAAAGTATAAACTTTGTGAATTTAAGTACTGTTCCATCTAATATGTTTGTTACGTTAAATAAAATGTAATAACTCAAACTAAATAATAACAAAAGCTTATGTGACGGTTTGTCAAAATGTAATAATCAACTAAATTTGACTATATTAAATTAACTATTGCGGTAATTGTAGAATAAGTAAAATATAATCAAATTAATATTGTTAATTCTTATTACATAGTATTAGTATTACTTACTCGCAGATGAGGAAAATAGTTTCGTTGCGGTATTTCACATCATTAACGATGGATATTCAGGGACAACTTTACTAACAAGATCACAAAAGGAATTGTCAGAGTTGAGCATCAAACTCAACCTATTGGCGTTGCGTGTTATTGTTTAACAACTGCAATTGTCTTGTGAGAAAAAGTTTTATCTACCACTACTAAATATCTAGATTGAGCCTTCTCCATATTCTTGGTAGTGCTTTTACGAATAGGCTGCTCAGACTTTGGCCAAACTCGAATCACGCGCTTCATGGGTGTGGTAATTGCTCAGGGAGCATCCGGCTCAAAGGGATAAACTGCCGACTTTCACAAGTTTGATTCAAATATTTAACATTCGTCTTTACCGTGTGAAAATATATATGTATTTGATATTTGTACCTACATTATTTTACAACAAACGTAAGTGAAAACGATATATGCAAACAACATTACAATTAAAAAATATACATTTTACCTTTTAAAAGTTTCAGAGTTAAAATGATTAATCTTATAGTCAAATGGTTATCCTCTTCTTTAGATCTATACAAATATATATATATATATATATATATATATATATACATTATTGAATCAAATAAGGGTCATTCAGTTATGTAACAATGAAATTAAAAACAAATTTTAGTTGTCACCCATCCAGCTATATATACATAACCATAGCCAACGGTTCATCACCTATTTAGTAACATATAGAAAGCAGTTTTATTACATAAAAAAAATACAAACGTATTAGTTCTTTTTTTTAGTCATATACTAAATTTACTTAGTAAAAACCATTTAAATAAAAAATCTTAAAATTTTGATTTATTTAATAAGTAAGTTGTTTCAACAGGTTCTGTGCAGTATTTAAAAACACTAGTTCGGTTTATAAAAAAAAATGTGTGTGTTTTAAATAATAGAAGATTGATGTATTGAAGTTGCACTATTTCAAAATAATTTATATTATAATATTTGACGTTTTTCAGATTTAAATTGTTTTGAGAAGTTCTTAATACAAAAAGTATACGTGTTAAACTAGTTTAATACACGTATATATCTGTAAGATAGCAAAAATCACTTTAAATGACAACGGAGAGAAACCCAGAGACAAAGAAATGTAATTTTTTTTGACAAAATCTATTCAGTTGTAGCGGTACATATGGTTTCTACTAATAGATTCCAACATACTCTGATCCAAGCCTTCGTCTGATCAACTACTCCAACGAATTGTCTTCTTTTATTTTCTTTATAATATATTCTATTGTTTTTGCTACAAATTTGTATCCTATATTTCAGCTTTAAATCATTTTTAGGCTGTTAATTTTAGCTTTTGATTTTTATAACCAAGCCATATCTATTTAAGTTTGAGATAATAAGTATTATGCCTTTGTGAATATTATAATTTAATTTACAAAGTTTTGGGAACCCTGCTATTATATGTATATGGAGGTCACATGGTGCATTGATACCCCTTAAACCCTTTAAATTGAAATTCACAATTGCGCATAATTGATTTACCTGGGTTAGTTAAATAAATATAAGAGTTTTCCTGTTGTCAAAACTATTTGGCCTGTAATCAAATACTTGTATTATTCGCAGTTACTTGCACAATGTAAAATGCATATCATTTCTTAAGATCACTATGGTTTTTGTATATCCGTTTGTAGTAAAGAGAGCTATCTAACAGTTGGAAAAGTACTAATTACAGGATGAAATATATAGCAGGATTTCAGTTTGTATATTGTATACAAAATATGTATGGTTAAAAATTCAATTTGTACATTATCCCCCCTATAAAAAGTATATAGAGAAAGTATTGTTTCTGTCAAAAGTTTCGAATTTGAGTTGATAGTGGAAATATTCGTTTTGGTACTACCTGAATAAAAAAAAGTGATTTTTGAGTGATGTCTGTGTGTATGACTGTCTGTCTGGATGTGTACAGAGCTAGAGATGACAACAGTGGACCGATTTTGATTATTTTAATATGTAGGTACTAATCCACGATATCTTCAGGCGATTTATCATTTTTTAGAATTTTAGATTTTCAAGGGTAATTATCCCCAAAAACCACCAAAAAACATGGAAAATCAAAATTTCTCAAAAACGGCTATGAAAAAATTGTAATTAAACTTTGGTAGTTTGTAGAGCTTTAGATTTCCAACAACACGACCACACATATTTCTGGAAAATTCAGGTTCAGAAATTACAGGGCTTATAACATCAAAGTTTCAAATCTTTGGATTTTTCATTTAAAAAACATATATGTTAAAAAGGATTCCTCTTGACCATTAAAAAGAGTTAAGCTGCATTTTTTAGTATTTCAATTACTATTCTATAATTGCTGGTTGCTGAGAAAATTTTTATTTTTATTTTGCGGTAAACACAGTACGTTTTCCAATGTTATTCTTATGTGGAATTCAAAACTTACCATTTCTCTCTTATTTACTGATGAATTTCGTTTCAACTTGATATGCAGGTCAAGTTACCATTGACCAACAGAGGATATTCGAAATATGTTGTACCCTCTTAATACCACTGTGAGTTGCAACGGATTATGTAGTACCTCTTAAAAAGTAATTTCGGTGGATATTTCAGAAAACAATTATTTTATGTTCTGTGCATTCGACCGTGCATTATATTCTTTGTTTTGTAAATAAAAAGTAACTTATTCATTTAAGTTGCACTAAGAGGGAAAAAGTATGTGTCAGTTTCCTGATACCGTTTACTATATTCCGCGTCAATCTTTGAATCTGCAATCCAGTTTTCAAAAACAATTTTGTTAGTACAACTTTTACCAGTAAATCTCAAATGTTAAAACTGTATGTTATAAAATATTTGATATCAGCTTTAATGTCCGTCACTACAATTACGACTATCAAAATAGTCAGTTAATTTTAATTTGTACAACAACTGTCATTGATTTCCAATAACACTATATTTTGTGAGGATTATTATTAAATTCTTTTATCTAACTTTGTTTAATTACTTATTTATGTTATTAGTAATAAAAATTGTGAATCTGTTCAATCTTTCATAAATGCTCCAAGACAATGCATGTTAAACACGTTAGGGTTTATTCACTTAAATATACCTGCTGTTAATGACGGCTTAGGGGGATCCTGAGGGGTTATTGGTCCATATACCAGATTGGGTCTGCGTGACACCATCTAAACCTAGTATTAAGATTAAAGCGTTATCTCAGGGGTTTTGCTACCTCCTATATCACATGTTTAGCAAAATATTTACAAAACACAATCGCACTACCATTACCTCCAATCCCAGCGTGTAATGTTTATTAATATAAACCCTCTCTCATTACTACATAGTTAATACAAATAATTCTTAAAACTATTAGGTTTACATTTTTGAAAATATTAACTGAAAGGCATGAACATGACAAGCCAAATACATTATATGAATAAGAACAAGTTTGGTTTGTTTAGGTATTCCGGATAAAATATGAAATGCATTTATTATTTAATAATAAGTTAGACTGAAAATCACGAGCCTAAGAGAAAGTATGAACATATATTTAAACAACCATCTGACAAAACTAATTTGTTGTTTGCAATAGGTAGCATTTCAAACGTTTTAGTCTTAAATTGAGTGAACCCGTGACGTTTTTTGATTATTACTGTATCTTAAATGTAATACCACTGGGATTCGTAACGACCGGATTTATACGATATAATAGGGTTGTTACCTGAACATCTTAAAATATAATTAGCTTGATTTTATATTATTCAAAAATTATTGTAAATGAGCATGTATTCCAAGATTAGCATTTTAAGGATTAGTTAGTAGCACAACTTTTGCAGTACATTAAATAGGTGTTGGACAACCAAAGAAAGTAGTTCGTTGTAACAGCTATTTTCGTTTTTCATGTGCAGAAAATAATAATTTTAAATGCACAGAAATTTTAACTATGGGCTTAAATACCTAAACCATAAATAATTTTAAAAACATTGAAACAGTATTGT
This sequence comes from Allygus modestus, assembly GCA_963675035.1. NCBI lineage: Eukaryota > Metazoa > Arthropoda > Insecta > Hemiptera > Cicadellidae > Allygus > Allygus modestus. The sequence continues at coordinate 90,487,216 of OY776116.1, forward strand.
CTGTATGTTGTGCCAGTTATATTAAAAACCCGTGCTGACCTACTGGCTGAATTAGTCAGCGCTTATAGTCCGCAGACAAAAGTGAACTCAAGACGTTTTGACTGTATAAAATAGCGAATAAAACAAAACTAAACAATTCATTCCGGCCTGTACGCAATATCCAGCTTCGGCTAAGTATCTTAGTTATTAGTTCCGACTTGCATCCTACATTCCTTAGCCTTGATCAGAAAATCAGTATGATGGATAGGTGAATTATTAAAAAATTAGTATTGCCTGATTCTAGAATTAAATTATATAGTTATCCATAACGTATCGAACCTATTCGAAGGTGACTGTTTTCCTTTAGACTTGAAAATGAATTACTTGATTGATTTGTCATTTAGTCACTAAGCATTACACGTGCATAATATAGGGTACCAGTAAAGATTGGTAATTATTTAGGGTCCCAGAAACCAAATGTATTTCAGTTTAGCTTTCAAAATCAGATTAATTAGGAAATAGCAACATTTCACTCTTGAATCAACCTGTCATTTCCGGACGTCAAGAGTAGTTAGCATGCAGTCGTTGGATTACATATTCAACATCAGAGCTTGCTTATGGCGCATACTAGGTAATGGTCACCACCGTTTTCCCCAAGCAATCTAGTAGCAGGTTACAGTCAACCTGATTTATATATAGTTACCAGTCACCAGGTATTTATTAATTTTAAGTGAAGAAGAATCTACCAACTCTTGCATGGCCTCACAGACAGTTATACTCAATTAATGCCACTAAGAACTAGACCCTAGATCACCCTGCAAACTTATATAAACGTTCTTGTTAATATTTTAACATTCATTATATGGGAGATTTATTACAAAAGCATATTTAAATTTTGCACTGCGGATTCCCATTTTAATACGTGCAATTCTAAATTAACTTTTCAAATATAAATATACTAATATATGGCATATATTTAAACGATTGTTTTACGGTGACATCGAGTTTGATACTCGTAAAGTGTATATCGGTTTATTTGGAACAAAAAAAAACAATCGTTTGTAATCCTTACGTGTTATTGGCTTTTGCCTTTGCAAATCCTTTACTAATAAATAGTTGCTTTGATTAAAAAAGTTGATTACGATGTTTTAGAATAGATCTACGTAAATATATTATACTATATGTCAGTTATTCTACCACTTACCGTATTTATGGCCTTGATCGTTGACTCCACCTCTCAGTAAAATCAAAAAAATTCTTTGTTTAGTTTCAACTAAATTTCTTACCAGTTTTATGAAGTTCAATACAAAACATAAAATAGAGAATTAGAAATTTAAAAAAATTAAACAAAAAGCTTTTTTTTACAAATCTACAACGCTTGTTTAATGTATCTTAATAAATATGTTGGAAAAGCAATATTATTAGGCAAGATGAAACATATTTTTAACAAGAAATAAAAAAAAAAATTATTGTAGAGTCTATATATCTATGCACACATATAATAATTTTAGAAAAACTAATTTAATAGACAGTAAACTACCATTAGTCAGCCATTCAAAGTAATATATATATATATATATATATATATATATATATATATATATATATACATACATATATTTATAAAGTGTTGTATGCACATAGACCAAATATTTCTTTTGAGGGTAACACATATACATTTTTTATACTTATTTTGTACATGCAAATGTACATACGACATTTTATAATTGCGTTATATTATTTATTTAATTACAAGTAAACACCCACACGAAACTAAATTAAAAAAACCTGAACTTTTTATATTTACTATGTAAATTGTATGTTTGTCGGAACTTGTTTTGTGTCCAATTATTATGGTCAGTGATTTAAAATATGTGTTTCCTTTAACGGTTTCCATTGGATATAGTTGTTTAAATTTACCCGGAATTGCGAATTGACGTTTACAAAGGAAATGTCTTTGTAAATATCTGATTAATGTAAAGTGGAAAGGATAAATTAAATAAAATGTTGCAAAACAATACGATAGTGGATTTAATGTTATACTTACATCAGTGAACAGTTTGATTCATTGTTATAAATACTATTTAAAAATATACAACACACGTTTTATCTCTAGGATATTCTACACCGTTTTATGTACAGGAAGTATATTACACGAAATAATCTAAGAACAAGTTAATTAATTCTGTAGATTTGTATTTTATGTGATTAATCAAAATCCCTTGAAAAAAACAAGAAGTTTTTACATTAAATAGTTTCATAGTTTTAGTCGTAACGTAACTGAATGGGCAAACAAGCATTATAAAACAGGATAGTTATATTAAAACATGTAGGAATTTAAATTAAACTTTATCGAGTTGATGAAAACATAATGATTCTTTACATTACTTAGGATACCTTTCTCCTCAAACGTATAAGCACGCAGTTGCCAGTTCATTGTAAGACATTTCATTTTACATGGTAAATTCATTGACATTTATACCAAATAATACGTTATAATTGTAAAGCTAAACATATTTTACAGTCAATCACAGTCATATCATACCGAGATGCTGTTATGAGGTAAAATAAACTCACCTAGATTCATCATCTTCCAGATTATTAAGTATGAATATCAAGTAATTCAACGTGTAAAGTCCTACGTCTCGTAATAAAAGGGCCACCCTGTGTATACATTGAATGAAACAATACAGGTTATAAATTCACACACTCTGCATATTAAGAGGAATTCAAAAGTAAAATTCACTCTCTTTCCATTAGGGCTCGATATATTTGTTTTATAGGTTCTTTTTATTGTTCAATGATCCAATCAACTCAGTTTAAATCACATCCGTCGAACAATGAACCAAAATTTCATTAGGATCTATCACACCGAAATCTCCTGTATTTGTACCCGCTTCTTCACAGTGCTGCAGGGGTTGCTGGAGGTCCTAGCAGGAGGTACAGGGGGATGACGGGGTGGAGGCGGTGGTTCTGGTATAGTTGGGCTCTTCTTGGAGAACGCATCTAGAGAAATAACGTCATCCAGCTCCTCCTTCGCCTGTTTGCTCTTCTTTTGGCGATCCCGCTGGTAGAAAATCCCTAGAGACAAGGGAGTGTTGTATTGAAGAAAGCTTACTAAACAGAAATACCTTAATTTCTAAATTTAAAACTATTAAAACCTCTTCATAACCTTCATGGCCAGGTTATAGGAATATTAAATGTATTATGCTGTTATGATATGTAACAATATTTTATGTTTTGTTTAGCATATTTTTAATCTTTACTTTTATTTAAGTTATGCTTCTGTAAAATAATGTTTATGTTATTTAAGTAATTATTGCGGACATTTCCCATCACTTATTATAAAAACAAAAACTAAGTTATATTATGTTTTGAGATCTCGAATCCCGAGAATGTCCGACCTTCTCCCGACCTCAGGTGGACAGCATATCTAGAGCATTTAAAAATTAGTGGCACAATCCAGGCAAACCTGGACAAATCACGGAAAATATAAAACATAGAACTGTAACATTAGTCCAAACCGAATAAACTTAAATAAAAACACAATTCAAACACAACAGACTAAACGCACAAACTATAAAACACTGGTACACAAGTGTCCCCTTTGGATTCTCAGGTGAGACTGAAACGTCGTTAAACATTGTTTTTACTAATAAATATGGAAAATGACCGCAATAATTTCTGAAATTACATAAACTCAAAATCACCAAAAATGAATTTTAAACAAGGAATAATGTTTACGTAGGCCCTGACAATGTCATATGATGTTTTTGTAGATGAAAAGTTAAGCTAAAAGCTGCAAGTTTTACATGACCTTATATTAATGTATTAGAGTGTCTCACCTGCAAACAGGAGCAGATTGAGGAGGAGCAGCAGGCAGCCTACGCCCACCGTGACGCCTAGGGCAGCAGTGAACCCTGTGTAGTGGCGTAGGGCCTCCAGCTCCTCCTCCGTGGACGGCTGGGGCTCAGCCTCAGTGGACGTCATGTTGTGCTCGCACTCCACCACCGGGGACGTCACAGGGGTCGTCGGCGACACGGGCTCCGGGATACGGGTCATCGCCTCTGCCCTGACTGAGCCTGTGAAACAATAGTATTGTAACATATTGACATGTTGCACCTCCTCCGTGAACATCGTGATTTGGTCGTATACCTTCTAGGGGAGTCGTAAGACTGTGGGTGCCACTAGCTCTTGGTTACGTTTTTAAACTACCCTTACAGAACATGTAAAACGTTCACGACTGATATAAATTATGGATAGAGGGTGGGATAGAGGTTATGTTACGAATGGAAAACAAATAATTTACTTTACTGGATTTACTTCGTTTTTGTAAACAGTCATTGTTGTGTTAGTTATGTATTACATATAATAAGAAATACAACCTGATATTATGTTGTTTTATGCTTTGGTAGGGAAAACAGCTGCAAATTCCAATTTAGCTACACATCTTCCATCTATGCTATTTGGCTGAACATGTCTTATGAATGCATCAGTAAGTCTAGGCCAGCTAAACATATCAATAAATAATGTTTTAAGCATATATGTTTATTAAAGTATTCTTCTTTCTTTTACCATGGAATATTTATTAGAGACAATTCACTTCGAACCTTTAGTCTATAGACTTACAGTACTTTTGTTACCTCCATATAGTCACAAATAGTTTGTACATTTTAACAGTCATAGTTAAGACACAAAGTTACTGTGTAATTTCCAACATTTTAGAATATCGGGGGTTATCTCTTCCTACTTTAACGAAACAATTAAACAAAAAAAATTTAGACGAGATAATTCTCCACAGTTACTGACCAGCATAGTAGTGGTTCTCCCGCTCGTGAAAATGGTGATGCCGCATGCTGACGTCCTGGTCCCCCGGCTGGTGAAGCTGAGGGATAAGGTTTAGCCAGATCGCCATTTTGTGGCCCCGGTAGTGGCTCTTCATCCTGGACTTGACGCCTGGAAAATATGCAGATTGTTTTAAGAGCAATCGCATGCTGATATACAATGTGCTGTATAAGAGCATAGTGGCATATCCAATCGAGTATATTGTATGGTATGACAATGTTGATAAATGATTTTAATCATATTATTTTGTTAAACTTTCAAGTACAAGTAATAAGGAAACCCGTTCAGCTATCTTCTAGTTTCCTATCCTTGTAATAATATTACTTATATCATCGGTGTTTGAGATATTTTTTATTTTGGTTATAAAGTGTATAATCTGATTACATCAACAATATTGATTATCTAAATCTATTTTGAATTAGACCATCTGAAGGAATATCTATAGGTATACAATGATTGTATGACATTATTTGTGTTATTTAATATTTAACTGTGTAGCCGTGGCACTTATTTTGCGCCTTCATTTCCAGGTTGGCCAATTGCCACACGGCACACTCGGCCACTCGCTATTCTCATTTACCTTATATTGAAGCATTACACTTTTTTTTACTTTTACGATCATGTAGTTTCTGATCTAATTTTACAAGCTTACATAGGCTATTATCACTCAATTGTAAATTGTTGTGAAATTCTACTATTGTTTCATGCCATGTATATATGTTCTTGGTTAATTTCAATAAATCTCTGTTCAGCCAGCTCTGTGTTTGATTTGTGTCCTCCATATTTTGTTTTCCTTTGGACCGGTATCTCCTTTATACTTACTTCCAGGGCTTGGCACCGTCGAAGGGTTAGAGGCTGTTACAACTGTTTCTATTTCATGATTATTTCTGATACTTGAAAACTGTAATACTCTCCTTAACTTGGTATTCTTTGTAACTTTTCATCAGTTTAAACGGTCACAGAATGTCGAAAATGAACTTTCAGATGCGCTTTTATGTTTGGTGTTTCAGTTAGTATGATTGTGATCTGCATATTGTGTGAATAGTATACGATTACAGACTAACCAGTTATAAACAATTAAGGGTGAGCACCAATCAATAACAAAATAAGTAATCAAATCACAAAAACCAAGTCCTTTAAGAAAACGATTTTTTTTTAGTTTGTCAAGGTCTTTACACAGGCCTTAATTTAAATTATTAATTAATGAAGTTGTCAACCTTATTCGTGCTGTGAAAACTATATTAGGGATAGAGTTGAAGTCATAATAAAATATGAACATAAATAAAAACACTGCAAAACATACTTACCGAGGCTAAGATAGAGTTGGGTATTGAGATCGTACGGTTCCCATGTAAGGCCCCTGTGGTGAGATTTATCCTTGCTGGACGTGTGGTGGTGGCGAGGCTCGTTGGGATTGCTGGAACAAAGCAATTTAACTGGGTGTTTTACGGTAGTAACATGATTGTTTGTCTGATTACAATTTAGATAGAGAGCGTACGATTTGCTAAAAGATGTATCCACCATTTATTGTTTCCAAGAGTAGTAATAAATTCGAACTAAGTAAATAATTAGTCAAACTGTAATAAATATGAATATTTGAGTAGTAATAAAATCATTAAGGGATTGGATGATTTATATATGCATACATTAAATCACCCCGTATCCCTACCCACCTACTTACTAATGTCCTAAGTAGACAAAGACACTTCAGCAAGGTAAGATACAGAGTATACATCTTATTGTTCCATTTACATTTTGTAAATCGATTTATATATTGTTACTGATTCATAATTACATAATTAGGGACATTTGATATGTTAAATATAAAAGTCCTATTGGATATATAGTTTTCTCATTCATCCGCTTTACTCAATATTGATCGTGAAGTAGGACACATCAAAACCTTTTCAGTTAGAGCATTTTAATTTAACATCAATGGCTGGATAGTAGAGTTAGAGTTCTTCTCTTGACATAAATCAGTCTGCAATTCAATTTTGAGACTCGCTTAGCCTACTTGACAGACGTGAAATTAAATAAATCCAATAATTTTTCATTCGGCTTTTAATTTACAAATTTAACATTGTAATGTATACTAAAATTACCTGGGTGTTTACGGCTTTACCGAAACGTAAACAATTCTATCAGTAACACACATCATATTACAACTTACCTAGTTTTAGCGAAATTTGTAATAAAGTTGACTAAAGTCTCAGACACGGCCATGTCCTGCCGGCTGTAGTTGTGGGGGAAGTAAGGGTGGCCGCCCACTAGTGGCTGACCAAGGACGTAGGCCAAGTCCTCACCTCGCACACTGCCTAGCCTCTGGAATGGGTGGAAAATGGAACAACTGTTAGTATTAAACTTCAGAACTGGTTAAATAGTATGGGTTTGTTATGATTTTTACTCATGCCGGAAAAGTAGCCTGTATGGTTGTGGACTCAATATGTTTATTATAATGGTATCAAAGACAAAGCTACTTTTAAAAATGTCTACTTAACACATATTCAATAGTGGCCGACAAATTAGCCCAACAAATATTATAACTTTTGGTCGTCCGAGTCCCAAGTTTAGTAGTTAATGTGAATTATGAATCAGGAGATATGTTATTATATACATTTCTAACAATCTATTTACATATTTGTTGTTATAAGACAGTTTTCCGGGAGATATCTATATAGTAACTTACCTCCACATGCATAATTCACATTAACTACTAATGTAAACAGGTCCTATTCTTAAGGACACAGGTCCTTGGACAGGAGCTATCACAAGAGTATATATATTTGAAGTGGAGGCATGTAGCTATATAGATACCTCATAGACGTTTGAGTCTCTGTTCTAGTTTTTGAAGTGAATGATATGAGAAGGTCTGTAAAGATACATAAACTTCATGGAAGTCTGAATCCCTGGGATTTCAATTTAAGGGAGGCCTGTAAATACAGTATATAAACACTTTGTGGAAGTAGGGTGAGGTTAAAGCTCTGGGCTGGTTACTGAAGTGGAGGATATGTGTATATGGAGGCCTGTGTATATAGATACCTCGTGGAATTCTGAATCCCTAGTCTTCAAATTGAAGTAGAGGCCTGTAACTGTAGTTTATAGACACTTTATACACAGTTTATAGACAGTTTATAGGAAATTTTTGGAAGTAGGATGAGGTGGAAGGTCTGGACTGATTACTGAAGTAGAGGATACGTGTATGTGGATGCCTTTAGCTATATAGATACCTCGTGGAAGTCTAAATCCCTAGGCTAGTAGTTAAAGTTAAAAAAGTAAGTGCACGCCTAACTATATAGATACCTCGTGGAAGTCTGAGTCCCTGGGCTGGTAGTTGAAGTGGAAGATGTGTGTGGAGGCCTGGCCACGCTTGGTGTGCAGGGCTGCTACCCTAAGTAGCTGTGAGACCGTGTGTCCGTCACTGAGCGCCTCCAGTACGCTATCTCGTACGTTGATAGGGTGGACTATTGGTTTGTCCCAGTCTGTGTATTCATTCCGCACCGTTGAGAATATCTCGTTCAGGTGGTATACGTAGGCGTTCCTCACGTATGTTCTGGGGAAACAATATGCTAACTGTATAGACATATTTGGCTGAAAGTTATTATACTGTAAGTATATATTTTGCTATGTTTGGCTCACAGCTTTTGGACAGCTTTTACAATTATTCGGTTGTATATACTTATTATAAGCTCGTACTCAAATATAAATATTAATAAGTTCAAACGCTACAAAGGTAAATATTATTGACATTTACTAAGTCTGTGAAAAGAAATATTTGTTGCGTTAAAAAAGTGGAAAACGCTTCACTTTCCATATAATTAAAACTTATGATTTGTCTTAAGGTACGGTAGGCTAACTGTAATTAGTGTAGCCCGTTTCTCTGAATAATCTTCAATAAAAACCCTTTCTATTTAGTTTTATCAGGATATAATGGGGTTCATATTTTGTTTAAAAATGTTTTGTTAGTATTTTAACTTCATTTAATTTACTTTATACTATGTTTTGAACACTATATAATATACTTTAAAGTTAATTTATTAATATGATAGAAAAAACTTGGTGTTAGATTTGTAATCAGCACAATATACTAGGAGGAGCCAATATAGCATAATTTGCAATAACTCGAGTATGTTTCTGGATCTAAATCAAAACAAAATAAATTTTTTAGTTCATATAATACACCATGTGTACATGTTGTACTATTCTATTCCTAATTTGACAAAATATTAGGCTTACACAATATAACATAAAACTACATCATTAAACTACTTAATTCAACAAAAACAACACATTACATAAACCAGAGATTAAACTACAGATTAGACGGGAATACACATGTCAAGCACTAACCAGTCTCTTACCTCAGTATCTTGTTTCTCTGGTCCTCCTCGAAGCCGTACTGTATGTCGTGCTCATTCATGTCCAGATAGCTCTCTGTGGTGGTGACTCCTAGGAGCAACGGGATAGAGGAGAACAACTCCCCCGCGTGGTCCATCGTGTAGGAGGGCGAGTTGATGGACCACGGGCCAAACCTGGGCAGGAACCGTGGCGAGGGGAAGTCTACAGCTAGGAGCTTGGATAGCGGTAGGTCCTAGGACAAGCGGAATACATTAATTATGTTATACAAAAAAACAGACGTTAGTTAAAATATTTAAAAACAATACTGTATGGCATCATTATTTTACTTTAAGTTGTAAATGAGAGAAAACAAAACAATATCAATTTAAATTTTCCGGAAAATAATATTTAAGACTATATACGTATTTTTCCAGAGAATTTTGTTTTTTTAGTGTTGAGTTTCCGATTTTGTTTACTTTGTAAATGTTATCCTTAAAAGTAAATTAATTTACTAATGAATATGTATAAAGTTAGGATAAGGTGAGGATATCCCCTGTTAACTTGTCAACGGGTCGAAATAAGTTAAGAAAATCAACATACCTCTATAATAAAGGAAAGCAATCAGTGTCGCAAATTTGCCCATGCCCCAAAATGGGGAATTTCGGGGGAAGCCCAAGTTTTGTAAATGTAATACCCCGTTGAGAGATACCTATTTTGAAGAAATACCTTATATATAATAAGAAGGCTATAGGTTTTCATCTCAAACCAGGACAAAATGGTGCCCAATTGAAATTGTAATTTTTTCCGATGACAAGAATTTAGAGAAACTACTTACAAATAGGCATGGCTAGACGCTTTACATTTTATATAAGAACTTCTTATAAACTGGTCAAAAACATGTATATCAATACAAATAATGCAATGTACAGTAATTAGTTTCTCTAAACTCTCGTCATTTTAAAATAATGAAAAATTCAATTCGGCACTATTTTGTACTGGGTTGAAATGAAAACGCTTTTCTTCTTTAACAAAGAACTTCAAAATGAGGTATCACTCAACGGGCCTTTAAATAAATAAAACCTTGGGCTCTCCTTAAAATTCCCCATTTTGGGGGCATGGGCGAAGCTGTAACACTTTGATGAAAAAGTGCATATTTCTTCATTATAGGGGGTGTGAGTCAGTTTTTTTTTCCTTACTCAACCCATTAAAAAGTTAACAGGGTGTATCCACACTTTTGCCAAACCCCGTAGATTATGATTGACTACAAAATTACCCAAACTACTTTAATTTACGTTATTACATGCCTAACAACATATATAATAAGAATAGATGTTTGCGGATGCAAAAGGAAAGTGAACATTTTAATTTTTATATATAAGGTCTATTATTATGTAAACTAAAATTATCACTAAGTTTTAACAAAATGTCCAGAATAAATATACAAAAATATTGCTGAAGCATTCAGGCAGTTTATAAAAAACTTAATAACACAATAACTACTATGCATTGCTTAATATTTAGTTACGGCAAACACGATAACCTTAGTAAAATATGATAGTCTTTTGGGAACAGATTATTTAAGCCTATTTCCTTTGGATGCAGTCCCTTAAAGAAAAGCAACGATTAATGTAATATCAGTATATAACAGAGACTCTTTGGCCCACGCAACTAACCTTTATGCAGGCCAGAAGATCATGCTTGTCTGGACAGCCTAGGTACGAAGCAACTTGCAACCTCACAGAGTCCGGGCTTGGCACGAGGGCCCAGGGACTCAACATGGACCCCGAAAACAACGCCGCCTTGTGGAAAAGTCCTAAAACATGCCAAGTCTCATCACCACGCTGAGTACTATTAGTCTTTCTTGGATAAAACCTGTTGCCACTGTTAAATAGGATACATGCAAAAATTTACGAGGGCAAATATTTACTTCACAAGTCCTGTCCAAGAGAACCTCGATGTGATAAATATTACCATCATGGATATGACTCATACTTGACCTTACATTTTTTTTAATTGCTTTTCCAGTGGTGTTTGTACTTTAAAATGAAAATAAAGTTTGTTAAAATACTAAATTCTTGTACAATATTTCTGTTATTTTAAATCTGAAAATAGACGGACATTTCACAACATTTAATTTCAAATTATTAATATCATGTACTAATAAATGGTATATGATATATGACAAAGGATTTATTAAATATGGCATTATACTGCCAAACATCCGCTGTCTGCATTGGAAAACGTCCCACTTTGAGACCTCATATTTGTTAGTGATGTCGATGGTTATCATCATCTGCGTGAGGATGAATGTAAGATCAACTGGAACTATACGTTTAATTTCGCCTGAAGTCCTACATTGGCTGCAGAATGTTCCCAGTGCCATGCCAGATGACTATTTCAAGGCAAGGGCCAAAGTGGCGAGGTTAAGCTGAAACAGTCGAAGTGCCTCCTCCGCCCCATTGTCACCGGCAAACAAGATTTTATTGAACTATATCCCCAACAGTCCCTCCTAAAGTTTTCTCAGGTTCAGCCAGTAAAACCAAACTAATAATATTTTGGAGTCCTAGATCCAGAGAGAAACAGGTTGACGGCTCGAGTCATGTTTGATAACAGTTCACATTTGTCGTCGAAGGAGGCAATGTTGAGCTGGGACACCGCAAAGCCACCGCTAGGTTTGCTAGGAATGTACAGTAACAGTAACTCATCTTACCTTTGTTGGAGTCCTGTAGCAGTAGCATGTTGACCAGGGCGGCCCCGGTGTCGTGGCCGATGACCGTCACACGGCCAGGGTCACCGCCGAATGAAGCGATGTTGAGCTGGAGCCACCGCAATGCCGCCTCTACGTCCCTGAGGGCCGGACAGCAGTCGCTGAGGTGGGAACCTGAGTGGGCCTTGAGGAAACCTGCAGAATTTTACAGGGTCCTTGAAAATTTTCTTTTTTTTCATACTAATCCTCAACTTTTTCATTTGTGAAATAAGATTCCTTTTATAGACCATATTATAAACTTGAAGTAAGGTAATTTGTATATAAAATTTTGTTTCCAAATCTCATTATTCCCGATATGACATAAACTAAACTCCAGACTCGTAAGTATTCGATTGGTCAATCATAATAATGCTTTTAAAGTCATAGAATGATATGCATATTTTATTGTGTTTTAGAATATAATATAGTACAGTATTGTGTTTGCAATATATTAATTAATTTGCCTTATAATTTATGTTTAAAATTTAGTAATTGTACTTATAGATTGTTATGGTTTGAATCGTAAAAACCAAAACAACCTAATGCACTCGTTAGAAATTTAAAATAATATAAATGAAAATTTTAAAACATTACTTAGTGTTACAGTTGTCATATGTATTTATTTTTACTATACATTTTCAAACTGCGTAATAAAAAACAACATTAGAGGACGGGTGAAGGGCAGGAGTTTTAAAGGGTATAACTAACGGAGGTGGCTTAGGAGTCATGTACTACAAGAGATATGTTAGAGTATAATATTTTACGTCCAGTTGGTTCAAACCCTGCGGGTAAAGATTCATTTTAGGAAACAAAACATCATATATGCTATTTGAGTAATTATTTCAAATAATTTATCTCATAATGTTAACTTTGAGAGTGAATTGTATAAGGAATATACTTAATGTAATATACTTAATGTAATATACTTAATGTAATATACTTAATTTCAAACTCGTTCGTTTCTTCTTGAGCAAATAGCACTTGGGATTAATCTGATAGATATAGTAAAAGCTTATTGTGTTTACCAGGTGAAACATAACTATGAAGTTTGCTAGGTAATATTATTTTAGCGCTTATCTCGTTAATTCCATGTAAATTCATAAACCTGGACATAACTGTGGCTATAAGTTATGCCAACAAATAAATTCTTCATTCGAAATTACTCACATAAACTCTAACCAAAGTTGCTTGAGCTAACAGCCAGCAACAAGGTAAACTTTCCGGAAACTTCGGCTTGTTTGCTGAGTCTCATTTAAATAATGCTAAATTGCAAGTAGCAGTACGACATGTTCTCGACTTGCTTACTTTAATTGGAGCTTTTAGTTTACTTAAGACTATTTAATAAGAACCAGAACTATTTCATAGGTGTTAAACTTGTAATATAGTTTATATTGTTTTTCAATAAACTTAGTATGTATTGAAATCGTTAACTAAACATGTTAATAAACTTCAATTACGCTTAACAAATTAGTTTATAATACTTTTATTTTCTTTAAAGAACAATTTTGTAATAAAAGTCGTAATATATTTTAAGGAAATTTGAAACATAACACTCTAAGAAGGGTACACAGTTGTTTAAGCTATGTTAAGTGTAGTATGTTTAGAAGATTCAGTGTAGCGGTGTGAGCTTATTATAAACTGAAATTAAAACAGCAATAAGTTTAAAAATTTAAACAAATAATAAGACTATGCAAGAAAATCTGTATAATTTTATTGTTTTAAACCTAAACCATCGTTTTTGTAAAACCTCTGATAGGTTTATATCATATCCATCTCTAAGTTAGGGTTCAATGTAAACAGTTAAATAAACCATTTCAATAACTTGATAAGGTCCAAAGAAATAGTTCTAATGAAATGGTAAAATACAGTGTGTAGAGGTTTCTATATATCAAATTGAGAAATATTAGAATACCTTTGTATAACTCGTTTATGACAGAGTTTTGCATATTCTAAATAAACCAATTTTGATAATTCACAGTACAAAAATTATAGTGTTTACACATAAAACTAAAATTCATTACTAATTTGTTTATTTTACGTAGGTTATTGTCCAACAAGTAACATACACATGGTTTTACGATGGTTAAAAGCACTTACATTTTGGTTATGCTATTTACAACGCAGGGACAATTTACATAACATTTAATGCGTTATAAATATAGTATTGTAAATTATTATTATATTTTAAAATGAAATTATTATGCAATCAATATAGTTTAATACGAGCTATAAGGGATGTATTTTAGAAGTTAAAACTCGTTTAACCTTAGAAACTTGTGTTCCTAAATGCATGCTACATGTTTATGCAATGGAACGTAATTATAAAAAATTTGCAATATAAAATTAATCAATATTTCAGAAGTCTGTAATTTATAATCAATCAATACCTATACAGAATTAAAATGTCTCAGGCATTTTAAAACATCACATACAAGTGTTTGGATAAATCACAGAACCAAGAAAGAAAACACAAATACCCCCGTCGCAGCAAACCTGCGTACTCAGGGAATTTCCAATGCATAATATATGCCTTAATACCACATAAAGCCGCAAACCAAGTTTCATAAAAATATATTCACTTATAAGCGATTTTAATTATTCTCCATAAGAATAAAATTGGTAATGAGTACGTAGGTTTGCTGAAACAAGGAACAGAAACAATTGGTTGTTATGCAGATATAAATAGAATTTAACTAGGCGAAGCCACACACTAAGTTTCATCAATATCCAATGATAAATAAGCGCTATAAAACGTTTTAGTTATTCTCCATAAGAAAAAACATGGGGGCTGAGAAAGCAGGTTTGCTGCAACAAGGAACAGAAAAATGGGTTTTTATATAATTATCAATATAACTCAACCAAGTGAAGCTACATACCAAGTTTTATTAATTTATGTTTATAATTAAGGGAGTCATTACATTTTAAGTATTCTCCATAAGAATAACATGGGGGCTGAGTACGCAGGTTTGCTGCTACAGGAATAATCAACAAAAATAAATTTGCTGTGCAAATATCAATATACCAGTACTACGTGAATCCACATACCTAGTTTCATCAACATACATTCATAAATAATCGATATATCAAATTTTATTTATTCTCCATAAGGATAACATTGGACAACGTACTGTGTTTAGCACTTTGAATATCTTTGCAACGGTTGGGCGTAGAATCACAACTTAAACACCAAAATTATTGTTTTGTGGAACTGAACAGATTGGTAAAAGCAAATGTGAAGTATACATTAAAATAAACTGAGGAAAAGCCAAAAACCTTTTTCCCATAAGATTAACATGGGAGATTTTATGAGCAGGTTTTTTGGGATTTTCTCCGCAACCACTTAACCCAGGTTAATAATTCAAAATACTAAATTATTTGATTTTTAAGCTCTATAACATGGTCGAAACCAAAATTAAGTTTTTTTTAAATTGTAGGGTGAAAATTCAAAAAACTGATTTTTGGAAAATTTATAACCCCCATAAGCCCCCTTCCCATGATCAGATATTTTCCGTTTTCAAAATTAAAGTCATGAATGCCATTTTACACATTTGAGCCAAATTTCATCAAAATCGGACGTTGTTTACTCAAGTTATCGTGTTAACGGACACACACACATATATATATATATATATATATATATAAATTTTAACGCATAGTGTTTTGGCATCTGGGGACCTCAAAAAAAAAAAAAAATGTAATCATGGTCTCGGGCTTAAGTCTTACCATGAGACCTACGGTAATATCTTCTTCCCTATAGGAGATATTCGCTAAAACTAATAACCTCTACATCAAGCAAAAAAAAAATGATGAAACTAAACAAAATTGTATATAATATTGTATGCAGTTTTGTTATATTTAATTATATTTACAATTTTAAATATTACAGGCTTATCCAAGACATGTAAAGTAAAGTTATATTTATTATTGTAGGTAATACTGATTAAAATGCATTAGAAAAAATATATATTATGTTTATTGTAACATCACACATCATTTAAATTAAGAAATACTGTATTGAATACGAGTGTAAAACAAAAAATAATCCGGAAATGCTTTTACTTCAGATAATATTTATGTAAATCCCATAATAAAACTAATTATGAAATTATAAGGAAAACTACGTGTATATGTGACGTCAGAGTAATGTGTTAACTTTATTATAAATGTAGGTAGAGACGTATGCCTGAGGTTGACTGATAAAATGAAGCTCAGCCAAGTGAGACAGCCTGTAGGTTTAAATGATGAGGAGGGAATATTCATGTCGCACTCCTATGCATATTTAAATTCATGCAATGGAGTTTATTCTTTCTTTATAACAAATTAGCCTTTCGATCAAATTACCTTTCTGCACTTAACATGCAAAAAGGTAACTTGTAACTATGTTTTGTTTTCCAAGTATGTTATTAAGATTGAATTTTTCGTAAGCAGTATTTTTTTATGGAAATATGACGGTGAAGCCTTCTGGTAACTCTAGTTATTTATTGCCAGTTTATTTATTTAAAATACTGTAGATGCCTTACACATACTTCGAAAACATTATTTTGGAACTTTTAGTAAATAAAAACAACATGTAACACATCATTTTCATTAATGTATTACAATCATAACGATAAATCGCATTAACTAATTACCATGTAACATTATGCAATTGTATGTATAACGTGTAGTATCTCAAATCAGTTCTATCATCCCCTGCAAAGTACGTATGTAAAAGAGAGTATGAACAAAGTTCACAAAAAACAAAGTTAGCCAAAATATATATTTTCAATCAAATATGTTACTAAAAATTTTATAAGTAAGAGGTCGCAATAGTTGTCAATGTTTTACCTATAACAAATAATTAATACAAGTTTAAGTTGTAAACACTACTCCCTAAAGAAGTTATTGTATAAATGCGTTTAAAAACACAAGTTTTCCGTCTAATACCATTTGACAAATCTGGTAGTGAACAATTACCAAATATGATGCTAAGACGAGTTTCAGCCTTATACCCCAATGAACGAAGTGGTTTGGGCTATGCATTGATGTACTAACATTTATTTAATGGATTTATTTTACAAATGTGTTTATATCTACGTTTTATTTGTATAATATTCAGTTTTTTAAATACTTTTTTGACAGATGATTACCTAGTAGACCGAGCCTGTAGTTGACAGTGACGACGATGACGTGGCCGTGACTGGCCAAGACGCTTCCGTCATAAACATTGCCTGAGTTCCACTCGTATGCCTCGCCATGGACGTAGACAATTACAGCGTAGGGAGCGTCCACTCCTCTGTTTCCTGGGCAGCAGAAATGGAACAACTCAAAATAATTTATTTATACATAGAGCCATCCCATATCAAGACCATTTAAGAAAACTACACGTCAAATACCTGTTTACAACGTACTTAAATACATTTTCTGAAAACGCATGTCTCTTAAGTCATATAGAAGTAAATGAAGTCAGTCACCTGTAACCTTATGGCTAAGGTTTGTTGCCAGAGTCATCTGAAATGACCTGACGACTATATATTCGGGACCAACGATCGAGCCTTTGTTGAGGAAACCAACGGTGGAACCCCAGAAGTCACATAGATTTGACCGGGAATCAAGCCTGGAATTTTGTTGGGTAGTAGGTCACTACTGAACCCACTCATCTCTGCCTATCATAAAATAACTCAATACAAAATTGTATAATCTAATCAGCTGTGCACGTTTTTTGAATTGTAAAATTTGAATAAGGTGAACGGGACTACTTAGCTTGGCTAGATTTTGATAATCATTGATAGGTTGACATCTTGGTGTTGATCAATAAATAAACCGTGGCTAGAGGTTTTGTTTTTCTTATCTTCTCGATGAAAAAGTAAGAAACTGATGGTATTATGTTACATTTAAATATAAATATTACCATCTACGTAATCTTAACTCTAGTCTATAAAAAGTAGTGTTGGGTGAACGATATTTTTGTTTTGTTAATTTTTTTAGATTTACTCATATTTGTTTCCTTTGCAATTCAGATCATATATGCCCTATATTGTATAGTCCTTTAACATGAGTGTGCATTGTAAACTAACTATTAAACAATGACATACCATATGTGACAGTCAGACTGACGTCTATATATCAGTGAAAAAAGCTTTTTGAAGCTATTCAACATAAAACATTGTAGATTGAAATTATTACCAATCTACATCTTCATTTGTGGATTTTAATAAGGTATTTCTTTATTAATTTGACTAGAAATAAAAGTGTGAGCTTTTTTCAAAGTAGTTTATCTTATTTAAAGTTAGCAGTGTAAATGCTTACCTTTTTTGTAAGTAATACATTTATCTTAAATCACTTACACTGGCCATCCATTTAGTCTATGCTTACTAATCCTTACACACCACACAGAAATGTTTTCGTTAATAGGAGTAATGTTAATTAAGTTTACTGATATAATAATGGTCAGTATTACAAGTTAATTGATGGTGTAAAAGTTTTGTCAACCACAAAAGCGTCCCGGTACAGAAAAAAAGGATTTATACAAGTTTGGATGTTGTTATTTTAGCATATGTGAATTAAAAAATAATATGTCAACTAAGTTTATTTTCTTGGTTGTTTTCGTTAAATAATAATATTTATTTATCCCTTGTAGATGATGAGCAAATGCCTAGTGTATTTAAATTTTTCACAACTAAATAATAAATAAATTAAGTCAATAATTGTATTCCATAAACAATAATTTCTCCTTTAAGAATTGTTATTAACAACATTATTTAATAACTTGTTGCAAATTGCAGTTCCGAGAACATCGAACAATACCTTTAAGTATATTGGAGAAAAGGGAGAGAATTATGTTTTTGGAGGCCATCCAAGACCCTGAACAAGGTCTTACAGCCTTGTTGGAAAATTGGAGGCTTACGAAGTTGTTTTTTTAACTCGACTTGTTTCACCCCCTTATCACAATAATGCTGTTACCTTGTATAATCATCATATATTGGCATGCTCCTCTCAAGGGAAAATCATTCTAAATGTGTTTATAAGATTCTTATAGTATTTATCTATTATTAGCAAATTAAATTATGTTCAATTTATATTTTAGTGAGGAAACAGGTTTTTTAGTAAAGATAAATCATATGTACTGAATAAATATGACTCGTCTTTAGCACTGTATACCCATCTTTCAAAATATTCCTCAGATAACTTACATAAAATGTCCTTATTGAGTGTTCTGCTAAGATGCTTATTACCAGCATCGTCAAATATCAGGATCGTTTACACTTGTAAAGTATACGTAATAACTGTAAAAGTGTTGGATATAAAATGGTAGTAATTATTTAGGAAAGTGCCCTTTCCATCTTATTACATAAGTAGATCAAGGTATAATGTGCCGAATATAATTTTCAGCCACTCTACCTGATACAATCATGATTAAAGAGATGCTGTTAAGTGATTAGAGATTCTGGTGTATGACGTAATTTTCACCTCCCAACTCCCCCGATAACAGCATTTAATGCTAGATGGAGATTATGTACCCATCTCGCTAAGCACCACTTCGTTACACTTGAATAACACTGTTGTCATACAAGTATTGTATTGGTTTCAATTTCGTATAACTATGTTATTGAAAGTTATTTTTAAAATTAAATATTTTGTTTTGTTTTCAAGCATAAAATATTATATCCACATATAATATTTGTTTGTTGTTGATGGGCGACTCGAAAAATAATAATTTGGTATTAATGGATGTTTAATTATATTTAATCAATTGGTATATTATATTAATGTACACATTTACATATATTTGTAGAGAAGTTGTATATTGTTCGTTATTGTTCCAGAATTTTGCATTTTATACATTGTTAATATTACATCCAAATTAAAAATGTTATTCTAAATATCATAATATAAAAAGGGAATCCCGCTAGCCTAACAGTTAGCATCTTGGACTAGGGTTTACGGGTTACAGGTTCGATTCCTGGATTTTTACACATATTTCAGGGTTTGGATCGATTTACCTTAACAAAGTTTGTGACATAAACAAAATAAAATAAATAAATATCACTGATATTGCGGTGAAAGGCAACCATGTTATGTAGCCGGTTACAGATAAATTCTACCCATTTGAATCTTTCAATTAATGACCAATATTCTAACATCAATACCAGGCTAGCTTTAAGAAATTTGTATTTAAAAATTGATTAAATATTTTATATTTAGTTTTAATAAATAACTGGATTTTACGAATTTAATCAAATCAAGATTACATTCTTTACGATATCATAAATAATTGTGTTAAAAGTAATAATATTAAAACGTTAAAATAAGAAATTACAAATTGCCCTGCAATTGTAAATTTCTTTTGTAAAACTAAAAGTTTCTTGTAGTGTTTTATCTTACTTTTTCTACATGAAAATACCAATTGCCTAGATAAAACTTCCAATAATTATAAATATTACATGTATATTTATATGTTTTTTCCTGTATTTGTATAAATAATATGATATATTGGTAGTTTTTAATTGATTTGCATTTGATAAAACATGCATCTCGTAAACTTTATATATGGTGTTTATTGCACATTAAATAAAGTTATTTCACCATATTGACGATCCTCCAGTTTATCATTTTATATCTTGAACATATCGGTGAAGTGAAGAAATAGCTCTGTTATCTAGGAAAATTGTGCATACCGTTAGTATCACAGAAGCGTCTCCTTAGCTAGGCTATCTTAATCTGATGCTTACTCATGCAACTGTTGCACTAATGTTTGAGAGCTCCCATTCAAATTAATGCTATGCAAGTTGCATCGGCGAATGTTACAACACAACATTTGTCTTTTACCTGATCCTCCTACTGTATATGCTCGCCTCTACTTATACTGCTACAGTGTCGTTAAATTATAAGTAGGGCTGATACTGACCACTGGCAGGCACGTATATGTTGAGGTGGAGGCAATCCTCGCTCATATTGGCCAGCAGAGGCACGAGGCGGCGCAGGAGCAGGTAGCGGTCCCTGGGCATGCGCTGCAGGGCGGCAGTCATGTTGCTGATGTCGGGGTAGCGCTGGGGGCATACGGGCGGCAGTGAATCCGCCAGCCTCGTACCCGCCCAAGGCGGCGGTGGGGAGGGCGGCACGAGTCGCGAGGGGGCGGCGGCGTACGGCACGCCTAGGAACAACTCCACTGGCTCCAGGTGACGTGAGTTCAGTTCGTGGATTATCTGGAAAGTAAACGTTCCAGTGAACAATCGTAACAAAGATGTCAAGCCAATATTGCACCCACAGGCAAATTGTTCTAACAAACTAAACCACAACGGGACAAAATAGTTGTTTCAAATAAACTTGACCCCAACGAACGGAATATTTATACCAAAGCACAAAACTCAAGCTTGTTATTTGTATACTCAAGCACAAAACTGTCCCACCTTTTTCTCAGAATATTTGAATCGTAGGAGATATTTGCGCATACCTATAGAAAGTAATTTCCTGTAAAGAAGCAGAAACCAATTATAATTTACATCGGTCTTCAGGGCTACGCCCCACAGGCTTTGAAAGTTCCAATTTTAGACTTATGGAAGAACAATAATTTATTGAATTGTATATTTGACAGCTGTTGATATAACAAAACCTTTAACTCCAGTGAAACAGCATAAACAAAAACAATTTTAGACATAATCTATATATTAATAAGATAATGACATTTTTATAGTACCAATTTATTGGATATGCGGCATCGTAATGTTATGAAACTTGGCACACTTATTTAATACTATTATTATATGTGTTGAATGCAAATAATTTTGTCTAAGGGTGTGTAGGGTTATATCTTTTAGGCTTTCAAAGTTTACATGTTATCCTTATGGGAACTTGCGTTCTGCTTTTCGTTATGCTTTTCGTTTAATAAACAGCTGCGTTATTCAAATAAACATGTAGCACAAGGTGAGCACTCTTTCGCCTAAACTGACGCCCAATATCGGTTCGGTATCGAAACATTTTACCAACCGGTTGCTCGTTCGTTTTATTGAATGAACTTTTGACCGCGATAGTTGTTTTGTGTTAGAAAAGCATAAATGGTTGTACTATTCAAAGTCAATATATAAGTTAAATCAAAAGTTTCTGATGCGATGTTAAATTGGATCTACAAATGGATTTACGTGAACAAACAATTAGGTTGCAGATCACGACAAAATTATAGTAACCTAACCCTACCTCTCCGCAGAGCGCTGTATGATGGCTGTTCATTGTGAAACATGATTACAAATAAATGGATTAGTATAAATAAATAAAAGTAAAATTAAACACTAATTTCAGGCCTAAAAAATAAACAACAATAGTAATATTTAGCCTCGAACAAATTAAAGTAAAATTTAAAAATATCAGATCTCGAAAAGTAAACTTCAACAGTGAGATTGAACACGGGACCGCACTATAGTGGATCAGACATCATATCCACTGAGCTACAGTAGCTAGACGATATTTCTCAAAGTTACAATTCATCAAGCAGTGAGCAACGATTATAAATTTATTAGCTAAAAAAACAAACAATCGGTTAATGAAATTGTTCGACATCGTAACAAATTATATTGGCGATATTGGGCCGTCAGTGTAGACGAAAATGTGCTCACCGTAGCGTAACAGCAAGAACAGATGATTTATAAATAGAAAATATTACTGAATACTGGAATGGCGACACCCTTCTTTTAACTCCTTCACCGTTTTAACTCCACATTAAAATAATTAAAACTGTTTCTAATAGGGGGATGAAGGGGG
This sequence comes from Allygus modestus, assembly GCA_963675035.1. Classification (NCBI taxonomy): domain Eukaryota; kingdom Metazoa; phylum Arthropoda; class Insecta; order Hemiptera; family Cicadellidae; genus Allygus; species Allygus modestus. The sequence goes on from OY776116.1 coordinate 90,509,855, forward strand.
ACAGGGAGATGATGAGGTGGAGAGGTATCAAGCATAAATAAAAAGGCTACTGATTACTGGAATGGTAACGCCATTCTGCTATCAGTTTTAAATCCACGTTACACAAATTTCTTAGAGGTGAGTATGGGGGAGGCAGAGCGAGAGAGAGAGAGGGAAAGAGAGATGAGCGCAACAGAACCCACTAGGTATTGAACTTATAACATATATTCCTGAACTTTATCTGTACTACAAATATATTTGGTCGAGTTTCGACCCTTGGGTGGTCTCTAGTAATTATTATTGTGAAACACATTCTGTGGTAAGCCTTGTGTTAAAGTGATCAAACACTCCTTTTTCCTTAAGAATAACGAGAACGTTTAAATGTCATTAAGGTGAAGCTTCAAAGAGTTATTAATTTTTGTGATGCGAGATTATTTGTCTTAAAAGAGTAATGCAATCGGACGGATATATTGGCCCCACGGACTGTAGATATACGGAATTTGTAGATATATATTATACATAATATTGGAATTCCATATCTTCACATGTTTCTTTTACCTATTACAAGCGATATTTAGTAAAATAATTTATCCTAAAATCCCAGTATTTTAAACACGTTTTAGAAATGTTAATGTATCTTTCAGTCCAAACGGAAAATACTAAAATGTATTGAACTAAACGATTACCCTCCAAGCATTGAATAGTTTTGGAAAAATCCATAGCATACTATTTTGTATATTTTGTTCATCAAGGTTAAAAACCAATTACCAAATAATCGATGAAAGTTTATATATGGTAATTGAGAGGTATGAAATGTGCCGGCTAAAATAACGCAAAGAAACTACTCTTATATTTTATATAAACTATTACTAATGTTTTCTGCAACTAATATACAACTAATGCGCATCCCAACGAAACGGGAGCTCATGGGAGCTCAACGAAACGGCCTTACCTTCTTGTATTTAATAATTTAAAAAATTTGAGTTAAATTTTAGGAATAAAATCAACTTTGAAAATTATAACAATAATAAATATTTTTCTTATTTTATAACTTTGCCAAATATAATCTCCGAGCATATATAAATGGCAAATGGATAGTTACTACATTACAGGTTAAAACAACGTGAAAGGAGTACGAACTGTTGGAAAATGTTGTTTGCTTTAAAAATATAAAAAGGATTGTTTATTTTTCCTTGACAGCGATGTGCTCAACAGATAATCTCACTTTCCCCTGGCAATTTTTCATCAGTTTAAAAGTCTACCTTCATTTCTGTAAAACTGGGTTTGTAGATAAAAAGCTTTGTATGTGACCTATTTCCTTCATTTTATTTTACCTTCAACTTAAATATCTCGCTAATTGATGTCAGTAAATAACGTTGTTAATTTATTTTATACTTATTTTAATATTCTTCTTTATGAAAGGGATATTAAGCTGCTTCAAACTAAATAGGTTCAAATTTAATATCATATAATTGTTTGGAATTTGTATACTTAACAGCTGATAATAGAGAAAACAAGGGACAACGATGGAAATATAAGTTTTCACGAGCCACGCATGAATTAAAACAAAATCCTAACTATGTTTACAAGTGTATAAATACTATTTGCTTTTGTTCTGTGATATATAATTGTTAAGTGTGCTACTACATAACTTAATTTCTTAAACATTTAATACAGTTTTATTAGTATCCTCACTTTATTATTAGTGTTATTAATCAACTTTTTAACTGGGTATTTAGCACATGTTTTAAATTTTATATTAAAACGCATGGTCTTATTTTTTAAACATGTTTGCCTATTTTTCATGCCGTATTGCTAATTATTTTGGGATTAGAGGTACATTTTATCACAAAATATAGAACGATGAATAATGTTTGTGTCAAACCAGAGTTATTTATAATAACTGTTATAATATTACGACTTAGTTTTATAAATATTTAATACCTACTAAGAAATAGTCCACCTTAAATATAACCTAATTAAATACTTTAAATTGTGTTCATGCAGGACCATTTGGTCACCAAGCCTCTTGAAAAGTGAGGGATATAAAACAATACGGCAAGATTCATTATGAATTAAACATCCGACAAAAAGGTAAATGCTGTGGACGAATGCCACATTACAGTAGCTGAACAGTGCTCTTATAAAATTTGTTTTGCAAATTAAGCTAACCCCTTCTAAGCTACCCCATTTGCTATCAAAACATTGCTAACCATGACCCTTCGTGTTACATGTTACAGGCTCTTCACTTATTTTAAAAATGATCATATAATTTTTCCCATCGGAGAATACGGAAACAAAGAATTGTTTACATTTACATTTATTTGATTTATTTACATTTATTTGAGCAAGTTTTCATATTTTTTTTACTGATTTATTCTGAACTACCAGATGATTATTTAAGTACTATGGTACTTTGCTACCCAGTTTGCAGCACAACTTAAGTGGCTCACGTAAAATGTCTCAAACAGATTACTAACGGACTACTTGTCCTTGAAGGATGAAGCAACGTCAATTCTTATTAAATAGGTCACAAGGAATAACCAAAAAAGATATAATTTTGTTTATCAATGGTATTCCAAAAACTGAGGGTTACTATTGCAATTCTCTGATTTTTCAAACATAGACATATATCATGTTATTAAAAGTCCTATAATAGAGTCGATATATTGAAGATTTCACTGCAGGAGTTTCTCAAATTACCGTGAGATTCCTTATTGTGGACACATGTCTATTTTTTTCTATATAGGCGGAACTAAATATAGGTGGGGTCGAACCATTGCGACACTGCGTTATCCCACAACTAAAAGCCGCTGGTGATTGGCGGTAGTATTCCTGAGGTATCGTGCATCAAAGCAGATAAACTAACTAACTAAACTAAGGTCACGCACTCAAAACACTACAGATACAGTGACCAAAGCTGTCTGATAAGCTGTGGTAGTTCATATTAGGTAAGGATAATCGTAGCATTGTTGCTGACATAACCACAACACAACAATGATGTATAGCAGAATGGGTCCGCCTTCATGTCATTGTTACATTTCACCATCTGTCATGTTAGTTACACTAGTAAATCAGAGGAGTCACCTAATAATCTTACAACATATATTATGCATCTTGGCATTTTACTATTTTACAAATCTAAAGTTTTTTTTTCTTTAAATACGTTAACACTATATACTGATATGTGTTTCACTATTCACTGAAACACAACTAGAATAACATGTCAGTTGTGTTTTCAGTTGATAACAGCGTCTTGGTTTAAGTTTTAAATAGAATAATATCACGAACTTCGTACCAGTTTAATACACTAATAGATAGAATAGGAGAAGGAAAAATATGTTTCGGTACGTTTTTCCAATAAGAATACAATGGTATTCAGTTTTGAAAACTTGATCTATACCGGCCTATACATATTTCCTTTTTGGCATATACTAGTGCCCAACCTTTGCCTATATTAAATAAATTTTTCCAAACCCAATCCATCCCCTATATTTACAAAATTTATTTTCTAAATTAGGCTAAAAACTAACATTGGTTATTATGGTCCGATTTGTTTAAAATGTATATATGTTATTGTTCTAGGCTAGTTTAAATGTACATACTATCCACATTTGACAAATTCAGTAACACGGTCAAATTAAAATAATATTTGGAAAAATACTGATAATTGCCAACTTCTTTATTTACTATCCGATTTGACTGATTTTTTATAGCTCTCTCTTAAATAACATCACCACAATACTACTCTTTACACTCCCTATAATACAGTCGATATTTTGTTTGTTTATTTCGCTGTAATAAAAAAAATACCTTTGGTGTTTATGGTCCTACCTGTCTGCAATTTGGCTATTTTACTGTACGAAGATAATGCAAGTAAATACCGTCTACAATTTTCAAATTCTATATTACTGTCAAATTAAACATTATTTGTATATTAATATAGTGTCATTTATTAACTAAACCTTTAGTCGATATTTTGTTTGTTTATTTTGCCGTAGTCAAAAACTAACTTTGGTGTTTATGGATTTGTTTGCAATTCGGATATTATTATCCTAATGCATTAGTAAATTACACCAATAACTTCCAAAATCCATTTAAACAATATTTTATAAATTACTATATATTGTCAATTGCCAACCCCTTTATTCACTGTCCGATTTGTTCGTAACTTGGATATTTTACTGTCCTAGGCTACTGAATAATACAATACAACTTATAATTTACAAATATAATTAAAAAACATATTTTTTAAAATTATTATAGTGCGAATTATCAACTTCTTTATTTACTGACCGATTTTATTTTCGGATATTTGATAGCCCCTAACCATAATATATGTAAAATTACAAAAATATTATTTCCAGGTTCGATACTCTGTCTAATTTATATAAATATACCAACCGTACAAATTAACTTTGGTATTTTCGATCCGAGTGTCTGCAATTCGGATATGATACTGTCTTAGGCATAAGTAAATACAACCTATAAGTTCCAAATTTAAACAATATGTTTTAAATTACTATAGTGCCAATTGCCAACTTTTTTATTTACCATTAGATTTGTGGATATTTAATAGCCCCCAATTCACATATGTAAAGTTATATTATTTCCAAATACGATAGTATAACTTACTTACTTTGTATAGTTTATATATAATATATCCAGAAAAAAACTAACTTTGGTGTTTATGGTCCAATTTGTCTGCAATTTGGATATGTTATTGCCCTAAGCTACTGCATTAGTAAACTCTGCACACATCCCTCAAACTTAATATAAACAATGTATTGTAAAATACCATAGTGCCAATTGCAGGGTTGTTTATCTACAATTTTATTAAAATTATTTTCGGATAAGCTATAGCCCCCAACTGTTATATGTAAAATTACCTTATATTATTTATAAATTCGATACTTTGTATAATTTATTTAGTATATCCAAAAATACTAACGTTTATGTTTTATCGTACGATTGTCTACAATTTGTGATATTGCCCCAAGCATAGATAAACCCTACCTTTTGTATATTACTTTAATGCTAAATGCTAACTTCTGTACCATTCGATTTAACTTATTTTCAGATATTTTATATCACCTTACTATTATATGTAGAATTATATTTTTTTAAATCCAATTCTTTAATCAATTTATATATATAAATCAAGAAAATACCAAGTTTTCCGTTTATGGATTCGTCTGTAATTTGCATATGTTATTGTACTAAATTAATACATTAGTAAATTCCACCTATAATTTCCAAATTTAATCAAACAATATTTTGTAGACTATTATAGTGTCAGTTGTTAACCTTTATTTACCGTCTGATTTGACTTATCTTCGGATATGTTATAGCTCCCAACTGTTATGTGTAAAATTACCATATATTTTTTCAAATTTAATACTTTGTACAATTTGTATATAATATATCCTCAACCAAATTACTTTAGTGTTTATGATCCGATTTGTCTACAATTTTTGTTACTGTCCTAAGCCAATGCATAAGTAAACACCACCTATAATTTCCAAATTTAAACAAAATTGTTTTATTATAATAGTCAGACAATTGGCAACCTGTTTTTTTACTGTCTCATCTTATTTATTTTTGGATATTTTACTATCCTAGGCTATTGCATAAGTAAATACCCCATACAATTTCCAAATTCAATATTACCGTCAAGTAAAAAATAATATTTAAATTACAATAGTGCAAAATGCCATCTTATTTATTTACCATTTTATTAGGATGATTTTATGACATTTTATAGTCCTTGACTATTATATGTCTAATTGACATATCAGATCTCCAATTTCAATTATTTTTAAGATTTGATAACATATCCACAAAATACTAACTTGGAGTTATGATCCGATTCAACAAATATTTGGATATGTTACTTTCTTAGGCCCACGCATTGGCAAATTCCACCTAAAATTTCCAAATTAAATTTAAAATAGATATTGTAAATTACTATAATTCCGAATGACAACTATTTACCGTCCGATTTGATTGTTTTTCGGATATTTTGTAGCCTTTGTTTTATTCCCATTTCAATACTATCTAACTGTAATTTTGCAAAATAATACTAACCTTAGACGATTTAATTGATTATTGCTTATGTTGTTGTCCTAGGCTAAAATGCATATAATTATCTCAGAAATTCTGTTATGAGATAACTATATCCTAAAATTTAAATTAATATGGGATCAGCTTCTTTATTTTGCCATATGATTTTATCAGTTGTCGTGTATTTTATAGCCCAAAACTATTGCATATATAATTAGCATATGTTATTCCCAAAAAACCGACTTTGGTGTTTATTAGTCGATATCGATACCTGTTGGATGTGTTGTACTGTACTAGTTTATGCATAAATACTACAACGAATATAGTGCAGACTACCAGATCTATCAGATCAGATCAGACTACCATGATTGATGTATGTGTTATATAAGTAGGGGGAAGTAGATGGTTCAAAACCAGCAGCAACGGCAGTTGCTCCACTGTGGAGCTGTGGAGCCCCCCCCCATGACGTCATCCCCCCCATGACGTCATCCCCCCCATGACGTCATCCCCCCCATGACGTCATCCCCCCCCCATGACGTCATCCCCCCCATGACGTCATCCCCCCACCCCGACATCACCTGATGTGAGGATATACCTGTCCCACGACATCACCTGGCGTGAGGATTCAACTGACCCCCCCCCCCGGTCGTCTACGGCACTTTTCATGATGAGGAAAAACTTTCGAAAATTAATAACTAGCCTATTTACTCACCGATTCCCACAGGACTTTTTCCAGAGTGTAGACATATCCCAGAGGAAGCGAATGACGAAAGAACCCCATAGATCCACCATCAAACAAGGCCGCTATTAATTTTTAACTGCGTTTTCCTTATGGGATCTCGGCTGTTTACCAACCGATTTTGACGAAACTTCGCCACATGTCGGGCGGTTGCCTAAGTAAACCATCCCTTAAAGAAAATTGAAAAGCCACCGTTAAACAAGCTCTTTATTAATTTTTAAACGCATTTTCCTTATAGGATCTCGGCTGTTTACCGACCGATTTTGACGAAACTTCACCACATGTCGGGCGGTGGCCTAAGTAAACCATCGCTTAAAGAAAATTGAAAATCCACCATTAAACAAGCCCGTTATTAATTTTTAAACGCGTTTTCCTTATGGGATCTCAGCTGTTTACCGACCGATTTCGACGAAACTTCACCACATGTCGGGCGACGGCCTAAGTAAACCATCCCTTAAAGAAAATTGAAAATCCACCGTTAAACGGGCTCTCTATTAATTTTTAAACGCGTTTTCCCCATGGGATCTCGGCTGTTTGCCGACCAAACTCGATGTGACTTCGTTACACGTTGTATGCCGGCTTGGTCAACCCAAACTGCGAGCAGCTCCGCGGAGTCACGTGTCGAGGCGCGTGCTAGGGCCTACGTGACTGTCCCAGCCTGTCCACTCCTCCTCCATGCCTACGTGACCGTCCGGGCCTGTTTACTCATTAGCGGTTCCGAGAACTGTTTACTGCTTTCACCGCCTACTGTACGGTACGTAGCTATGTTACTTAAGTGATTGTCATCGCTTCCTTCATTCAGTTTGTGTTTGGAGCCCAGTGTGTGTAGACGTTCTACTTCAGTGCTGTGCTAGTTCTTACCGCACCATATTCCGAGATCTGTTAAACGTAAGTATATGTAGTCTTATAAGTTGTAGTGTGGACCACCTCAGGCTGTTTACTCATTAGCGATAATTGCCGCGATTTCGAGAATTGTTCACCGCCTTCTACTGTACGGTACGTAGCTATGTTACTTAAGTGATTGTCATCGCTTCCTTCATTCAGTTTGTGTTTGGAGCTCAGTGTGTGTAGACGTTCTACTTCAGTGCTGTGCTAGCCTTTACTGCACCATATTCTGGGATTGTTAAACGTAAGTATATGTAGCTCTTATAAGTTGTAGTGTGGAAGACTATTACATTTCCATTTATAGTAAGATTATCTTCAATTTCTTGGAGGAAACCAGTGTACTAACATAAAACGAGGAAACCTGTGTACTAATGTTAGACGTGTCATGGTTTTAAATCTTGTCTATCATGCATCAATGTAAAGTTCCCATTCTCTAACTTACTATCTGTTCCTTCTTTTTATACAAACTAATTTAATAAAGGAGGAAACCTGTATACAAACATAAAACGAGGAAACCTGTGCACTAACATTAAATTTGCCATGGCCTTGACTCTTGTCTACCACGCATAAAGTATGTGTTATGTTACCAATGAAGTGTTCTCGTTGCGACTAATTTGTAAATGCAAGAGACTTATCATATTCGTTGTTGCAGATGAACAACCAACACCTGTGCGAGGTCTGCGGCCGAGCCTTCAGCCTGCTCAGAAACCTGAGGCGGCACGCGGAGTCCGCCCACAACGCTAGGCGTCACGACTGCCACGTCTGCGATAGGCGCTTCACAAGAGGCGACAGCCTCCGCCGCCACGTCGTCACGGTTCACGGACAACACGCCGCGGCGGAGCCCCAACCGCAACGAGCGGACCATGCCTGTCGACTGTGCCCGGCCATCTTCGCCAGCCTGGAGGACGTGCGCTGCCACATGCAAGCGGCTCACTCCGCGATGCCAGCAGCAGCTCCTTCCTCCTCCTCGAGCCCCGATCGCCACGTGGAGTGCGAGCGATGCGGTAGACGCTTCGACCGAGACTTGGAACTGAGACGACACGTCCGGACCGTCCATCCTCCCACGTTCCGTTGCGCCTACTGCGACCGCGGGTTTACCCGTCGCTTCAACCGCGACCAGCACGAGTCTCACAACTGCCCTGTTGTGAGGAACCTGGCTCAAGAACCATCCGAGTTCCGCTGCGTGTACTGCAACAAGGGGTTTACTCGCCGCTTCAACCGCGACCATCACCAGTCTCACAACTGCCCTGTTGTGAGGGACCTGACCCAAGACCGACTGCCTAGGTTGTCCTCTCCTCCTCTTCCTCACAACAACCAGTCGTTGCGCCAAGGAGCCAGCGCCGAGCCCCGATCGCGCCAGATGCCTAGCGCCGAGCCACGACCAGGACCGAGCACCGAGCCACAGCCAGGGCCCAGCACCGAGCCCCAGCCCCACCCAGGACCTAGCGCCGAGCCTCAGACCATCGATGATGAGATGGAGGGTGGTGGCCGCCTTGTGTTCCAGCTCGTACATCGGGCCTTCCGGAGTCGCCTCCTCACCTACCGCCTGACCCGGCCGTTAGACGCCTTGCTGACCGTTGAGGATGCGCTGACCCTGTTGTTTGACGAGGTTCTGAACCTGATGGAGAACGTCATGACCCAACATCCGAGCATCAAGGTGAACATGGTCCTGGAATGTGAGTTCTCTAACATTCACGGGGCCACCTGCCTGCGCTCCTTCAACACGAAGAACGTCCAACTGACCGAGGCCTCCGACTTGGAGACTTTCCTCTCCGCGACGTTCGAGACGATTGTGAAGAAGAAGGAGCAGTGCGAACTGGTAGGCAGTGGCTGGACATACCTGCGTATACGGGACCTGGAGATCCGCGTGAACGAGTACACGCCGCTCGGGGGCAGAGCGTATCTCCAGCTGCCAAGGGCTATTGCAGACAGGCGCGCTGTTGTCAATGTGCTAAACGCTGATGACATGTGCTTCATGTACGGTATCCTGGCCAAGTTCGTTGCGCGACACGCGGAGAGACCTGCAGCGTATACGCCGGACATCATTACCCGCTACGACTGGACCGGCCTGCGTTTCCCCGTGACGCTCAAGGACATCAAGATCTTTGAGGGCAAGAACAACATCAGTGTAAACGTCTACGGAATCGAGCGAGCGATGGTGGGGAGACGCCCCGATGGGACGCCAGAGTTCAAGGACCGCGTGTTCCCGCTGAAGATATGCAAGCGGGAGTTGGAGGATCACAGGGACCTGCTGTACGTGACCAACGACGGGGACAGCCACTACGCATACATCACGGACCTGAGTCGACTGGTCCGGCCCCAGCTCACCAAACGTGAAAATAGGATCTACGTCTGTAAGCGGTGCTTCGCTTACTTCGACAATCAACCCAACAAGCTAGGGTTGACGGGCGCTCAGCGTCTGGAGGAGCACAGGCGTTACTGCTACGCCAAGGCTCCTCTTCGTCTGGACTTGCCGAAGAAGCAGCAGATCCGCTTCACCCATCCAGAGTACACTAGGCGGGAGAGGTTCTGCATCTACGCGGACTTTGAGTGTGCTCTGCAGCCTGTCGCTGTTGACCCGGTGGAAGCGCCGCCACCCGGCACGACGCCCCTGCAAATGCACGTCCCGTACGCCTTCGCCTACCAGATCGTGGATTCGCTCGGCCTGGAGGAGTTTGAACCGCGTGTATACTTCGGAGCTGACGCGTCCAAGGTCTTTATGGAACGGCTCAAGATGGACGTGCTGAGCCTGTGGGAGTTCCTGTTCAGCACAAGAGCTCTGCACCCTTCTCTGACCCGGCAGGAAATGGACGAGTATCTCGCAGCGACCCGCTGCTACCTCTGCGGCAAAGAGTTCACTGAGCTGGACGTCAAGGTGCGGGACCACAACCACGCCCCGCCTTACGAGTTCCGAGGAGCGGCGCACCGCTCGTGCAATCTGCGGTACAGGGAGCAGCGGGTCATCAACTGCTACTTCCATAACCTGTCCAACTACGATGCCCACTTCGTAGTGCGGGAGCTGGCCATCGACCCCGGCGATGTGGACGTGCTGGCGCACACCGAAGAGCGTTACATCGCCTTCACCAAGCGGTTTCATTTTGGCCAGCCCGGGGACAACCCACGACAGAGCAGTTTCGCGGTGCGGTTCCTCGACACCTACAGGTTCTTGTCCATGAGCCTGGCCAGCCTGGCAGCGGGACTGCCCACCGACAAGATGCGTGAGACCAGGAAGCGGTTCCCCGACGACCGGCTGTTCGACCTGGTGCGCAGGAAGGGCGTGTTCCCCTACGACTTTGTCACATCGTACGAAACGCTGTACAGGACCAGGGAGCTGCCGCCCAAGGAGGCGTTTAGGAACACCATGACCCTGGAGGACGTCAAGGACGAGGACTACCAACACGCCCTCAACGTGTGGCGAGCCTTCGAGTGTCGCCACCTCAAGGACTACGCCGACACGTACCTGCGCTGCGACATCACGCTCCTCACCGACGTCTTCGAGCAGTTCCGTGACACCTCTTTGGCCGAGTACGGACTGGACCCCGCCCACTACTACACCCTGCCATCCTACGCTTGGGACGTCATGTTGAAGACCTGCGACGTGGAGCTGGACACGATGCAGGATTTTGACATGTACCTGTTCGTGGAGCAGGGGATCCGAGGAGGGATCTCTCAGGCCGTCACCCGCTACGCCAAGGCCAACCACGACAGGTGTCCGGACTACCGCCCAGACGAACCGACACGCCACCTACTGTACCTGGACGCCAACAACCTCTACGGCTGGGCCATGTCCCAGTGCCTGCCCACCGGGAACTTCCAGTGGCTCAGCCGTGAGGAGATCGACTCCTTAGACATTGGTGCGCTGGATGCTGAAGCGGAACGGGGTTACGTCCTCGAAGTGGACCTCCGCTACCCCGCCCACCTCCACGACCTGCACAAGGACCTCCCTTACTGCTGCGAGACCAAGCGTCCGCCGACAGGGAAATACCCCAAGCTGATGACCACCCTGGATGACAAGATGCATTACGTCTGCCATTACAGGGTCTTGCAGCAGGCGTTGAACAACGGACTGGAGCTTGCGGCTGTGCACAGGGCGATCTCGTTTCGCCAGTCTCGGTGGCTAGAGCCCTACATCCTCATGAATACCGAGCTGCGGAAGAAGGCCAGGACCAAGTTCGAGCAAGACTTTTTCAAGTTAATGAATAACGCGGTCTTTGGCAAAACCATTGAGAACGTCCGCAAGCGCCTGAACGTCAAGCTGGTCTGCACTCCGGAGAAGTTCTCCAAGTACGTGGCCAAGTCCAATTTCCTGGACCGCACGTATTACACGGAGGACGTAGCTCTCGTGCACCTCGCCAGGGTAAACATCGTCCTGGAAAAGCCCATCTACGTCGGCATGTCTGTCCTGGAGCTGAGCAAGTGGCTCATGTACGAGTTTCTGCGGAAGATGAAGGACCGCTACGCTGACCGCTTAAACGTAGACTACATGGACACTGACAGCTTCGTGTTCGACATCCTATCCCAGGACATCTACAGGGAGATGATGGAGCACTTGGACGACTTCGATACTAGCGCCTACCCAAGGTCTCACCCCTGCTACAGCCCCACCAACGCCAAGGTGATTGGCAAGTTCAAGGACGAGTGTAACGGCAGATCCTTGTTCGAGTACCTCGGCCTGCGCTCAAAACTCTACTTCATGGACGTTGAGGACGAAGACAACGGATCCAAGGCGATCAAGCGAGCCAAGGGAGTCGCCAAGGGGGTTGTTAAAAACGTCCTAACCCCTGACGACTACAGGGAATGTCTGTTTGACGGGGTGTTGAAACCACCGTCAACACCCGTTTCCAGTCGTACCTGCACCGTGTCTTCACAGTACAAGTAGAAAAGCTATCCTTGAGCCCGGCCGATGATAAACGCTACATCCTGGCCGATGGTATCAACACCTTACCTTGGGGGCATAAGGACATCCCACCACTGCCCGCAGCAAGAAGTCGAGACAATCTCGAGGAGCAGCAAGGCGGACCTATGGAGGTGGATGAGGAGGAGGACATGGACGAAGAGTTCCCGGTGTAAACAGAACTAGGCTAATTTTTTAAATATAATTAATTATATTTTGTAAATAGTATTCGTAAGCAAATATAGTCAAACAGTTTAGTTTACAGCATACATCTGTGTTGTTACTACCCCTTGCATTTCCCTGACATTTACTTTCAAAAGACTCTTCTAATGCAAACTGAATTTTGTAAAACTATCATGTTTTCAAAACAAAACTTTCAAAATTGTTAAAAATTCGATATTCTTTCTTAAATACTAAAGAGAAAGACAAGTGAAAACAACAGTTAACGAGAAACAACAACATTTATTGAAACACAATAAGAATATACACACAAACATATTACAATCAAGAACTCAAAAGGTATTTACTCAAAAATAGACTTAAGCGAAGATGGAGTAGAAGAGCCTACGGACCAGTGCTTCGTTATGGTGGGAGCGACCGGGTCGAAGAGCTGCACGTAGTCGCTGAGTGGTATATCGAGGACCGCCCGACAGTACAGGTAGGTGAGGCAGTAGTGGTCATAAACAGAAGTACCGTAGCCCTGGAGTCGATACCTGTTGTAGAGACTGCCACCAGGCGCTTCTCAATCTGGGTGGTGTTCATCGCGGGCGGAAGCAGTCCCCGCCGATTGTGTGATACCCTCATTACTACCAGTTGCACGCTTTATCACCACCGGCTTCACTGTATATGTCAAACCAGTGACTCTGGGGACTCCTGAATAACGGTCCACCCAAAGGTTTTCCAATCGCGTTATAATGTTCATAATCATAATATAGATTTCATAGTCTTTATTTTCATCCAAATATAAGTTGCAACCATGTGTATACTGACCTCTATGATGTAACTGGATGTTCAAGAACACATTACCCTGATTGGCGGGATTTTGTACTGTATGTTGATAACCGGAATCTACCCAACTGACAGTCGGTGGTGAATCGTTCGAATCTTTTTCCACAAGCTCCAAGTCTCCAGGTAGTTCCGGGTGATTGACACTTCTACTGTTGTCGTTTATGCAACTGCTATCGGCACATATGCTGACGTTCTGGGAACCTCCCCCTTCGGTTATTTGGTTGGATGATGGTGATGCAAAGTCTTCAGATATCTCCGGAGCATTGCCACTTTCAATGTCGTTTATACAACTGCTATCAATACATGTGTTGACTTTCTGCGGACCTCTTCCTGCTGAGGTTTGTATGAACGATCTCGGTTGTGAGGAACGATTGTTTCTTCGCTTCCTTCTAACACAGAGGTGGTGCTGACGATGATGAAGACGAAGTCCATCTCGCGACGTGAACGACTCCTCACAGTATGGACATTTCCAGGTCGCCAGCTTCGATGGTGTGGCGACTGACCGTTTCAGTGATGGTGCTGACGGTGGTTGTTCAGGACTTCGTGGAGAAAAGTACATGGTGCTGTAGCCTTCCATCGCTTCCAACTCCTTCAACAACGTCTGGACTGATTCATCCACTTCAATTGCACTAGCCATGTTTGTGTTTACTTTGCAACATCACTAGACAAACTGAATGAAGGAAGCGATGACAATCACTTAAGTAACATAGCTACGTACCGTACAGTAGAAGGCGGTGAACAATTCTCGAAATCGCGGCAATTATCGCTAATGAGTAAACAGCCTGAGGTGGTTCACACTACAACTTATAAGACTACATATACTTACGTTTAACAGATCTCGGAGTATGGTGCGGTAAGGACTAGCACAGCACTGAAGTAGAACGTCTACGCACACTGAGCTTCAAACACAAACTGAATGAAGGAAGCGATGACAATCACTTAAGTAACATAGCTACGTACCGTACAGTAGAAGGCGGTGGACAATTCTCGAAATCGCGGCAATTATCGCTAATGAGTAAACAGCCTGGGGCAGTCACGTAGGCACGGGGTGATGACGTAACCGCGGTCCACGACTTCACTACTTAAGGTAGGCCAATGCGTGCGTTAGGTTTACAGACGCAGGTTTAGGTTAGGTTTACAGACGCAGGTTTAAGTTAGGTTTGAGGATGCATGAACGTCGCGACGCAGGTTTAAGTTAGGTTTGGGGATGCATGAACGTCGATGCGCGCGCGTACGTAGCTATGTTACATAAGTGATTGTCATCGCTTCCTTCATTCAGTTTGTGTTTGAAGCTCAGTGTGCGTAGACGTTCTACTTCAGTGCTGTGCTAGTCCTTACCGCACCATACTCCGAGATCTGTTAAACGTAAGTATATGTAGTCTTATAAGTTGTAGTGTGAACCACCTCAGGCTGTTTACTCATTAGCGATAATTGCCGCGATTTCGAGAATTGTTCACCGCCTTCTACTGTACGGTACGTAGCTATGTTACTTAAGTGATTGTCATCGCTTCCTTCATTCAGTTTGTCTAGTGATGTTGCAAAGTAAACACAAACATGGCTAGTGCAATTGAAGTGGATGAATCAGTCCAGACGTTGTTGAAGGAGTTGGAAGCGATGGAAGGCTACAGCACCATGTACTTTTCTCCACGAAGTCCTGAACAACCACCGCCAGCACCATCACTGAAACGGTCAGTCGCCACACCATCGAAGCTGGCGACCTGGAAATGTCCATACTGTGAGGAGTCGTTCACGTCGCGAGATGGACTTCGTCTTCATCATCGTCAGCACCACCTCTGTGTTAGAAGGAAGCGAAGAAACAATCGTTCCTCACAACCGAGATCGTTCATACAAACCTCAGCAGGAAGAGGTCCGCAGAAAGTCAACACATGTATTGATAGCAGTTGTATAAACGACATTGAAAGTGGCAATGCTCCGGAGATATCTGAAGACTTTGCATCACCATCATCCAACCAAATAACCGAAGGGGGAGGTTCCCAGAACGTCAGCATATGTGCCGATAGCAGTTGCATAAACGACAACAGTAGAAGTGTCAATCACCCGGAACTACCTGGAGACTTGGAGCTTGTGGAAAAAGATTCGAACGATTCACCACCGACTGTCAGTTGGGTAGATTCCGGTTATCAACATACAGTACAAAATCCCGCCAATCAGGGTAATGTGTTCTTGAACATCCAGTTACATCATAGAGGTCAGTATACACATGGTTGCAACTTATATTTGGATGAAAATAAAGACTATGAAATCTATATTATGATTATGAACATTATAACGCGATTGGAAAACCTTTGGGTGGACCGTTATTCAGGAGTCCCCAGAGTCACTGGTTTGACATATACAGTGAAGCCGGTGGTGATAAAGCGTGCAACTGGTAGTAATGAGGGTATCACACAATCGGCGGGGACTGCTTCCGCCCGCGATGAACACCACCCAGATTGAGAAGCGCCTGGTGGCAGTCTCTACAACAGGTATCGACTCCAGGGCTACGGTACTTCTGTTTATGACCACTACTGCCTCACCTACCTGTACTGTCGGGCGGTCCTCGATATACCACTCAGCGACTACGTGCAGCTCTTCGACCCGGTCGCTCCCACCATAACGAAGCACTGGTCCGTAGGCTCTTCTACTCCATCTTCGCTTAAGTCTATTTTTGAGTAAATACCTTTTGAGTTCTTGATTGTAATATGTTTGTGTGTATATTCTTATTGTGTTTCAATAAATGTTGTTGTTTCTCGTTAACTGTTGTTTTCACTTGTCTTTCTCTTTAGTATTTAAGAAAGAATATCGAATTTTTAACAATTTTGAAAGTTTTGTTTTGAAAACATGATAGTTTTACAAAATTCAGTTTGCATTAGAAGAGTCTTTTGAAAGTAAATGTCAGGGAAATGCAAGGGGTAGTAACAACACAGATGTATGCTGTAAACTAAACTGTTTGACTATATTTGCTTACGAATACTATTTACAAAATATACTTAATTATATTTAAAAAAATAGCCTAGTTCTGTTTACACCGGGAACTCTTCGTCCATGTCCTCCTCCTCATCCACCTCCATAGGTCCGCCTTGCTGCTCCTCGAGATTGTCTCGACTTCTTGCTGCGGGCAGTGGTGGGATGTCCTTATGCCCCCAAGGTAAGGTGTTGATACCATCGGCCAGGATGTAGCGTTTATCATCGGCCGGGCTCAAGGATAGCTTTTCTACTTGTACGGTGAAGACACGGTGCAGGTACGACTGGAAACGGGTGTTGACGGTGGTTTTCAACACCCCGTCAAACAGACATTCCCTGTAGTCGTCAGGGGTTAGGACGTTTTTAACAACCCCCTTGGCGACTCCCTTGGCTCGCTTGATCGCCTTGGATCCGTTGTCTTCGTCCTCAACGTCCATGAAGTAGAGTTTTGAGCGCAGGCCGAGGTACTCGAACAAGGATCTGCCGTTACACTCGTCCTTGAACTTGCCAATCACCTTGGCGTTGGTGGGGCTGTAGCAGGGGTGAGGCCTTGGGTAGGCGCTAGTATCGAAGTCGTCCAAGTGCTCCATCATCTCCCTGTAGATGTCCTGGGATAGGATGTCGAACACGAAGCTGTCAGTGTCCATGTAGTCTACGTTTAAGCGGTCACCGTAGCGGTCCTTCATCTTCCGCAGAAACTCGTACATGAGCCACTTGCTCAGCTCCAGGACAGACATGCCGACGTAGATGGGCTTTTCCAGGACGATGTTTACCCTGGCGAGGTGCACGAGAGCTACGTCCTCCGTGTAATACGTGCGGTCCAGGAAATTGGACTTGGCCACGTACTTGGAGAACTTCTCCGGAGTGCAGACCAGCTTGACGTTCAGGCGCTTGCGGACGTTCTCAATGGTTTTGCCAAAGACCGCGTTATTCATTAACTTGAAAAAGTCTTGCTCGAACTTGGTCCTGGCCTTCTTCCGCAGCTCGGTATTCATGAGGATGTAGGGCTCTAGCCACCGAGACTGGCGAAACGAGATCGCCCTGTGCACAGCCGCAAGCTCCAGTCCGTTGTTCAACGCCTGCTGCAAGACCCTGTAATGGCAGACGTAATGCATCTTGTCATCCAGGGTGGTCATCAGCTTGGGGTATTTCCCTGTCGGCGGACGCTTGGTCTCGCAGCAGTAAGGGAGGTCCTTGTGCAGGTCGTGGAGGTGGGCGGGGTAGCGGAGGTCCACTTCGAGGACGTAACCCCGTTCCGCTTCAGCATCCAGCGCACCAATGTCTAAGGAGTCGATCTCCTCACGGCTGAGCCACTGGAAGTTCCCGGTGGGCAGGCACTGGGACATGGCCCAGCCGTAGAGGTTGTTGGCGTCCAGGTACAGTAGGTGGCGTGTCGGTTCGTCTGGGCGGTAGTCCGGACACCTGTCGTGGTTGGCCTTGGCGTAGCGGGTGACGGCCTGAGAGATCCCTCCTCGGATCCCCTGCTCCACGAACAGGTACATGTCAAAATCCTGCATCGTGTCCAGCTCCACGTCGCAGGTCTTCAACATGACGTCCCAAGCGTAGGATGGCAGGGTGTAGTAGTGGGCGGGGTCCAGTCCGTACTCGGCCAAAGAGGTGTCACGGAACTGCTCGAAGACGTCGGTGAGGAGCGTGATGTCGCAGCGCAGGTACGTGTCGGCGTAGTCCTTGAGGTGGCGACACTCGAAGGCTCGCCACACGTTGAGGGCGTGTTGGTAGTCCTCGTCCTTGACGTCCTCCAGGGTCATGGTGTTCCTAAACGCCTCCTTGGGCGGCAGCTCCCTGGTCCTATACAGCGTTTCGTACGATGTGACAAAGTCGTAGGGGAACACGCCCTTCCTGCGCACCAGGTCGAACAGCCGGTCGTCGGGGAACCGCTTCCTGGTCTCGCGCATCTTGTCGGTGGGCAGTCCCGCTGCCAGGCTGGCCAGGCTCATGGACAAGAACCTGTAGGTGTCGAGGAACCGCACCGCGAAACTGCTCTGTCGTGGGTTGTCCCCGGGCTGGCCAAAATGAAACCGCTTGGTGAAGGCGATGTAACGCTCTTCGGTGTGTGCCAGCACGTCCACATCGCCGGGGTCGATGGCCAGCTCCCGCACTACGAAGTGGGCATCGTAGTTGGACAGGTTATGGAAGTAGCAGTTGATGACCCGCTGCTCCCTGTACCGCAGATTGCACGAGCGGTGCGCCGCTCCTCGGAACTCGTAAGGCGGGGCGTGGTTGTGGTCCCGCACCTTGACGTCCAGCTCAGTGAACTCCTTGCCGCAGAGGTAGCAGCGGGTCGCTGCGAGATACTCGTCCATTTCCTGCCGGGTCAGAGAAGGGTGCAGAGCTCTTGTGCTGAACAGGAACTCCCACAGGCTCAGCACGTCCATCTTGAGCCGTTCCATAAAGACCTTGGACGCGTCAGCTCCGAAGTATACACGCGGTTCAAACTCCTCCAGGCCGAGCGAATCCACGATCTGGTAGGCGAAGGCGTACGGGACGTGCATTTGCAGGGGCGTCGTGCCGGGTGGTGGCGCTTCCAACGGGTCAACAGCGACAGGCTGCAGAGCACACTCAAAGTCCGCGTAGATGCAGAACCTCTCCCGCCTAGTGTACTCTGGATGGGTGAAGCGGATCTGCTGCTTCTTCGGCAAGTCCAGACGAAGAGGAGCCTTGGCGTAGCAGTAACGCCTGTGCTCCTCCAGACGCTGAGCGCCCGTCAACCCTAGCTTGTTGGGTTGATTGTCGAAGTAAGCGAAGCACCGCTTACAGACGTAGATCCTATTTTCACGTTTGGTGAGCTGGGGCCGGACCAGTCGACTCAGGTCCGTGATGTATGCGTAGTGGCTGTCCCCGTCGTTGGTCACGTACAGCAGGTCCCTGTGATCCTCCAACTCCCGCTTGCATATCTTCAGCGGGAACACGCGGTCCTTGAACTCTGGCGTCCCATCGGGGCGTCTCCCCACCATCGCTCGCTCGATTCCGTAGACGTTTACACTGATGTTGTTCTTGCCCTCAAAGATCTTGATGTCCTTGAGCGTCACGGGGAAACGCAGGCCGGTCCAGTCGTAGCGGGTAATGATGTCCGGCGTATACGCTGCAGGTCTCTCCGCGTGTCGCGCAACGAACTTGGCCAGGATACCGTACATGAAGCACATGTCATCAGCGTTTAGCACATTGACAACAGCGCGCCTGTCTGCAATAGCCCTTGGCAGCTGGAGATACGCTCTGCCCCCGAGCGGCGTGTACTCGTTCACGCGGATCTCCAGGTCCCGTATACGCAGGTATGTCCAGCCGCTGCCTACCAGTTCGCACTGCTCCTTCTTCTTCACAATCGTCTCGAACGTCGCGGAGAGGAAAGTCTCCAAGTCGGAGGCCTCGGTCAGTTGGACGTTCTTCGTGTTGAAGGAGCGCAGGCAGGTGGCCCCGTGAATGTTAGAGAACTCACATTCCAGGACCATGTTCACCTTGATGCTCGGATGTTGGGTCATGACGTTCTCCATCAGGTTCAGAACCTCGTCAAACAACAGGGTCAGCGCATCCTCAACGGTCAGCAAGGCGTCTAACGGCCGGGTCAGGCGGTAGGTGAGGAGGCGACTCCGGAAGGCCCGATGTACGAGCTGGAACACGAGGCGGCCACCACCCTCCATCTCATCATCGATGGTCTGAGGCTCGGCGCTAGGTCCTGGGTGGGGCTGGGGCTCGGTGCTGGGCCCTGGCTGTGGCTCGGTGCTCGGTCCTGGTCGTGGCTCGGCGCTAGGCATCTGGCGCGATCGGGGCTCGGCGCTGGCTCCTTGGCGCAACGACTGGTTGTTGTGAGGAAGAGGAGGAGAGGACAACCTAGGCAGTCGGTCTTGGGTCAGGTCCCTCACAACAGGGCAGTTGTGAGACTGGTGATGGTCGCGGTTGAAGCGGCGAGTAAACCCCTTGTTGCAGTACACGCAGCGGAACTCGGATGGTTCTTGAGCCAGGTTCCTCACAACAGGGCAGTTGTGAGACTCGTGCTGGTCGCGGTTGAAGCGACGGGTAAACCCGCGGTCGCAGTAGGCGCAACGGAACGTGGGAGGATGGACGGTCCGGACGTGTCGTCTCAGTTCCAAGTCTCGGTCGAAGCGTCTACCGCATCGCTCGCACTCCACGTGGCGATCGGGGCTCGAGGAGGAGGAAGGAGCTGCTGCTGGCATCGCGGAGTGAGCCGCTTGCATGTGGCAGCGCACGTCCTCCAGGCTGGCGAAGATGGCCGGGCACAGTCGACAGGCATGGTCCGCTCGTTGCGGTTGGGGCTCCGCCGCGGCGTGTGGTCCGTGAACCGTGACGACGTGGCGGCGGAGGCTGTCGCCTCTTGTGAAGCGCCTATCGCAGACGTGGCAGTCGTGACGCCTAGCGTTGTGGGCGGACTCCGCGTGCCGCCTCAGGTTTCTGAGCAGGCTGAAGGCTCGGCCGCAGACCTCGCACAGGTGTTGGTTGTTCATCTGCAACAACGAATATGATAAGTCTCTTGCATTTACAAATTAGTCGCAACGAGAACACTTCATTGGTAACATAACACATACTTTATGCGTGGTAGACAAGAGTCAAGGCCATGGCAAATTTAATGTTAGTGCACAGGTTTCCTCGTTTTATGTTTGTATACAGGTTTCCTCCTTTATTAAATTAGTTTGTATAAAAAGAAGGAACAGATAGTAAGTTAGAGAATGGGAACTTTACATTGATGCATGATAGGCAAGATTTAAAACCATGACACGTCTAACATTAGTACACAGGTTTCCTCGTTTTATGTTAGTACACTGGTTTCCTCCAAGAAATTGAAGATAATCTTACTATAAAGGGAAATGTAATAGTCTTCCACACTACAACTTATAAGAGCTACATATACTTACGTTTAACAATCCCAGAATATGGTGCAGTAAAGGCTAGCACAGCACTGAAGTAGAACGTCTACACACACTGAGCTCCAAACACAAACTGAATGAAGGAAGCGATGACAATCACTTAAGTAACATAGCTACGTACCGTACAGTAGAAGGCGGTGAACAATTCTCGAAATCGCGGCAATTATCGCTAATGAGTAAACAGCCTGAGGTGGTCCACACTACAACTTATAAGACTACATATACTTACGTTTAACAGATCTCGGAATATGGTGCGGTAAGAACTAGCACAGCACTGAAGTAGAACGTCTACACACACTGGGCTCCAAACACAAACTGAATGAAGGAAGCGATGACAATCACTTAAGTAACATAGCTACGTACCGTACAGTAGGCGGTGAAAGCAGTAAACAGTTCTCGGAACCGCTAATGAGTAAAC
This sequence comes from Allygus modestus, assembly GCA_963675035.1. Lineage (NCBI taxonomy): Eukaryota > Metazoa > Arthropoda > Insecta > Hemiptera > Cicadellidae > Allygus > Allygus modestus. The sequence goes on from OY776116.1 coordinate 90,531,703, forward strand.
AGGCCCGGACGGTCACGTAGGCATGGAGGAGGAGTGGACAGGCTGGGACAGTCACGTAGGCCCTAGCACGCGCCTCGACACGTGACTCCGCGGAGCTGCTCGCAGTTTGGGTTGACCAAGCCGGCATACAACGTGTAACGAAGTCACATCGAGTTTGGTCGGCAAACAGCCGAGATCCCATGAGGAAAACGCGTTTAAAAATTAATAGAGAGCCCGTTTAACGGTGGATTTTCAATTTCCTTTAAGGGATGGTTTACTTAGGCCGTCGCCCGACATGTGGTGAAGTTTCGTCGAAATCGGTCGGTAAACAGCTGAGATCCCATAAGGAAAACGCGTTTAAAAATTAATAACGGGCTTGTTTAATGGTGGATTTTCAATTTTCTTTAAGCGATGGTTTACTTAGGCCACCGCCCGACATGTGGTGAAGTTTCGTCAAAATCGGTCGGTAAACAGCCGAGATCCTATAAGGAAAATGCGTTTAAAAATTAATAAAGAGCTTGTTTAACGGTGGCTTTTCAATTTTCTTTAAGGGATGGTTTACTTAGGCAACCGCCCGACATGTGGCGAAGTTTCGTCAAAATCGGTTGGTAAACAGCCGAGATCCCATAAGGAAAACGCAGTTAAAAATTAATAGCGGCCTTGTTTGATGGTGGATCTATGGGGTTCTTTCGTCATTCGCTTCCTCTGGGATATGTCTACACTCTGGAAAAAGTCCTGTGGGAATCGGTGAGTAAATAGGCTAGTTATTAATTTTCGAAAGTTTTTTCCTCATCATGAAAAGTGCCGTAGACGACCGGGGGGGGGGGTCAGTTGAATCCTCACGCCAGGTGATGTCGTGGGACAGGTATATCCTCACATCAGGTGATGTCGGGGGGGGGATGACGTCATGGGGGGGGATGACGTCATGGGGGGGATGACGTCATGGGGGGGATGACGTCATGGGGGGGATGACGTCATGGGGGGGGGCTCCACAGCTCTACAGTGGAGCAACTGCCGTTGCTGCTGGTTTTGAACCATCTATTTCCCCCTACTTATATATTCTTGGCTAGTATAAAACACATATTTAATTGTTATCTAACTAATTTCATCAATATATTTGCCCCCATTCCATCAATGATCATCAATTGGTATCCGTTGGCTTGAGCTATAGATTTGATTCTACCTATTTCCTTTCTTCTGCTTGTTTATAAGTGTTTAGTTGTAACAACACGTATTATGCTACTAAATAAATTATTTAATTGGTACAGTAAATAAGAATCTTGTATATCTTATTTAAATTAATTTTGGGATACAATATAGGGACGAAATGGATTAATTTCGTTAACACAACACAGGTCGATCATTTAAAAAAACATATAGATATATTTACGAATTATACAATTAAAACAACATTTGTATCTTAAAAATGGTCGAATATTTCCCCTAACCATACTAAAATAGTATAAAGCTTATCTTTGGTTTAAATGACATTTTATATCTTTTACTATTTATCTCCACCTATATTTTAAGACAATCAGTATTACTATAATGTATACTCATCTCATTTAGAGTTGGGATATAATTCCCTCGTTCATTCCTTCATATGTATTGAGCGATTGTCTAATTGGACCTGATAATGATGAGTATAACCGTTTAAAATTGATTGTGTTTTACCATATTTTATGATTATATGCCGTCTTGTATAAGAACACAGAGCAATATTAAATGTATTTATTAGTGTTGTAAGACTTTTAATTTAAACTCAAAAATTATACCAACACAAATTATGATACAGAATTGATTTAATAGAATTTTATCTTAGGGGTTCTGAAAAAATATTATTTCCGAACAACTTAGAACCGTATAAACTAAGCCTGGACTGATCTTACTTGGATTACACATCTTAAAATAGCAATAATAATACAAATTATAATTGAAAGTTAAAAGTTTATTTCTAAAGCAATACAATTTTGTAAAATTTTTTATTTAATAAGGATATGGTTTAGATCAAAGAGGTTTTTCATTTCCATATGAAGCAACATGAACATGATGTCTTCAAACAAACGAGGATCGTGTGTTTTGACTCGGTGTGTTTTACTATGAGCTGGTAATCTTTCTTGACTCTGGTATTCCCATGGTTTAACATTTTACTTTAAAATGACTGAACATGAAGAATTTAAGAACCTGACGATAACAGCTATAACTATAAACGAGTTTGCACGCTGTACGCTGACGTGAGGGATAATTTTGCGCATTATAATTTTAGGAGAAGGTCCAGACAGGCTTGGAAGTAGGCGTGAGGTTGCTAGGGATGATAAAAGTACTCTAACAAAGTAATAACAGGATATACTAGTGTAAAACCATAGATTAAGCATAGGAGTATGCTTAATTTATGGTAAAACCCCCATAAGACAACGTACTGTGTTTATTCGAAACACGTTTTCTTTAATAACTCTGTAAAAATTTATGCTGAATGACAAGAGAGGGTTTAAAACTTTCGCCTTACTAATTCCCATATTTTTACATGCATTACCTTTACATACGGGGCTTTTCCGACCATTTTTAGGCCCAGAAACTCGGAATTTGAAAGATTAATCCCCAAAAAAGGGGTTTAGAGTTGTCCTATTGTTTTGCCCAACGAACTTGTCCAACTGATTACAGAAAGAAATGTTCCTACCAAATTTGAAGTAAATCGGACAAAACATGCGACCGCTAGAGCGCAAACATATATATATATATATAACATTTTTAACGAACCCCCAAAACGTCTTCAGGGGTTCACATAAGAACTTCTATAGTGGTCCTGGGCTTAAGTTTCACCGTGCGGGTCATGCTAATAGTTCAATTTCCAAAGGAACTTTACTAATAATAGTTTAAAGGTGCCGTCGGCTTAGGATTTTACGTTTGATGTTCTTTCGGTTGTAGTATTTACAGTTTATGTTCGTGCACATCTTGCTATTAGAATTATTAATACCCAATAGTGAATTTATTACATTTTATATATCAAATTGTATAATAAAAGTTGTCAATCCATTGTTGTAATATGTGCTTGTTTCATAAACAGTGTAATTAAATAAACTTAGTAGTATTACTGTATTACTTTCCTTTGCTAGGTAAATATTCAAAATTGCGATGTGACAGTTGGTTTTAAATGTTTACACATTATATAAATTTGAACATGTTACGAGATTTTGTTGGTAGATATTCACGATTGGTTTTGCATCTATTCGTAATAAAAACGCAGTCTATGAATTACCTTCTAGATGTTGAAAAAATGAAAACCTAATAAACACCATAATATTTGGTTATACGCTTACCCCTGTTCTATTAGTTAGTGAGATTTACTATGTCAGCAAAGAGTCAGGCTTGAACCTCACTGATCACTAATGATGATTTGCTTATTGATAATGCTAAGGCCACGGAGCTCACCTGAAGCTTTAGGACTGCCTATATCGAAATAAAAATAGACAGAAGACTCTTGGGTCTAGAAGACTGTCTCTGTAGTAAATGCCTCTCAACAACAGGCATACAATAATACAATAAATGACTGGAATTTAGGCATTTATTATTATTATTGTATTGGATTTTAGCAATCCATACATATGCACAAATAATATATTATATTGTAAAATCACAAACAAATCTTCAAATATTGATTTAATTTAAAATTATTGAGATAAAGTTGGGAGACGACGACGACCAGGTACAAATAAGTCAGACGTTTCAATTATAATCACAAATCAAGGTACACACATTTTAATAACCAAGTGGTTTCTCTGGATAGCCAGGATGGCAGCATGTATAAACTACAAAATTACTGTTAAAATTTAAATCACGTTTGCATGTTATATATTTGTTTATGTTAAATGTAAAATGTTACCTTATTATCCATTTTCATACCATCACTATCACATATTGTAATGCAAAATTCAAATAAAAAGGATCTAACAAGTTATTTTGTAGTCGTCCAACGATCTTAGTAGCATGTTTCTCCAAGTTTAACTTGATTACCAAATCGGTTTCACTATTGTATTCGAAACTTGTAAGCTATTGTGTGCAAAACTAAACAATTTCAAATTTGTCAGTCGGTGTGCGATTATATATCGACTGTCAAAACAATTGACATCGAGTTTAATAATGGTGGTAAAGGGTATTAATTAACTTACATACTATCAAAACTTATAGACCTATAGATCAATTACATTTGCCCATCAGTTCTAATCATTATCGGTTAATGAGTTCAGTGGTATAAATATAACAAACCTTAATATTTTAAAGGTTTTATCACAACTTAAATTTGATAGTTTCAAATTTAAATAAGCCTAAAATAGTAAAACGGGTTAATTTTGGAATGACTTATTAATATATTTAAGATATAAAATACATAACATTAATATACACATTTATAGGTTAGTTTTTGTCCCTTTACGGTAATGGTTTTGTTTTGAAAATTAAAAATGTAAATCCCCTTCATCTACTTTAGCGGAACAAACACTGGCTAAAATCTACTCCACAGATTCGTTCAGAACGATCTAAATAATGTATAAAATTAATTTTTGTTAGATTATGGAAGCGGGTCTTTTATGGTTTTAGAATTGAAAATAAACATGTGCCAACCCAGCCAATAATTACGAAATCAAGACATTCCACTATCCATTTCTGACTTTAATTTTATAATTGGCTTCGTTGGCCGTTTCAAAATATTGTACGCCAGGTCACACACGCTGAATGAATGAATTTTCAGTCAAATGGTGAGTTAAAAGTGTGCATAGCATACACTAATATTTAAAAAAACCTTTATGTACTTAGTTTTTCTATCAAATGGTTTGTTTTTGGAGGTGAATTAAACTTAAACAATATTACAGATGTATAAATGTTTTAATTAATTTTGCAATGGTGACAGTAAGACCTGTTGTTAGTTTAAATTGTTAAGTTTTATATTTTGTATTCCAGACAACACGGAATAGGATACAGTTATGTGAAGTGCAAGATGCGTTTCTTGAAATAAACGTCACAATCATGATAAACTAAGCCAGAGACTTTAAATTAATAATAAGACGCTTCTATTTTATTAATAACGTTAGACATTCAGGTGTTGGGACAAGACCAGATGCAATATTTTTGATAAACCGTATTATTTATATGTAGAGTAACTAACCATTTCAGCGAGCCTTACAGTAGATATTAGTGAAATGTAGCAGCGTTTGTAGTTTTAATGTTGGGTTAGGTTTTTGTTTATTTATTTTACATTTATAATACTGCTAGATGTGTTAAAAGTAAGGAGTAAATATTTGTGGGTATGAATTGTAAACGAACTTGACATAAAGTTGTTCCAATACTGACTCAATCGTGATATGCCGCATTGACAGATGCCACGAATGCTGAGCTTTAATTAGACCTCAGCCTTAGCTAGCAATATACCAAACAAACTTGAGCTTTTAGTAGTTATATATTGCATTATCATTCGTAGTTTGTTTTTATTTACGATCCTTTACGTATGTTGATCGGTTGACAATAGTTTAACAGTAGACCATATACTATTAATATAAGTTAAATAAAATTTAAGAACTTAATCACAGATACTGTAGGTCAATTTGACTTCAAATGAGTTAAATATAATTTTTAATTAACAGAATAAAATTAACTGTTTCTCACAGTACTACAAAATATATTTACACTTATAATTTACTTACATACAATACGGTAATAATACAAAAAGATGGTACAAGGCGATCGATTTCAACCAATCACACCGGACATCAACGGGTCCAATCAGCAAGTCAGTGAATTTTGAATTTGAGTTTGAATTTGACTACGCTAAACTAACCCATTTAAATTATCCATTTCAATTTGATAAGCTTACAATATAGATTTATAGTTAAATAATATATAATACAACAGTGTACGTTTTCATTTTCTTCTTTTAGTGAGGGTGAAACGTGTATTCATCATAATTGTATTATTCATATAAGTATCAGTAGTGATACTGGTCAAAATTAATATAATATCTCTGAATCCCAGCCTTGATGATACCTATTCTATTTTCTGTAATATGTAATTATAATATATCATATTTTTATATAGTATATAGTATAGTATTATATATATATATATTATATTATAGTATATTATATTAATATAATATGCTTTAATGGTATCTTGTTCCCTACAACGTATGAGAAAATTGCCAATTGAAAAAGTAATGAAACGTTTTATTGCAAAGCATTTTAATAAAAGCTACACAAAACCAATAAAAACCACACTATTGTCTCATTTATTTGGTTTATTGTATATAATAATAGTTTGTTATTAAACTAGGTTTCCTTGCTTTGCAGTGGAGTATAAGCAAAGTCGAGGCATGGAAAGATACAAAATAAGATAATTTGTGGTGAGAAGTATAGGCAATCCTATGAATGCTTGGGGATTAATTAACACAAAAGCTCTTGGGCTGTTGTATAGCAGAGTGATAATCATAGCCATGCCATCAGTATACTTCAACTAACTCTTGTCCATCAATCAGCTTTAATGATATGTATTTTTAATTTTAATGCAGTAATATTAATTAATTTGGTGGTGTTTAAAACAAGTCAAATTTATGAGTGATATAGATCCTTTCAAAATACATAGGAGACAAAACCTGTGTATTAATTAAAACCTATATCTCGGTCACAATATGAAATTTGTTTAATTTCTTTCGTTTGATTTTAACATTTAAAAAGATCATATTAGTCTTAAAATATATGTTTTGCAATAAACTATGTAATTCATATTTTATTCAACCCAAAACACTATATTATTTCTTTAAAATATTTGAAATATTTTTACTTTATGTTTGAAAGAAGGAAGGAATGTTACATCGTTAATTAAAATCAAGTTAGTGGAAAGAAGTTAGGAAACAAAGGAAGCAGAATTCGCAAAGTCGAGTCCTTCAAAAGAGTGAATTGAAACTTCTTGACACTGTGTCTGAGAAGTAAAAAGTGTTTTACCGTAAAAACTCTTTTCGTGTCGCACAATTAATTGTTCATAATTGTTTTTAAGCCTCAGAAAAAATATAAAATATAAATTTAGAAAACTGTCTATAGAGCTCCTACGTTTTAAAACCGTAATTATTAAAATAATTTCATCTCATATTGACATGGGAACTATCTAATATTTATTACTTGTTTATTTTTACATTATATCAATTTTATTTAATGTTTAAGAAAATTTATCAGAAATATTGTGTTATGATTTAAGACAAAAAACACTAAAAGCTTGTCAAGCAAGCATATTAGTTCTTCAAATTAATTTGTTTCACATGAATTTGGTTTTGAAAATGAGTGGACGCAAAAAGAAGAAATAGCTCGCTTTGGCTTGAATAAAACAAGGAACAAAAAGAGGGAAACCTGCAAAGCCGGTGTAGGCGAATGTGAAATGAGCACCAGCCAGCCAGACTTGTGGTCCAGACCGCATTGCAAACGTGGGTTTTGAAATTGTTTTCTTCTATCTCTAATTAGCTTGACGGCTAATGAGACTGTAAGGCCCGTTTAATTTCTGACCCTTTATTTTCATACATTTATTCGCTCCTTGTTTTGAAAGCGTTCATTAAATAATTAGTTTCCTTTTTTTCTAAGCTTGTATAATCAAATCGTGTACATTTATAAAACCTTGAACATTATTGATTTGTTTTATCTTGCAGATGCATAACTCAATACTTGTAATTAATTCGTCATCTATAAAAGGCAAAAAGCGGAAAGACAGGGCAATGAAAAATATATCGGGCTTTGTTACTGATCAAATTTGCTTGGCAAGACTGGGATACAAACCCACAAGATTGCCACTGCCACGATTCAGAAGATCTTTACCTTGACCACAACCCCGACTCAACGAAAATTACCATTTATACTTGAAAACTGTATTAGTAAAGGTTTATATCTTGACCTTGATATAAAATCAAATTTAAATTAAGTGAAGGAATCAGAGTGAAAAGAATAAAAGAAAGGAAAGAGCGTAAAACTTAAAATAATGTTGCCCTGGAGTTTCTTCATGACTTGTCTTGATAAATAAAAGGTTTTAAAAACTAGTTAAATTGAACTTTGTCCAATCTTGGTTATTATTTATAATGGTTTCCTACAACACACCAGTGGAAACGAGTCATTTAGTTTCTTTACTATTCTTATTATTTTTTATTTGTACTGTTGCATTGATATGCGAAATAATAATTAAGTTTCTTCTATGACTCGTGCTAAAAATTAAATAAAAATGTATAAAGTAAAAATGTAAATATTTTAATATACCGGAATTATATCTTACCAAACGTGAAACGTGGAAAACCAAATAATTAACATCTTAGTCAATTGTATGAACATTTAAGAAACAATGGAAACATCATGAGATATTTCTTACAAATGCAAAACTATTTATTATTACTCAGGGGACTCAAAGACTATCACATAAAGACTAAACAGTAATTTCTATTTATAAAAAGCACATTCTTTTCATTAAATTAATTTAACGAAAATATTTTATTATGAATGAACACGTTATTTTCAAACAATATGGATTGAAAAAACAAATTTTACCTTTGATAAATTTAATGTTGTTATAAAAATATTTATTAACACATTTTTATAGTTGATTGACACGGAAATTTATTTAATACAACGTAAAACAGTTTTAGAATAAAAAAACTTCAGGAAAGAAAGGGAAAATATCTAGTAATTTGGGCATATGTTAGATTCCAAAAATTTTGTTTAAAAATTGGGAAAAGAGACGTAATTTAGATACTTAGGTTTATTTTAAAATGCAAGCATCAACAACTGTGATTTAGAATTAGTTTATGCATACGGCTTGATTTCAAATACAATAATATCACAAAAGTTTTAATAAATAATGTTACAAATGCTTATATACCCAAAATTGAATATTATTATCTACAATAGTTAATACGTTATAGTTTTTTGTTTACTGATGTAGTATTAATGGATCTTGGATTTTATATATAATTTATACATTACAACTTTTGAATTTATTAATCCATTTATTAAATGATGTTGTTATTTTAGGTTTTGAATAATTATATTTTTAAAACTTTTTAGGTTGTAATGGTAGATAAGTCAAATATTATTTTAATCAGTGAACAAATTAGGAACCCGTGAGAGATCTAATCGGTATGGGTCGTAAGTAAAGTACAGAACCATTAGTTGGGTTTTAGTAAATAATGATTCTAATTAAAAGGCGAAAATGTTATTTTTATTTATAATCCATAGTACGGTTTCTTGCCTCAACCCTTTATATACTATCTTTATAATTTATACTAGTGTGTTTACGCTATTAGAATGTTTCACTAACTAATTTCTTCTTTACCCCGTCCACTTCTTGCCATCTCACCACCCAACCAAGGCATAATAAATAAACTATTATTTTTCCATTGCAACAGGCTAGTATTAATTGTTAAAACACTGTATCATATGTTTGACTTAAAACGCATGATGTCCATTACATTTCCTAAACAGAGAGTTACTTTCCTAAATATTATTAATAACCTTTTACGTTAAATCGATCAAACGAAAAACAATATCACGATCTCTAACACAAACGTTTTTTAACACCCAGTATTTATTCGCCCATAGTATATGTTTTCTCTCCAAACGCAATACCAGAGCCCAGAGACCGCCGGATGTGACGTTGGCGAGTTCCAAATTGAATAGCCTGGAGCAGTCACGGACCACTCAAATATATTGAAACCTTCCAATTTGTAAACTCAGTCAGATACTTATGAACAAAATAGTAAAAATTAAACTGAACAATCAAAATGACTTATCTTTGGTTAATATTAATATAACAAAATATAAGGAATAGGAATGTTCTGATTTTGATTCATACAGAAAAATACTGAATTTCAACTAAACACAAATGCTATTAGCAATAATTACTTCAAATCCAAGAAAAAATATATTAATGTAGTACAATATTGCTAACTATTACTAGATTCAGGAAAGCATTTCTTAAGGGATTTACAAAGAAAACTAATAATTAATTTTGCGTTCACGAATAAATATTGTGATTTGTAATTTCACAAGGCTGCATTATATTAGATTCAATCAAATACAAACAAAAATAAACAAAATAATAAATTCAATAATAAAATAGCCTGAAACAAACTATAAATCTATTAGTGTTCATTATATAAATGTACTGTACCATATATATTATCAACGCTGATGTGCATTTTACTTTCAAATATACTCTTCCGGATGGTTATTAGGGATCCTATAAAATAATATATATTTCATCGCTAAGTACTTCCATGAATAAATGAGTAAGGTATTTAAAACCAATTTAATTTAATGATAAATAATAATTTTATATAGCAACATTTCTCTACTTTATATTAAGTAAGTTATTAAACCTAGGTACCTAAAATTGAAAGCCATTTTCATCTAAAATAAAATTATCTTGTAGTTTTAAAGATAATGATAGTTTTTTCATGACATTTAACTATAAATAAGGGCAAATAAGAGTAAGGGTTTTATGTAAATTAAATTAAAACTAACATAAGATTATGCATTATTCCAGAGTAAGTAAATAAATTTAGTAAATAACTATTAATCAAGGATGTATTTTTTTTAACATATTTTTTTATATAAACCCCTAGTAATTTTTAAAAACAAATCTTACTATTTCAAACCCATCTTAGTTATTATATATATTTTACGACAGTATACACGTTATGTATTTTTTAATTTTATAGTAATTGAAAAAGATAAGATTATTTAGTAGTGATGTTCCTGTGCTGGGTGAATAAAATATCGCATTACTGGTGGAAAAGCGGGCTCCAAAATATATGAGCTGGGAGCTTTGAGAGACTGCCATTCCCTGAGAGCATTCATAATCATGAGTTTCAGCAGCCTCATTTTAATCCACCCAATTTCAAGATCTTAACACTGTTGAATATTTTCATATATCGAATGATATTGTTTTTATAACAAAATTCAAAGGAATAACAAGATTAATAATTTAAGATGATTGCCGAATCACCGTAAAATTAGGTTTTACTAATCCCCATTCATATTTTTGTTAATATCAAAAAGTGATGATATATAGTCACAGTCACTATAAAATAATAACTGAATGAAAAATATCTAAAAAAAACTGGAGCCTAACAAATATTCAGTATTTGTTTATTCCTACACTACTAATGATTTATTTACAATGCAATTCAATAAGCGTAAAAAATAGCTTGTATAACGGATATTTATATTTTATAAATCATAAAGTTTAGACTAATTTAATGTTTTCAGAGGATTTTCCAAACAAATGTATCATTGTATTTCTTAGTGGATGTATGTAACAAATCCAATTTTATGAATGTAGCCAAGCTACCCACAAAGATTTACTAATTATAATATTAATTATTAACCTCAATTAGAAACGTGTAAAAGTAATAATATTTATAAACCTTTCCCACATGTGATTGAGAGTTTTAGTTATAAATTAACAGAATACGGATCTGGATTCTATACATTAATACGATATAACTATCTTACAAGTATTTATTGTAAAGATAACCATAAGCAGCATTTTTTTATATTAAAAAGACGAAGATATCGATCAGGACAGTGCTAGCAAGAGAATAATCTATTACGGGCAAGATCTGTCGGAAATAGACTAATATTAATATTAATATTTTATGCTGTTTGCTTGGGTTAAAATAACAAATGCCAATTATATCCTTCTTAAAAATATTATAATTGTTCGAAATTTGCTTAAACATATTAAACTAAATTCTAATTACTATTATCGTAAAGTGTTTTACGGTAAATCCAGTTGCAAATGGTCCAGTAAATCCGGTAAATCAAATAGCAATTTAAATGTTTGATAATGAAATCAATAACATTTTATTAAATACAATATGCACATTAATTTAATTGATTAAAATTCAAGTTATTTATCCCCAGAGCTGTTATACAACTAAATAATGGTTTACCTTCCGTCAATAGGTTTTGTTGGAGCCATTTTGTTGGGGTAAACCCTTATTTAGTGATTTTATTAGGATTTTAGGTTTTTTAGGCTTTTAGGTTCTTTAAAATCGTAAACTTACTAAGGGATTGTATCTTAAAATGGCGTTTTTTTTTATTTGTTAATGTTACATATCTAAATCTCAAAGAGTCCCAAGAAAGGTTTTAGGTATAAAAATGATTGGGCAGCTTAGAGACAAATCTATTGATATGATATCTTAAAAAGGTTGTTAGCACCACTTTTGACTATATAATTATTCTATCTTTTCTTACCAAGACTAGATGAAATCATTTAAAACTATTTTTAGATAGTAGATTATTTACGAAATTTTCTTTTATCTCTATAACAATGCTTATAGACAAAATGTAGAGTATTTAATTTCCATATCTCTTCATCCACTGATTGCAGAAAAAATTAATTGGATAAATGATTTATCATTAGCTTATTTTTATCAACCAATATGATTTTTAAAAGTTTCCTTAACAGAACTAATTAATGAGTCTCCACAGCAACAATAACATAGGTTATTTTTAGATATTGTTTACCGTAAACATCCAACTTATCCAATGTTGTTTTATAAATGTTGTTTTTAAATTATGTTTTAACAATTGTTTGTGGCCTATGTTTGTATCTCTTATTATTGTTTTTATTCATAAGATTTAAGTATAGTGAGTTAGAGGTTAGTGTTTCAAATAATAGAGTGGCATCTTGTAAATTATCCTTATGAGAGGTTTTCTGTTGGGCCAGGCTATAATGTTACAATCAACAAAGGCAAGGGCTCGTCCCAGGGGCATGGTGTATACAATGTGTATATGGAACACTCGCCGAGATAAGGGAATACATTACTGGTGCCTTTGTATAGGACACCCTGTTAGTCTGAGGATAAAATCCGTAAATTAAAGTAACGTAAAATAATTCTAATTCAAAATGAAGACCTGTATTGTTTGAAATTAATTGATTTAACATACAAAAAACAATAACTAGCTAAAAATATAAGTAATTAAAGAACCCTGAAATATAATAAAGAACTGTATTTTTTAACAATATTCATAAGACCAAAATATAACAACTAGGTAACGAATACAAAAAAATTGGGCCATAGGGCTCAAACACTGTAATTTTGAATTTTATCTATTTGTCCAAGGGAAACGGAGCTTACTAATCTGATTCGACTAATTTAAGGGTCTAAATTGGTTTAAATGCCTTATGTAGGATTCTCTGGCTGTTTATTTTCCTGCAAGTTTGTTAGGCTAATATTTCTTACCAACCTCCCTTATCTAGTTTTGACTGTGCAGTATTCAAAGACAATTTGTAGACAAATATGTTTCAAAAGAGTTGGGTTTGAAGTGTCGTTTGTAACTAGTAGTTTGATTAACAAGATTATATGCTATTACTGCATCATATGCAGTTACAATAGGTATTAAATTCCAGGGAATAATGTGTTAATCACGTGATCAGTGGGTGGTAACATAAAAATTGCGGACGGTTTTTAACTCCTCTATATACTTGAATAACCGATTTACGCATACACATTGAAAAATAAATTTGTTTAAGCAATTTAAAACAAATCGTTATGATTTATATGCTATTTCAAGGATAAATTGTTTAGAGATGAGGCACCATTTTCGATACAAAATTTGGTAAGTTCGTAAATATAAATTTCGTATTATTAATGAACAGGTAAAATATGAAATAGTATTAGGTTCTCCTTGAATTTTTAAGGCATTTATATAACCTTTAATTATACACATTACTGTACTTAATATTATTATTTATCACAAACACTACTTAGACCAATTAATTAGGTTGAAAGTGAATAAAAAACTTTTATTTATTGAACTGATGAAACTGTAATGAAAGCCATTTCAAGAATTACTTAATGGTAAACTTAAAGTTTTTTAAGATTATATTAGCAGATTTTAATCATAAAACATATCTTATTTATACAAAGAAAAACAAAATAGTTAGAATATATTGGTTTATGTAACAGGGGTCAACATCAACTGAGGTTAAGAATTCTTAATCTCATTCCGAAATACAGGTTCAAATATATAAACAAAATAAAGTTAAGTTAATTAGAGGAAGAAGATAAACAGATTAAGTAAAAGGATTGTATAAGGTGTAGTAAAGAAACCTAAAATGTAAATAGCAAGGAATTGTGAAAATATCTACTACACATTAGGAGTTTTTATTACAAGTAAAATCCTCTTAATGACAGGATGTCTACATTGGATGAATAATAGATTCGCTCAGAGTATTACAGAGGTCTCTGAAACAAATGAGGTCTGGGATTCCAGACAGCTGCACTCTTGTATAAGTTTTAGAGTCAATAATATTAATTTGCAGTAGTTATTTGTTCTACTCTAGTTCTAAACAATATTTGAGAAAAATTATTATTGACTTTCCTATAGAAAAGCGAACTATTACCATGACCAGCACGGTGAAACTTAAGCCCAGTACCACGATAGAAGTTCCTAACGTGATCCCCAGAACACGTTTTGGGGGGTTGCTAACAACGTTATATATATATATATATATATATATATATATATATATATATATATATGTGTGTGTGTGTGTGTGTGTGTGTGTGTGTTCGCACTCTAGCGGTGGCAATATTTGTCCAATTTAATTGAAATTTGGAAGGAACCTTCCCTTCTGTGAAA